>CAMQGK010000028.1:10535000-11230000 GCA_947000775.1 Pterois miles
AGATGAACCTTTATTAACCAATAACATAAGTTGCCCGCCGTCCTCACTGTCATTTTTTTTTTATAGAAATAAAACCCATTTAGTTAATTTTTGCATATCACTGCTTTGTTATCAATACATAATTGGGTTACATAATTAATTACAAAGCGAAAGTGTCAAGTAGCAGAGGTCACATTTCACCCACAGGACGAGAGAGAGTTGATAGACAAGACGACGGCAGAGGATTTGGCAAAAGCGCCAAATATTGCCAAAATTTTTTATTTAAACCTAGTGCTATAAGGGAACCATAACATTAATGAGGTAATCGCTGTGCGGAGGACGGAGCGGTCGTAGCCGGTGTGCATGGCGCAGCGGTGCCGAGTGGAAACCTGCAGTGAAAGCTTGTCCAGAGAGACCAGACACACAGCCATCCAATATTAAAGATCACAGTAAGCGCCCTGTATATGTTGAGCATCATCTTTTCTTGTAAAATGTCCAGTGTATTCTGTAACACCGATGTTGTCACAAGTTTATTAACCAGTTGGAAAATTTCCTCACCTTGATGGCCCTATTAGTTTGTCTGTGTTATTGTGTGACTTTGAGCTCCTTTAAAGGATACTGTCGGGTCCCGTTTTCATTTAAGTTTTCCCATTGGTCTTGTACACTGGTAGTGAACCAGACAAGACCAGAATGATAAGCATAAAAAGCTTAAAGGGTCAGTACACCCAAATTACAAACACTTAACCTCCAGTGGTATCAAACCATGCGGCCAGTGTTGGTTGTGTTTTTCCAGGAGTTGGGATATCTGTCCAAGATATTTTTGCCTCCAACATAATGACAGCAACATGTCTTTCCAGAAAAAGTGTCCCCATTTGGGATGCCAATTTTAAAAAAAAATTCTTAATCAATAACTGACCCTTGTTAACCCGTTATTAACTGTCAACCGACAACTTTGTGCCTTGCAGGCAGCGGTGCACCAGCTGCAGTATATGAGCACAACAGACAACTGAGTCAACAGTTCACCATCAGGAGAGTTACTGTAGCAGCCACGGTGCTGCGTTCACTGTCTCCAGTTCACCGTCCGGGAGCGTTAGCAGCCATGATTCTGCGTTTAGTGTCACAGACATGCAGCCACTTTCCCAGTAAAAGTCTCCACCGCACATTTAGTTTAGTTTAGCAGGTTGTCAGGTGTGTGTGTGCGCCCAGATTAACGATAGCGATTGTTTGGCAAACCGTGTGTGTGCTTGTGCTACGTTAGCAGCTGCTAGCTGCTAGCGTTGCCGGTGGTTTTGTGCCCGCTGTAGCGTAACTGTGTGTGTGTGGCTTTGTTGGTGGCGTTATAGCTTTGGACGTAGCTGCAGACAGTGTGTGTACAGTTTACTTGTTGGTGAATAAATGCTATGAGGGTACAAACTACAACTCCTCTGCTCAAGACAGGAGCCAACTTCCTGTATCTGCGCTGGCTCAGACTTTCCGTAAAGTGATGAGCTGTTTTTCTCAGCTTTTTAATTAATTATTAATATTTCTTTTAATCGTTTAACCGATAGCATAATGTCGGTTGTCCATTAAACGGTTAATTATTAACATCCCTAGTCCCCATTACACTGACCTCACTGTCAACGGTTTTATCTTTTGCCAAACAAATAGTTCTCGATGACTAATACTTCCTGTAAAGTGGAAAAATATGTCTTTTTGTAATTTTGGTAAACCGCCCCTTTTAAAATTTAAAATCTGTTCATTCCCTTTTCTTATTCAGTGCCATCAGTCCACACAGTTTGCATCTTTATGTCGTAAATGCACATTTGTTACTCTTACCTCTACATTAATGATCATTAAGCACAACTACTTTCGTGCAGAACGGATCTGTTCATTACACCTCCCATTTGCTGCTGTTGGGCTTTGTCAGGCATATGTTTGCCATCATGTCTTCATGCTTTTGGATGGAGAGGAAAAAAACTGGCAGCAAAGGGCAAACGCTGTGTCACACACACACTCAAACACATCATTATAACTTTCCTTGGAGACGGAGCGCGTGCTCCATCAGCGTTCCTGTTGCCTCATCATTGATTTGGGATCAGGAGCCCTCTCTGTGTTCGGGGTGTTGCTGCAGTATGACTCATTCGCACAGTTGGGCCGAGCTCCATGAGAGTGGATGTGAGGCAGTGGACTACAGCGCCAGCTGAGAGGAGTTCAGACTGTGTTAAAACACAAATCTCTTTTATCCGAGTCACCCGAGTAGAAGCATCCTGTTTGTCTTTCTCCGTGAGCGCGTGCAAGTCCCGCTCATGGATTAGATTAGAGAGCTGCAGGGCGAGGAGCCAAATCCTGCTCTCACTTTTAACTTTATTCAGATGAACTCTTGACATTCAGAGCAGTAGGAAGAGAGAGCTGCTGAACTCTGAGCTGAGTGCCGTTGGCCCTCTCAGGGACACGGCAGCTGTTTGGAGGGGCCGACTCCGAGGGTCCGTCTCACCACTCCAGAGGCGTTGTTGTGCAATAAAGCTGCATTCATGTAAACCATGTCAAACCCTCATTCTTCCACTATTAGCACTGTGATCTCACCACTCAGGGGAAACAAGCTTTCCTCTCTCCAATATTTTGCATTAACTCATTGCATTTACCCAGGAGACTGATAGTGTTTAAACTAGTTTGATGGGTCAAAGCTGTGACAAAATCCTCCTCCGTCGTCTTGTCTGTCAACTCTCTCTCGTCCTGATGGGGAAATCTAACTGCTGCTTCTCTGTGCTGAGTCTCTGTATGGAGACACTTTCACTTTCAGTCTGTAGCATCCGTCGTGTGACTATGTATAGATAACATGGTGCTGATACACCAAAATTAATTTATTTTGTTTTTTTTCTATAAAAAAGCAAAATGATGGGGGGGTGGTGAGCAAGTAATGTAATCTGTGTGTACCTGACCACCGTGTAAATACAGACTACCGTAGCAAGCCTACCGACAGTCAGTGGTTGCTGATCAATAAATCAATCTTAATACTCATGATATGCTTTGGAAAATGAACACTGTGGTCCTTTCATGACAAGGCTGATGGCTTGTGTGCTTCAAGTTTTCCTTATAAAATAATCCACAAAGATAAAGAAGCATAACACAAGGTCTGATTGTTGGCTTCATCTTCCATGAAAGATCTTTACAAAACTCTCCTCTAATTCCTTGAAGTCCAGGATTCGGTGCACTCATCTCTGTTTAGAAATAAAATGCTGTAATGCAGTTGTGTTAATCTGACACAGCTTTCATTCAGTTCTTTCACTGCTTTGGCTGCAATTCATCCACACCAACAAACACAGGCTTCCCTCCAGCCGTTCCGCATCAAAAAGTACAATGTGTGATATCAACACTCATGTACAAGTTACACATAGTAACCATGTTGTTGAAATAGCTTTAAAAGTACCTTTGGGGACGTGTGGACATTTGCTGATGTGCAAAGCACCAAGGCAACTTCCCGAAGGTCAGAAAGAGCCCGATGGACGCACACACACACACACACACACACACACACACACACACACACACACACACACACACACACACACATTTTAAACAGTGAGCTGTTTCTGATTCTCTATCTTACTCAATCGTCATCCAGAAGGCATGCATACATCATGTATATTTACACAAATACACACATAGATGCAGGTTTTTCCACTCGTTTGTATACACGTGAAATCACACACACACACACACACACACACACACACACAGACCAGTACATCCACTGAGTGAATTCATCTGGTAATCCCATCTCTCTCCCTGCCAAGTCGAAGCCAGGCCGGAATTGCCTCCGCAGTGCTCAAGCTTTAAACATATTTATTTTTCAGTGGGGGGTTGACATAAGAAGGCCATCAGAATAAAATAGAAAACTAGCTGAGCTTTGGCTGAACTTTTTAGAGCTGGTATCATCATTGGCACTCAGGAGTCGCCCCTTTTAGATGACTCAAACCAGGAATCCTCCGGTTACAAAAAACTTGTAGCTATAAAGTTTGGGTCATATCTATGGCAATATAGTCCTGTACACATCCACAAAACCTCATTGGGATAGGTGCTGCAAAGAAAGTAACCATAAGTAAGTAAGTAATCATATTAGCTGCTTAGCATTGACCCCACTCTGCTGAACCGCTCCGCAAGAGATGTGGCATGGTTTGCAGTCAGTTGGCTTATCGAAACACAACCACAAGCCATTTTGTGCTCACTTTTTCTTGCTCCTATGAGTGCTCATTGCTCTCTCCCTACATGTATACAACTTTAAATGAACACTTTGAAAATCAGGATATAACTTCCAGCGATAACATGGCACATGTATGTTAGCAGAATGCTAGTAGCACCCAGTGGAAGCAGCATTAATGTCTGAGACAGTGGTGGGGTTTTCCTGACCGAGGACACTACAGCAGGGATGTCACAATAACCAATACCAATACAATAACCAAGTCGACGCAAAAATTTGTAAAATGTGACGGGATACTTGTTTTTCTACAGTACTGGAGGTACCATCAGGGCTCAAGACTGTCCTGTAGGGATGTTAATAATTAACCATTTAACCGATAACCGACATTAAGCATTTTAACCAATCAACACTATCAGTTAAAGATAAAGCTAAATTGCGAACAATAAATCAGCAGGACTGTGCTGCTTGCCACCTTCTACAAGCTAACGTTAACTAGCTTTCATCCCGCCAACTTCAACACGGGATGTGTCATTGATTTACATCATGATGTGTTCAGGCTCTATTCAGTAAAAATGCAAAGTCAATTCTCATGTTGTCATGATGTTTTCAAATGTAATCTTTTAAAATGTAGTTTTTGGTGAGAAACTTGAATAAATGCAGTGTGAAGGAGATGTTTTCACAGCAAAATAAAATAGATAATAGAGAGGGAATAATGACTCCCTAACAAAAAACAGAATGCAAATGGTAATAAAAGAGGGCATGTTGTACATGGGATTTATTGTTTTATTTTGGGTTTTTATCCTGGTATTGAATTGGCATTGAGAATCGTGGAATTACAGACTAATGCATTTCTGATACTGTGACATCCCTAGTCTTCAGTACATCTTTACTATATCCTAACTTATGTTTTAGCAGTCACAAACACATGTCAACCATTGAATTAAATTGACTTTGTTAAGCAATGTTAATGTAGAACAGTGTGGCAAAGTGAGTTTTCTTAAAGGGTATTCTGTAAAGGAAGAATGCAAACTCAGTTAGAAATACACAAGACAGATTGAGGCAAAATCCCTACACCAAAGAGGTAATTATAAGAATCCCTGTGAAAAGATGTACTGTAATGCTCTCAACATCACATATTGACAATAGATAACTGTATGCATTTTTAAAATAATTTTGCGAGTTTACAATTAATGGCATTCACCACCTTCCTGCTCTTGCACTCATGTTGTGCATTGCTGGACGGTATTGTACTGGAGGCGTGTGGATCTGCAGATAGGAGTCAGAACCAGTCATGAAATAATGGAGGCTTGATTACTACCGCTGCCGTGTATCCCGTTCCCACACGTGGGATTGGAGAAACCGGGCTCAGGAGGTTTGTGGCCGGCGAGGAACCCAGAGTGCACTAATCTATTTCCTGCACTTGTTATGGTTTCTCCAGCGAGGCCCGGAACATTCCTGGAGGCGAGAGCGTGGCGTTGGGGTGTCTGAGCCTGGAACCAGCTGTGTCAGCACAGCCGGGGCTCGGTTCGGTCCGGCGGGTTTCTCTGGCAAAGAGCATCCCCCGCCTTCAGCTGTAGTCATAATGACACCTCGTCTACCTCCTCGTCCATCCTGGTTAACATGGAATCAGACATGGTGATGTTAACGCTACTAGCCAGCGTTTGTCAGACCCTAACATTTAATCCGCACGGTCATGTGATACTTGGCAGTGTGTTTGTCAGAATGTCTGATGAGGATTTTTATGCACTTTGCTGTGGTTTCATGGCTTTTTTTTTTTGCCGAGTTATGTTGTGGTTTTCTCAATTTCTGCCTCTCAGTTCTTTCCTAACATTGCGTGGCAGGTTTTGATCACTTAATACTTTGGTAAGGCGTATAAAGCTAAAGCCTTCTTCAAAATGTTCCTCTGGCCTTGAGACGTCACAGTCTCAGCATGCCTTCGCAAACATATTTATTCTGTGTGTGAGCACGTTATTTGTAACATGTGTTATCCGTCTTTTTGTGATCACGCCTCTCTTTGCTGCTCATGTTTAGATTTTCTCACACGTGATTCTCGTAGTCCATAAAATCACGTTTCTTATTTCCAGTTGTCAAAATTGCGGCTTCAATATTTTTATATTAACAATGGGTCAAGGGTGGGAGATACACAGACGTCAAATATTGATCTTTTATTCTATAAACTATTAACCTCTGAACAATAAGCGCCAGATAGTCTGTCTTTCTGAGGTTGTAGCTCAGTCTTAAAGCTACAGTGAAGATTCCAGTATCCTATAAAACTAAAACCATGGAATCATGTCATGTTAGCATGTTGGGAAGAATACTAAATAAAAAAACATAATAATATGTCAACATTGGGTTTGCAGCTTGTTTCTGCTGCCCTCAAGTGGCCAAAAAAAAACAACAGTTATCGCAGGTTTGTTGAAGTGCTTCATAGTGACCTTTTCTCTTGAAAGGAGCTCTTGTAAAGCTCCAGATGTACTTGACGAGAGTCTGCAGCGGGTTAAACACCTGCTGGAGAGAGCAGAATAATTGGGAAAACACTCACTGAAGTCACCTGCTAAAACGGGGCAGACCAGCAGTAAAACACAGGGTTTCTCTTTCACATTCAAGGAGTAAAAAATCGCTTTTGGCATAGTGATGCAAGTGGGTGCTATTTTGTAAATGATTTAAAGTGATTTCAAGGCATATGTTTTATTCTTTATACATGTTTCCTTCCTATTAAAAGGCAACATGCCTCTTTAACACCTGTTATTGATTATTTGTGGTTTAGTGCCCCTCGCCTGTTGCTTATTGGCTAATTATGGCCAGTCAGTATAAACAGAACCGTGTGCTGTTGCTCTGTTGGGCTCCGATCATGATCCTGGAGGGTCAAAATGTCTGCTGCACTGCTCCTCTTCTTCTGTCAATCAATTAAATATTTAATTGTGTTTAACTGCATGATTGTCCATAGTTAATCATGATTCATTGCAAATTAATCACACATTTTTATTGGTTCAAAATATACTGTACCTTAAAGGGAGATTTGACAAATATTTAATGTGCTATAAATAATTAATATGCTCATCACCATGGGAGTGGGAAAATATACTGCAAATGTAGGTATATATTTATTATTGGAAATTAAATAACAACATAAAACAATGATAAATATTGTCCAGAAATCCTCACAGGTTCTGCATTTAGCATAAAAAAATATGCTCAAATCATAACACGGCAAACTGCAGCCCAACAGGCAACAACAGCTGTCAGTGTGTTGACTTTACTATGAATGTATTCGAAACTGCCTCTACGTACCACTGAGAAACGCAGTATACTACATTCCTGAGTAGTATACAGCACACAGCAGTTAAAGCGATGTATTGTGCATTATGCTAGACCAGGCTTTAGCCTTTAAACTAGCTCTTAAAGCACTGGACAATAAACAAATAACTTGTACCACGATTACAATATTATCGAAAAATGCAAGTCTGATTTTGTTATGTATCTTATGTACGTTATAAGAACTGCAGATTTAAACTATTTAGTCTAACAGCTCGTCTTATTTATTTAGAGACTGCCTGGCAGGCACTAGCTAGCTGTGAGGTGATGCTTCTAAACTCTGAAAAACGTTGGAGCAAATGTTTGATTCGCCACCTAATGTTAAAACTGTCAATATTCACAATCTATGCAGCTGATTTCTTGCCTCAAAAAATTTTCAGAAGTGAATTTAGTGACGAAATAGCTACGAAAAATGTAAAAAGTGAGCTGTTTTTGGCTACTGATGTTATAACCGTATATTATATGATATACAGTATTTTATATTATAACCACAGTCCAGTGCATTGCATTGTGGGATACAGTAGGCGAGGTAAACTAGTCCGATACATACTGGAGATTTTTCCAAATCAATATGACAGCGGGGTATTTTTGGCATACTGTAGATTTTGCTTTTGTTTTTATACTTCATACTACATTTTAGCCAAATCGGTATATATTACCAGTGTAAAGAGGAGACTCGTGGGTACCCATAGATCCCATTTTTATCCACATATCTTGAGGTCAGAGGTCAAGGGACCCCTTTGAAAATGGCCATGACAGTGTGGAGCGTTATTTAAACTCCTTCACTACAAGCTAGCATGACATGGTTGATGGATTCCTTCGGTTTTCTAGTTTCATGTGATACCAGTATCTTTGCTTCTCTAGCTTTTAAACTGAGCCCAATACAACCTAAAATTGCAGTAATACTTAAAGAAATTTGTGGTGTTAAAATACATTTGTGTTAACTTTGACAGCCCTAATAATTTTCTTTAAATCACAGGTGTTGACTTGTCTCAAAAACCCACAAAATGTTAAAGTATTTTAAAAGCTGTGGGAGCCCTGAAAACATCTCAGAGCACTTTAGAAAAAAACTGAGAAAAGAAAGCGGTGACAATTGAAGAGTAAATGGAAGTAAATCATAGGAATACAAATTATAGCAGCAGACACCCAGAAACAATGAAGTATAATGTGACTGAAAAAATAAAGTCAGGTGTCAGCAAGTGGCTTACAGAAACCAGCTCCACGTTTCAGTTTCTCAACAGGCTATAGTCTTATTTTCTCTGTGCATGGAGAGAAAAATTCATCCTGACATTTTGGAGCAAGCTGTTAAAACTGAAGCCTTTGGGTTTAAACAGGAGGATGATGCACAGACCAGGGATGAGGGATTTCCTCGTATCTGGTTTTGGGAGAATCTCACACCGCCGGACAGACGGGAGGAGAGATAACACCAAGACGAGAGGATATTTTATCCCAGGAGATGGGAAGGGAAGTGGGGGAAGGTGGAGGAGACGCAGCCGGTCGTAGGAGAGGAGCAGGAAGTGGATGGATGGGTTCGGAGGTGCATGAGAGGAGCTCTTTGTGAGGAGATAAGGATTTGTGAGTGTGTGTGTGATGATAGTAGATACAGAAAAGCGGAGGGAGCTGTAACTGTATACCATCCAGCTGGAAGTGTTTATCTAAAGCACAAACTACACACCTGTATAACATAAGAGGATATGCACTCACATATATGCAATTAAAAAATCATTAGTTAAGCGTTGCAGTTTGTCAGACGTTATTACTCACGCTCTCAGTCGTTTAGACGCAGTCTTATCTCCGTTATAATTCAACCCTGTCAAACTGTGCAGAGCTGTCTGAATGTGAAGCACAGCAGCCAGAAGGGGAAATGGCAGCCGATCACAGGACTTTTATGAACACATCATTTTTCTTTTTTCTCTGAGTTGAGTCTAGGACGACAGAAGCCGTGGTGGAAAATACATTTGCATACAAGCTGTCCTCAAGTATGTTTGTTCTTGTGAGTGTATGTTCAGCACAGGTTAAAAACAGAGTTATTATTGGTGAACAGTGTTATTGGTGATCAGGTGCTGATGAAGCAGCATTGGCTGAGATATAAGCGAGTTTTAGTTCATAAGGCCTCGATCGGACAGAGCGAGTTTTAGCAGACTAGGGCGGCTTTTTGTAATTGTTTTCAATGAAGCGTTTTATGCGCTGCATTTGCGTTGCTGAGCGCCCTGAACGCCTCGAGATGAAAAAATTGTACTCAGCGGAAAAGCGTCCAACGTCATCTGTGTTTTTTCTCATTATGGTGACTTTTGCTGGAAACCTGGAGATATATGACTATACCATGACCTGAACACAAAACCGCAGGTCTGAAGTGGGATTTCTCGATTAATCGATTAGTTTGTAGGGATGCACCGATCCAGCTTTTTCAAGGCTTTGGGTATCAGCTGATACCGGTACCGATCCGATACCAGTGTTTCATTAATAAGCTGTTTGCCTCACTTTGTGGAAGTGGCTGGGATCATCAGTGATGTAAAATAGATATTAGAGAGCGAATTATGGTCTGTTTAAGACCAAGAACAACAAGAACAACGTCCTAACACTAGCTCAGAGCAGCTTGCCAAGTTTTTTTAATCAAAGCAAATTTTTAAATAATAATAATTATCATTTGAATTTTGTGTTTTTAAGCAAACAACCACTATAGATGACAATAACAAAGTACAGTACTATGTACAGTATCACCCCAGAAAAACAGGACTCCCTCAGAAGCTACGCTGTATTTCGATCACTGTCATTTATCCTGTATATAATATTTTTTGTGTAAAATATAAAAAACAACACTATATAATATACAGCATACTTGTCTGCTTCAGTTCATGGTTTGTGTTAACCTGTAAAACGTGCTCTGTCTGATCAGGGTCTTAGATCCTACACTTCCCATAATGCAACTTGGCACCCAGTTTGTAATGCAGTTTGTATCAAAAATCCAATCCCAAACTGTGATACCTGAATGTCACTTGAGTAACTTTCTCAGACTATAGAAAGCTAATAGTTAGTTAATTGACTTTAACATGTAAAATCAGTGGACTGCCTCTTTAAGTAGAAGAGCTGAATATGTGTTTCAACAGAGAAACTACAGCACAATAAATGGTTTTAACATCACAGTCAGTTTCGAGGGATCCTGTAAACTTGTCCAAACTTTCCGCCCCGTCCTTCTTCTCTCCGTTATGCCTTCATTAGTCTAAATAAAACAGCAGCAACATGACTCCGGGCGTTCGATAAGAAGAGCAGGCGTCTATCAGGGATGTTTTTGCCAGGACAACACATGTGCTGGTAGTTAGCTGCTATTTTCAATCTGGCCTGTGATCATCTGAGTGTCAGTGACTTTTCTGACTCACCTTTTAGAGTGAGGAAAAGCAGCAAAGTCCCCCCTGCAGCTCTTACGAACCATAATAACCCTGGTGTCCTTGATGTGACCCACATGCAGATGTCAGAGGAGGGTTTCTGGAGTTCAGTAAGGCCTCTACTTAAGAGCCTTTAAGCGGGTGTTCAAACAAGGGGGTCTGAGTCATTGATTGAGTAATTAATTTAAAAGAACAGCAGAGCATCGAGAAAGCGCTCCAGGACACCTGCGTTCCTTTAACGCCTCCTGTGGAAATACTTGTGCTCGATTTGGCGAGCTGCAGTTCTTTGTTCTGCAGGGAGCACGCCTCTACATTCGATCTTACATATTGTACTCCCTCATGAGTGTGTGTGCACGTGTGTTCAGCCCTACAATAACACACAACATCACACTTCTGCAATACAAGCTGATCTCTCGTGTCCACGAACACCGAAAGTCCTCCAACACCTCCGGCAAGCAGAACACACAGCCACAATTTTACAACGAATTTGGGGATTCTAATACCTCCTCTTTTCGTATAAGTAATAAAACCTCCTAAATCTGTTATTCGCGGTCCAAAATCTTAATGAAAGGGGGGAAAAAATGACTGTGAGCATTGCCAAAATCAACCTACAGCTTCCTGGTTTTTCAAAAGGGAGTTGAAGCGGAGAGAAATAGTGAGGAACTGCTCCAAAACGCTGTCAGATACATAATGACTATCACATTTTCCATGTGTGGCTATGACTGCAGGGAATTCACTAAATTCATTTTCTGGCACCTTACAAAGCTCTGCACAATGCTAGTCATGCATGCATATGGTTAATTAACAGATTTAAAAGGAATAATACGCAGTATATTTCGTATACCTCAGTGAATTGGGTACTCCACTTTGAGTTAAAACAGCAGCGTTTGTGTTAATGTAGTCAACATTCACATTTGTCTGGATTCAGTTATGTGATATCATAATATAAAACTTCCTGTGAAGGTGTATTTGGTATTATTAGTCATTTTTAAATACCCTAGGGCTGCAACTAACACATTTTCTTTAGCAGTTAATGTGATGATTATTTTTTAGATTTTCATATTAATCATTTAATCATTTGGTCTCTGAAATGTCAGAAATTATTGAAAAATGTCCATCCCAGTTTGTTAAAGTCCAAGATAATGTCTGTAAATGTCTTGCTTTGTCAGATATTCGGTTTGTTATGATGTAAAACAGAGAAAAGCAAGAAACATATTCAAGGGGCTGAAAACAGTATTTTCTGCTATTTTTGCATGGTTTGCCAATTATTTTTCTGTCCATCGACTAATTGATTAGTTGACCAATTGTTGCAGCTCTCAAATATCATTATAAGTATTTATACTATATAAAATAGACAAGTGATATCTAGGAGTGCAACAGCAACTGGACCTGCTTACAGTAGATTCCTAGATAGGCGACCTTGATGCCTGAGAATCTTCATAGACATACTGCACATAAATGATGTGCTATACTTCACCAATTTACATAGTTTGCATGGAAATCCATTTTCTTCTCAGTTTCTTAATATGTGAAAGCTTGCCAGTAGTGAAAGGCCTCTGAGTTTCTCATTTTCAATGTCAAATTGTTCTGTAAAGTGTGTGTAATCACAATACATTATTTTGATTATTTAACAAAACAAAATACAGGATGATGTAGTATGTGATCACTGTGATCACTGTTCTCTGCATAACAAACATTGCTGAAGTCAAAAAGGTTAAGACACTGACAGTTTGATCACAAATAGTTTTTGGTAATCAGATCTGGTTGTTTGGAGTAACCTCCTTGGTCCCTGATGATGCAGATTCTTCCACCGCTCAGAGAGAAATTTCCCTTCCTGGCACTTCTTCTAGATTACCCTAAACAAACAGTTGTGTGGAATAATTTAAAGCCATTGTCTGGTGTTGATTACTGCTTTCAGTAAGTGGTGTGACTCATGACCCAGTCGTCAGACAGCTCGCTGTGATGCTTCGTCTTGTCTTGACTTCAGGCTGCTCTGAGGTAGAAGAGCGTGCTACCCTCATGTCTGGAGTGTGTGTCTGAATAGATTTTGGCAGAAAAAACTTCCTCTTCTTCTGGGAGAAGATGGCTTGTTGTCTTTCAGACTGACTGACCACGCCCCCGCATCCGACCGCAGACGTGGCGGGCCACCCAGAAGGAACTCCAACACCCTTGATGCTGCATAACAGAAGGCATTTCCATTCTTACCCACCTCAGAGAGCATCCATCAGCCTTTGGACCTGTTTTTGTATTTTGTAGTGCTGACTTTGGAGGGAAAATGTATAATTTTGTAATTGAACATTCTGCATGTGGTATGCTCTCATCCTTGAATTTGAATTATTGTTCAGAGCAGTTCATACAAGCGATCATCATTTTTCGGTTTCCATTTGTTACCACTGCAGCCTCACAGAGACACCGCCACCTGTCCAACTATGTGGAATTTGTATATTATCCCTATGTCAGTTTGGGTTTTCTCCTGGTGCTCAGGTTTCCTCCAGGTTCTGAAAAGTGAAGCCAATGTGGAAGTTCCTTAAAATTCATATGCATTTTTGCTAATAATCAGCAGAGGGCAACTCCTCTGGTTGCAAAAAGAAATCAGATTGTATAGAAGTCTATGAGAAAATGAGCCTAGTTCTCACTTGATTTATTACCTCAGTAAACATTGTAAACATGAGTTTACGGTCTCAGTCGCTAGTTTCAAGTCTTCTTTAATACGGCATGATGTTCATTTAGTAAATTATGGCCCCATTTAGAGTCAAATAGACAGTAAAGCAGGGTATGCTTTAGGGCATGGCTACCATGTGACTTACAGGTGGTTACCACAGCGTTGTCCGGTCTGGGAGTTGTCCATGTTTTCGTCTTTCACAGTGTGTTTTCAGTTCATTAAGTTAACTGTAACATTTTATTCACCTAAAAATGTCTTATTCAGCATTCGGTTGTACTTAGCCCCATCGTCTTGTGTCCCTTCTGGTTGCAAAAAACAAGATGGCGACGGCCAAAATGCCGAACTCAAGACTTCAAAACAGTGTCACGGTGACTAAGTCCACTTCTTTTATACAGTCTATGGTTTCATCCCACAAAACAGAATCCAAAGATATGCCCTTTGGGCTAATCGGGAACTCTAAATTATCTTACTTCAATCACATTTATGTGAAGGTTTTCTCCTGTTGCTCAGGTTTCTCCCACAGTCAAAAGATATACACTTTGGACTAATTGGAAACTCGAAATTGCTTAGAAATATCTATAAAAAAATTCAGTAAAAGTCAATTAAACAACCAGCCTGCCTCTCTGAATAAACATATACAATAAAAATACAATTGTATAACATTAGGGTGGCTACATTTTAGAAGTACTGGTGATCTTTTGAAGTTGTGATGAAACAATCAATGTTACGCACTGTATGTTCCAAATGGTAACAACCAGAGCTGCTTCAGTATTAATCAATGATATTCTGCAGGAAAATGCCGCTCACTGACGGGCTTATGATTGTTTTTAATATTACTATTATTTACTGGTAATTATCAAAGTTTTAAAAAACGCCCAGCTTCAAGATTGCAGTAGCAGTCTAACCTCCATGTTCTCTCAAAGCCACCGTTAAATCATAGAGCTTCTTATTTCAAGCATCCCTGAAAATCACAGAGCGGCTTTCTCCACGATGACCATAATGTTATACCGACATTACCCACAAGTGACACCAGAGCAGAAACCACTGGGTCGGGTAGAAAATGTCCATCCATGGTAGATCTGTCAGCGGAGAAACATTCACAAAAGAGGTGCTTCAGTGTAGACCTGTCCTCCGTCCATATGGCGGCATCAGCGACGGATGTGGTCAACATGGTGATGAGTTTGGCTGATGTGGGCACGGCCTGTAAAAGAACCGTCCCGCTGATTTTCCTCAGCCGGCTTTCTGTCGAGGATCCCAAAAATCTGCACAGCTTTTTATGTCCTTCCTGGTTTTATCTGGCAGCACCTCAGCAGAGCAGGAACTGTAGTTCAGTACATTTACATTTCAGACTCTATTTTAGTAGAAGTAGAGTGAAAAATGAACTAGAATTGACCTCTCCCTCTGCATGATATTTTTAGTTTTAGACGTTTAAAGAAGACTATAACATTTTGGCAAAGCAGAAAGAAGTGGACACAGAACAGCAGGATCTTTCTGAAACTGTCTATTTATTCATTCATCCAGCTGAGACACCTGACGCCCTGCAAGCCAACCGATTAGACTGTTATAAGGTCATTAAATATGTGTTATCAGTCACTATAAGCCCCATAGATGTGGGCCAGTAGGGGCCTACTACACCCAATAGTGGGTTTTATCATCTATTCACATGGTCAGTCACTGAGAAAAGGTATAAAAGAACAGGACCGCGACCTCCAGTGGCCGTCGTAATTATGACAAGAGTAGAAGCAGAAGTCAGGCAAATGCAGTTATTTTAAGCCAAAACAACATTTTTCGTTAAACTTAACCAAGTGGTTTTGTTGCCTAACCCTCTGTTTGTGATCAAAACATAATGTTTCATGTAGTTTTACCTGTTAGAACATTGTTCGAAGTGTCGCTTTCACTTTTACAACATAGTAGGCCCCTAATGGCTCACATATGTGGTGCTTATAGCAACCGATTCCACCTGCTTAATGGCCTCATAATAGTCAAACTGGGGGCAGCGAGCAAGATAACCCACCACAAAACACTTGTCCTTAAAATTTTCAAAAACTTCAAATAGTTTCCCAAAAAAGTCTATCACCTGTATATTCCTGAGGTGAATGTGGGGGTTTTCTTGGTCATTTCAGGACAATCAGAGTTGTCTTGCAATATGCCTCTAGTGGCCATTATCAGTACTGCACGTTTAGGAGATTTTGCTTTAGTTTTCAGCACCCATCTATGGTGGTTGCAGCTCTGAGGTGTAAATCTCCTCTTTAAGGGAATTGAAAACCCGTTATTTTGCGTGCAGGTGTATATAGCATAGACCACAGAGCGTGGGCAGATGTAGCTCAGTGGGTAGTGGTCATCCTTTAACCGCAAACTTCCTACTTCGAAATGTTATTAAGGGAGATACTGAACCCCAAGTTGCTCCCTGGACGCTTTACAGCAGCCCACTGCACCAAATTTCATGTATGGACCTGTATGTACGGTAAACGACAAATACCCATCCATCCATCTTCAACCGCTTATCCTGTTAGGGGTCGCTGGGCGGGGCTGGAGCCGATCCCAGCTGGCATTAGGCAAAGGCAGGGTAGTCACTGCATAACCCTATACCCTATAACCCTATATTATAAATTTAATAAAGTTTAAGATTAGTAAAACTTATATGATGTTGATGGTGCAGTAGCAGATAGAAAGTTTTGGAAACAGAGTGGCGACAAGATTTTATTGCCTCAAATACCATTTAGTGGTTTATTATCGCAGCTGCTCATCAGAGGGAAAACGTCACCTTATTTATTTTATTTCTGGTTTTCTCCGACTGGCGACATTTAGCTGTTTGTTTTTCTTTAAAGTACTCGCCAGTTCTCCGTCGGCACTGGGGGTCTTTGTAGTGGTTTTCGCATTTTGACTGGCACCTGAAGCAGCCAGCGGGAGATCTAGACATCCATCAGATGAGGTTTGGGAGACAGAAACTCACATCCTTGCAGCTGAGAGTCAACTATAACATTGACTTAAAGAGAATTACAGATTCTCCCATTTTCTTGTGTTGCAGTGCTGCTTTAAAGGAAGTAATATTCAAAGTCAGATCCTGTTATTGTGAAGTGCTGCACGTTGTGATCAGTTCTTCCAGTTGAGTAGCAGCTGACTGAAGACAAACCGCCTTTGAATCTTGTTTTTCATTGGATAAAGTGTTTCCTGTGTTTTTCTTGTCCCGCTCTCCTGCCTTCCCACTTTGAACTCACTTCTTCTTTTTGCTGATGGTGTTATGTTTCCTTCAAAGTTGAGCGTAGGCAGGCTATCGATTTCTGGATGCTAATGTGATGGTCATTAGCCTTTGGGCCACACACACAGAGACAAAAAGACACACTTACTAGAGAGCTGCAACGTTTCGGGCTGCTTAAGCTCCGATGTTTTGCTTTGTAACTAAAACCCAAGTCACTCTGTCGGGCCCCAAATCCCTTAGCTGAGTAAGTCCATTCCCGCTCCCCGCTCTATTGTTGATGTAGTTTTCTGGAAAGACGACCTGTTTGTGTAACTGCAGCGAGCGCTGAGTCTGTGCAGAGCCGAGCGGGGCCTCCGGGCTCGTGGGAGGGGGCGGGGCTGCAGGGCGGGAGGATGCTGCCGCCGCCTGCGTGCCTGTCTGACCGCAGCTCATCTGAAAACCATTCTGGACGTGTTTATTTCTATACCTTTACTATCAGTTTGCTGAGACGTCATTATGGTAGGATGAGGAGTGGGCCGTTTGGCGAGCTCTCTGTCTTTCCAGAGATATTTGCAAAGAAACCACTCGAGATTCATTCGAGAAACTAAACCAAGGAAAGTTTTTGTATTTAATTTTTCTCTCAGGATTTGGCTCTCTGGCAAGAGACATCTGCCAGTTAAACTAGGAGGGACATTTTATAATGATATGACCTTTATACAATGATTCATCCTGACATATATTTATTGTATTATACATATTTTCACATTAAAGCTGCAGTAATCAATGTTTCTGTATGAGTCGCTAGTAGTTAGAGAATCACTGTTTTCCCGTCAGCTCTTCAGAGAGTTTTTGTCTTTTTTGGTTTTAAGACTACGATAACTCTACTTTAATCAACCTTGTTTCCAGCTTTGATCAGTGGGTAACCTCCAGGTCTGAGAAGCGAAGCCAGTGCTGACTTACCTTAAACTTTGGTGACTTTTCCGGTTGCAAAAATAAGTCTGAATGTATAGAAGTCTATGAGAAAATGAGCCTACCTCTCACTTGATTTACTTCCTCAGTAAACATTGTAAACATGAATTTATGGTCTCAATCACTAGTTTCAAGTCTTCTTCAGTACAGCATGATGTTCATTTAGTAAATTATGGTCCCATTTAGAGTCAAATGGACAGTTAAGCAGGGTATGCTTTAGGGCGGGGCTACCATGCGACTTACAGGTCGCTACCACGGCGTTGTCTGGTCTGAGAGTTGTCTCTGTTTTTGTCTTATGAAATTTAATTGTAACATTTAGGTTGCCTAAAATATCTTGTTCAGTATTTGTTGTATTTAGCTCCACCCTCTCGTGTCACTTCTGGTTCCAAAAAAAAAAACAAGATGGTGGCGGCCAAAATTCAGAACTCAAAGCTTCAAAACAGCAGTTCCTAAATGGATGACGTCACGGTGACTACGTCCACTTCTAATATATAGTCTATGGCTTTGATAATCCCACTGTGCACTACAGACTAAGACAAAGTTACTACAGACAAAGTTAGCAACTAGCTGGTAAACAGTGGAGCATTTAGCAGCTCAAGAGCTAAAGAGACCAAAACAGAGCTAATGGTTAAAAGGTCAAAAAATAAAAAATGAATGCAGCTTTGAACATGTCGTTCATCTATTTTCCCGGGGCATGAAATAAGTGTTGCACTGCCTTTAACCTTTAACCATGATGTGCTACTGGAAACTCATCTCGTTCAGTGATATCAGTGCAGACATGGGCATATTTTTTTTACAGTAAAAAAGTGAGAAAGATTTTCTGCATCTTTCAAAATTGTACCAGACGAACTGATATACATTTTTATGTATTCAGTAAGCCAAAACATGTACTGTAACGAGGCAACTGTATTAATGAAAAGCCAAATTTCCAACATTTTACCTCTTTCCTTTTTGATATGTGTTTCTAATGGAAACACATAAACCTGTCACCGGATAAGAGCAGATCTGATGGATGAATTTGATCTTTATGTGGAAAAGTAATAATGATTCGGGCTCGCTCCCCCACGGCGAGGCGGCAGACAGTTGGAGCCGAGAGGAGCTGCTGGATGCTGTAGTCTTGCTTGCCTCATAATTTGACAATGCCTTTTGTTGGATGGGATACAAAGCTGGCTCCTTTTTACGTGGATGATCTGGCCCATGTCACAGTCCCTGAGAGGATCCTGGCTCGCTGTGGATGATGTGACAGGAGTTACTGGCATTTGCAATCCATCCGTCACTGCTTTCTCTCCACCTCTCAGATCTTTACATCATTTCGCTTTCTCACTCTACCACATATCTTCTCACGTTTTGTTATTTTCTCTCAATTCATCAGCCTGTCTTCCATCCTCCTCCTTTCATTTATAGTCATGAGCATCATGTCTGCTTGTCTCATGTGAGAGAGGCGTATGGTTTCCATCACATGTAATAAAAAAGATGGAGCTCGAATCAGGCCACACATGGAGCCGGGAGGGTGTCGGTTTCCTGCAGGGCCCCAAAGCCATCCCATGAACTCAGAACCCTTTGGCCCTAATTCTGCACTTCCTCTGATTGCGTCATTGGCAGGTACGAACTCGACCTGAGCGCAGTGGGCTCGCTGCAGGACGGAGTATATTCTCCAAGCTGTTAAACAGTTAGTTATTAGGAGACCATGATGCCAGGACCTCCGCTACGAGAGAGCTTTGTGCATTGGCTCATGTTCAGTGTGTACTCTCTTTACATGGAGAAAAAAAGCTGTTAGTGATGTAATTTCCTTTTTCTTTAAAATCACATGTCAAAGTCATTGATTTAAGTTCACCAACACTGAAACACTCGTTCACACGATTAACTGTTTAACTGACATTAAGCATTTTAAATGATTAACGCTATCGGTTAAACATGGCTGTTAACGCTCCTGGATGGTGAACTGAGACAGTGAACTGGGGACAGTGAACGCAGCACTATGGCTGCTAACGCTCCCGGACGGTGAACTGGGAGGTGTGAATGCAGCACCGTGGCTATTAACACTCCCGGACGGTGAACTGGAGACAGTTAACACAGCACTGTGGCTGCTAACGCCCCCGGACAGTGAACTGGAGACAGTGAACGCAGCACTGTGGCTGCTAACGCCCCCGGACAGTGAACTGGAGACAGTGAACGCAGCACTGTGGCTGCTAACGCCCCCGGACAGTGAACTGGAGACGGTGAACGCAGCACTGTGGCTGCTAACGCCCCCGGACAGTGAACTGGAGACAGTGAATGCAGCACTGTGGCTGCTAATGCTCCCAGACGGTGAACTGGGGACAGTGAACACAGCACCGTGGCTGCTAACGCTCCTTGACAGTGAACTGGGGACAGTGAACACAACACTATGGCTGTTAATGCTCCCGGACGGTGAACTGGAGACAGTGAACGCAGCACCGTTGCTGCTATAGTAGCTCTCCTGACGGTGAACTGTTGACTCATATACTGCAGCTGGTGTACCGCTGCACGCAAGGCAAAAATCTTGTTGGTTAACGAGTAATAATCGTTTAACGAGGCTCGGTTATCCATTAAGAATGTTTTTCAAAATTAGCATCCCTAGTTCACACACACATGCACATCGTTGCGGCACATTTGAGTGCAGGCCACCTCACCATGCCATTGAGAAAGCTGAGCGGTGTATGACTCATTCATCATCTCCCTCCTGACTGTAAAACATCTTGGCTCAGATTACAGTGCATAAGAGATGTTGTAAAACTGAAACTTATTTCTTTTTGAGTAATGAAGGACAGATGGCATAAAAGATGACTGCTATTGGAAACAAACAACTGTACAGTTTCGGCATTCAGTGAAAAGAAACGAATTTCACAATCAGCAGAGGCACTGTTGGCGGATGACAGCCGTCCGCTGTCTTGGTGATGTAATGAAAATGCGTTTACTATAAACATCAATACAGTTTTAAGCTTCTATGTGTAGAATGTTTATGTGATTGTAGTATATTTTAAATTAAACTGAGGGCATACATTTTTCTATGTAGAAAAATTTGATATCTCTTGGTGAAAACTGTAGTAGTTTATGTGTCAGTTAGTGTCCAGTCATCTCCGTGTCACTGGGTTGAATCTGTAGGATGATGGGAATGTTTAGATACTACAACCAGGGGCGCCAATGTCAGAACTGTAAAGCAGTAAAAGCTAGTTTTCCACCAAAGGTTAAGTTGTACTTTGTAGGTTAAGTTGGCCTTAAGTTAAGTTGTCCATGTTTTCGTCTTACGACTTTCACCCTTTTCACAGTGTGTTTTCAGTTCATGACAGTTATGTTTTGGTCTTTCTTTCTTTCTTTCTTTTATCTTTTTCTTTCACTTTCCAGAAGTAGTGAAAACTGAGGAAGTTACCTCTCCTTCTCCACTATGAGTATTTTTGATATTTTAGCTGTAGTACCATATGATTCTAAATACAGGCCTTTAACTTGTCCCATTCTAATATACTTTGACCTAAGTGGAGGCCTAGAGGACGTCTTCCAGCGCTGTAGTTTGTGCTGAACTCGTCTCTTTGTCTTTGGTGCCAGGTTTAATTCGGTGATTGCCCTTATGGAGTAATCTGCACTCTGGTTCCTGTAAAGGGGTTGAGTGTGTGTTAGGAGAGGCAGGGATCCAAATCACAGTTTGAGTGACCTCAGCTCACAGCTTTGTGTTCTCACCCGTTACTATAGCGTCCCTTCTGCTATTTACTGTAAATAAACATTGTCTTTTAATGAGCAGGGCCCACGCATCGGCCATGCTTTGCTGTGGAAATTATCTTGGCATTTCTGGGGCAAATGGATGTTGAGATGAAAAGATGATGTTTGAGTAATCCTTTGTTTCAGGAAACGAGGCTGGTGAAAGACAGACTCTGAGACACTCAATTATCAAGGTGGACACAATCCGAATATTATTTCAGCATTGAGGTTTTGCAGAAACAATGGGTTACTTGATCCGGCAAAAACACACAGTGATTTTCACATTTAGAAACCTCACTTGTGTTGTTGTTGTTTTGGAAAGGCGCTTTGTCTTTGGAGGATCAGTTTTGTTTCGCTATGAGCAGTAAAAGTGTTGTTGTCATCTTGTGGTCTGAGCATCCTGGACGATGGTTGTTCTTGTGGTTGTGGTCGGTCAGATCCGACTGTGTCTGACTGAGCAGGCGAAGAGGGAAAGATGACGAATCAGAGTCCGATTTAATGACGAGCAGCCAAACTAAAGGAAACCGAGTCCCCAATGGTAAACTGTGAACAAGGAGTTCAGTGTTCACTTTTTTCCACAGTCTGCTTCAAGTTCTTCCTAATTTTGAATATTTAATAAAACAGTATGTCACACTTCTTTTTTTTTTGTAACTTCATCACATGTAGCCAAACGTCAGACCTCAAGATATTTTATCCTTGTGTTGGGATTTGTGCATCTGGGCCACGTTAGTGTGACAGATATCTGAGAATGTGTGAGAGACGTTCGTCCCGACTGCCCCATATCCATCTGGACGTCTGTCATATAAACAGCCAGTCAGGCAATGTGGAGCGATGCCATGTACTGTAGATATTTTATTATTGTTAATTCTTTTCCATAGTAGGTGCATAAATAGCACAAACAAGTAAGACATGCAGGATTATAAAAGATTATACAAAGAGACAAAGGCATGGATAAACACTCTACATAGCACACACCATGGATTCTGTTTTTTAGAATGAAAACTAAAAATATGAATGTGACAACATAGTTTACAAAGCTGCATCCCATGTAAGCATGGTTTTAGTAATTTGCAGGTTAAATGGAGTTGAACTAAATTTGGTTGAAAAGTGAGCTTTATAGATAGTTGATGATAGATGATCATCTTTCAGTGTGTAATTTGTACCTGCTTCACATTAAAATGTAGTCATTTAAATGCTGTTAAAACAAATAATCTGAACTGTTAGTCTTGAACCCAATTTAGCTAAGCTGTAAACTCAAACACCTGGCAGCTGTCTGCCTCATGCGCACTGAATTCACTATGTCATACAATGTCATTTTCACTCGCTGTGCAATGCTGCATTGTGCAGCGCTGCACTGTGCAGTGCTGTGCAGTACTCACTCGCCATGCAGTGCTGCACTGTGCAGTGCTCACTGTGCAGTGTTGCGCTCTGCAGTACTGCTGCACTATGCAGTGCTACTCTGTGCAGTGTTGTGCTGTGCTGCTCTGTGCAGTGTTATGCTGTGCAGTGCTGCTCTGTGCAGTGCTGCTCTGTGCAGTGTTATGCCTGTGCAGTGCTGCTCTGTGCAGTGCTGCTCTGTGCAGTGCTGCTCTGTGCAGTGCTGCTCTGTGCAGTGCTGTGCAGTACTCACTCGCCATGCAGTGCTGCATTGTGCAATGCCCACTGTGCAATGTTTCGCTCTGCAGTACTGCTGCACTGTGCAGTGATGCTCTGTGCAGTGTTGTGCTGTGCAGTGCAAAAACAGATGTTACAGTTATTCAAACCAGCTGGATGGCTTATGACCCCAAATTCCCAATTCCCAATTTTGCTGGAAGAACATAATCAGATTCCTCATAAAATCAAAAAGTTATTTTTCATCTACTCAACAGACAAGCTGGAGACAATGTGGGGAGGATAAAGTTGGTCTCACTCATGATTTTTGGGAGTGTAAGAAAATAAGTAAATACTGAGAAGCTGTATGGGTAGAGCTGAAAGCAAAATTGGGCTACGAATTACCTAAGACATGATGTATCTAGGCAACCTTACAAGGGAAAGTGTTCAACGGGAAGACCAATACCTGGCCAAGGTCTTGTTGGCGGCAGCCAAGAAGGCAATCACCAGCAAATGGTGCAAAGATGACTTTCCTACTCTGAGGCACTGGAAGGACATTGTTGAGGAGATATTTGACATGGAAAAACTCTCACCTATACTGAGAATCCAGCAGTTGTTATTTGCTGAGAAATGTGACAAATGGACTGCGTATCATACCCATCACAGAGACCCTCTATATCAGGGGTGGGCAATTATTTTTCCTGAGGAACCACTTGAGAAACCCAGATTGGTGCTGGGGGCCAAACAATTACTGACAGGAACGCTTACATTTAACATTTAACTCAACATTAACACTTACATTCCGTCGGCTTGTTATCAACGTGTCGCCTCAGCAGTATGTATCTTGGTTGCAATTCGTTAAAAATTAAAAGAGGGACCCTTACCTCTTGTTTTTTTTTTTTTTAAGTGCTATTGACAGATATATCGTTATTGGATTTTGTAAACTAACAAACATCAGTATCAAAAATCCAGTATCAATTGGGCTATAATTACTAGTATAGAAAACTTTGAAGCCTAGTCATAGCTTCAAGCCCAAGCATAATGCAGAACATACTGCAAAACAAACCAGTCAATACAATAAGTGAATGGCAAACAGCTTCGTGAAGGGAAAATAACACCACTGATATCTTCACTTATGCTGATGACATACATGTTTATAGGGACATCTCAAGGAACAACGTAAACTAGACAGGAAACACAGAGGAATGGCCCACAAAACATCAATATTATCCTAAAGCTTCACTCGGCATCTGTCTCTTCTCCTTATTTGTCCTGCTCATCCAGGAAGTGACCCACTGGGAAACGAACAGCAAGTGGGTCACAACCCCTGATGAAGGCATAGACAGCCCAGTGGTGTGTCGACACTCAGGGGTTGAAGAGATTACAGCTGCCCCATCAGATTTCTGAGCGCTCGTAGGGAAGCCATGGAACCAAAATCTCTCCTTTGTTGTTGTGTTGTGAGCCATGTGTTTTGTGTTATGCCAGGTGTCCTCCATATTTGACAGCCAACGCAAAACTCCAGTTATCCACTGAGCATCTGAAGATCATCAGTAACTGACATGGAAAAGCCTTTTGCCTGTGTGTGTAATAGTTTATCCTGTTACAAAGTGTTTTGGTATCATTTCAGCACAGCAGATTTGTAAACACTGTCAGCCTGTTTGGATTGGAGCAGCAAATTTGAGCAGCAGCACTTTGATTACTGTGAACTGATGAACTGATATGCTTGCTCTATTGTGGAAGCATGCATGAGCTGACACTTCAAACATGTCAGCAGTTATGAATGACTCAGAAACGTAATCATTTATCGTGGCCGTATTCCCAGAGTGCACTTCTCTGCTTACAGTTAAACCGGTGGCGAGGGAAGACTTTGGTAACTCCTCATACACAGCTGTGTTAACCACTTTGTGCTTAGTAACGGGCTGCACACCCAGAGCTGTTCTTTTAAAAAGACAAATATCTTTCAGGTGTATACGCTTGTAAATGCATTTTAAAGAGCCCATTGAGGCTTTTACGTCATTGAGATGTGAGCATTAGCCATGTTTTAAAGCTGTAAAAGCTGAGGTCACTCTCAGGTGTGTGGTACAATATACTGTAAGCAGTAGACAACACACCGCAAAGATATTTTTCCCCTAACGCCACAGTTTTTTGTCCTCGTCTCAATTCTCATCATTTTTCTAGCATTTCCTCTTTTCTCCACTGTTGTTTTTTGTTCCCACATAATTCTTGCTTCGAAGATGTAAAGATTTTGGCAAGAAATTGACAAAAGTCACAAGTAGTTTATGCAAAGATGTCATGCTCGAAGATTTATTACACATTTTTTCAGTGCAGCTTCAGGCAAAAAAAAATAAAGAAGAATTATTATTTGGCCTGAGAGGCAGTAGTGTCATTTGTGTTGGCGAAGAGTCAAACCTGTGGAAGCATTACATTAAAAACACCTTTTTTTCAGTTTAAACCTCTAAAGTGTCTTTTTCAACCACAGCAACAGTTTTCTGTGAAAACCACCTGTCAGCATCAATCGACAGAAAGACAAAGTTAGCAACAAGCTGTTGAACATAGTGGAGTATTTAGCAGCTAAAGAGCCAGATATTTTCCTCAGGAGATGGTGGCGACCAAAACAAAGCTAAAAAATAGACGGTTGTTTGCTACCACATTCACCATCTGAACTTTATAAGGTGATAATGTCCGTGTTGTGTTTATGGCTTGTTATGCTGCCCCAAGGGCTGGTCAATGTTGCTAAAATCTGGGGATGTTAATGATTAACCGTTTAACCGATAACTGCCATTAAGCATTTGAACCAATTAACACTATCGGTTAAAAGGGTAAAAAATATTAATAATTCGTTAAAAAACTGAGGAAAAACACAGAGGAACAGCTCATCACTTTAAGGAGGAAAGCTGGTCCACCTTAAGAGAGATCCAGCACAGATACAGGAAGTTGGCTCTGGACTTCTAGCTGAGGAGTTGTGGCTTGTAGCCTCGTAGCATTTATTCACCGATAAATAAACTGTACACACACTGTCTACAGCTACGTTCACAGCTATAACGTCACAAACACACACTGTCAGACAATTGCTATTGTTCATGCTGGCAGACACACAGCTGACAACCTGCTAATTAAATGTGTGGTGGAGAATTTTACAGGAAAAGTGGCTGCATGTCCACGAAACTACATGCAGCTTCGTGGCTGCTACAGTAACTCTGGTGAACTGACTCAGTAGTCAGTTAATAATCGGTTTACGAGGGTCAGTTTTTAAAAAATTTCAAAATTTGCATCCCTCCTTCCAACCTGATATAGGTCATATCACATCTTGATATCGATATATATCACGATATAACAAGTTTTCTGGTAATTTAATAAATAAATAGTCTGTATGAAATAATCACATAGTAAAGCCTATTTTGTGTGAATACTTAATTTGACTTGAATACTTCTTAATTCAGATTTTCTGAGAAATTTGAGCTTGTTATCATAAATTTAGATGGAATAACTGTGTATCAAGTTATCTCGATATATGATTTCATGATACGATTCCATTGAAAGACAATAAATTATCATATTGAGTTATCACACAGCCCCAAAAGTAATTGGATGAAGGTTTACAGATGTGGAAATTATGTCGAGAGATCGCTAAAATTGATTTTGTTTATCTATAGATTATAGCTTGCTATTGACTGATATTGCATTTTTGAGACAGTTATTATTTAAAAACAAATCCAGTAACAATATATTGGCCAATTGTATTTTTTAAAACAAACACTAAACACAAAACAATCTTGATAGCAATTCTTTAGACTGTTTTTTTTCAATCCTCAAAATACAGTGTGTAATGACACTGTTTCTAAATGACCTCAAACCTATTGGTCGGTCGGTCGGTCCAAAAAAATTTCCCCACCCTTTAGGAAACAGTTTTCGCTTGAAGAGGCTGAAATTTGTCATGGAGGTCGTGTTTGTGAGGTTGTGTATGTGTGCGAATGCATGAACGCATGGATGCATGTCTTTATGTGGTTGCGGCTATTGCGAATTTGCGCTTGTTCATTTCTGTACTGCAAATTCTTGTTACTTATGGCCTGACATGTACACTATTGTATCTGCATTAAAAGCATATCGACGTTTGATTTGTTCTACTCTCATTTTCGGAGACACAGAGCTGCAGCTTCTGGCAGATGAAACATAGAAGGCCTGTATTTGGCGGCGGTGTCATTTGAGTTGGCAATGAATCAAAACCATGGAAGGATTAAATTTGAAGCCCTTTTTTTACAGGTCTTGCCCGTGCTTTTTACCGTAAATCTCATGTTCTCTCAGGTTGGCCAGGCGCTGAGGAGACCTCCCTTCCAGCTGGACTTGGTGTTTAACGGAGGTCTAACACTTGGTGATCGTTAACAATCCCTTCACACCCATAAGAGCGAGTCAGGTTATTAACTTTGGCATCTAAACTCCCGTTGAGACCCCGGCTAGCCAATCAGTGCTGCATTTTTAATTCATTGAAGTATTACCTCATGTATTAAACTAAATGTGTGGTGAAACCTTTGGTGCTAAACGGTCCTGGCTCTTTACAGATTGATGAATAATGGTCAGGTGATTGACTGGCTCGATGGTGATGTTGCACTCTTTGTGCTGCCATGTTGAATAAAAGTTCAGATTTTCCTCCATATTGTGAATGTGAAGTGAGTTTTGTTCCAGGTGCATGAAAACCAGAACCCCCTCAAACCTTTCCGTACACACGCTTCCTGAATTGAAAATGAAACGCAGCTGTGTTCCCGTCAGCACTGTGGATCTCGCCACTCATCTGTCATGAAAGATATCCTCAGAAAGAAATATTCCCCCGGCTGTCCCCGCTAGCTAAGGCTTTTTTTTCAGTTTGACTCGTAAGTCAAGAAGACAATTTAAAAAGGTGCAAATTCACAATGAGCAGCATTTAACGTTTCAGTGTTTCTTGTGTAAGACTTTTAAAGTCTGAATCTTTGTGCACGCGAGAGAGACGTCGACTGAAAAAGAGGAAGTTTGCCGAGTGAAGCCTGAGTTCAGGAAAATAAGCATGTCGCTGAGTGTAAACAAATCAGCGGGGGGGATTGTTTTTGTGTCCCCTGCCCCTTCACCACCCGGGCCCTGAGGGAACTGCTGGACTCTTTAATGTGGACTCCAGGGCTGTTTGTCCAGATGTGGGACTCCTGGACATGCAGAGTCCCGAGCTAACGCCAAACACTACCCACATGTCCTTTTCAGTTTGGCTCCAGAAAATGAATCATGTGGTCTCTCTGTTTTTTACACAGGAATCCAGGAGGGCACCCAGTGCACTAAGTGTAAGAATGAATGGGCGCTGAAGACCTCCATAGCTCTGCTCTATGTGCTGTGTACTCTCCTCACCATCGCTGTGGCTGTGCTTGGATATAAAGGTAAGACGGCCCAGTAAACTGCGCCCTCTTCCATCACTGTGGGTACAATTATGGGATGACAAACATTTCTAAACACTTCCATGATGCAGTTTGTCGTCTAAAACATTAAAATGATTTGCTTACAGTGTGCTGAGAGAGCAGGCGTCCAAACGTATCATTTGGTTTCTGTTTCTGTGTTGCCAAGAAATAAGAGCGCTGCTGTTTGATGAGTGTGTGAGCACACTGAGAGCTGGTGTGTTTGTTTGAGAAAGAGAGAGGTCTTCTGTGTGCTCAAGCATGACATGAATCTGCTTTTTTCTTTGTCATTATTTAAAGGCAATATATCAGTAATGGAAAATATAAGGCGAGGACCACCAAATCAGCAGTCCTTCTTTCAGAAGTTACTCGTACAAACAGATATAAGGTGGAGTTTAAGGGAAATGTGTTTTCATTCATTAAATTCGTGAACGGCATCTGCAGAAAGATGCTTTTACTGTTAGCTATATTTATGCAGTAGGGTATACACAAATCTGGGTTAAGCAGAATGCGTCATGTTTGCTCGTAGTGACGGCAGCTGTGTCCTCGCACAAATCTTCAGTTTTACTTTAATCATTTTTAAATGCATATTCATATGTGTTTATTATCTACGCCGACCATTTACGTAAGTTATTACAAGCAACCACGGCCTAAAGTCACAAATTAATACTGTTTACAGACACTGAGTCACAGCGACTTGCAAAACACACAAATCAGTCACCGGACTCATCTATATCTACTCAGCAGAAAGTAGATCAGATAATGATTAGTTTTTAATGCTATGAGCACCACAAATTTTCATTTACTGCCATTGTATTTAGGTGGAGACAGTAAATACACATTTTGTTGTAATTTGGGTGAATAGACCCTTTAAGTTTCAACCCTGTCCTCTCTCTCTGTCTCCACCCTTCAGCCTTCTCTCAGTTTATTTTACCAACACCCCCAAAGCTCACTCCTCCGGGGGAAGGTCTTCAGGCTTTGTGGAGCTGAACTTCCTGGTTGGCTCTTTCACATTTTTTTCCAGGTCGGGAAACGGTCTCGGCGTCTTTCGTAGAATTGAACTCTGAATGTTCCTGCTGTAATTGTGCTAAACACTCCAATGTGCGGCTGCGTGCGTCCCCCTCCTTATTTTCGGTTTGTAGAAGGTAACATGTTCAGGGGTTATCTGTGCGTCTTGAGCGCATTAACAATGATGTATCCTTACTCTCTGAGCTCAGGCGCTCCTGCTTGTTCCATGGTGCATGTTTTCATGCAGGCCTAATTGATCCCAGATGAGCAGCGAGTGAACTCAGTGCAACTCCAGCAGAACCCACTGAAATTGGGTTTTTACTGGCACTGAAGCAGCGCCCTGTCAAGGGAACCACAACTCAGGCTAAACACACTCCCAGCTCCAGATGGTTATGTACTGAGACCCAGGGCTCTATGCACTTAACATGTGTGCTGTCCTCCATCACTGACCCACAGAAACGTCCTCGATGTCGCTCTTTTGTTGTGATGCAATTTAACCTCAGCGGTTTGGCAGGGAGTCACTGACCTCTGTCTTCTCTACAGCCTGGTGTCTTGATTGACACGACCAAAAGCAAGATGAGGTCATTCTGTGGACTCTGGAGGATTAAAGTCCCATTAATTTTCCTCAAAAGAGACTGGATGAGGACATAACCTAAGCTTTTTACCAACTGGTTTTAAATACGAATAAGATTTTCCTGCTACAGTCTTTCTTGGTCTAGTATGACCAGTAGCTTATGGTGGCTATTAGCAAGTAATCATGCTAATTTTGAAAATTTTTGAAAAACCAACCCTCGTTAAGTGATTATTAACCATTAACTGTCAAGATTTGTGCCTCGCATGCAGCCAGTAGAAGTCCGCCACCACCACCACTGCACATTCAGAGTTTTGTTTTGAAACAAAATTTTGAACTAAGCCATGTTGGTTTTGATAAAGCTGACTTCTGAGAATGAAACAGATCTCTTTGCGATCCTGTGTTTTTGTCTTGTGGTGTCTGATTGGCAGCAAATGGAGCTCAATACAAGAGTCAATACCAACAGGAGAATATCATGGTTTACCACTGGCAGAGAATTTGGGAAATTTCACAGGTGCTACCCACATAATGTGAACTTTAATAAACAGCGTTTCCAATGATGTAAAAAAAACAATGCTAATTAGCATTAGAACAACAGAGAAATAATCCACCAAACACAAATTTCCAAACTTTTTTTCTGAGTTGGAGGTGAGAGTGATTTGTGGTTGATGGCAGAAAGTAAGTAAAACATGTTCAAAATCATATTTTCTTTTTAAATAAGCACTTGATGAAAGCTGTAGGTTTATCTCCTCTGCCGTAACAGTTTGTTTGCTTTCAGCTGTACATTGAGTTGTGAGAAAGTTGCCTCGTGGCTCCTCGAAATGATCAAATAACCAAAGCATGGAGTTTACAGTTCAGTCGCTTCATAGCTGTCTCTATTTCTGACTTCATATGTGTGAGGAAGCTGGATTTTACAAGACAACCCGGATGTTTTTAAGAACCGCTCACACAAGAGCTGGCAAGAGTTCAGACTGGGTACAATACAGCTCATTTTTACAAGACTTGGATCTGTAGGGTTTCTGCCAAAATAACGGTTTCCTTTGCACCTCTGTTGCAATTTTAACTTCTTTGCATATGTGTTTTATTTTGAATTTGCCACGGTGTGTTGCAATGAGTCTCCCTGGACACCAGTGCACGAACAGAACATGTGGAAAAGGCCCAGAAATGTCTTTATGTGGGAGTCCGCTTGTGTTGGTTTCAGTTTCCAGGCTAGTGCACGTGAGTGTGGGTGAAAGAAGCAATGTGCCGTACTGTAGGTGTAGCGTTTGGTTGGGTCTGTGACGTGAAGTCAAAGTGTCTTTTGTGCTCTGCTCTGCTGAACTGTACGTCCTGTGTCTGGAAATGTGTCCCCTTCAGTTTGATGTTTGGAACATTCCAACTCACCATTTTCTCCCTTAACTAAAAATAATCTGGCAATCCAAGGATATTTCTGGTGTTATTATATTTATACCTGTTTATTTGTTCCATGTGACAACTTCAGGTGTGTTTCTAGGACGTAAAGGAAACAAAAACATTTGACAATTTTGTTTAAATGTTTACCAGTTTTGAAGTTGAACATCTCGAGTCATCAGGAAGCATTTTTCCATAACAGTAAAAGATCTTTTCTACATAAAGTTTAGAGACTGATGAATAATTTTCTTTTGCTTTTGAAGTCTTAAATCTAAAGGAAATGTCGACATTTTGAAAATGAGTTATTTGAGATCAATACCAGTGTCATAGCTGTACAGTACGGTAAATATAAAGCAAGAGAGAGCCAGAAGACAGTTAGCTTAGCATAGCATAAATACTGGTAATGGTTAAACAAGAAAGCGAATAAGCGTATTCCCCAAAATGTCAAAGTTTTGTTTTAATGGTGCTAAACTCAAAATTCAGAGCATTTCCATCAACCCCACATGGCGACAGAGAAGTCAGAGACTCGCAGCTAACAATGCTAATAGCACTAAAAGCATGAAGCAAGAAAGCAAGAAATTCAGATTACAACACACACGGAGGGAGAGAGACTTCATTCTCTGCTCAGGTAGACATTATTTCTCTATATCTGTACATATCAAATAGTTGTTTGCTCTGGATATAATATAATCCAGAGCAGAACCTTGAAGTTTAATATATATGGGATATAAACTAATGGTTAACTGTTATACCATTATTAGTGCTAATCAGGCCACAAATACAAGGCTTTACCTCCGGAGTAATGAAGGGATTTGAACCAGCTCATTTCATCTTTCTGGTGATTTGAAAGCCTTGTGAGTGAACTGTTGTCGTAACTGTCGGGAACAAACATTTCGGATGCAGCTTCCCGGCAGAGGAGCCCATGCAGTTCTCAGTTAGAGGATGCGTCCCACTGGCGAGGCTGGTGGTAGAAATGGGCTGATTCCCGGGAATCCCAGACACATTCCAGAGGAAATGAATGCTGGTGTCGCCTGTGGGGGCGTGAAGAGCCTCCATGCCACAGTGTCTGTCTCCTCTGGGCTGTCTTTGATCCGCCTGTTTACTGAAGACCCCCCCAGGTCACTTCCTGTCCACTAGGGCCCTCGCCACTGTCTCCCCATGCACCTCCAACCTCCGGGTCTGTCATTGACCACCCACCCTATCTTCCGCCCTCCTTCTGTCTCTTTCTCAGTGCCAACCTTTTTCTGTCTCTCACTCAAAATTTAACTGCCCTCCAATTCCCAAATTTAGCTTTTTCTGCATCTCCATGCCTTCTGTCACACTCTAAATCTGGCCTAACTCATGAGATTACATTAATCAAGTCCAACATTATTACATGCCTACAAGACATGTATATCTCGTATAGTATCTGTCAGTGGTTTCCTCTCTGATCCTTTTTATATATGATGTCTGTGGTTGCAGGCAATTCTGGTCCGTTAATAAAAGATGGAGCCTGTGATGAGTATATGACACTAACCTTTGTCCTACCTGTCCTGTTTTTTCCTCCAGTGGTGCAAAGAGTTGACAGTGTGTCTGAGGGTATTGCAAACTATGGAGGAAAGATAAAAGCAGTTGAGACTGATTTGAAAAAGCTCGGTAAGTTTTGTGAGTTAAATTGAAGCAAAAGCTAGAGTAAGAGGCTGAAACATTTTTCTAATTTATTGTACAATTCTCCACCGTCAGATGATCAAGCAGGAGAGAAGTCGGAGAATACCACCACGGAGATCCAGGCTTTCAAGAACAACATCTGGACTCTCCAGAGGCAGCTGTCTGTGGTGGAGGATCGCATCCACAGCGATCAAGTTAAGCTGAGTCAGCTGCAGAGCATTGGCTCAGACATCCAGAGCAGCCAGGGCTCCATTCAGGGACTGCTGGATAGCAACACAGCCACCTTGCACTCTGTAAACGGCACCCTGCAGTCTTACGGCGGCGTCATCGGGGGTCTGCAGGACGACACGACCCGGCTGCAGAGGGAGCTTCAGCAGCAGGTGAAACTTCAGGACCAGGCGCTGCTCAGCATCAGCAGCCTCAATTTCACCCAGGCCCAGCAGAGAGGCCTCATCGCCGTTCTGCAGCGCTCGGTGGATGACACCAGCCAGGCCATCCAGAAAATGCGCAATGACTTTCAGAGCTTGGAGCAGGCGGCCCGGCAGACGCACTCTGATACTGAGTGGCTTCGTGGTAAGGTGGAAAACCTGCAAGTCATGGCCAGTAACGCCTCGGCTCTTGCAAAAGCCAACAACGACAGCCTGGAGGAGGTGGGATCACAGCTGGCGTTTATGGCCAACCAGCTCCAGAACACCAGCAGCCTGGCTGACGCTCACGACCAGACGCTGAGGGAGATTTTGGACCAGCAGAGGGACTTCAGCAACCTCACGTCCACCAAGTTTGACCGGCTCGAGGTGCGGCTGGATGAGGCGGAGCAGAGCATGGACCGTGTGACCGGCAACATCAGCTTCACCACGCAGCTCCTGGGCGCCATCAACCTCAATCTGAACGATTTGCGCACTTGTTCTGAGACCGTCGGCCGCCACTCGGACTTCTTGGTGAACCTCAACAGCAGCGTGACAGATGTGAGGACAGATGCAGCCAGTCTGAGGTCCCAACAGGAAGAGCTGGCGGCGCGTGTGGACAAGGAGGTCACCAACCTCTCTATTGTCATGGAGGAGATGAAGCTGGTGGACACCAAGCACTCCCAGCTCATAACCAACTTCACTATTTTACAGGGTGAGGGATGTGTGGCTGCAGTATGGTTTGTTTTAGATGAGAGTGTGATGAGAAGATCATTATCACTCATGTCTGTACACTAAAAATGAAAAGCAGCTGGTTAGCTTAGCTTAGCACAAAGACTGGAAACAGAGGGAAACAGCTAGCATGACTCTGTCAAAAGGTAACACAATACAATCTTCTCATCTAATTCTCAGTAAGAAGCAAATAAGCATCTTTTCCAAAATGTATCACTAATATTTTTAAGTTTGTTTCCCAAGCTTACAGTATGAATTTTTTTTCAGGTCCCCCTGGCCCCAGAGGGCCAAGAGGGGACAAAGGGCCTCAGGGACCATCTGGTCAGCCTGGCCAGAAGGGCGAGAAAGGGGAAAAGGGTGGTCCCGGAATACGAGGAACTCGAGGAGAGCAGGGTTTCCCAGGACCACCAGGTCTGCCTGGGCTAAAAGGACTGCCAGGCGTACCTGGCAGCCCCGGATCCAAGGGCTCCCGAGGGTCAGGAGGAAGGGCCGGACCTCCTGGAGCTAAAGGAGAACCAGGTACTGCTGGTCTGCCTGGAAGAGATGGACAGCCCGGTCCTCAGGGGGCACAGGGCCCACCGGGTATCAGAGGCGCAATGGGGCCAGCTGGTGAGCAGGGGCCAAGGGGACTGCCAGGACCAGTGGGGCCTCCGGGGCCTCCAGGGCCAGCGGGACCACCAGGGATGCCAATCCAGGCTCCATTAAGTCCTCTGGGCCCCGTGTCTCTGCAGGATGAGGCGGTAGCGCCGACACTATGGGCACCAGGTATGACTTTAAGTCTTATCACCAGTTTTAACATTTCAACACAGAATTAACTTGAGTAAAAACCTGAATCAGCCAGCATCAATGTACATTCAATTATTTGAATTAAACTGACTTTTAATACCAGTAGTGGAGGAGTAATGTTACGAGGCACATAGAAAATATAAATTTATCAAACTGAACAATGTAATGCTTCATCCACGCGCTTGTCACGGCGGAGGACAGCACACTGCCATTACCAGATGAGTGACAACTGTGTTCGGCTCGTTCTGTAACCAGTGTAGTATTGAAACATGGTTGAATTAGCACGCTAGCTAGCAGACAGCTGGCTGCTTAGTTCTTGGGCTGGTTGTTCCACCACCTTGGTGCTGCTCTGATCATGAAAAATGAGCCAAACAACAGGCTGGTGGCCAACAGCAGCACCAGGTCTGAACAGTCCCTCCACCTGGAGACAAGCTAACTGGCTAACTAGCCAGCTAGCTGTCTCCGGGAGCTGTGTCCATTCTTTTATCAGTGAGCTGCGACCACACTGACGTGTTGTCTGTCATCGTTACAACTAACAATCATCGTCATTTTCTTTTGCACTATTCAAATTACAGCAGTACGGTAAATAGAGCCAGCAGCTGGTTAGCTTAGCTTTACTGGAAACAGATGGAGCTAGCATGGCTCTGTCCGAAGGTAACAACATTTATACGCAGTGGTATCAATCTTCTCATCTATTTCTTGGCAACAGCACAAATAAGCTAATTTCCCAAAATGTCAGCTCTCTTATAATGAATATGTTGTACGTATACCAACTGGACAATCTATCATTATTGATAGTAATGTGGTCGTTTTTGACTCTGTGTTTGACAGGATGCCCTTTTGAGTGGGTAAACTACAGGGACAAATGCTACTTTTTCTCCAAAGACCTGCACAGTTTTGATGAAGCAAAAGCAACCTGTGAATTAACATCTGCTTCACTGTTGATCATCAACGATATGGAGGAACAGGTGACTAGTTATGAGAATAAAATCCTCAAGCAGTGGAAGAGGAGGATGTCATTGCTCTGTAGTATATGAGGTCTCAGCCGTGACTTTTTCTGTCCTGTGATGTCAGAAATGGCTGAAGAAGCAGACCGTTGGAAAGGGCTACTTCTGGATGGGTCTGACCGACCGGGAGGAGGAGAACGTTTGGCGCTGGCTGGACGGGACTGAACCTGCTTTCACGTCAGTATCATTATTATTATATCAAATTTTATATCATTTTTAATACCACATAGAAAAACTGAGGGCATCAAATTTTAGATTTTTATTAAAAGATAAATAGCGGCGTGTGTCAACTGTGGTTCCTGTATATCAATACTAATTAAAATGAGTATTGAAACCTTTTCAAATATTCAGCATCGATTTGTATTTATACTTTGATATTTTTGACACTAGATACAGTTATGAAATTCATCAGACCCAGTATTGAATAAAATCTGAACTGAATTAAAGATCTACACCTGTGGTCTCAATTAAAAATGTAAAATCTGCCAAAGAAATCAAATGATCCAACTTCAGTTACTGCTGCAGTTTCTTCTCCTCTGAGGAAATAGTGTAAATGCAATGTGTGAGCGCCCCCTGTTGTTTGCCTGCAGGAAATGGAAGCCTGGTCAGCCTGACGACTGGGGCCACGGGCATGAAATGGGAGAAGACTGTGCAGGTCTCATCCATGAAGGGCTGTGGAATGATTTCTTCTGTGAAGATCTCATACGCTACATCTGTGAGAAGGAAATGGAGAGCTGTACGTCTATTTTCCTCTTCTTTTTTCCTCTCCAAATGTTGCTGTGCCTGAAAGATGATTTTCTAATGTCACTCTGTGTGTTTTTTCAGCAGCAAGGCTGCCCGGATCGTAGCGATGCGTCGAAAGGGAGCTTGCAGTGAGCAGCTAGACTCCCCCCATGTGGCTCTGGTCCACCGACACGGCACATGGAGAGTCCGTACGGAGAGAGCAAAGGGACAAGTTTGAAATGAGCCCAGGGCTGCAGCGGCGAATACTGAAGAGATGCCTTTCTCCTCCAAAGTGAACCCAGTCCAACTTTACCAGCAAGTGCAATACAGCAGGGCAATCACAGGAAGGAGGACTTTTATTTTTAAGGTACCAAATCACCAATTGATTTTTATATATATATAAATATAAATATTTTTATGGTTATTTGAAATACATTTTATAAAACTGTATTCCACGTGCAACTGAATATCTGAATGTATATTTCATAATGCAAGTTTTGTAGGATAAATACTATGAAGCCAAGTGGACTCACCGTAGTGCTTTTCATCACATATAACTGTCTTAAAATTTAAAGGTGCAAAATGATGCGCAAGAAACATGAAATGTCGCTGATATGCTATCTTTGAGGAGCCTGTTATCTAACCTCGTGAATGTCTATATAGCATTTTCATTTATACGATTAGAATCAAATGAAATATTTACACAGAAATATGTCACAATCAGTTTACAGTTTAATACTCTATGTATGATACAGTATTTTGTGATTATGAGATTTATTTTTCACTATTATGGGCGTACATATGTTTATGAATGTGTGGATCCTACCTACAAATATAAAAAATGTGCCATTTTCTGCACTCAGGTACTGTTTCCTGTTAAGAAAAACACTTGAGTTTAAACAAAACTACATAAGATGAAGGAAACACTCACAAATAAATATGAAAAAAACGCACAAGATGTTTGGATTTGTTGCCGTATTTCTACATTTTTAAACAGATTATCAGCTTATCTGTCTGCATAAAGGCCTTTACACACTAGTGGCGTGACGAGCAAATGACACAAAAATGCAAAATAATCACCTGTGAATATTATATGTCCAGGGCTTTTATTGTGAAATCTGGTGTGCGCCATCTTTGTCAAGGTTGAAAGAAGTAATAAAGTTTGCTGTCGCATTTCGGACTACAGATGGGCAATACCAAACTTTTTAAAATTCGGTACAATACTGGCATTTTTTTGTTGCTATTTTAACAATACTAATATTGATTATTTATTTAATGGGTATGTTTCTTTCAAAAATAATAGTCATTTTTACCAAAAACATTATCATTACACTAAAAGGCAGATCACATGGCACTTACTGGCCTTTAATAACATTTATTACAAAAGCAAATATGAGTACAATTAAATACAAATGTTTGTGCCACTAGGTGTGGAAAAATAGTCAAATATTTTACAGAAAATTATTAAATAATTAGCCTCCTGATAACTTTCAGGGTGTGTTGCTTGTAAATGTTTGAAGAGATTAGTCGTGTGTGACACTTCATACGTCAGAAATCCAAAGATCTCGTAGACTTCAGTGCAATTTGATGCATGTTTGGATTGTAATTTTGACAAGTCTGTATGCATTCATCTCTTGTTACTCTTACAAACATTTGTTTTATACATAGTCTAATAATTATTGGATTTTCCTGAAACTGAGCATGTCCCTTCAGTCTTCTCCCGTCCAACACAGTGTCTGGATATTGTTTATCCAGACTTCACACATATTTGATTGAATAACGGTAAGTGTTGTCTGTAAATAACCAGTGTTACTAGCAAGCTACGCTGAGATTTAGTGGGAGACGACAGTTTGATGCTACTGTAAAGTTAACGTATGACTGTATTACTAGAGGTCGACTGATAAGGGTTTTTTATGGCTGATGCCGATTTCGATTTTTTTTTTTTTTTTTTTTTTTTTTTACAGAATCAGGATAGCCGATGGCCAATATGTGATGCCAGCAAGCAAGCCAGCCCAGCAACAACACTGGGCTGCCCGCAGATATGCCTGCTTGCTAATCGGCTTAATATGCTCAGGCATCGGCCAATGCCGATTATTAAAAAATGGCAAAAATTGGCCCAGTTAATTGGCTGATGTATTACTGCAGCAGCTTCAAACTCAAGCTAACGTTAGCTAGCCATGCTAGCCACCAGGTTTACAACACTGACAGTGATTATTAACTCATCGTATGTGCCTCAAATCTCAGTGTGACACCCTAACCTGCTACACATCAGCTTTTCACCATTTTCGCTCTTGTGACGGCGAGTTGATTTCCCCCAAAAGGGAGCGCAGCCTCGGCGATAACGCCATGTTGGTCTGGTCTATAGCTTGGAGCCATAAAACCCCTCTATTATATCTTTTTTTAGGACATGGCAGCAACTCTTCAGCATAGCGTTATTACTATTACCAATTTGTTTAAAGTAGAAGTTTGGAGATATGATTCAAGTTCTGTTTACTCCGTTACCGTCTATGACACAGGTTTGTTTTCCCCCAAAAGGGGGCGTGGTCATGCAAGCAGACTCTGAATGACGTATTGCCAGTTTGATTGATTGTTTGATGCCTCATTGCAAAATATTCACGTTTTGCATGAAAGTATTCCTGGGGAGAAACAGTCTGAAATAATATACTGATGCGGTATTAATCACAAAAAAATGTGTAAAGGCTTTCAGTGTGAAGGTCATCACAGAACTCCTCACAGTATTGTAGTATTTAGTTTATTGATTTTGCACAAAACTGTATTTTCACATTTCTATTGTTTTGCTCTTGAAAAATAACTTTTCCAGTGAATTTTGTGACTTTTATTGTTTCTCTCCTCTCTAACCCAGATTATAAGCAACAAAAATGTTGATTTTCTTCGATGCAACATTTCCTCTCAGTCATTTCACATCCTGTTTTCCTACTTCAGGTCAACTCCAGACACAGTCACTCCTTCAGCTGCACAGAAGATTGAAATGATCTTACAATAGCACCTTTAGTAGGAGGGAATACAACTACCTTTCTATCAACATGAGATTCTTTATGTTAAAAAACAAACAGCGACTGAAGACTGCGAGTGCTCACAAATAATCTGAATTGTAGTCTCTCACCTACTGCGGTCTATGGAAAAAGCTGCTACTTTTTGAAGACTCAAATTTGTTTAAGATGCACTCTTGTAAATTCATTTGACATAGTAAACATTAAAGCAACGTAGAAGAATGCAGGAGCCAAGCTGACAAAATGTTAAGTTTGAGCTGTGCTTGCTCTAAGTGATGTGACATAAATTATTAAGAAATATGCTTACTATCAACCGCTCATTTCACATTGCATCATTTACAAACGTACACAAAAGAAGCAGCATATTGTCTAAATGTAGATTTATTGTTGAGGTATGATAGACCTATGAATATTTCCTCTTTTAGTTCGTACAGTCACACTACTTCTGTATAAAATCACTGGTGGAATACACTTTAAAAAATAATAAAACTGCCAATTGGGTCGGTTTGGGGATGAACTCAGGAGATGCTACTTACAATCTTCCTCCCATTTCATTTCACATTTCCCTAGAAACTTCTTGTTTACCTTTTTCTCCTTCAGACAGGTGTTGTGACTGCTGTGGCTCATGTGCAACAAGGTGCAGTAAGGCGAATAAAGGACGCTGAGACACAACGTCGGGGTTCTGTCTCGAGCTCCGGCAACACTGGGACTGTAAACATGTTTCCAATATTACCATTCAGATAGGAATTAATCCTGTGAAGACTTAGGATCAGTTATTATTGCTCAGTACTGGTGAACTCCTTTCTTCCTGTTATCACTCTCTCGTCAGACGGCCCGGTCCCGTGCGATGCAGAATGTAACGGCCGATGGTGCTAAAAATGAGGTGGAGATGAAGAGGGGGAGGTGAGGGTGATGGTGATGATGGGAGGCAGGCTGGCTCAAACAAAGGCATGAGGTGGTGGCTCGTCTAGTCGTCCTTCTCCACTATGACCTCCCCGTGAAGCACCCTTCTCCTCTGCCGCAGCATGTGGAAGTAGAGCTGAGGAAACACTGTGAGGAAATAGACAGGACCTTTCAATACTTTTCTAATTCTATGTTACAGGCAGGAAAAAGTCAGCCATCTGCAATTCGCCTATCATCGCTATGATCTCAAACAGGCCGTGTTAATGATTCATCCTGTTAAAGGTGCAGTGTGTAGGATTTAGTGACATCTAGCGGTGAGGTTGCAGATGGCGACCAGCTGAGACTTATCCTGTGTGCCAAGCATGAACTACGGAGGCCAACGCAAATATGTGAAAACGAGTTCTGGGCTAATGTAGAAACATGGTGGACTCCATGAAGAGGACCCACTCCCTCTGTAGATATGAAGGACTCATTCTAAGTAACAAAAACACAACGATTCTTACTTTCAGGTGATTATACACAGATTAAAACATAGTTATGAGTATTATATTCCATAATAGATCCTGTTAAATGTTACACAGTTGTCGGCATTTTAAAGTAAACGTAAAGTTGTAGGGGCAGGCCCAGCAGAAACACAAAACACAAAATCCCCACAAAAATATGACATTTAGAAAATAATCACCACTGACTGAAGGACACCAAGAAGCATTTTTAAGACATGTAAAACTGAATATTATGTTATAAGTATGCAATTCAATACTGTTTCAAACTATAGCAGCAACATTTGTTCATTAACAGCGTCTTAAAGGAACAGTGTGTAGCATTTTGGGGGATCTGTTATCAGTTTTCATTAGTGTGTAATCACCAGAAACTAAGAATCACTGTGTTTTCGTTGCCACTTATATCTACATAGGAAACGGGTCCTTTTCAGAGAGTCCACCATGTTGCACCGCCATGTTTTTACAGTAGCCCAGAACGGACAATGTGAGCCGCAGAGTGTAAAACCCTGGTACCGCCAGCCTCCGTCTGACTTCCGTTGCTCCTAAAATAGTGTTATTATTGTAAGGATGGCCTATAAGGCGAATGGCGTTACCACGGTTTTGCATTCAGCAGCTCACGTTACAGTAGTCTTGGAAAGGGAGGAATGAGCGAAGGGGTACTCTGTTGGTTGCAATCTGCAACCACACCACTAGATGGCTCCAAATCCTACACACTATATCTTTTAAAAGTTTTCTGTATTCATGTTGTGATGTATAGGATTATACTGTTAAGTTGTTGCTGTTTCCCCCAGTTTCCAGTCTTTATGCTAAGCTAAGCTAACGCTCCAATGGTTCCAGCATCTTGTTTAACATACAGATATGAGAGTGATGTTGATCTACTCAAAAAACAACACAGGTTGCCAAGAACAGAACGTACTCTCACAGTACTACAATGGCTTCATGTAGTGGAAGATGTACAGGTGAATCCTCATCTATCTGAAGTCATCCTCCTCTACATGTTTCATCATAACGTGTAGTGTGGGAGTGGAAATGCTCCTTACATGGGATGTAGGACAACATGAAGATGATGAGGCAGTAGTAGTAGTCGAACGACACATTGTACTTATTGGGGAGCCTCATGGAGTACATTCCAGATCTGCGTACGAACGGCAGAGCAGCGTAAATGGTCATCAGTTCTCCGACGACTCCCAGGGGGTACAAGACGATGAAGAGGTTGTATCTGGGGAGGAAAAGATGTACACAGTACACAGTTAAAGTTTGCAGACAATGTGTTAAAACACACATGCTCAGATATCTACACACACTCTGTAACGAATCCAGCCCTTAAAGGATGAGTTCAATGCATGCTCCCTAAAATCTTCTTTTAAAGAGGACCTGTTATGCTTTTTCCCTTTCCTTTAGTGTGTTATATAGTTTTTTTGTGCATGTAAAAGTTGCAAAGTTACAAAGGCCAACGTCCACGCCAAAGGGAGAAACACTACTCCTGAACCACCTGAAATACCTCGCTTCAAGTCCCGCCTTTCTTTCAGAGGTTGTAGTGGGCTCAGTCCTGAAGCCAGAGTAAAGATGCTGGTTTCATATGAAAATAGAAATCCTAACATAACCTTTTATACTGATTTTATACTGATCTGACGTTGACTGTATACGTTAGATCGGCACATTTTCATTACTGAATGCATAGTACTTATTCCCTAATAGGTGTGAGACCTCCTGTCTACCATCAAGAGTTACATGGTGGGCGAATGATGAAAAAATGCCGAGAAATAATAATAATTTTAATAGGTCAAAGATAAGCGCAGTTCATAGTACATTCGTTTTTTTCCACCCTTTTGGTAAGCGATGTTGTGAATGGGGAAATGAAGTTATTTAACATGACATTTGTTATATTCAAATCACAGTTAGTAAACCATGTCATGTTCGCTTGTTGGGAAGAACACTAAATAACAGGAGAGGAAAAGCTGGCATGGCCATTTTCCAAAAGGGTCCCTTGACCTCTGACTTCAAGATATGTGAATGAAAACTGTATCTTATTAGATAAAACAGATGTGGAAAAATTGCATAATTTGCAATTTAAAAAAGGCAATAAATCACAATATATGTTATTGTTTGTGTGTAAAACTGCAATGAGATCGTATCGATTTAGTAGCATCGTGATAATATCGTATTGTGGGGTTAACTTTGTAAACAAATATGGAAGTGCCACGTCAAAACATGGTCCCGTATTTGTCATTAAATCATCTAATTAAGGGGGCGGCAGTAGCTCAGTCCGTAAGGACTTGGGTTAGGACGCGGAGGACGCCGGTTCAAGTCCCCCATGGACCAAAACCAACTGGTTGCTGGAGAGTTTACCTCTTGGGCACTGCTGAGGTGCCCCTGAGCAAGGCACCGAACCCCCAACTGCTCTGGGCGCTTGTCAGGAGCAGCCCCCTCACTCTGACATCTCTCCATTGACATGTATATGTACTGTGTGAACAACAGAGTGTAAAACTGAATTTCCCCACTGTGGGACTAATAAAGGAATATCTTCTTCTTCTTCTTCTTCTAATTCAGAGTAGAGCTGCTCTTCATGAAATCATTCATCACCTTCTTGGCTTTGTGCTACATCTGCCTGCCTCGCTCTGTAGTACAATATACGCCATGACTCAGGTCCTGCAGAGGTCCTGTATTTAGTCGAGCCAAGGTTCGGGGGAGCTTCTCGGCGGATGTGAGAGAAATGTTGGGCGAGCATTCCATGACCAAAACAGATGGTCTTAAAAACATGAGCAGCTGAACATGAGCCCCTCTCCTCTCGGGGGCCTGGCGTCTCTGCCGTGCTTAAAGAAAGCCGTGAGGGGTGGGGGGCAGGGCAGAACCGAGACCCAAAACAAAAGAGTAACTGGCACAAAACTGACCATCGTGTGACACTGAAGTAGCAGAAACCCGCAGAGACAGAGCAATGTCTCGCCTCGTACTGATGTGACACGTAAACGCCACTGCTCTGAGGTGAGAGAGCCTCTCTCTCTCTCTCTCTCTCTCTCTCTCTCTCTCTCTCTCTCTCTCTGCTGATGCCAAGCCTGAGTGTTGGACAGCTATCAATGTGTACAGCTGACGTTCCTCCCAGCGACTCCGATTTCAGCTGAGCTACTGTAGCAGAGAGACTGCCACGTCACACAAGTGCTCTTCATACAGTAGGCCGGCATTATGTCACCCTAGAGCTGAGAAATGTGTTGATCGTCATCACATTTCACTCATATTCAGGACAGTTTTTTGTCTTCTGTGCTCATAATTGAGGCTTTGGGGTTTAAAACAACACTTTTTGGTTCGACAAAAAAAATGCTGTTTTCTTTTTTTACCGTATTTTTTTATTGTAAATTAGCAGAAATGTTATGTTTTTTCAATTACAGGACAAGTCCATGTACTGAGCTGCCAGTACATTTTCTGTTATTTTACATATTTATTTAACATTTGCTGTTCTTATACTGTAGGTATACTGTTAAATAACATATATTAAATACTATAATGCCATTAAATAATATAAAATGTCTTGTTTTTTACTATAAGTACACCATTAAATATTAAAATACAATAGATATACAATTAAATAACAGAAAATGTTCTGTTTTTTTTTTACTGTAGGTATACTATTACGTAACAGAAAGTGTCCTTTATTTTCACTCTAGATACACAAAATGCCTTGTTTTTTACTATAGGTACAACATTAAATATTATAAAACATTTTGTTTTTACGATAGATACACAGTTAAATATGTATAAAATATGTATGTTTTGTTTTGTTTGTTTGAGGATTTTTTTTTTTTTTTTTTTTTACTGTGGGCTCACTGTGAATTATGGTACAAAATCTGAGTAATGGGCTGTTCCTTTTCTGTTATTTTATAGCTTTTTTTGAGTTATCCTTGTCAAAAATTTAGTTTGTTAGAGCAAATTTCAGAAAAAATGTACACTATTATAAATCATAATTAAATCTATTTTCAAATCTATTTTTCCTAACTGATAAAATATCTTAATAAGCCCTAAAAAATGACTAAATGTCTTCAGTAACGTCTGCATCATTAGCAGTTAGTTCAGCCAACAGTGACAAGAGAATGGCTAATGAGGTGCTAATCAATAAACACACACGCATGCTCTGCTCTGTGTGAGCCAGGCGATACTTAATACACACACACACACACACACACACACGGCTGCACTACTGGCTGATGTAAAGCCGGTCTAGGCCCGGCGGGGAAGGGAAGCATGCCAGAGGTGAAATCGCCAGATCAGACATGCTTAGACAGTTAATGACAATTCAAGGCCATCCGCAGGGCTGCGAGGGGTTAACGACGTCTCCACCTGGCCCATTTGATGAAGTACGGCAGGTGGTGGAGCAGGTTGAATGTGTAGTAGGAATATCTGGTAATCTCTGTCATCGTCCATACGACCAGGAATAGGATTACGCTTTCTTCATTCTGGATCTTCGTTTAAAAATCAAAACATACACGTACAGTCAGATATACAGAGGAAAGAGAAAGCAGCTTGTTTACATGAGTCAAAGCTGACAGCACAGGGGTACAGACACTTAAAATAGACAGAAAAAAAGCCAGATTTGTCCCAAGAAACTGTGTCTTTCATGACAGAATGTTATTAATATGCAATATGTGGAGGTAATATTATTATATTTAGGGATGCACCAATCCAATAGTATCAGTGTCGGTCCGATACTAACCAAAATCACTGGATTACACATTGAAAAAAGCAAAAAAAAGTAGAATCCAATACGACCCATTAGCCTAAACAAGTGATTCTCAAAGGGGGGGGCCACGGCACTTTACTATAATAGTTAGTTATGTTCTAATCTAATAAACCTATAATCTCTATATACATTTCCATTGTACTGTTCTTCACATAACTAAGACTATAGAAGTGTCATCAAATTATGAGGGGGTCCCCCATATACTGTCTATCATAAGGAGTCCGTGACTGAAAAAAGGTGTTAACAACGGTCATTGAGGTACAGGCTACACTGACTGTTGCGTTATATCCAGTATTTTACGCAACACCTGCCCCTCCATCATCACCACCACTGAGGTGCAACTGAGCAAGATAAAAAGAAAAAATAATACTCTCATCCAAAAATTTGCACAAAGTCGCATTTTGAATTTCATTTTAGATGTTTGCTGAACAATCCAAAATGCGTGGAACAAAAAGACACCGTATTGCATAATTCAGTCACGTTGGGCGCTACGTATTTCTTCCTTTAGGGGAGCAGAATGTTTGTTTCATAGTTTGAGCATGATGCAGCAGATAACAGCTTGGTTGTTTAAAAGAGTGAAAAACACTATTAGTATTGGTATCAGACAGAAAAGGTGTTATCGAGCCATCGCTAATTATGTTATACAGACAGCAGCCATAACATTAACAACACTATGACCACTGAGAGGTGAAGGAAATAACACTGATAATCTCGTTACAGTGGTACCTGGCAGTGGGTGGGATATATTAGGCAGCAAGTGAACATTTTGTCCTTGAAGTTGTGTTGGAAGCAGAAAAAATGGGCAAGCGTAAGGATGTGAGCGACTTTGACAAGGGCCAAATTGCGATGTCTAGACGACTGGATCAGAGCATCTCCACAACTGCAGCTCTTGTGGGATGTTCCCGGTCTGCAGTGGTCAGGACCTACCAAAAGTGGTCCAAGGAAGGAAAACCGGTGAACCAGCGGTCACAGGGTCATTGGCGACAAAGTCTCACTGATGCACATGAGGAGCGAAGGCTGACCTGTGTTGTCCAATCCAATAGAAGAGCAACCGTAGCTCAAATAGCTGAAAAAGTTAATGCTGGTTCTGATAGAAAGGTCTCAGAACACAGTGCATCACAGTTTGTCGTGTATGTGGCTGCGTAGCTGCAGACCGGTCAGGGTGCCCATGCTGTCCTGATGTTATGGCTGATCGATGTATGATCATTCCAGTGCATTTTCTCACACAAACAGTAAAGAAAACAACAGTAGAATTGCTATTCGTCATTGGTTTGTACAACTACATAAAACCCCAGAGTAGCAGAGTCTGTGATAGCCAGTCACCTGTCTGATGCTGTTGGCGATGAACCAAACTATGAAAATCCGTGAACACACTTGCACCCCGGTTACAATCACAGAAGTCCTCACAATCCCTGCAGCAGAGCATGAAGAAAGAGAAAAAAAAAACAAGTTTTAGCTGCACATAAATCTGATTTTGTTTTCATTTTAATAAGCCATAAACAAAAGTCATCACATACCGATGGCACAATGTCCCACCTGTAAGACAAGATATATAGAGATCTGTTATTTTCCCTCATCTGCCTATCTAGAGTCAATGCCATTTCTCACTGTAGGACAGTATTTTATCAGCTCATGCTCTTACCTCAACTAATGCAAAGGTCTGGAAAAACTTGAGTGTCCTTGCTATACTTCTGTACAGACCCTTGTGTGTGCCTTTCTGGATGTAGAAGCGCACCATTGCCATCGCCAAAACCAGCCACCTGCAGAAACAATAACAAAAGAAACTACATAATGACACCACTTAGTGTGAGATGGAGTGTGTCCATAGTTTCCTGCATCCCCGTATTGACACAAGAGAACCTGGAAAGTGTCTGTAATGATGAAAATCCTGTCATTCAGCTCTGCATTGTACTTGTGCTGTATGTATTTATTGACACGGCAAATGCTCATTTATTTAAAACCCAAACCCTAAACCTTCTGCGTCTTTTCAACTGTGTATAGCTTTTAATCTTAATCAAAACATCTAAATCAGATTTCTAAATATACAGTATGTAAATTATAGCTTCAGTCAGGAGAAACTGGAGAAAAAATTTTCCCCAAGTCCAAGATGTAGCATCAACTAGGGGTGCAATGATTTGCATTAGGGATGCTAATAATTAACCTTTTAACCGATAACCGTCATTAAGCATTTTAACCGATTAACGCTATCTGTTAAATGGTTAAAAGAAATAACAATAACTGATTAAAAAGCGGAGAAAAACACAGAGGAGTGGCTTATCACTGTAAGGAGAAAAGCTGGTGCAGATACAGGAAGTTACCGCCACACACACAAACTCGCTGAAGTTGCGCTACAGCAGGCACGACGCCACGGCAACTCTAGCACCTAGCAACTGCTAGCGTAGCGTGCGAAACTAAACTAAACGTGTGGTGGAGACTTTTTCTGGGAAAGAGGCTGCATGTCTATGACACTGCATGCAGCACCGTGGCTGCTAACGCTTCCAGACGGTGAAATGGAGACAGTGAACGCAGCACCGTGGCTGCTAACGCTTCCAGACGGTGAACTGGAGACAGTGAACGCAGCACCGTGGCGGCTAACGCTTCCGGACGGTGAACTGGAGACAGTGAACGCAGCACCGTGGCGGCTAACGCTTCCGGACGGTGAACTGGAGACAGTGAACGCAGCACCGTGGCTGCTAACGCTTCCGGACGGTGAACTGGAGACAGTGAACGCAGCACCGTGGCTGCTAACGCTTCCGGACGGTGAATTGGAGACAGTGAACGCAGCACCGTGGCTGCTAACGCTTCCGGACGGTGAACTGGAGACAGTGAACGCAGCACCGTGGCGGCTAACGCTTCCAGACAGTGAACTGGAGACAGTGAACGCAGCGCCGTGGCTGCTAACACTTCCAGAAGTGAATGGAGATAGTGAATGCAGCGCCGTGGCTGCTAACGTTTCCCGGTGAAATGGAGACAGTGAACGCAGCACCGTGGCTGCTAACACTTCCGGACGGTGAACTAGAGACAGTGAACGCAGCACCGTGGCCGTTTATAGCGTAAAACTAAAGTTGTAGTTTTATTGCCTAAACCTTAAAAGTTGTAGTTTTATTGCCTAAACATAAAGAAGTTGTAGTTTTATTGCCTAAACCTAAAGAAACCTTTTTGTTTGTGTTGAAAACATGAAGTTTCATTCAGTTTAACATGTTAGAACGTGTTGCTTTAAAGTTTCATTTTCACATTTCCAACAGAGTAGGTTGATAGATAGATAACAGCCTTGTGAACCTACTTAGTATAGCAGGCCCCTACTAGCCCACAAACATGGGAAAGGTGTGTTGACAACACCTATCCAATAGCATGTCAACAGTCAGATCTGGTGCCTAATCATAACTGACGAGCATCTGTTTGTCAATACAGCCTATAAACACGATACAAAGCGCTCTGTTTGCAGATCACAAATGTTATGTTGTTATTAAAAAATCTGCCCATTGAGCATTTCAGTGTCCCAGACCTGAGCTCCAGTGTCAGCGCTCTCCGGCTATACTTATCACTAAGACTGTGGGACTGTGGGCCTTGACGCTGACACCATGCAGTCAGCCCTATTTGGACACGGCTGCATGGTGCCAGCCTGTCACTTCAACCAAACACCATTCATTCATTTTCTCACACTCACACAAATAGCCTGCCCCTTATATTTCTCTTAAACATCAAAATGTTCACTCAAGTTTTCCCAAAATCTTGTGAGCCGCCAAACAGCGCGAGCTGAACAGGCACTTTGCCGCAGAGACGCACAGTCCTATAAACAGCAACACACGCTTCCAGTTTTTTATGGAGCGGCTAACTTATAGGGGTTTCTTATTATTAATAGGCGGAATATGACGCACGTACCCGGCGGTCATGGCGATGTTGTAGAAAGTGAGCCATGCGGTAGCGAGGGCGCTTTTCGTTCTCTTCTTGTTGTTGTTTTCCTTCTCGTCAACCGTGCCGTCCTCCTCGCTGGACGCCATGGTACCGGGGGCAGGGTGGGGAAGTCAGGAAGGGAGCTGACAGCTGGGGCTGGGAGGGAGGGGAGCAGCGGGGGCATCCATCCCTGCCGCGCTCCTCTCTCGCGGGACTAGTGCCGCGACAAGTGCGTGGCCTGCCGGCGGGCTGGAGACTGTTATTACAGAGATATAAATGAATTTCTCCTTACTATTAATGGGTTTATCTGACAGAGTGTCCTAGAAATCATATTTGACACATCACTGCCTCCATATGTAAATATAAGTAGTGTGAATTAACCCAATGTGGGGCATTTTATTGCATTTCTGACTGCTGGAATATATTCAAGTCAGAAGCCAAGTAACTTTTCACTCCAAAAAAAAGGTGCTTATTATATGTATAATATTCAACACGGGCCATTTCGGTAGAATATGACAACAGAATTACATTTCTTTTACTTTTGTACGACTTTTTTAGGTTTTACTGGCAGATAATGGTCGTTTTCAGTTCAAAATGGGGGTAGTGTAACTTTGCTGCTCCAATGGGACGAACAAGGACACTCTAGGCGCATAAATTAGGGCTAGGCATACAGTATCGATCTCCGTATCGTATCGTGCGTATTGGTATCGGATCGATACTAGCGCGATGAGATCCATACTTTTGTTGCAGTTTCTCGTCTATACGTTCAGCAAATTACTCGACTCTCCTCACAGAGTTGTTGTTTACGCTTTATTTCTACCTTCATTTCTCACAAATACTGTAATGTTAAGTATTTTCTGTTGTATTTATGTTGTTATATTTCTATTACAACATTTTCTATTTTCTTTGCCCAACTGACTTTATTACTGACTTTATTTTTCACAAATACCTGCGTGCAATTCAAAGCATTTTCTGTTGTGTTGTTTATATTGTTATATTTATATTTTTGTTACATTATTTTATTATTTTGATACTGTCATTTGTTTTATATTGTAGTTAATTAATAAGAAAACCTGTTTATTTGCCAAAAATCTTTGTCCTGTGTTTTATCATAATCATAATCAAACCACTAAAGACAAAATCACAAAATGAATCAATGATCATGACATTTCAAGTAAAAAGTATTGGTATACACATCAGTATCGGCGATACTAGCTCTGTATTTACTTGGTATCGGATCGATACCAAAATTCCCAGTATCGCCCACCCCTAGGATAAATATCCCACGATGCAATGCAGCAGTAATGGGAACTGGTGCCTTCAAATGAGGGCATGTTTACCATGTTTATGAGTTGGGCCTTGAACGCTCCCCTCATGTGGTCTTCACAACCTCATAAGTGGAAAGTTTCTTAAAGCTCATTACTTGTGACGTTTTTTGTTGATGTGAGAAATGGTGGAGCCCGTGGAAGTTTGTTTATATGAGCATAAAAAGTTAATATTGTACAGTATATTTTTAGTCTTAATAGTCATGATAAGTCATAGAAGTTTAGTCATATATTGTTTTTCTTGGTAATTTTATAATTTCTACCTTGCTAAATTGTTAGCTTGTTTGGCATCTAGCCTCAATGCTAACATTGCCGTCAGTAGCGGCGTTCTTCATGACTTGAACATAAGGCATGTCATGTTCATGACTTCCATTTGAAGGCATGAACACGATCATAACGGATGTTAATGGATGGCTCTGACGTAAATAACCCTTCAATTTTCTACTTTGCTAGGCATAATATAGAGTATATTTTAAATTAATTTAAACTTTGATTCTCACAAAAGATCGTTTTGGTCACATGAGGTTGGCTCAGGTTACCATGGTTACCTGAGTCAACAGGCAAGGAGACTCTCAGGAAGTGACAACATAAATCACTGCTCAGTCAGCTCATATATACTGCACTTTTTATTAGATGGACGGTTTACTGCCGTCCGGTAGTCCAGTTCAAAATGGTGGAAGCGTAGCTCTGATGTTGCAATGGAACAACCAATTGACTCTTTTTTTATACTTTTTTCAGGAGTTCAGTATAGTCATAATAACCAATTAACAGCAACAAAACAATTCATTATTATTCTGCAAAAATAATTAACAGTATAGAAATAATATGGGAAAAAAAATCGAAATTATACAACAAATACAAATGTAAGGAATGGAAACGATGAATTAAAAAACATCACAGTGGGATTTAAAATGTCTACACAATTTAATAGTTTTTGGAATTTTTGAGTTATCAATCATGGTCAATTATTTTTGGTCATATAATTTTATGTATATAATATTTTGCTAGGATTATAATCAAATTAATTATGTAAATTTTATCTGCTTAAAATCTGGGATCGTTGACAATAAGTAGCATCTGAATTTTTGTTTGCATATTTTTTTCTAACTTTTTTGAGAGATTCTTCTGTAAATTAAACTGAAAAGCAGTAACATGAAAACAATGTCCAAACACATGTTCAACAGTTTCCCTTCACATCTGTAAAAGGTTCATCTGTTAACAGCTGAGGAGAAGTTGAACAACTGACGTCACATCTTGGCAACAAACGCTCATTGGTCACATTGGCACAAAAGTGCGCATGCTCAAAGCTGATTGTCGTGACCTCTGCTGCAATTTGATTGGCTGTTTGCCACGTACTGTTATTGTCACATGGGTAGCGGTGAACTATGTGGATTATTTTGTACAGCACACATTTAAAAACTGTCTTTTGAAGAAAAACTCGAGACTAAACACCTTTGTGCCCACCAGCTGCGGGATATTGTTGTAAACTCAACCTCTGGTTAAAAAAAAAGCAACAAAACAAAACTAGCTAACGCGGAGTGGTTCTCCAGGATAAAAATTGCTAACTGCTAACGCTAGCTTATCAGTGAAGATGCTTATTCTGTTTTCTGTATCGTGTGTTGTTGGAGGGGATGGTATTTGGTCAAGAACAGACTTTCAGGATCTCAAGCATCGGTCTGAGAGGATGAGGACTACTAAACATGAAAGCAGCAGGACAACAAATTGGACTTATGGGTGAGTGGGCAGCATAACAGCACATCCAGGAGGACAGGTATGTGTTCAGTCTGATTATCACCTGTGGTAAACGGTGTTGGAAATGTGAAATAGCATATTGTGTCAACAATTTTGCCTAAAAACGACAGTCAAGTAGGGTACTTAGTTACTCTCCACCACTGACATCGTTACACAGTTGATTTAAAGGTGCAATCAGCTATTCTAATGCAAGGCTTTCACACAGATGTGTGAAAGGTCAGTGCCATTGTTGTCGAAGTTGCAAACACTGGATAAATTGTGAATCCTGCTATAGCAAAGGCATAACTTTCCCTACTCTGCCACTGATTTGCAGGGTCTCGTTTTGTTGGTGATTGGTTAGGTTTAGGCATGAAAGGAGTGAGATGGTTAGGGCTAGAGTAAGAATATCAGGGTAAACCAATCAGAGACAGAGTAGGACAGGTCATGTCTACACTACAGTAGAATCTGTAACGTTGCAGGTGGAGGTGCATGATGTGCATTATAGTGCAGTGGTGAGAGTACATTGTGATGATACTGTGTGTAAAAGAAAAATTATTTGTGTGTGCATGGGAAAAAAAATCTGGTTCATACGCAGCCTCGGCTCTTTAAATGCTGCTCGTGCACAGGACAGTGGAAAAGCCATGGATGTGGCACGGTCACACATCTAAAATCTGCATTGCGTGGAGTTCAACTTTGGTGAAGTCTTACTGAAGAAGAGGAAAGAAGACCGTGTGGTCGACCCCACTTGGCACTGGCCACAATCAGAAGGAATATCACTTCATTCGTTTGCATTCACACATTTGTGACCGTGCCCTAAATCCTCTTCCTAGCGTGCAAGCAAACTCTGGTGGATGGCATGCAAAAAATGTTTAAGATGTGACTGAGGAGGTAATGGCAGTTTTTTGGGGGCGCCATTGTGATTTCTCCCCCTGCAAACGAGTAAGTGTCAAAGTTATTTATTCATAACTAATGTAATTTTCTTATGTTTTATTTTTTTCTCAGCTTGAATGATTAATTTGTGATTTGTGCACTGTGATTTTTTTGTATAGGCTTATAATTATACAGGCTATAATAAAGTGTGATATTGATTATCTGGCAGAATATCTGAATTATTTTATAACATAGTAGTTAATGTTGGAGACACATACAGTATGTTGATGTATTATCACAAACGACCAGTATATGTCAAAGTTCAGCCAGGATTCTTCATCTGTTATCTTCCTGGGTCAAAACTGACCCTAACAGGTGGTTTGACTGTTTATAAGCATAAAGTGTAAATTATCACCCAGGTCTGTGTTACACCTTTTTTATCCAACTTCACTCCAACTCATTACCACGTTTTACACTTCTTTTATTGGAATTTCAATAGACCTCATTTACATGAAATCCCACTTATTTTTGAGAAATTGTGATTTATTTTTGATTATCACAGACTAGTTTAGCCAGACTACATTAGCCCGGATATCCCCAGGTCAGAATTGACTGATGCATTTAAAGTAGACCTACTTTACTATGCTTACAGTGTGGCTCAGCAAAGGGTCAGCCCAATAACTGTGCTACTTTGAAAAAGCCCTGCAATGAACAGGCTATTTGATTTGTTTCATATCAACCTCACGCTCATTTGAACTAACTTAATCATCTGACAACAGTAGGCCTCTTGTGCTGCATATGCTGTTCAGAGAAACGATCGCTGAAAGACAGGCGTATTGATATTCTCTTTGGCTTTGAAAGTTGTACTTGGACTTGGATGCAATTACCAGACTGCGGTTTCCAACTGAGGAAAAGAGATAATTCATTGTTGAAAACTGATGAGTTGAAGCAATGTTTTTAAATCACTGTCCAGTATTTGTTACATCATTGTGCTGATGTTTTACAGTTATCATATTTTGCCACTAGATGGCGATGTATGACTATGAGAGGAGCCACAAGTACCTTGGATGTTGCTGTTACTGTGGGTGTTATCAAGTCTACTTATGTTTGCTGGTTTTGGAGAATGTTCAGGTAGAATATGTTATATAACTAATGCAAAGTCACATGTATTTTAGATGCTCAGAATAATGTAGGTTATTTATTATGTTTAGCTTATTGATAAAACAGATTTTATATTTCAAAGCACAGACTGGAGTATCATTTTCGAGACTGAATAGTCCCACTCAGTCCATACATATCCTTCAGGGTGCAGAGTTAGGCAGACTTTGTTTATTATCCTGTTTATAAAGAGAGTAAAGGGCCGGTCACATCACCGTCACACCGAGGTACACAATGCCTAGTGCAGTGTAAGCAGTTGGGAGAGTAGAGAGCCAGGGCTGTGGTGTGTGGAAAATGCTAGTGGAGGCAGACAATGCACTGGTCCGAGGCCTGACCATCCCTCAGAGGGACAGGGGTCGCCTCACTGCGACAACAGCCCCCGTCTCCCTCCCTTCTTTTTCTTTTTATGAGCTCCACAGCATGGGCTCGGGGAGGACGCTGAAGTTCGCCCTGTGCGAGGTGCTGCAGTTTGCAGGCCTGTGCGTGCCGCTCTTCATCGTCATGCAGAGGTTCGCCGTCATCGTAGCAAAGGTCAAAACGTCGGCGCAGCCTCCCGGAGATGGCAGCACGGCCTACTGGTTGATCGTGGCCTCCTCCATCGCTTATGTCACCTCCACCGCCCTGCTGGTCTGGGTGCCCATGAAGTACATGGTCTTCATGAAGAAGAAATTTCTCATTGGGAGGAAGAAATGGTGAGTTTGTCCTGCTTTTGTCCTGATGTCAGGGGCTCCAGAAGTTCATAGCTGTGAATGGTCAGCAGCTGGGAGCACAGTGCAGCACTGACTGAAACCTGACCAGCTGGTTTGCCTATCACTAGTGAATACCATGAGTTAGCAAGTCCTGCAACTGCCTTTGTGTTCCTTCCTTACTTCATTCTCTTCCTTTGTTGTTGTACTAGGAGGCCTGTGGCTCTCGTATATGTGATCCTGTCCACATTACCCTGCTTTGCCTTTCTCATCGCCAGCTCTGAGGTACAGCACGTTGTGGAGTGTTTGTTTTATTTCTTTTATTACATCAGTTTATCTGTACACAGATCATGAAGTCTGACCCTTCAGGTACAGATGCATCAACCAACTAAGCCTAACTAATCAAAGAACTGGCGGCTACCAAGGCCACCAGCACCCTTGTCTCATCACCTTTGTCTTGGCCACTTGAACACACCGCGAGATGTACGTTCTGCGTCTGCGTGAGATGAAATAAGTCTCCACACCAGCAGGTGGCGGGAGTCTGTTTTTGTCATTCAAAAAGGGCAAATGGAAGACCGAGAACTGCATATGCTGTCTAGAAGCCATTGTTATGATATGTACAGGAAACAATGTGGTGTTCGCCAACCATTTTCCCATCACTCTCACGCACCACCTAGCTTCAGTCCAGATGGCCATGTCGTTGTAATATCTGCGTATTTGAATGATCAGACGAGATGAGAATTGAGAAAAGCCTTCTGTGTTTTTCCTCTTGACTTAACTCGTTATGCTTTCCTCACTTCCGTTTCTCTTCTCGTGCATTGATTCGTTTCAGCTGAAACGCAATCAGAGTAAGTTGTCTCACTCATGGGCGCCGCTGCCGATTCAACGTGCTGAGTCAGCTGAAACAACGAAATAATTCAGACACTGGTGAACTAGAGCCAACGAGGCTGGACACTGCGGAAAAACTAGTCCGACGAGTGCTCACTTATTGCCCCAAATTGTCCAATGGTCAACCATCGACTTTGTGTGTTGACCTTAATGTTTTCATATTTGTAACGACTCTGTAGGTCCTTTGTGTTTTTCATCCAAATAAGCTTTTTGTAAAGTTAGGAAAAAATACTCAGCACAGCTTTACATTTGGGATCATACTTATTATATAAAATTTGGTGGAGTGGAATCGCAGTGTGAGGCATCTGCGAGTGGAATAAAGGTGATGATTTGTGAGGAACCTTTTGGCTCTCGGGGGATGAATATGGATAAGGAGCTACTGATAAGCAGCTTGGTTCCTCTTCCTGTCCAAGCTGCCCTTGTCAAATCATCTGTCCATGAGGCACATTTTCACTTCCTGCCTGGCTGCAGCCCAGCTCCTATTTGCTGTTTTACGTGGCTCTTTCTAGAGCTCAAGCTGACCTTTTGGCTCTTGCTTATCTGGTGTCTTTTACATAAGAGCCATAAATTCTGCTAAGATGACCAGCTTGTCTGCTTTGTTCTGTGTCCTGTCGATACGAAATCCTGACTCAGGCAAATACCAGCTGCAAGTGCCCAGTAATACAGGAGTCAGACATGTAAATGCTTGGCGCAAAGATGTTTTATTGTTGAGATGTGTTCTATATTGATTGTAAGCAAGTAAGTAATTAGATTAGTATGTATGTTCAACTAATGATTTTCTGGCTGTTTGCCCAGGTTCAGATCAATAACAACATGAAACATGATACGTTCACGGAGCTCCCTGTATCACTAGTCCTCTTCTCTCTCATCTGTATTGACGTTGTGGAGAGGATACGCCACTGCAGACTGACCGGCCAGGGTGAGCGCTGCTCTCTGAACACATTACACAAATCCCTCACCGAGTGCTTTTGATCCTGAACTTTCCCTTGACAACTCCTATAGCGGCACTAGACTGGCTTCACTTTAGCTAACAGTACTTCATTTGATTCATCCAGAACAATTTGAACTTCTTATTCTTTGGCTCTGTGCCTGCGGTTGAAAAGTACCAGTGCAGAAAGCATCAGAGGAAATGAGCAGGACGTTGGTTAGCCATTTCTTGTAACTCAGTGCTGAACGGGCAAAAATGGAGCAGTGTTTTTCTAAAGGGAGGCATTGACGTGTTCATGTGGTATTCGTTGGAAAAACCCAATCCTTTTGAGATTTTTCAACGTTGGCTCTGTCATGATGTTTTGGCCACGCAGCAGATTAATGGTTGCATTTTTATGATCATGAGATCTGATGGCGCCGTGACGTGTCTCTGTTATACTGATTTCTCATAATGTCCTTTTGCACAACATTGACCAAAATAGGGCAGGGCAAGATGACAATACATCATCAAAACTATAGATAAATGTCTATTGTATATAAATTTCTATATTGTTTCTATTGTGATATATGCTATATTTATTTATTTTTTCTCTATAATTGCGTGTAAAACAGTTTTTTGCACTTCAGTTCTTAAAATGCGAAAATGCTCAGTACTTTTTACTTGTATCCAAAAATAGGCTTTACCATGTGGTTATTTCATAGAGACCATTTATCCATTGAATTACCGGAAAACATGATCAATATTCTGTGGGTCAATTCATATCTTGATAATGAATTATATATCAATGATATACTGTATATATTTTTAGCAATATAAGTCAATTCATACAATATCTTTAACGATATATATCATGATATACAGTATATTCCAGTATGCAGTATATATCGTTATCAAGATATGAATTGAATGAATGATATGAACTGACCTATGTTGTGATAGAAGATTTTGGTCATATTGCCCAGGCCATAACAGTATTCAAAATAAAATCATGCTGAACATTAGGATTCTTGTCATGTTTGTTCATTTTCAAAAAAAAACAACCATATGAACACCACATGAAGATAAGCAGCATAAGCAAATGTAGTTTTTATATTTGCTTTACTCCGTATAATCTTGTCTTTTCTCTCCCCAGCTAATGACATGGAGAGAGATGCTGACATCCCCACCACTGTCCTCACACATGTGGAACAGGTGGCACCAGTAGCACCCATCAGTCCAGCTGTGCCGGGGCCAGCTGTGCCGGGGCCAGCTGTGCCCGGGCAAGCTGGGCCGACTCCCATGCCACCGGGAGGAAGCCAGCTCAATGACAGGAACCAGAACGGAGCAGGGGCTCGACCAGAGACCAATGGGACAGTCCCGGGGATACCGGGTAATACCGGGAGACCGTTCAGCATCTCCGGGTTGAGCTCACGGTCAGCGAGCACCACGGCGTACCGCATATCTCCGTACGCCTACACTGGTCCGATGAGATTCCTGTGTGCCAGCGACGCCCGAGCGGATGTGTTTGTGGACAGCTTTATGTTCTGGATGGACACGGTGGAGATGTTGAGGGTGGCCGGACATCCCCTTGTCTACTACTCAGGCTGGGTGTTCCCCATCTACATCTTCGGCTACCTGTCGTGCCTGCGTGTGGTGGTGATGCCCCACAGCCCACTGCTTTCCTCGCTAGGAGTGGCTGTGCAGGACTTCCCCTTCTTCTTTGTGCGTGTTGGCCTCATTGCCTTCTTTGGCTTCGTCACACCGATCCTCTATCTGATGAAGAACCTGCTGGTCTGTCTGGCCTTTGTCTATTTCAACTTCATGACCAGGCTGAGGGTCTTCAACACAGAGAGGATGTTCTTTTGAGACCAGCACTTCAAGCAAAGACATTAAAACTTACAGGAGGAGCAATAGAGTGCTACAGGAATGAGTCCTAAACCCCAGAAATGAGTTAGCGTTTTAGCACTTCTGGTTCCCTTCTCTGGAAGTCAATGGTTTATATATATATATATATTCCCCACTAGTGAAATTTGAAGCTTTTATGTGTCTTCTAAAAGACGGCTGCTAACAAGTGGCTAAATGAAACTACTATAATGCACCTTTCGCTTAGTGTTGGTGACGTGAAGTCATGTGAACGTGGTAGGGTTGTCCTAAATACCATTTTTGGCCTCTGAAACTTCAGTGAGAAATATTCAAATGTTTTCACATCTTTACAACGTGGCGCAGCAGGCTATGTTCCTCCCTCTGTACGTCTCCCCTAACTAATAATAACTAATGTTGGATATGAATAATGACTGATGTGGGATTATTTGTTATATTATGGACTATTTTGGGATTTATACATTATTTCTTGATACTTCTCACTCTCTTCATCAACGCCTTTTCCAGGGTTGGGTCATGTGGGCAACAGCTCCAGCAGGGACCCTAAACTTCCCTTTTTCGGGCCACATTAACCAGCTCTGACTGGAGGATCCTGAGGAATTCCCAGGCCAGTGTGGAGATATAATCTCTCCACCTAGTCCTGCCTCCTCCCAGCTGGTCGTGCCTGGAACACCTCCCTAGGGAGGCGCCCAGGAGGCATCCTTACCAGATACCCGAACCACCTCAACTGGCTCCTTTCAACACAAAGGAGCAGCAGCTCTACTCTGAGTCCCTCACGGATGGCCGAGCTTCTCACCTTATCTCTAAGGGAGACTCCAGCCACCCTCTTGAGAAAACCCATTTTGGCCAGTTGTACCTGGGATCTAGTTCTTTCGGTCATGACCCAGCCCTCATGACCATAGATGAGAGTAGGAGCGAAGATAAACCGATAGGTCGAGAGCTTTGCCTTCCGGCTCAGCTCTCTTTTCGTCAGAACGGTGCGGTAAAGCGACTGCAACACCGCCAATCTTACGCTCCATTGTCACCTCGCTTGCAAACAAGACCCCGAGGTACTTGAACTCTTTCACTTAGGGTAAAGACTCAATCCCTACCCGGAGTAGACAATCAATCGGGTTTCCTGGCATCAGGTTTAGAGGTGCTGATCCTCATCCCAGACGCTTCACATTCACTCTCAGCTGTGAGCTGATTGGATACTTCTGTAAATAAAACAAAGCATTCAAATATTAATTTGGAGGTCGATTACCATGGCAAAGGACGACGCTTCGAAGCCCTAGAATGTGGTGTCGTTCATTTATAGCCTAACTTTAGCTTTTTACTTCTGGCAATTGCAGTTAGGTTCTAAAAATCATAAAAGTGGTGTTCATTTGTGGAGATTATTTTAGAACAAAACCTGTAAGTATCATAAACGTCCGTTTGCCAGAGTTTATTTATTTATTTCCACAATAATCCAAAACCCAACGGAAAAATCCCATTGGCTTTTTGTGGAGGGAACCCAAGGCGATGCTAACTTTCTGGTCAGACTACAAAAATCCGTCATTCCTGTAACGCTCTATAGGTTGGTGCAGTCAGGATGCCAGGACTCAGGAGGCGGTTGCTCCAGTTCTTAGGACGAACTTTAGGTCGTTTAAGAGAAGCTGGTGCAACGAAACCTAAGTATGAATTTGCGACATTTTGTTGAAATGCATGATGGTACTTTTCACAGGCCAAAAGGGAGCTCTTAGGCAATGTTTTCCCATAAAGGACATTATGTGTCAAATGACTGTTATGTATTATTTACCTTTCATGTTCAAACATACTTTTTTTTTTACCCCCTCAAACCCCCTCACCCTCACCAAGCATGGCACTTTGGGAATGTACCTGTCATATATGTTTTTTGAGAGTTTATAGCTGATTTTTTTTTTCTACCATCATAAAGTGCAGTGATCATGTAAAAACATAAATTCATGTTGTGTATATTAGTTTTTTCTTTGACAAGTTATATTCACAAAAGAAAAACAAAGTGTGAGTTTGTATCATTGATACATATATATTTTTTGGTAAGATTAATAAAGAAAATCATTCAAATATATGTTTGAAGTTTCAGTAATGTGATTTATCAGGTATGCAGAGTGTTTCTGGCCTTCATTCAAACCTTTTACACTGCAATTTATCGCATTTCTGTCCAATCACTGTTCAAGAGACCAGGTTTCCTGTCGTTCTGCAAATCACGTCCTCCTACATGGTCCAGAGCACAAGACTGACCGCTTCAAGACACAGTGTCATTACACCTGTACAAGCTGATGCTGTTCAAAACCTGCAAAAACTCAAGGATGATAAGATTTGTTAGTCAAACGTCAAGGTCACTGTGATCTCACAAAACACGTTTTGGCCATAACTCAAGAATTTATATGCTAATTATGACAATTTCACGTATGTCTAATAGGATAAAATGATGAAGTGATCACATTTTGCACAAAAATAAAGAAACAGTGCCGTGGTTGACAGACATGGGCAGTAAAATTTGGCCCGTCCTTGCTGAAATTGAGCCAATCACAATCAACAGCCTCAGCTTCAGTTACACTGCGCATGTCTTATACCTCATATTCCTGTCCACCGTGTCCCAGCCTCTTTCCATAGGCCTTAATTTCTAGTATGACAATAAACGCGACGAAAAAAAAAATACACAATTAGCCTCATAACGTATTTCAAATGAACCAAACGGTACATACAGGAACCGAACGGTTCATTTTGTAACCCGAACCGTGCCCACCCCTACTAGTGAGTGAAGCAAATCTCGCAGCCATTTGTATATTTTACCAGCATTTGGTTGGTGGCTGGTGCAAATTTCCAACCCTGCTTTAGGAGTTGGTGGATACCAAAACAGAGCTAAAAGAAGAGAGAACGCTGGATTGACATATGTTGGATGTATAAAGACAAGTATTTGCTACACATTCAACAACTTTATGAGGTCATAATATGTAAATATTGTGTTTTCAGAAATAAGAAAGAAGTCCTAATATTTGTTCTCCCTTTGGCAAGTGGGCTAGAGAGTACTGCATAATTTACATGTCCAGTTGATTCTCATTTACACCATGTCAGCAGTAGGTTGCACTTAATATATGTTCAATAGAATATACTGCACAGCTTGTAGTGTGAGATTCTCCTACATCGTTTAACTCATTGTCCATTTAACCCATTAAGGTCTGAGGGGCCACCTTAAAAACACCATAAAACCTGAGCCTTTTTTAAAACAACCTCCTTAAACCTGAGGATTTCTGAAAAACTTGACAGAATTATCAACGTTTACAAAAACTTGATTTCTTAGCCTCTGTAGCAGATAGAAACATGAAATAAAAACATCTTACGGCTTTGATGAGAACTTTTTGGCTGTCCTAAAAAAAAAAAATCCGTTTTTTAAAAAAATTACTAAACAACAAAAATTAAAAAAAAGTTCTGACCCATTTTACTTTCTGTTTGCAAGAACTTAAATAGTAACATGCAAAAAATTGGGTCTGTAATATACAGTATAGTCACTATATGCTATTATCTTACTGAGCTGAAAATATGTAAAACGTGCTGTTACATCCGGTCTTAATGGTAGAAACACGCAAATGTAGCATCTGCTCTTAAAGGACAGGTATCTCTCAGGTACTTGTTTGCAGTCCATCTGTCTGCACCGTTACCGGGCATCCCTGCAGACAGCGTGAGGCCACAGTCGTCAGCTCTCCGCTCACTTCCCCCAATAGGAAGCAGGATTTCCTCCTGTCCTCTCTTTTGACTGACTTGTATCATCTCTGTACTCCTCACCCGAAGCCCCCTCGGACCTCCTGGGGGCTACTATCCCACGAAAACCCTCACATCAGCACAGTTCTGCAAACCTCATTTAATCCCCATTCACTCTGGGACAGTAATTGTGAAACTGGCACATTCCTGATCAGACGTGAATCTTTTTAAATGTCTTCAAAGCCCATATTGCTGAATGACATCTGCTCTGTGGCACAGATTTAGCACACACACAGAATGGCTATTTATAATAGATTAAAAAAGACTCAGATACAGGCAATATATTGATCTTTAGAAAAGCATGCTTGCATAAATTCCCAAAATCCATCACCCGGTTCCTTTTTTGCCTTTGATTTATTAAAAATAGATTTATTGTCCTATCCCGACAGCTATCACTGGTGACTCTCTGTTTCTTGTTAAATAGTGAGATGAGATTGCTTGTCTCCCACTTCCTTCCTCTCCTCTGCTAAAAAAAATCTGTGGAAGCTCATGGAAATTGCTGTCGTTCGACCAACCTTAGCTACCCATGTGACAGGATACCCATCAGTGTGATTAAGAGGGGAAACCATGTCTCTGTGTTATTGTCGCTCCATGTCACATACCTTAGCGCACACCAGACGCTTTCTCTCATGACTGGAAAACCCTTCAACAGCCTCATCCACCACTAAGGATAATGTTACCCTGTTCAAATGTTGCTGTGGTCCTTTGTCTCCTGCAGGTCCTCTGCATTACTGCAGACATAGGTACGTATACCCCTGGCACATTTCTGTCCATTCAACAGGGCTGTGAGTTCGAGTAACTGGATTGGTGCTCTGTTCTGCTCCAGACAGCGGCTCCTTCCTGATCTTCAACGAGAACCACAACAAGTGCATAAAGGTGGAGAGTGCCACCTCCATGACGGTGGCCCCCTGCAATCCCCATGCCAAAGAGCAGCAGTTTCGCTGGGCCTCCGAATCCCGCATCCTCAGCCTGTCCCTCAAGCTCTGTCTGGGGGCCACAGAGATTAAAGACTGGGTGAAGGTCCTCCTCTTTGAATGTAATGAGAGTAGTGTCCTCCAGCATTGGCAGTGCAAGAATGAGACCCTCTTTGGCCTAAAAGACCAGGACCTGCACTTAAACTGGGGCAACTTCAATGAGAGGAACATAATGATCTACAAAGGCTCAGGGCTCTGGAGTCGCTGGAGGATATTTGGCACTCGGGGCGACCTTTGTTCAAAAGGGTTTCAAGGTAGGAACTGTGGAGACGCAATCGATTTTGATAAAATCAAAGCCTCAGTGGTGTTTACTGTAGAATCTGATCTTTAGAAAGATTGGAGGGAGTTTCAGAAAGTCCTGCAAAAGTGTTTGTTGTGCAGAAGTTGTCAGATATTTCATTTTTCAAGTCAAGCAACACTAGATTCAGCAAATTGTGATTTCTATCATGTAGACCCAGTAAACCAGGGCTGTAGATTAGATGTCATTTAAAATGTAAAGAAAGGTCTGTTAAAGTGGTGGACGTGTTATTTGACTTTAGAGAATCAAATCAAAGATAATAATTGATCTGAGTGTTGAGATTCAGTTTGGCTTGTTTTAGATTTTAGTCTGCACAAATAAAGTCATAATCAGATCCGGCCAGTTTACTTAAAGAGCAGGTTGTGGTCCGGATGCGAGCGCTGTAGTCGAGACCATCTAATCGAGACAAAATCACCAAGACCAGAGTATCGAGACAGAGACGAGACCAAAACTTTGAGGAACTGAGATCAAGTCAAGACCAGACTAGTGCAAGCAAGTAAAACCGCGTCAGATTTTGAGACGTTCAAAAAGTGGTCTTGAGACCAAGACTGATCTTGAGTACTACAACATTACCTGATGCTTACTTTGCATAGTTGTGGAAACACGTACGCTCTTTTCCTCTAAGTCTTGACATAGTTATTGACCAGAAGTTACAGTATGTTGAAGAATTAAAACCAGTGCTTAAGGCCCATTATCCATTTAATAAACTCAAGCATTCAAACATTATTATATCCAGAATCGTCCAGAATGACACAATCAGCAATGTCACAAATATCAAGCAAGTTTGATTCAAGGGGACAAAATCCTGCTAAACCTGTAGTCTGACTGTCGGACTTGAACCCATCTGTGACTCAGTTAAGACTATTCCTGTCTGTAGAGAGCCTGGGTAGATGGGCAGCCAATTAGTGAAACTGATTTATGCTATTGATAAGAAATACATCATAAAAAAAATGGTATACTACCCATTAGCATATTAGCATAAAGCCAAAAGTATGTGGATTAGGAAGACCCTGTTTGTATATATAGATAGATTGGTTGAAACAGAAACTATAAAACTGATAGTTCTCTTTTGGACGGTGAAGTGTTTGTGGCAACAGGTTGGGGAAGGTCCTTCCATCAACATGTTATCATCACCACCCTTGTGCATAAAGTAAGGTCCATAAAGACATGGCTCTTTAGTTTATAGTGGACGACCTCGCTAATGCTCTGGTGTCTGAACGGGAACAAATCCGTGCAGCCAGGATCCAAAGTCTCGTGGCAAGCATTCCCAAAACATGCTTGTTATAGCAGCATAAAAATGGTCAACAGTCATATTTAAGTGTAACCATCAAGTGTCCGCATGTTTATCTAGTAGGCTGCTGATTTGCAGGCTTTGAATGTTTTATTCTGCTAAACTGATTTCTGTAACTTAATGTGTGTCTCCTCAGAGATTTTCACAATAGGGGGCAATGCCTTTGGAGTCCCCTGTCAGTTCCCATTTAAGTTTGGGGATAAGTGGTACGCTGAATGCACAAAGGAAGGTCGCTCCGATGGACAGCTGTGGTGTGCAACAGAGAGAGATTACGATAAAACGAGGAAGTGGGGCTTTTGTCCCACCGAAGGTAAGACGCACATTTGTGTTGCACATTTTTATGAAGAGTTCTGCTAATGAAGCCAGCCTGTTATTTCTCTATGATTGAAGAGGTCAGTGCTGGCAGGTCTGGTTTCTGACCCCCTCCTCTCCCCCAGCACAACAACACTACCACTTCCTCTTATGAGTTGTCAACACAGCACTGTCCTTGTTTTCCTCTTCTCACACATCTTTCCCCTGCTCTCAAACTGGGGCAGGAAAGAGCCAGAAAAAGATAGCGAACTCACTTTTACTGTTGTTTGTTTATGAAACACAACACAGACAGGAACGTATAGTAGAAGCTGTTTCTCAATCACACTTTATTGCCCCTTTAAATCCATTCATGCATCACGCTACTTTTACTTCAGGAAGTAAGTCGTTTCCCTTGAGTTTGATCATTTGTGTCTTTCCCATAATGCAGCATCCTCAGGTTGGGACACTGACCCGGTCACGGGGGTTCAGTATCAGAGGAACGCACAGTCAGTGTTGACCTGGCATCAGGCCAGGAAGAGCTGCCAGCAGCAGGGAGCCGACCTCCTCAGCATTGTCGAGCTACATGAGCAGTCATTCATTTCAGGTGCAGCATTGTATCAGTTACTCATTCTGCGATGTCATATCGTTGAGCTTTTGTAAAACAATTACATTATGACGTGTGGATTTATGCAGGGTTGACAAATACTTTGGGAACATCTCTTTGGATCGGACTGAACAGCTTGGATTTTGAGAGCGGATGGCAGTGGAGCAACGGGAACCCGTTCAGATATTTAAACTGGGCTCCAGGTTAGTGAAAACGTAATAGACTGTGACAGGAGCAGGACGATATTAAAGGAGACGTATCATGAAAAACTGACTTTTTCAGTGCTTTGTACATTTTGGTATCTGGAGTGTCTGCCAACCCACAAACTATGAAATAAGACAACCCAGTCAGTTTTTGGTGGGCTGTCTACATCAGAAAAACAAGAGTCAGATTTGACTCCCCTTCCTATGTCACATAAGGCTCATTACAATATATCGCCCACAGATTTAGAGCTACCTTTGCGAAGGTAGCCAATCAGAGCAGCCTGGGATTTTTCGGGAGGGGGTTTAAAGAGACAGACGCTAAAATGGAGCGTTTCACAATAAATAGAATAAAACGCATCAGACTCAGTGTGCAAGGTTTCTCTGCGTAAAATTTTTTATCAGATGAGGGATTATAATAGCACAGACTTGGTGTGCAACGACCTTTAAGCATGTAAACACGTTCTAGTAGAAACCCAAAGTACAAGAACCTGGAAATGAGTGAGATATTTAATGTTACTAGCTGTGACTAACAGTCAGCTTCTTAAATGATTACATATTTACTGTCGATGCTATAAATGCTCTCATGAATTATCTCTAAAATTTACATTAAGAACAAATACATGGACCGGTGTTTCCAACAGGTCATCCCTCGTCAGAGCCCGGGCTCACCTGTGCAACCCTAAATGCTGCAAAAGCCTCAAAATGGGAGAGCAGGGCCTGCACCAAGAAACTTGGTTACATATGTCGCAAAGGCAACTCTACCAGTCTGCCTCCACCACCAAGTAAAATAATATAATTCAAAATGATTAATGAAGATGATTATTATTATTAGAGTGAGTCTCTGAATATGTTCTGCTTCTGGTCTCTATTCATAGGCAACGACCAACCCAGCTTCTGCCCAAGTCACTGGGTTCCATACGCCGGTAACTGTTACTCCCTGCAGAGGAGTAAAAAGATGTGGAAGGACGCTTTGGCCGCATGTCGCAAAGAGGGAGGAGATTTGGCCAGCATACATAACATAGAAGAGCAGAGCTTCATCATATCTCAGTCCGGATACTGTAAGTATTTTTTTTCCAGTGATTTTTTGTTTCTTACAATCATCTGCTAAAAGGATGTCACGATACCAAAAATTTAGTAGTTCGATACAACGGAAAAAACTAAAGTAAAGCAATAAATCCCATGTCTTTCAAACTTCAAACATCTGGATTTATTTAAGTTTCTCACCAAAAACTACATTTTAAAGATTACATTTGAATACATCATGTTAGCGTTAGAATTTACCTTCAAACAACTGAATCGAGCCTGAACATCATAATGTGAATCAACTCTGAGTCCCATGTTGAAATCAGCAGGATGAGAGCTAGTTAATGTTAGGAAAATAGTGTGCGTCCCCTGTAAGTGTCAGTAGTGAGTTTACTGCATCTTTTCGGGTTTTAGACCACGGTACTCGTGGTAGCCTACTGTTCAAAAACGAATACACATTTTCAGAAGTTTGCCATTGACTTGGTACCAAAGTAGCGGTTCTCCTGAAAACCTGTGTATGCTAAAAGTAATGCTTTTAGAAACCTTTGATAATACAGAACATTTTAATTTTATAGTAGTGTAGTTTAAGATTTTGGGGATATTTTTGCCTCATAGGTAGATAAGAAGATTAATTCCACTATCATATCTGCACAGTACATGTTAGGGTATACAGCCAGCAGCTAATTAGCTTAGCTTAGCATAAAGACTGGAAACACGCAGAAGGTTTGTTTAATCCGTACAAAAAAACAGTGTAAAAATCACAGGTTGTGTGCAGTAACTTCCTTAATTCTCCGCTGGCAAACCACTGGCAAACTCATGGTAACAGCAAGACGTCAAGAAGTCACTGCTCACAAGAAAACAGATGTGAGAAACGGTAGCACATTAACATCTGCATGTGTATTTTAAACCCTCAGTGCCGACAGATGTGCTCTGGATTGGCTTGAATGATCAGAGGAACCAGATGCTGTTTGAATGGTCTGATCACTCCCACGTGACCTTCACCCAGTGGCAGACTGATGAGCCATCCCACGCCACCAACCTCCAGGAAGACTGTGTCTTCATCAGAGGAAAGGTAACAAATGCTGAAAAAGGTGATAAATGCAATGATAATACGAGTGGTGCTGCTCTTACCTGCTGAACGTGGCCCGTACAGGACGGGAAGTGGGCTGACCACATGTGTGAGAAGACGCTTGGATACATCTGTAAGAAAAAGGCCTCCATTAAACCAGCTGAAGGCACCCAAGAGGACGCTAACCCAGGCTGCAAGCTTGTGAGTGATGTAATTACCTTTAAATAATGAGTGTAATTAATACAACAATTAGTCTCACTTTGTTTTTTTCTTGTATCATCTCAAGGGTTCAATTAGGTTTGGTTCTTATTGTTACAACATTGGATCTGAGACTAAAACCTTTGATGAAGCAAAGCAGGCATGCTCAGCAGCTGGCGGTCACATTGTGGATGTGGCTGACAGGTATATTTTTTTATTTATGTCATCTTTATGTTAAATCTTGCCTATATTGTAGTCATAAAAATGATCTAACACACTTGTTTTTAAAGAGGACTTATAATGTTTTCATGGTTTTTACTAGTGTTTTATAGTTTTTTGCGCATGTAAAAGGTCTGCAAAGTTATAAAGCCCAAAGTCCACACCAAAAGGAAACACTGCTCCTGAACTTCCTGAAACACCTTGATTGAAGTCCCGCCTTTTCTTCTGTAACGTGGTGATGTCACCAAGTAACACATTTGCATAATATTTGTCTAGCGGCTAGTTTGGCTTAGTTTTGCCTTCAAACAAATCTTGTTAGAGCGGAGCTGGAGTTCAAAGAGTTTGGTACAGTTGACCAGTCTGAGCAGACCAGCCTTTTTTGGGGGGGCAAGATTAATTAATTTAATTAATTTATGTAAAAATATTCTAATAGAAACCAGAAATACAAGTATGCATCTGGAAATGAGCATGATAGGTCCTCTTTAAAGTATTTTTATTTAATTTAATTGATTAGTCTTATTATATAATATATTATAATATAATATTATATAATATTTTTCTATGTATTTTAAAGCTAGGAATAGTTTGTCTGTGTTTTTAATGTTATTTTTTGCTGATAAATAAAACCATTTTGCTCTGTGACATCTAAAAGTGAAGATTAATTCCCACCAAATCAGTTAAAGTCGAGCTTTATTTTGAGATGATTTTATTGCTCACCATTCTGCTTTTATGTTTCGTGCAGATATGAGAATGCCTTCTTGATCAGTTTGGTGGGTTTGAGACCAGAGAAGTATTTCTGGACAGGTCTTTCCAACACAGGCGACATAAACACTTTCAGGTGGACCACCAGAAGAAAAGTCACTTTCACTCATTTCAATGTGGGCATGCCAGGTACAGCACACTTGTCCTTAGCTGTGAATCTGTGATCCTAATTATTTCATACAGTCCGATGCAGCAGATTGATGTGTGCCGATTATGTATGAATTACATTTTGATTGGATGGGAAGAGTCATGAGGTGCTATGTTTGTTTAATTTAATGCTATGCTAAAAGCATGGCTCTATTGTGAGTCAGCCGGTCCACCATTTGGTTCAGACTCTCAGATGGATTCCCATGAAATTTAGTAGACGTTCATGTTCCCCTTAACTTTTCATCTAGCGTCATCAGGAAGTGAAAATTTGAATTTGTCAAATACTTCGGTTTATGACTAAATACCTGAAAAACTGATGACATTTCCCATCAGCCTCAGCTGTACTTGCCAGCCTTGAGACCTTAAAAAAAAGGGTTGACTTTTCCTCCAGAAATAGAGTTTCAGAGACTTTGAAAGAATGAAAAACATGATAACAACATAATAAGTGCACTGCAACAGTATTTTTATGTTAAACTTTTAAATTTTACCTTTAATTCTGAGGAAAGAAAACTGAATAATTCACCCCTCTGGTATGTACTTAGCTCGTGAATCTCTAGTTTAACTAATATTCATCAGTTTTTATTTATTTTTTTCCTGTGTTTGAGTATTACTTTCTCTTAGTTCTTTCAGACAACGCAAAGACACCACTGCCCTCTGAAACCCGTTATTTAAAATAGCTTGCGCTGCGCCACTACAGATTTTCACTGCATCAAGCAAAACCCAACATTGCTCAAACATGAGCACAAACTGCACTGTGTCGCGAGCGTAGAAGCATAGAAACCGAGAGGGCAATGAAAAACGGTACAATCGGGAGGGTTGGCCAGTATGGCCTCAGCTAAATGCTGCCTTTAAATGTTGTGGTATTCACAACCTTGTAGTGACCGTGTTTGCTGGTGGTGTCAGAAATGGCGGAGGTCGTGGAAGTTACACATAAGTTAATATATTGTGCATTTAGTCATATATAGTTTTTCTTGGTAATTTTATAAGTCTGAGGAAAATGTTGATATTCTCAGCGACCTCATCTTTCTCCTCCGTCATTATGTCTTTGTATTTCCTGCATCACGTTACCTGCTTGCTATGTTGTTAGCCTCTGTGGCTTCTAGACACCGACAGTAACGTTAATATTGCCGTTGCTTAGCTGCGGTTTTCCCATGACTTAACCACTTGAACGCCACGCATATCGTTTACACGGCTTCCCATGTTGTAACCATGAGCTCCATTTGAAGGCAGCAGTTTAACACATTAACTGATCGTATATCTTTACATCTCTGAGCTCAGTTCATCGTTATTTTTCCCATTTCTGTTCTTTAATAAAAGACAGACACCAAGGATGCGTTGCTATGACAACTGGGGTCTTTGCTGGCTTATGGGATGTCGTCAGCTGCAGCAACAAGGAGAAGTATATCTGTAAGAAACCAGCAGAGGGTGTACATGTGACCACAGTCCCGCCCACCACGCCGACCCTGAGCTGTGAGTCAGGGTGGACCCCCGTTGCCAACAGGAACATCTGCTACAAAGTAGGAGGACAGACTGAACTAATCTGTGAAACTGTGTGATTTTAAGTACATAAAACTCAACACATTTTTCTTTTTCAATAAAAAGCTTTACAAAAAAACTAGGAAGCTTAAGAAGAATTGGCTGGAAGCACGGGACTTCTGCAGGGCCATTGGTGGAGACCTGATGAGCATCCACAGTATGCAGGACCTGAGCAACGCTCCGTATGTAACCGCTTGTACATGTCAGAATTTACAATATGCTACTGAACCACTAAGTAATCACTACTGGTGTTTTCTGCTGTCGAAGGTTTCATTCCTCTGATCCAGCCTGGATTGGCCTCAGTCTTGGTACCAATGCAGCTTTTGGATGGAGTGATGGGTCGCCTGTATGTAGCTCTTCACTGTCGTCACAAAAAGCTTTACTCACTGTTATTCTCAACCCTAATTATGTGCATTTCCCAAAACTGTGGCCTAGTTTGAATTTGAGAACTGGGGCTATGGGGAACCAAACAACCACAATGACATGGAACACTGTACAGAAGCCCACTTTTACTACGGACGGCACTGGAATGATCGGCACTGTGAGGACTACAACGACTGGCTCTGCCAGATACGCAAAGGTAATGCCAACCAATCTCATTATGAGCTGAAGTTTATATAGAGCCATTTGTTAACAAAGTCATGCGATGTTAAAGTAGTGCTTTGCCCTGTTGTTAAGACTTCCTTCATGGATCTTTCAGGTGTGATTCCCAAATCTGAGCCTACCGTAGTTGAACCAGGTAAGTTTCAGCAGTGGCCTCCTCCCAAAACAGCTCCAGCTCATTTTCCCTGATTTACTGACAACTTTCTGTCTCACCATTTCTCTTTTTAGTCATGCTAGCGGCTCTATGAGTGGCAACATAAATCTGTTGGTCCACCACACATGCATGGTTCCTGGAGGATAAAGCCTAATGGTGTTGGTGATCCCCTGACATTTTTGGCATTTAGCAGCACATCTAAAAATCGGGGCTGTCAAAGTTAAGGCAATTATAACGCACCTTGTGATTTTTAGGTTGCTCAGTTTTAAAGCTATAGTGAAGATTCTGGCATCCTATGAAATTAGAAAGCCTAAGTAATCCATCGGTACCAACCAACCAATTAATGTCACACTAGCTTGTTGAGAAGGAGGCTGAATAACGCTCCAAACATGAGTTAAATTTTTGGCGAGGAAAAGCTGTGATTGCCATATTTAAAGGTGGTCCCTTGACCTCTGACCTCGAGATATGTGAATGTAAATGGGTTCTCTTGGTACCCACGAGTCTCCCCTTTACAGACATGCCCACTTTATGATAATCACATGCAGTTTGGGGCAAGTCATAGTCAGCACATTGACAGCTGTTGGGCTTCAGTTTGCCATGTTATGATTTGAGCATATTTTTTATGCTAAATGTAGTACCTGTGGGCGTTTTTGGAACATATCTGTCATTGTTTTGTGTTGTTAATTGATTTCCAATAATAAATATATACATACATTTGCATTAATCAGCACATTTGCCCACTTACATGTCTATTAAAGGTACATTTTGAACAGATAAGAAATGTGTGATTAAATTTTAATCGACTGACTAACGCTAATAAAAATGTGTCCTATACACTACTTCATGACTAAATACTTACTGTTCCCATCAGCCTCAGCTGTACTTTGTGTTTAGTGCTAATCAGCAAATATTGGCGAACATAGTAAACATTATTATATCAGCACACACTGTGTATCTGGATATTAGCTTTAGCGTTTATCTCAAAGCACCATTGTGCCTCACAGAGCTGCTAGCATGGCCGGAGACTCCTTGTTTTTCATCATCACCATCCTTAATCGTGTTACTGTGGGACATCAGATGACAGTTTTGCTCCCTTTACAGTATACAACACCACAGAAGATGGTTGGCTTATATACAATGACACGCTGTATTTCATCAACACTGAGAGGTTAGACATGGAAGCTGCTAGAGCTTTCTGCAAGAAGAACTTTGGTGACCTTGCGGTCATCACAGGGGACAGTCAGAGGAAGTTCCTCTGGAAAAAGGCAAGAAATGCTCAGCACTCTTTTTGCAAAATGACAAAAATGTTTAATATTGAAGATGTATTTCAAAAAATGATCTAATGTGGTGGCAAAAGTACTGAAAGCCTTTTACGTATCAGTTGTTTCTGATTTAACCTTAATGTCTTACCGTTATGTTCCAACAGATAGTGAGGGGCTCAGAAGGACAGTACTACATTGGCATGACGGTGGATTTGGATAAATCCTTTAGGTAAATCAAAATACTATATAGGCACATCACTGCTGTAGGTACACCGGCTGCTATCCATCAGCCATGTATCAAAGTTTAGTCTGAATATGATGCAAAACATAAATACAGATATTAAACTGAGTTTTTTCCTTTTAGTGACGTCTTATCTTCTTTCCATTTTGCAGCTGGGTGGATGGCACCCCCGTGTCGTACACTGCATGGGAAAAGAATGAGCCCAACTTTGCTAATAATGATGAAAACTGTGTGACTATATACAGGAGTATGGGTGAGTCTAACCCTCCGTACTGCCTTGGTTTCATAAACACTAGCTAACCCGACCTAATAGTTAATTTCTTTTTAATATTTATTCATTGTTTTTTGTAAACTCTGCACATACAGGGTACTGGAATGATATTAACTGTGGTATGGAGCTACCTTCCATTTGCCAACGAAACAGTAATTTTATCAATACAACAGTCGTCCCAACAACTGTTCCTAAGGGAGGATGTGCACCAGAGTGGCTCGCTTTCCAAGGAAAGGTAATAACTGCATACAAATCAGATAACAATGCTGAAACTCTGCCTAATATGACTTCAAGATGTCAAACGGCACAACTGTCATTGCTAGATTCACACTGACGATTGTCATTTTCATGCCAACGTTGTGAAAGTAGTAATGTACTTGCGCTCATCTGTGCCCCCATCAACGTGGGTTTTAAAATGAGGTGTGGTCAGGTGCTTTGTTGGTGCATTTCTGTCTTGAGGCAGTAGAAAGTGATTACTCCATTGACCAACAAAAACCTGGTCTAAAGTCCGCTATTTAACAGCTGTATTATTCAGATAGGAAGATGCGTGCACACAGGCAGCTTCACAGCACACCTACACTCTGCTTGTGATGGTACATGGTCACAGCCTCCCTCCTTTCAACGCTTCCCATTCATTGTTTATGTAAGCAGCCGTGCAATGCATTCTGGTAGTTTAAAGATGCGATTCGAGAGACGGCACGTTGGTGCGCTCCTCATTTGCAGAAAATTGAGGCGTAGGCTACTTTACGCAAATGAGGGATTTAAAATAAAGACAGACTCAGCAGCTGCTTACTTCTCACATAAAACGTTTTCAGAAACACATTTGGCTGAACTATTTTCTTAATGTAAGCGAAGTTGGTTCCAGTTTGAAAGCTGAGAGCAGCAGCCCACCAGTGAAAGCATCGTCCAATCATGTGCCTTGTGTCTAGTGGCAGCCCATCAAGCAATCAATGCTGGGAAGCTAGGTGATAAATAACATCCCTGTGGACCTGTATCATTAGACACACAGGGATGCGCAGTGGTTTTACTCCTCCTTAGTTAAATATATGTCGGCACTAGAACAAAGTTTTTATCTATGATAATGAAAACGCTAAATTCAGGCAGCAGGTGACAGTTCAGAATATAATGAAGTAAGGCTCTCTCTAAGACCGTGCGCTATAGATCGTTTAAATAGGACCCTTAGACTAAAGGATGAACTGATTCAATTTTGGTGTTCAAATGTCAAAGGTCAATGTGACCTCACGTCCGTCCCATTCTCGTGAAAGCGTTGTCTCAGGAATGCCTGAAGACAATTTCATTACATCTGGAACAAAGGTCCACTTGGACTCAATGATGAACTGATTAGATTTGGCGGTCAAAGGTCACTGTGATCTCCTGAAACACATTTTTATCCATAACTCAAGAATTCATTAATGATAATTTCACACATGTCTAACAGGACAAAATGATGTGTGGTGACATTTTGGATGTAAACTGTAACTTGGTTTAGCAGAGGTTGGTGGAGACATACAACCAGTAGCTCTAGTTTCACGCTGCCTTTGCTCATTATTCTAACACACGGTGCAAATTCATCTCATTTGCACAGTGCTACAAAATAGTTGTGGGAGATGACGGTAAGAAGTGGCAGGAGGCCAGAACATACTGCATAAACCAGGGAGGAAATCTGGTTTCTATCCTCAGTGACAAAGAGCAAGGTGAGCATTTTCTTGGTGTTTTTCTGTAAAGGTTACGCGTCATCGTGGAGTGATATAAATAAATTTTAGGGAGTTTAACGATAATTGCGTCTCTGTTTCTAGCATTCCTGACAACGCAGATGGTGAAGTACAATGACGACTTATGGATCGGCATGAATGATGTCAACTGGGAGATGCACTTTGTGTGGACGGACGGCAAAGGCATTTCATACACCAACTGGGCAAAATCGCATCCAGCATCAGTGCCTGAAGGACGTTATTCATTTATGGACGAGGTTATTTCAACTTCAGCTCCCGTATCCAAAGCTTTATCTGTCCAACTTTCTATCTCAACAATGTTCTTGTAGATTAGTTGCAAAGAAGTACAAAAAAGACACCTGAAAATCTACTTCTATCACTAGACAGCCCGTCACCTCTACCAAAGCACCTTGTATATCTCCTAACCTCAGACATTGCCTAACTAATGTGCCTTTTTCTGCCTGATAGACGTTTGACTGTGTGATAATGGTGGGCAGCATCTCCAAAATAAAAGGATCATGGAAGGTGGAAGACTGTCACTCAAAACATGGCTTCATCTGTAAAAGAAACACTGGTGAGTAAAATGTTGGCAAAGCCACATTATCAGGAGTTATAGTGATATAATTAAGGTGCTGCTGATATCCTTGATAACATTCAGCTACTAGATGTTGCATTCTCCCTCCCCCATTCCATTGCATTTCCATCCTGAATTTCCCTCTGGGGATTAATAAAGGTTCATCTTATCTTATCTTATCTTATCATTTACTTCACAAGTTGTTTCCAGACACTTACCATCAATTTCAGCCATTTATTTTACTATTACTATTATTATTTTACTATTGGCTCACAAGCCTGTGGGAACCAAACATCAGATATCTTCCACAGTGATAAATAAAATATTAATTTTGGACCTGCAAATTTTTAAAATGATTAATTCACAATCAGATTTTTTTTTTTTTATTCAGCACTTTTCTGTGGATGTTTTTTTTTTTTTTTTTACATATTCATCTACATACAATGTCATGAGTAAAACTAATTGTCAAGCACTGTGTAAATGCTAACTGGGAACCTCATTTTAAAGTTTTGTGTTCCAGCTGGATGTTTTTTTTTTTTTTTTTGTTTATGTGATGTTTCTTGTTTACAAAGATTCTCAGATTGCAGTCCCAGCCACAACTGTGTTACCAAAGGCTTTCTACAAATTTGGCAATGACTCCTACAAACTGGTGGCCCAGAAGATGAGATGGGACGAGGCGAGGAGGCAGTGCCAAGCAGACGACGCAGATCTGGCCAGCATCCTGAACCCCGTCACCCACGCGTACATCATCTTGCAGATTTCCAAGCACAATGAGCCTGTGTGGATCGGCCTCAACAGCAATGTGGTAATACCACTAATTCAAACAGGATTTCAAACGGAGACCTTTTAACTCTGTTTCAAGTTTCACTAATGCTGTTTTTTTTTCCACAGACTGGCGGGCGGTTCAAGTGGGTCGATAACTGGCTGCTGTTTTTTACCAAATGGGGCACAAATGAGCCTAAAGACAACTATGGCTGTGTGTACATGGATGTAGACAGAACATGGAAGACGGCACCATGTACCAATACCTACTATTCCCTTTGCAAGAGGTCACCAGGTCAGACAATCCCTCTTACAGTTCCTCTGCACAATATACTTTCTTTATTATGCTTTTTATTATTTCCTTTAAAAAATGACTACAACACACATAACAAGAAAGAAAGAAAGAAAGAAAGAAAGAAAGATATTCCTTTATTAGTCCCACAGTGGGGAAATTCAGTTTTACACTCTGTTGTTCACACAGTACATATACATGTCAATGGAGAGATGTCAGAGTGAGGGGGCTGCTCCTGACAAGCGCCCAGAGCAGTTGGGGGTTTGGTGCCTTGCTCAGGGGCACCTCGGCAGTGCCCAAGAGGTAAACTGGCACCTCTCCAGCAACCAGTTGGTCTTGGTCCATGGGGGACTTGAACGGGTGACCTCCGCGTCCTAACCCAAGTCCTTACGGACTGAGCTACTGCCGCCCCCAAATTAAATAATACATACATGTGACAAGAGAAAGTAACTGTAAATTGAAAAACAAAGTATGGAAAAGCAAGCGAGAAGAAAAAATGGTAGTAATAATAATAATAATAATAAAATGAATATGAATTCTTTATTATAAATAATATATTACATTTTTGAAAAATAAAAGTAAATATAATAATAATAATGATAATAAATAAAAGCAAATAAATAAGTGGTATGAAATAAAATTACAGTGAAGTTAAACAAATTAAATAATAATAATAATAAAATAATATAATACAAAAACAATGTTGATAAACAAGAATTCTGAAATATTTTAATAAATTAAAATATTTTAAAAATTAAAGTAAATAATAAAATCTAAATAGAAAAATAAATAAATAAGAAATATAAAATGAATAAACTATTATAATAAATGAAAAAAATCAAGCAGCATCAGTAAATAATAGATAAATATAAAATGAGAGTGAAATGTTGTCATAAAAAATGGTCTAAATTGATAAAATAAGTTCAAACACCATATTTCCAACTCCTGCACTGTATACTGTACATAACGAAACAATAAGCATGGCAATAAGCAATGCAATCTCCGTCTCCTTTTCAGACATAGCACCCACTGAGCCCCCACAACTCCCCGGCAAATGTCCAGAGCCAAAGAAGCGAAAAACCTGGATACCATTCAGAGGCCATTGTTATGCCTTCCTCAGCTCATTGGTGGACAGCTGGGCCCATGCCTCAGTTGAATGCCTGAAAATGGGTACGTTACGAAGGATTTTCCTAATAAATTACAACTTGTATGTGTGTACAATCTTGACAGTGTGCTGTTGTTCATCAGGTGCAACTCTGGTGAGTATTGAGGACCCTCAGGAGAGTCTGTTCATACAACAGAACCTGGAGCTTCTGCAGGACGGCGCCAAGTCCTTCTGGATCGGCCTCTACAAGACTCATGAAGGTAAGACTTGTACACTTCTTTATACTCTTTCCAAAGCATAAATAAGTTGGGCACTGTCATTTTTGGCTACCATCTTTCTTTGGGTTAGGAAATACTGTATAACTACTGTATAATTGGTAGAAAACAGCTGTTTCGAAGCACAGTTTGTCTTTTATCTGCTTTATCTTTCTTTTTACCATTTATCTCATTTGTGCCCAAAGACCTATATTTAGTATGATAAGGAAAATGCCACAACATTTCTTCTTGTTGGTCAAAAGTCTTGAAATTTGGTGTGGACATACTTTGGGCAAGTATCTAACAGAGCAACTTTGGCATTTTTAGACCACATGAAAAAAATTATACTTTTATTAACAGTCAAAATCAGGATTTGTGAAAAATGAGGAAAAACAGTGACATTGTGTTTATTAAGGATTTTCTGTGTGAAATATATTTTTACTCTGCATTGGTGTGCATATCTTTAATATACAACTTAGTTCATAGATACAAAACACACTTTCTGAGATACAGCCATTTTCTTATACTTTATCTAGTCTTTGGGCACATGGCACTACTGTTTTTTCCTAAAATATAATGGAGTATATTGCAAAAACAGTAGTCATCATGTGCCCGAATACTAGATAAAGTATGATTTTGAACTAATCAAGCCCAGAGAACGCTTCCAACAAAAGAAATAAATTTCAGTTGCAGCCACAAATGGGTTATAATGCCTGTATTCATTAAATGTGTCTGATCTAGAGGTGCGCTATTGCTGCTAATATGAAAATGTAATTGCTAAGTGTGAAGAAGCTGTCTTGTGCATAATCAGCAAAGGACAGAACTCTATGTACTGAGCATATCAGAATATGTACCAAAGACATAGCAAAACACTACCGTGTATCATCTGGTAGTCACCCACATCAAGTGGCCTTGATATCTGTAGAAATAATTGCCTGTATTGCAGTCTGAGGCTCTGTTGAAGACTGTTGCTCACTTGCAGGTGTAATGAATAAATCTCACTCTGTTTGTGAGCCTTTTACAAAAAATTCCACCACGGTAGCAACCAGGGAAATATGTTAAAATTTATTTTGTACAGCGGAGTGAATATTGTTAAATTGAATGACAATGCAAGAGAGGCACATGAGTTAACGTTTACTGACTAAAGTAACAACCTTCCTTGTTCCAGGCAAGTGGATGTGGATCGATAACAGTGCTGTGGACTACGTCAACTGGAAGCAAGGGATGCCAAAGTCAGATTCGTGTGTGGACATCAACTCTGACAGTGGACTGTGGAGTACATACAGCTGCAGCAGATACAGGTCTTACATCTGCAAAACAGCCAAAGGTCAGTTTAATCTGCTGATACGGTGAGCACACAGACATGTTGTTGTGTAACTCCTGCTGAACGTTGATCGTTTGGGGTGTAAAACCAAAGCTCACTATTTATGTGCTCACACTGTACGCATGAAATAAAAAAACACTCTGCTGAAACATCTAATAACTTTTATAATCTTTTATTTTTTCAATATACTTTACTCTAACTTTTTTATTTTTTTTGACACACTATACTGTGTTTTTTTTACTTTTTCAACACACTATACTATGAAATTTGAGCATTTAAAATATTTTTAACATACTATACAATGACTTTTTGTCAACATACTATAGTATGTCTTAATTTTTTTTGACACTGTACTATGACTTTTTTTATTTTTCAACATACTATACTATGAAACTTTAAATTTTTTTTTCAAAATATGATACTATGACTTTTTTGATAAATTCTATAACTTTAACATACTGTACTATCACTTTTTAAAATATTTTTGACACTCTATACTATGACTTTTTTTATTTTGTCGACATATATTATGACTTTCTTTCGGCGTACGTGGACTCGCTGTGGCTAGGAACACGTGGACAGCATGGCTTGTACATTTTGCAGAGAGAACTGGGGGTAAGCTAGGTATGGCTGATTATATCTATTGAACATTATCTTGATAGCTACACTGTGATTGTAAGAAAAGTAGAAATAAGGCAGTGACCTTGGCTCGTGGCTCTGCATCTCTGCATGTGCGAGAGCCTGTGGACGGCCGACCAAAATATCTGTCAGAAATTCATCCGACTGTCCGAAATTCATCCGGCTGGTCGGAAATTCATCCGACTGTGTGACTGTCATTGGTCTTCGGTCCCCCTTGTACAATGCGCAGCAAACAACACCCGACGAAGCTGAAATATGCTCTGACTCGAGTCGTGCGTCTCAAAATTCACGCCAGAAACAGGCCAAATTTGTACAGTGTATGCCCAGCTTTATGTACAGTAGTTTTAATTTTACCCATCAGCTACTTACGTTGAGTATCTATTCTCTTTTTTCAGTTATTACGCCTACAGAAAAGCCACAACCTGTTGGTAAGTTATTTGAACTAAGATACACACTGAATATTGAATATTTCAAAATGAAGTAGTCATTGTTAATACTTGTATGTGTTTTGCCTCCTCAGTCCAGGTCGATAAAGAACCTTCTCATGGGTCTGCTGGCATCACTATTGCTGTAGTGCTAGTTGTGATCGCCGTAGTCGGACTCGGTGCCTTCCTCCTCCGTAAACGGATACCCACCCCCGTCTCTGTCTTGGGAGAAAACACCTTTGACAACAAGTTGTACTTCAGCAATCCAATCCGAGCCCTCGTAGACACCAAAGGTCTGGTGGCCAACATAGAGCAGAATGAACAAGCATAGATGAGGTCAGTGTTAAATCAGCAGTATGACACTGATGTCGTTATGGTTTCATACTTTATTTTGGATCACTTTATCGGGAACTGAATCTCGACCAAACCCTGTAGTGTTTTTCACCATTTAAAGAGGACTGGATCGAAGATAATGATTAATATCGTACAAGCACTGGCACTGCACTAAGTGAATTAGGACAAGATAATATAAATTAACAATTTTTTAACATGATTATGTGATTTGTGAAATGTGTACAGTTTTTTTTTTTTATTTTACCAATCAAGATAATCAATAACAGTTTTAGACCAGTATAAAAAAATCAAGGAAGGTGAAGATGTTTTATTAATGCAATTATCAAGATTTTTCTCAACTGGTTTGCTTGTTGTTATTCTCCATGGGCTGCTCATTAGCCTATTTCTGGTTTAAGACATTGTAAATAGACGCTCAATAAAAGAAAATGGAATGAACAAAACTGAATTGTCTCCTCTGCAGTTTTATCGTCAGACCAAAAACAGACTGTCATTGCACAACCATGACAACTAAAGCAGTTTTTATAAGAAAAGATAGAAACAGAGGTTGGATGACGAAACAAAATGTTCAATAGGCCCGAGTTCTGGCATTATTAACTAAGCCAAGCTAAATGCTAACATCAGCATGCTAACATGGTCACAATGACAAAGCTAGCATGCTGAGGTTCAGTGAGTCTTGTGAGAGTTTTTGCATGTTTTCGCAATTTGGGGCTTACCCTCTGGACATGACCAGGTATAATGTTTACCATGTCCACTATTTTAGTTTAGCATGCTAACACTAGCTATTAGCATTAAACAAAGTATAGCTGAGACTGATGGGAATGTCATCAGTGTATTTGTATTTTGATGACGATCACAAAATGTTCAACGGGCACGGGTTCTGGCATTATTAACTAAGCCAAGCTAAATGCTAACATTAGCATGCTAATATGGTCACAATGACAAAGCTAGCATGCTGATGTTGAGTGAGGCTTGTGAGAGTTTTAGCATGTTTTCGCAATTTGGGGCTTACCCTCTAGACATGACCAGGTATGTTTACCATGTAAACTATCTTAGTTTAGCATGCTAACATTAGCATTAGCATTAAACAAAGTACAGCTGAGGCTGATGGGAATGTCATCAGTGTATTTGGTCATAACCCATAATTGGACATATTAACATGATGGTGGCGCTAGATGAAAAATAAGGCGATCACCATTAAGATTCATCCGCTGGGCACCATGAATATGTGTACCAAATTTCATGGCCATATAGTTGTAGAGACATTCCGCTAAAAAACAAAAAAAAGTCAAACTCTTGGTAGCACTGGATGAAAAATCAGGGGATCAGCAAAATAAGTAGGATTCATCCTCTGGAAAACATGAATGGCTGTACCAAATTTCACGGCAACCAGTCCAATAGTTGTTGAGATATTTCAGTCTGGCCCAAAGTGATGAACCAATGAACTGACTAAGTGACAGACCAACATTAGCGTCCCCAGAGCAATGTCGCTAGCATGGCTATAAATTAATTATAAAATAAAGGGAATATTTTAAAACTAACTTCTTTGATGTATTAAATATATAATATTGCCATACCAGGATCATTTTTATTTATGTGATTACATATAAGAGTCAGTGTCATTCACTTCTGTTGGAAAATGTAAGAATAATGTCTTTGTTTGTATTTTACTGACTCTGTGTCTCCTTACTGCTGATACAGGAATTTTAAAACATGTTGATGAAAGTGACCAGATTTTGAAATATCAGCCAAGCGTAAAAGCTCATTTAAAATTTAAACTGACTTTTTGGTTGTGAAAACACACAGTTGTAGAGATTACTTTGTACATAGAAGAAAATGAGATCCTATTTTAGTAGAGGATCAAGTGACATTTGTTCTGTAAATCTGCTTTTTTAAATGATCAATGCTCCATGCTCATTTTCAAATTCTTCAAGTATACTCATCAGGCATCAGCCATTCAGTCCCCCCTACCAGCGGCTGGCCACCCCCATCACCTAATGTTGAAAATGAGGCAGCGTTCTCCATGGAAACCGCAGCCCTCTGAGGCTGTCGCAGCTAATCCTCAGGAGCTTACTCAACTCTTACCGCTCGTAAAGAGGGTTTTAACAGCAGCACCAATGCCCAAGAATTCTCCCCAAACCAGCTCTGGATCTTCTGTTTATACCACCGGAGGAGCAAAACAAACCTAGTTGCATACAGCAGCAGAGAGGAGCAGAAGGGTTCATCATCCGGTGAGCTTTTTCATCTCTTCTATCTCAGGTATTACTGCAGATTTAGTGCTGTTATTGCTCGGTCGGACTGACCTGCAGGGTGTACGGCGTGGGAGGATGCTGGAATGTGTTTGCGAGAGCATGTTTTGCTCTGCATGTTTTGATCCTTGATGACTCAGAGATCATACAGAATGTGATGTTAATGTTACTGTAGTGTACTAGATGTGGTGTCATTACTGTGTTGATAATAGCTTTTCCCTGCTCCGTAATTTTACTATTTTCTCTCCTCCTCCATGCCCCCTACTCCCTACCCCTGTGCTCTCTCACTTGCCTGCACTAATCCTTTTGTTGTGGACTGAGGGGCCCAGGCTTTGGCTGACCGATCGGCACTGTAAGGGCTGCCTCATCTGAAGGGAGCCCTCCTGTCTTCCACCAGATCAGGCGGGCCTGTTATTAACGCCTCTTCTTTTCTGGAAGCTTTCAGCTCTCTCTTATCGTTCAAATTTCTCTCTTAAGTTGTGTCCATCCTCTCCTTGTTGTCTCAAGCTCTAAGCCAGTCCTGGGAGCTTGAGGGAGTCGGACAGCTTTGGTAGGAACATGTACTTCAGGAGCACTTTGCTGCTGCTTCTCTGTCTGCTGGAACTGGAGGTGAGGGGGCAGGAGCAGGGGTACCTGCAGAAGGCTCTCAGGGCCTTGGATCTGCCCTTGGGTACCGACGAGGAGCCACGGCTCCAAAAGAACTACACTGGCGTCCTGATCGCCAGGCTCCTCGGGGCGGTGCACTGTGCAGAGCGTACCGGCCCCTCTCAGGATGCCTGTGGCAAGGTAAGGTAACTTTTACATCCATACGCTGAGCACTTCTAATGTATTCCTTCCCATAAACATGGTTGTTATGGCTGGAATGTGAGTGAATGTGGAGGCTTAAGTCCTCGACCTGTATGGGGCATTCATGCTGAGTGGCTTTAGACATCCCTCAGTTTGACATAATAAACTCCATGGAGTGGAGTTAGAGGTACTTCACATGTTTGTGCAGGCGGGTTGACAATAGGATTATGTGCGTGTCGAGCCTTGAAAGTGAAATTATTCCATCACTGCTTGCTGAATAGTCTGCTCTCACCCACTCTCCTAACCTATATTGGTTTGTGTGGGTCTAATTGGGCACAAACAGCAACGCAAAGCTACGATTTTCCTGGGAAGCAGCGTATGCAGGGAGAAAATACTGTAGGCCTTTTATCAAGACTCCTCTACTAATGTCACTCGCCTTTTGACACTAACATGACCTGATATTTAACAACTTTCCGTCCTTAAACCTTAAGTAGGCAGAATATTTTTGGCATCATTGGGCAATGGGCGGTGCTGGGTATTTCCTCAGCTGATCTCAACAATACACTACAAGATGATTCTGAAAACATGTGAAGTGAGAAATAGGCATTACAGTAACAGAATATTGATTCATATTTAATCAGTGCTGCCTTGCTCGGGTCTGATTGGTTATTTTTCTCCAGTCTGAAATCTTGCAGATGCCATTAGGAGCACCGGAGGACACGGAGGCACATGATTTTTTTCAGATTACCTGTCTCATGCACTACTGTCAAGATATAGTGACATAAACATTTTATAAACATAACTTTATTTAATCATATTTGATCAGCCATCTTTCTTGCTCTTGTTACAGTGCCTGACACCAGACGTCGCTCTCTCTGTGCTAGAGCATGATGGGAAGTCTTACCTCACCGAGGAGGACTACCAGCGGATCTCCACCGTTCTGCTGTACTACATAATCAACTTGGAAGACCTGTGTGTGTCAAATGCCGCCTCCCTTTCCTCCTCCTCCTCCTCCTCCTCCTCATTTGGGAACTATCAGTTCTACATGTTGGCCCTCACTAATCTACACCCGGCTGAGGACAACCGCTTCCTGTCATCCAGAGAAACAGAAAGTATTCTGCAGCTCATCAACCAGCACTACGACCCCTCCGATCAGGACGCCTCATCTGATTTGCAAGTAAGGATTTAGTCTTATCTGAGACCTCTATCCCGTCTCCACATGTGCACCTACGGATGTGATCAGCTCACCTTTGATCCCGCAGTGTATCGATGCCTCTCACCTCCTTGAGGATGCTGACGTGCAAGAAGATCAAGGAGCTGGTGTGTCGTCTGTGCCCAAACTTGCGGCGGCCATCATCAGCCACATCCTGCAGGGCCACTGTTTCAGACGGAGGAACCTCCCATCTCCTGCTTTCTTCACCGACTACATCTTCCAATCCCTAAATCGCACAAGTGACCTGCAGATAATAGGTGAGTTCAAGAGCACAGTTAGCTTGTTATGCACACTTTAACAGACTGACATCTACTTTTTTTATTTAAGGTATGGATCATGCGGACCTCTGCTGGTGTAAAGAGATTCCCCCTGACCACGGCTACATAAAAAACTGCAATTTGCAAACTTAAACTTGCAACTTATTCTCTTTCTATGTGTTATTTAAAGGACCAGTCTGTAACATTTAGGGGTTGTATTGGCAGAAATGGAGTATAATATTAATAAGCATGTTTTCTGATAATAAGAATCATGTTTTCATTGGCTTAGAATGAGATGTCTACATGATCAGGCTTTCTACAGTAGCCCAGAACAGACAAACCAAACACTTCTAGTTTTTGTATTGGCTACTGGACTATGTGCAAAGTTTCAGTTGGCTTCACATATAGGGAGCTGTCATTTCGTCCGTCTTTATATACAGTCTAAGGGTTCAAGCCAAAATCTCTGTGCTGGTAACAACAGTCAGTCATCTGTGTTGCTGTTTGTTTGGAGAACTTTTCTTAAGCTCTGCTTTAGCTTTGCATTTTAACTAAGGCACTGATTCATTTGGTTGAATCTCACCTGGTGCACAGTCATCATGACACAGTGATTTCTTTGCTCAGATTTAGAGGAGTTGCTTCATCAGCTGGGAGTAGGACGGGAAGCAGCGACGCACTCCCACAACAGGAAGAGGCGGAGTTCACAGCATGGGGCCGGGTCTCTGCCGGATGGTTGCAACCACGAAACTGGTGGACTGAGCAGAGACTGGGCTCAGGTGAGGCTGGGAAATTACCTGTGCAGAGAATCACAGGAAGCGTGATAACATTGCTGTAATCTCACTGTGAGCCTCCTATTCATCCACACATTTATCTCTTCCCTTTGAATCTCATCAGGTGTGTTTTTCAGCCAATCAGCTGGTGGATATTTTTGCTCTGAATCCACATTTGACAATTTCCAAGGAGCACTTCAGACAAATGTGCCCAGCCATCATTCAGCAGTTGCTAGGCAATGCCTGCGAGTCTGCAGAGCAAAAACAACGAGGATCTCTGCCCACTGCTCTCGAGAGTAAGACATTTTACCTCATCATCCGACAGTCACTAATAAATACAGCAGACAGTTTGCATCTAAATCAAGCAACTACTGCTTTGTAACTTTTTTTTTTTTTTTACTGAACTGAGGAAGACAGTTTCCCTTAAAGGGGACATTTCATGAAAAACTCACTTTTCCAGTGCTTGTGCACATACATTTGACTATCTGGAGTACCTAGCGACCCACAAACAAAGATGTCACTCATCTGACTATAGTAATGTGCTGTCCTCCACTGTCAAGATTGTGCAGACGAAGCATTAAGCTGTTTTTTGACTCATCTACATTTTCCATGTGCCTCATAACGTTACTACACTGCTTGTTTAGACGTAACTGTAAAACCTCACCTCAGCTAGTCCGCGACTTCCAGCAAGTTAGTTTGGTTTATGCAAAAGTCACTTGGTACAATGGTACACATAAAAATGGCCGTCGCTCTGCTACGTTGATTAGTGTTTCAGACAGGGAGTGAATACAGGTATAATCAGACAGACCGTATGAGAAAAATCATGTTTTTTTTGAACACGTAAACATGTTCTGGTAGAAAGTATGAACCTGAAAATGAACATATGTCTCCTTTAAATATTTTTGTTTTAGGTCATCAGTTGAACTCATAATAAAACAATCATTTTTGGAAAAAGAGCCACATACATTACATTGATTATGAATTGTATATGTTAGGACCTAAATAGACATTTATCTGAAAAGCAGGACGTTATTTGGTTTACTATTATAAAAGACAATAATAAAACTTATTTCACAGCTTTGTTGAATACTTCTGATTGGTCAATCACAACTTTCTACGATCTGTTTATAATATATACTGCATTGTATAACAGACCGTTGCTTTGGGTGCTGTTCTGATGTTGGACTCTGGTGGACCGTTTTTGTGTCAAATTATTGATTTCTTAAGAAAGTAGTCATGTAATAAGCAAGATAATGTACAGTTGGCAGGTCATTGTTGTGAAATGAACCCCTTCAGGATGATGCGAGACCCCTCCGCTGCGTGTTAAGTGCGGTATCACCCTGTCAGGGTTTATTTCACAACAATGACCTGCACATTATCCCTTACTTAGTAGATGAGCATGGCGTCACACCCTAATAATAATAACCTTAATAACCTTAATATTTGGATAACTATGTTTCTCCTCCCTGCAGAGTACGGCTACAGCACGGCCGCCGTCCTGCTCATCACGGTGGGCTCCATGCTCGGTATCTGCCTCATCTTCTTCAACTCCTGCCAGGAAACCTACGCCCTCATCCTGCAGCTGTTTGTGGGCCTGGCTGTGGGAACCCTCTCCGGAGACGCTCTCCTGCACCTCATACCACAGGTATAGGACACATAGAGCCACTGCACCACCCTCTGAAACTGAGTCAAGCTGCATACATGAGACTGACACATATGGGTTTGCAAAAAGTCAAGTCCGCGCCCCCTTTTGGGGGAAAGAAAACCAAAGATCGCATAGACTTCGATGCAATTTCATGCATGTTTGGAGTGTTATTTTTGACTTTTGTTTGTGTGCATTCATCTCCTGTCATACAAACAACTGTTTTATACACGTCTAATAATTGTTTTATGATTTTCCTGAACCTGAGTGTTCTTTACTTTACTGCTTTAATGTATGATTGTATTACTGCAGCAGTCTCACACTCAAGCTAACGTTAACTCGCCATGTTTGTTGTTGGTGGAGTAAATGTCTAATTGTTTCCCTCTCTGTCTCCTTTGGAGATCCTCGGCCTCCATGATGATGCTCACAGTCATGACGATGAACACTTCACAGGAGGGAAGGAGTATCTGTGGAGGATTCTGGGCATGATCGCAGGGATCTACGGCTTTTTCCTCATTGAAAGACTCTTTTCCTTTTTCGTTCCTTCTCATGGCCATGTAAGCTTTTTGTTATCAATTTAACGACACAGAGCGTTTGCAAAATACTCACATTGTAGTGTACGAAGGCAGATTTTCTTTATCTAGAGTTTTCCATGAACAAGCAAGTTTGTGCCTCGTCTGAACTTTTGCAGAGCTGATTGTTGAGCAACGGTGATCTGGTCCCATGACTTTCTTTTGTCTGCAGGGTCATAGCGACTTTCCCTTAGAGCTCAACTGCAACGGCCAGTCACAGAGGGGCAAGTCCATCTCCACCATACAGCTGGTGAGTCCCGTCACTACCCAGAACTATTGTTCTTGGCAGGAAACCCTGATTCCCGTCATTGTCGCTGTTATGTACTTGTTAGAGGACATACCCAAAGGACCATGACAAGGCAGTTCCTGGAGGTTAAACAGCAACATATCAAGTGCCTGGAAGATGAGCCTGAGGTGTAATGCTTCAGTCCGGTTGCACAAAATACAGGATGAATGACACGGCAATGCGTGTAATAGGAATGCAGTTCTTGCATTTGGTGCGTCATTTGTACTGACTGCAATGTACAAGCATCCACGTAAATATTCTGCATTAGTGACATAGAATAAAAAGTGAGATAGACTGCTGATGGAGGGCAGGAGGGGAGGTGGATGAGTCCAATAAACACTGTCAACCAGGAGACTAATGTTAAGTGGTCTAAGTGTTGTTGAGTTATTTTGAAGTTACGTTAGTTACGTTAGTGACGTTTGTGACGTTTGTGACGTTTGTGACGTTTGTGACATGTTTTCTGTACTTATTACACACTGTTTACATACAGTATGTATTTTACTTAGTTTAGGTACTTATTTTAAGCCCAACCATGATGTTTTTCCTAACCCTAACTAGGTGGTTTTGTTACCACAACCTAAATGCGACTGTTACTGTAGTTTTGTTCCGTGGCGTAAAAATGACAAGCAGAATAAGTAAACAAATGATATGCTAAAATGCTAAATGTAATCACAATGACTCTCAAAATGTCCTTCCTGTGAGATTGGGTTGAGTGTTTCTGCATCAGTGGGTTTCCAACATTTTTTGCCTGACAGCTCTGTCAGATGAGTTCAAGCACCCTTCATCGATGTCACCTGCTGTGTACTTGAATCACCATTAATTAACATAAAAATTGAGCTATTTTCTCATAGAAAACATCCTGGAATTGTAGATGATTACGCCTGGTCTCTTTTTTTCATTATGTTTGGTCACGTTTGCTGTTACTGAAGCTGTATGTTTCCACCATTTGTCCAATGCAATTAACCATCTATTACGACCTCTCGGCTTACTTTCTAACTTGGTTTCATGGGATTTCAAACATGCTGTGGTATTATGACTAACTTAGGCTGGAGGCATGTCCTGTGAATAGGGGTGGGGAAAAAATCAGCATAGTATCACAATATTTTTGCGTAGCAATATTGTAACGATACACAGACGTCAAGTATCGACCTTTTGTTTTATAAAGTATTAACCTCTTAACAATCCAATGTCAAAGGTTGTAGTGGGCTCAGTCTTAAAGCTGCTGGTAGATTAGAGATACTGGCATCATATGGTACTAAAAAAACTAAGGAATCGATTGCTACCAATCATGTCGTGTTAGCTTGTCGGTAAGAACGCCAAATAACATGCCAAAGCTGCGCTAACAATTTTGGCAAGGAAAAACTGGCAAGGCCATTTTTCCTTGACCTCTGACCTCAAGATATATGAATGAAAAGTCTGAGATGAACCAACTGAAAACTGTGTTTTGTTAGATAAAACGGATGTTGACAAACTGCATAATTTGCAATTGAAAAAAAATTGCAATATTCAATTTATTGGTTATGTCAGCAAGAAATATACTAGTGCTGCATACCATGGTATTTGTGTTTGTTTTCCCCTAAAAGTAGGTAGTTAGGTAGATAGATAGGTAGTATTTACTAATTTAGTATTTTTCTTTATCAAACCATAACATCGCTGTTCTCTATTGCAGTTAAACCAAAGTTTAATTCCTACTTTGTTCAACAGATCCCCCCCCCTCTTGAAAAGAAGCAGCTGTGGTAGCGGCTCTGTTAACACATTGTACACACTGTTCCACTGTGGAGTTATTAAAGCCAATATATTTTTATTCGCCCCAATGATGCTTTACTCCCACACCACTCCTCCATTCAGCCGAGTATCAAGGAAGCACTAGTGCATTAGTTATCAACAGTGGAGCTCTGCTAGAGGGCACTGTTGGTTGGATGACAACCACGGCACAACTTTTGACAACTTTTTAGTTTGCACATATATAGTACAGCATGAAACTAGATAATAGAAATAAAACAGATGTGACAATGACCCAAGCCTCATCACATCCAGGATAAAATGAATCCATATTCACGTTTAAAAAACTGACAGAAATTCACTTCAATCAATTGTCCTGCGCTGCTTTTATGTAACTGGCGATGAGGAGTGGTGTGGGAGGGAGTGAAGGAACAGGACATGTAGGATGTGGGAGAATGAGAAGTATTGAATCATTCAGAAAGCACTCCATGCTCGTGTTGAATACATGCTTCAAAACTAGAACATTTCGGACACAAAGACGGGTCGCTCACGTGGAAAGGGACCTACTTTCCAACCGTCCTTGTTATATAAAAATATCCCGTATGGGTGGATCTGTCTCCTCAAATTGGAACCAAAGGTTAAAATAAATAATTATCTGTAACCTGCAGGGGCCGGTGGATGACCTGGAGTGTACAGAAGTATCTCCTGAACACGTAGACGCGAGGAGCCCATCACATCAGAGTAAGCTCCTTCACAACATGGCTGAATGTGATTGTACTGTGTAATTAGTCGCCTGGAATGACAGAGCGATTGTCACGGTCCGAGGATGAGCTTTCACGACACAGACTCCCTTTGTGTTCCCAGGACAAGGGGTTCCTCTGCTGGCTGTGATGGTAATCGTGGGAGACAGCCTTCATAACTTTGCCGACGGCCTGGTTGTCGGGGCGGCTTTCTCCTCTTCAGCCGAGACTGGCATGGCTACCACCGTGGCTATCCTGTGCCATGAGATCCCGCACGAGATGGGTGAGAGGTCACGGTTACTCACTGAGGGAACGCTTTTGTTGTTTTGTTTTTTTGGCTGAGGCCAGGAAACGCTCTGCTTGACTTATCTTTTTTCTGCTTTTTGTCTCGAAGGGGACTTTGCAGTGTTGTTGAGCTCCGGACTCTCAGTGAAGACTGCTGTGCTAATGAACTTTCTCAGTGCTCTGACGGCCTTCATGGGCCTCTACATCGGACTGTTTGTTTCCTCAGAGATGGAAGTGCAGCAGTGGATCTTTGCTGTTACTGCTGGGATTTTCCTCTATTTGTCACTGGTAGAAATGGTAAAGGAGCTTTATTAAAAGGATAATATTTCTGTTATTGTCAACACATCCCATGAAAAGACCAAAACCAACAATTAATTGATCCAGATATAGTTTATCTTTCTGTTCCACGGTGACCAGACGAACAGCCAGCAGGAGGCGACTCCTCTGGTTGCAAATAGAGATCTGATATAGAATACAGAAGAAAATAATCCTACTTCTCACTTGATTTATTACCTCATTGGAAACATGAGTTCATGGCCTGAATCACTTGAGATTTCAGTACGGCAGTCCATAAATCATTGGGTGACGTCATGGTGACTGCGTCCACTTCTTATATACGCATACATTTACACTAATTTCACTAAAATAAACCTCTCTGAGAATCGCCTTCCACCGGCTTCACTCAATGATGAGAACTTTCCTAGTCTTCGTTGTAGTTACCATCATATTCTGCCTAAATCCGCATAGCTTGTGAGTTTGTGGCGTGTCCCCTTTGGCCGTGGCGTAGCAAAGACAGTGACAGGTTAACCTGCACTTGACCCACATTGACAGCTTTTGTTGACTTCGCAGCCATTGGATAAAAGACAGACTTTAGAAAAGCGTCTGTCCTGCAGTCATTTGATTTTTGAAAACTAGAACCAAAAGTTACTCATTTAGCTTCTGCAAGGGTTACATGCAAAGATTTTGGAGTAGCCCAGCAAATTTGTAAAAAAAAAAAAAACCAAACACATGTTTGAATTGTAAAGGAAAATAATCTCACAGATTTACAAGCTGATTACACTGGTAGTCAGACTCCAAAGGACGCATTTCAGTTTCCCACCAACCTGAGTCAACTGTAACACCCGAACATCAAGTGCTGCAACTAAGAGTGCCTGAAAACTAGAAAAAAGCTAAAATTAATATTTAAATGATTTACATTACTGATGTGCAGACCGACTCTTTTTTGCGTGTGTATCAAACCTTTCAAGTTTTGATATGCTTTGCAAAATACTGCATAATATTCTCTGACACTCACTGTTATCAGGGCCCATCCAAGGAGCACGTGAATGCGCCATTAACCTGCCGTACCGTCCATCTCCACTGATCAATTACTCATTCATTCAGTGCCGTCAGGTCCGTGCATGTTGCTTCCTATGCTTTGAGCGACTGTACCACCGTAGCAGGCAGCGAGAGCAGCATCCTAGGATAACAGCGAGCGGGAAAAGTCAGGGATTCATGATCGCTCGGCTGACTCTGTGGATACCGGACATGTTAGTAGTATGAATACAAACTTGACTGACTACTCAAAGCTCTTTAAAGAAAGACTCCAGAGAGAGCCTTTTACGTTTTCAGCCGTTCTCCTACATGCTTGGCGCATGGGAGAAGTTTCAGTTGGTTGCAATCTGCAACCGCAAGATGCCGCCAAATCCTCTACACTGCACCTTTAAGAGATCACGTCATTGTTTTGTAGGGGAAACTGGGGATTCTTGACAATAACAATAATATAGAATAATGCCAGCCCTTTCTTTAAAAACAAATCCTCTTTCTAACCAATATTTCTATCAAAACTGTATTAATCCTGTCATACATTTGTGTTTTTCTGTCAGCTCCCAGAGATGAGTCGGGTGAAGACGAACAGACCATGCCTCATGTTTCTCCTGCAGAACCTGGGCCTGCTGATGGGCTGGGCCTGTCTCCTGCTGCTCGCTCTCTTTGAACATGAACTCAGGTTCTAAATGCCGTGAACGTGAGTTGTGACGTATCTCCCTTCACGCTGGGCCCAAACAACTTGTTTTCTAGTGTTTTTCTGACTTGAAAGTGTTAGCGCGTGTCATTATTGGTCAACGAGTATCTCATGATGTCATAGTCTCAGCACTGGATGGTAAATGTACGTTAGCTGTATGAATCCTCTCTTTTTTTTATACTTGATGATTTATTTTTGTATGTTGCAGTAGGTGTCTGGAACCTAAATAGTTTAAACTCTAATAATGACCCTATTTGGCAGATTCAGGTACAATTGTGCATCTGTTGTTCTGTGAAATATCTACGTTGCCTCAGACAATCAAATCATTTGATTTTGAAGTCTCACAAGCAAAAACATAAAGTATTATAAATCTACTTGTTTTGGTTCATATGTATTTGACATTAGTGAATTTATACTAATAGCAGGGTTCATCGTTGGGTAATGGCATGTGGGTCAGAAATCTCCTTGCCCAAAGTCAGTTTTTACTTGCCCTGATACAGATGGTTTTATTTATTAGTGGTTGTCAAATAACAACAAAAACTGAAGTTAATTCTCGTGTCTAATCTTTATTTAAGTAGATTACGCTGCAGTTTTGGCTACTCCACCCAACTAAACTCCTGTTTCCAGAATAATTGAAATGTTCGCTTGTGCTTCAGCTCATAAACTTTCGTTACCTGTCGCCATTTTCTCAGGAGTGCCCGATCGATACTGTGCATGTGCAGCTCTCAGCAGAGATGAGAAAGAAGCAAGATGTCTCACTCCTTAGTTATTTCCATCATCAGCTCCGGTAAAAAATATGTGTTTATTTTTTTTTTTTACCACTTTCCTGATCGGGCAACTGAGTTGGAAATCTACTTTTACTTGCCTTGAGTAAGCGTGCAGTCCCTATTGTGGAGCCCTGGATAGGGTGATGTGTCATTTTCAAGTCCATGTGGGACTTTTTGTACAATGTCTTATTTCATGCACTGAATTTGGTAACGCTTTATTTTATAGGATCATAATTTTTGCATAATTTCCAAGTATTTGCCAAGACGTTCCCTGAAAGAACTGTGAAATTTTAACTAATTATAAGGGAAATGGTGTCAACTTATTTATTATACTTCCAGTTAATTCATTTGATTAAATGGATCCTCTAGTGATTCATTTTTATCCTTCCACGAATTGGAGGACTCATAAAAGACACATTTTTAAAAAATCTCCAGATGTTTAGCCCCTCTTCAGTCTTTTTCATTAGACCTTCTGTGCCTGGTAAAGCCTCATGTCTTCCAGTCACCTTTTATGTTGAGGAAATGCATATTTTCGTCATTATATGTGCCAATTTATATCATGCTTTCCAGCAAACTTGCTAGGAAATTTTTTATAAAATCCTGGACCCACAAATAAGAGCATTACCTTGATTTGAACTTATTAATATTATACAAAACTAGGGCTGTCAATTGATTTAAATATTCAATCATGGTTAGTTGCATGATTATCCATACTTAATTGCGATTAATTGCTCCTTTTTTATCTGTTGAAAATGTACCTTAAAGGGAGACTTGTCAAGTATTTAATACTCTTATCAACATGGGAGTGGATAAATATGCTGCTTTATGCAAATGTATGTATATATTTATTATTGGACACCAATTGACAACACAAAACAATGAGAAATATTGTCCAGAAACCCTCACAGGTACATTTAGCATAAAAATTGCTCAAATCATAACATGTCAAACTGCAGCCCAACAGGCAACAACAGCTGTCAGCGTGTCAGTGTGCTGACTTGACTATGACTTGATCCAAACTGCATGTGATTATCATAAAGTGGGCATGTCTGTAAAGGGGAGACTTGTGGGTACCCATAGAACCCATTTACATTCACATATCTGGAGGTCAGAGGTCAAGGGACCCCTTTGATGCCATGCCAGGTTTCCTCACTAAAATCTAGCATAAGTTTGGAGCGTTATTTAGCCTCCATCCCGACATGTTAGCATGACATGATTGGTACCAGTGGATTCCTTAGGTTTTCTAGTTTCATATGATCTTTCATAGTATCTTTACCAGTACCTTAAAAACTGAGTCCGAAAGCTACGCTAAATTTTGGTGCCGAAAAACTGGCATTCCATTGTTCAAAGGGGTCCCTTGACGTCTGACCTTAAGATATGTGACTGAAAACTCTGAGTGAAAACTGTATCTTATTAGATGAAACAGATCTTGACAAACGTAATTTGCATAATCTGCAATTGAAAAACGGTAATAAATCAAGAAATATTGCAATATTCGGCGTATCTTCAAACGTTTTATAATCCTATCTTCACCCTTACCTGGGTAGTTGGCTTATTGTAGCTGGTTTCATCAAGAAATATACAGTACTAGTGCTGCATCCTATTAATTTATAATCCTATTTGTGACTTTAGTTTTGTGATAAATTGTATCTGGTGATTCCTACCTGTAATTGGTTAATGAAAAACTGTTATATTAGGTGCAAAAAAAAGGACTAACATGTCTTTCTTAGGCATAAGCGGCCCTAAAATACATTTATTTTTGAAGCCCCGTTTAGATAAACGCTGCTCTCTTTCAGCTTCTCATCTCAGAGGCATTGTTCTTTGTTTTTGAGGCCTCTCTGTGATCCAATATGAGGGCACCTCCACCCACCTGAGCTACTTGTTCTCTTCATCCACCAACCTGGGTGACTAATGCTCGCTGTTCAAGACAGAAACTCCGGAGTGATCCGGCCCACACAGTGCACACGCTCTTCACCGGCTACAGTGGGCCTTTCAGGAGGAGGAGGAGGTGGAGGAAGAGGAGAACATGAGGAATACATCAGCACAATGAGATAAATGAAACAAATCAACTTATTTGTACATAAAATTGGATTTGTGACACTGAAAGAATGAGTGGGCTTAAGAGAAGATTCTGCTGCTTTTTAATCAGCTTGCCGTGATTAAATTCTGGTGCTCTCAGCGTCAACGTATTTCTGTAAAATGTGAACAAACAGCTGTCAAGCAGTTGCATTATTTGTGCCGGGGATTAGTTTCAGTGCACGATTTGCACGGCGATTATGTTAATTTGCCATTCCAAGCTTACTACCAAAGTGCAAAGTCAGTCGTGTTGACAGTGTGATTATTTGGCTATCACATCAGAAAAAGCTGACACCATTTATTGTGACTTCCTGAGTAATTTTCAAACAATAGCAGGAAGTCCATTGCGTTTTCTCTTATTCTAGCATTTTTGCTGTTATTTTGGAAATGCCAGCTCCATTGGCATTTCCAGGAAAGCTCCAGGCCTACTGGTGTGTGTGTGTGTGTGTGTGTGTGTGGTGTGTGTGTGTGTGTGTGTTTAAATCTGCTCTTTTGCACCAAAGAGGCTTTTTTTTTTGGCATGTGTCTTTTCAAGGCAGCTGCTGCCAGGATGGAGGAAGGAAGAGCTTTTTATCTGGGCCATGTTGGTGTGAACACTGAGTATCCTCACTAGCTCATCAGAGACCTGTCAGAAGGAGAGTTCAGGTCCGGGGTCGTCGGGGCGGCAGAACACACACAGACGATGGGAAATGCCAAGAGAGAGAGACAAATAAAGGAAATATAAAAGTGTTTTCCCTTTGATTAGAAAGGACCTGACTGAAAACCATCCTTTGCACCTGTTATTGTTAGCATTTAAGTGCATAATCTTAACATCCATGGTATTTTTTATATGTAAGCATTTATAGAAAGCAGCAATCTTAAGCACGGGAGGGTGAGTTATTATCGCTGCTAGCTTAAAGGGGTACTCCGTCAATTTAGTAGTGTACTTTTATAAAGTTGGAGGACTTGTGAGAGATAGATTTTTTAGCATCAGCAGAGGCTGAGATATTTGCAAAGAGTATAGAAACAAAAAATGAAGCTCGGTGTCTTTTTGACAATAGCCATTGCTGCCTTGTTGGACTGAAAAGGCTCATTATATTTATAACATTTTATTGTTCAACACCAGCCATTTCAGTAGAATATGACAATAGTATCGAAATAATTTTGTTTTACTTTTGCACTTTGTAGGCGGACGTTTTTCTGGTGTCCGGTAATCGTTCTTAGTTCAAAATGGCGGAGGGGTAGCCCTGCTGCTCGTGGATGTATAAAGAGAACTGCATCGAGCGTTCATTCCTATGAAAGTTATTCAATGGCGCATGAAGCGGAAATGGCTCGACTTCCGTTGGGAAAAGTACCCTGATCTTCTGGGGTCTTCCAGGTCTTATTGGACCCTGCATGTCCGATAGGCGCAGTAGCGTCCGCTTGGCCACATGACTGTCACAGGGTCCCAATGTCACGGCTTGCACTGTCATCACGGTCTGGGTCTCCATAGACGTGAACAGAGGAAAGAAATAACTCTGAATTCAGCTATTAGTGCTAATGATTTAAATAAGGGCTATTAGACTGTAGTAGGGACTTGGTTACCTTAAAAAAAAACCTCTGTCTTACAGATGGCTCTTTCCCAATGTAAGTCTATGGGAAAAAGTCTTTTTGGGCCCGATGACGTCAAGCGGCAGACATGGAAGTTGTAGTACCACCGTTTGGCCTCTGTGAACATCAGGTTCAATGACCGCTGCTCTTCCTGGGGGCTTGCTGCTGCTGGTCGCTGACATTGCAATGGAACGAACAATTTACTTTCACTTCTTTCTACTTCCTAAAACACCGATGCTACATTTCCCATAATGCGGCTCAACAGCATCTTTCATTAGATCATCCATGCCTGGTAAATAGCCACATCTTTCAAACGCCACACAATTTGTAACAACAGTTTTCTGATAAAGATTTCCTCCAAGCCCACACCGAGATAACCCTGATGATATCACTACAGTATGACATCCTTAGTGTGTATGGAAAGCTCCCTCCTGAAGACATCATCCAACTGTTTTCACAGGCTGAGTAGCACCAACAATGACTAGTAAACTGATGGGTAAAATCAGTGGAGTGGCCCTTTAAAATGTAAACGCATAAGAAACCACTAGAGGGCGATAATGAATAACAAAACTTTAGAGGAACTTGTCTGAGGAAGGAGTTGACTACTTCACTTGGTCTATGAAATGTTATAAAATGGTGTAAATTGTCAATCAGTGTCTTGTTTTGTCCGCAACTCAAAGACATTCAGTTTACTGTTAAATTAGTACAGAAAAATACCAAAAAATATTCACATTGAAAAAGCTGGAATCAGAGAATTTAGATTTATTAATCTTAAAGAATTACTCAGACCATTTAATCAATAATCAGATTGGTTGCAGATTAATTTAATAACTAATCAATTAATTGTTGCAGCGCTACAAAAAATGTCAGATATTTTCAGATGTGAAGATTGTGTGTTTTATGTCATTGTAAATAAGAGTGTATTTGGCTTTTTGACTGCTGATCTGACAAAGCAACACATCTGAGGATGTCACCTTCGATTCTGATTTATTTTTTTTTTTTTACATTTCAAAGACTAAACAGTTAATTTAATTGAAAAATTGAATTGAAATTAAATGAAAATTAGTTGAAATGATATCCAGATTAATAAACACTAGCAGCACTACTTTACCACTTTAATCAATCTATTTATAATGTAAGTGACACAGTTTTAGTTTATAAAATAAAATTAATATTATAATGTGTATGTGTGTGTACATGTATGTACATATATATTTGTGTATGTATGTACTGTATATGCAGTACATACAGTATATAATGTAAAATAATAACAATGCTATGTTCATTGGGGATCTCTTATTAGGTTTTTAAACTGTAGAGTTTGGTCTACACCTTCCCTACATAAAAACCATCTTGAGATAACTTCTGTTTTTGACGCTATATAAAAATAATAATATTAAACATAAACTGAGTTTGCATACAGCCCAGTGGATGCAGTCCAAAACTCTGCTGACTCAACAGTAACGTCAAAATGTAGAGTATTCACCTAACTACATTTGACTACAGCAGTCAGGGACTAGTAGTAGTTAATGTAAACCTGCTGTAATAACGATGATAATGATGATGATGATGATGATCTGACCTGACCTTATTCAGTAGACCATCTATTCAAGTGTCCCAGTAAGTCATGCCGGTGTCACAGTGATGATGACAGGACCCTAAAAATTACAAATGGGTCTTTTGTCTAGTGTGACATGTCAAAATGTCAGGCCCAGTGTCTGTAACCTTTACCTTAATACCTTAAGTTTTTTTTTGCCCAGCATTTATATTCCTCTGCCTTCCTGTCACCAATGATTTGCCTTCTTGTTGTCAATTTTAAGCTGTCCTCTTTCACCCAGAAAAGACTGTTTTCACCAAAACCACCTCGACTTCTGTGTTATCTGGGTTCAAAGCCTGTGATCAGTCACAGATAATAATAATAATTTGGCAACAGCCTGGTTTAGACCCTTGAAGTCTACCTTACAGTTACCAAAAAAAATATTCAGTTCTCAATCTATCATTGAAATTGTATTAACTACTCTAGAGAAGGGCTGCACGGTGGTGTAGTGGTTAGCGCTGTCGCCTCACAGCAAGAGGGTCGCAGGTTCGATTCCAGCTGGCGGCTCTTCTGGGGGGAGTTTGCATGTTCTCCCCGAAAAAAGGGGTTTTTCCGGGGATTTTTCTCCCCCCCCCAAAAAAAAAAAAAATTTTTTTAAGAAAAATTGATAATTAAAATTTGGGGGGGGGGGGGGGGGGGGAGGAAAATTGTTTTTTTATATATTTTTTTTTTTTTTCCTGCGGAGGGGGCCCGGGAACCCCCCCCCCCCCTCGAGGGGGGGGGGGCTCCCCCCCCCCCCCGCCCCGAATAAGGGGAGGAGGGGGGGGAGGGGGGGGGGGGGACTCTAGAGAAACATCCACTGTACTAACAAATTATATAGTCTATATTTTTTATGCCTTTACACTGGCGACAGTATGTTTTCCGGTTGTCCGTCCGTACAGACGTCCGTACATATATCTGTACACAGAGTACGTCCATACATGAACTGATTAGACTCTGGTGGTCAAAGGTCAAGGTGACGGTCACCTCACGTCCATCCCATCCTCGAGATATCTCAGAAACACGTTGAGCAATTTACTTCAAATTTGGCACATTGGATGATGTCAGTGGTCACAGGTTAAGATCACTGTGACATCATATACATTTTTGGCCATAACTCAACAATTCATATGGCAGTTATGACATTTTAACAAAAAAAATGATGAAGTGGTGACATTTTGGACAGACGTGGATGTAAAATGCAAATTGTTTCCAGTTTTAACATGTGCATACCATCATCAATATAAATCTAAGCATGCTGCATATACTATACATAGCTATATACTGTACATATTCACCCACTTCAACGGATAATATAGTATAATAATAATATAAAGTAGCCCAACCATTACATGAATCATTCAATATGTATCTCATGCACTCTTTGCACTTATATTATAAATGACTTGTATATAAACACCGTTTGTTGTTTATTAATGCTTTTTATATATATGTACTGTATATATGCATTTATTTTTTTCACCTCCATGTAAATTTTTACCTATCTTTGTTCAGCTTTGTTTAAATAGTCTATTATTCCTAACAAATGTGTTAAAGGGAGTAATTTCACCCTCTATTGTGAGTAATGTAAAAAAAAAAGGTTTAAAACCGTAGAAATGTAATTTCAGATGATGCTTGCAGGCTGTTTTCATGTCTTTGTGCAGAGAGATGGAGGCAGAGGTGTTGGCGTTGGATGAGGGCGCATGGAGCAGCCGGTGTGGGTACAGTAGGAGGAGGAGGGCACTGATGAGGAGGCTATAATATCCGAGAATTCAAACCATCACCACCATCATCTGAGCCAGAGGAAGGCTGCTTCACGGACCTCTTCCGCACAAGCCCCTCCTTTAACCCTCCCGACTGTCCAACTTGAAGATTGGCGGTGCGAGTTGAGCAGCAGCGGGCGCCTCGTCTTCCTCTTTAACCGACTGACCGATTTAAAACCAAAATGATGCGATTTGCCTTCAACTCTGGACGCAGCTGGGACACCTGTCAAAGCCGAGACGCTCCGTTGAATATTTGCTCTTATAAAATGGTGTAATGGTCGTTAATAATACTCCAAAAACAAGAGCAGCAACACCTCCGGACAAACGCATGGACTCGCTGGAACATCCCGTGTTACAAGTAAGTGATTTAACATTAAAACGACGCCATTTAAACGCTGTGGAAAGTTAGCTTAGCGTGCGAAATAAGCAGGTGAAGTTTAGCTCACCTGTCCACCTCCTCGCTCCTATTGGTGGCTGCTAGCTAGCTCAAATTAACTTCGGATTACGTAACGTTGCCGTGAGCTCGCGAGTGACCGTTTTTGAATTGTAACGGTCGATTTTGAAACTTCAAAATGTCGAAGCCGTTAACTTTTAATGTTACTCTGTATTGTTGTAAGGCAGGCTGGCGCCTCAACATCTTTTTATATCTGCGTTTTTTACGTTACTTAACGTTACCTGTGTACTAGGTAACAGTATCAGCAGTAACGTTACTGTGAGCTCGCGAGTGGCCCTTTTTGAATTTCAACTTTTAATGTTACTCTATATTGTTGTAAGACCGGCTGGCGTCTCAACATCTTTTCATATCTGCATCTTTTTTACGTTACTTAATTAAAAGTGTCGATTACCACAATGTATAAATGCGTCACTAGTTACAAGTAAAGTCTTAACGTTACTTAACGTTACCTGTCGGCAAAGTGTACTAGGTAACAGTATCAGCAGTAACGTTACTGTGAGCTCGCGAGTGACAGTTTTGTAATTTCAACTTTTAATGTTACTTTGTTTGTTTGTTTGTTTGTTTAGATCCCCATTAGCTGACCTTTCACAGCAGCTACTCTTCCTGGGGTCACACTTAAATCAACTTAAATTACAACATTAAGATACATAAACATACAGACTCACAACAATTCACAAACAACTGGCAAAAAGACACCTGCTCAAAGTACAAAAATAACCACAATACTCATAACCATAACCTAAATAATCTTTCCAAAATAAGGCATTATCACATCACACTCTCAAAACGATAAAGAAAAACAAGTAAATAAATCAATATCTCACCTCTAGACAATCGCTGTGAACAGAAATAATTTAAGCTTCTTCTTAAACCTTACCGTATTATTATCCATAACCAAAAAATCCGGCAATGCGTTCCACACCACCGTTGCTCTGTAATTCTCCTGTTTTAAATTAGTTCTACATGAAGGCAACAGAAAACGACCTGCTGACATCCGCCTCGTGAAATGGTTGTGTGTGCCTGAAAAAAATGATAGTCGTCTAAACAATAATTGTGGTGTTTTAGACATATCAATGAATGTTGCATCCTACATTCTACACTTAGCCGGGATAGATGACGATGTTGTTGTAAGACAGGCTGGTGTCGCAACATCTTTGTTGTTGTCTTTTAATCTTCAAATATCAGAAACATTTAAACGTTTTATGTGGCTGATATTGACAGTTATCTATTTTATGTGTTTAACCTTAGACGAAACCATTTTAATCCAGTGTTGGAATAAGTATTTGCATCTTTTTACCTTATTTAAAGTCCTGATTACAACAATGTGAAAATGCATCACTAGTTACAAGTACAAGTCTTTAACGTTACATAACGTTACTTGTCAGCAAAGCTTACTAGATAATCAGCAGTAACATTACTTTGAGCTAGCGAGTGACCGTTTTTTGAATTTTAAGGGCTTTTAAAAGTTCAAAACGTCAAAGCCCTTAACTTTATGTTTTTGTGAGACAGGCTGGTGTCTCAACATCTTGTTTGTCTTTTTAGCCAATTATATCATGGTTTAATCTTCAAATGTCAGAAATGTGTAAACATTTTATGTGGTTGCTATTGACATTTATCTGCTTTATTCGTGTTTAACCTTCGATGAAACCATTTTAATGCAGTGGTGGAAGAAGTATTTGCATCCGTTTACGTTAGTTAAGTAAAAGTAATGATTACCACAATGTGAAAATGCATCACTAGTACAACTAAAGGTCTTTACCGTTACTTAACGTTACCTGTTGGCAAAGTGTACGAGGTAACAGTATCAGCAGTAACGTTATTGTAGCTCCAGAGTGACCATTTTTGAATTGTAACGATTGATTTCAAAATGTCGAAGCTGTTAATTTTGAATGCTGTTTATGCTGTTGTGAGACAGGCTGGTGTCTCAACATCTTGGTCGTCTTTTTAGCCAAATGTTTCATGTTTTAATCTTCAAATATCAGAAATAGTTGAACATTTTATGTGATTGCTGTTGAAATTTCTCTTCATTACACATTGTTAATCATAGACGAAACCATTTTAATCCAGTGGCGGAAGAAATATTTGCATCCTTTTACATTACGTAAGTAAAAGTTTACCACAATGTTGAAATGCATCACTAGCTACAAGTAACGTAACCATTTTTTTACCACTCAAGAGTTGATAAAACTCATCGATTATTCCTCCAAAATACCACATTAAGACACCAGGACCTTGAGGAACACCACAGAAAAAGTCATGCTATGGTTTGGTATAAAAAAAAATTGACATTTGGAGATTTCTGCAAGAATTATATTTTACAGCGAGTAGATGGCGAGCACTTACACTATGTAAACTTCTCAGAAACCCCCTCATTGTCAATCTACCTATTAAAGCCATCGATCCTCTGAATGCCGTAGGTCTCTAGTTTGTCACCTTAAAGTTTCATCAGGCTGTGATTATCCTAGAGGTCACCACAGGTCATTTTATACAGCTAGGTCAAGTTTCAAAAAATGGTCTCACTGTAATGGCTACTATGGGGACTAACATCATCGCACACTAATACAGTTGGGCTCACTGGATCCACAAGAGTCTCAGCTTTACAGTGATACCCAATTTATGTAATTCCAAGACTATTTAGGGACCCCAGTATGCAGAAATATTCAAACCTACCGTACCGTCACTCTAGCTGTAAAACTGAACCCGCTGTAGCCCCTGAAACACAGTATAGTCGGTCATGATCGCGGTTCTCAGAGGGGTTAACATTCATTGTTTATGAATCATTATCATTATTTCAATAACTGATCAGATGTTTTGAATGAAAAGTCATAATCTGCAAAGTAACTGTAGCTGTCAGATACGTGTAGCGGAGTAAAAAGTACAACACTTCCCTATGAAATGTAGTAGAGGAGAATTATAAATCAGCACAAAATATAGTACTTCAAAACAGTACTTTGGTAAATGTACTTGGTTACGTTCCACCGCTGTTTTACAATGAAAATATCTGCTAATAGAGGATGTTCAGAAAGCCTCAGGTAAAATACTACAGAGTGGATTATACATTATCTTTCTCTTGCAGTAAAGTTGATTTATTAAACATGTATTGTGTTATTTCTGTTTGGCTTATTGAGGCTAATTAAATCTCATCCTGTTCCTACAGACTCTTTCCTTCAGCTCAAACTGTTCTACATGACCGGCTCCTAAGAAAACAGTCCGAGTATCTCGCTGTCTCTTTTTGTATGCGTGATTAACGCGTCCCGGAGGAACGGGCTGCAATAAAAGGCAGATTTGAAATGAATTTCTGTTTTTTTCAGTTGCTACTAGCAACACACGCTGTATGAACACTTGAGCTGGGTGCATTACTTTTCCAGACCCTCATCATATCCGCTTGCACATTGGAGACCACCCACATAATTATATTGTTTTTTTATGATTCCTGTCATAATATTACACTTCCAATAAAACACTGAAAGCTGTATTTAACTAACTGAATTAACACTGAGGTTCCATGTCTACCTGGGAAGGATCGCTATATATTATTTTCAGGCCTGTGTTGAAACATTTCTGTACGTTTAGTTGATTTGAGCATTGACAGAAAAATGATAAGTAACTATTTGGTTACTGATAAACAGCTGCCGGGCTGCAACCAATAATTATTTTGACTATCAATTAATCTATAGACCATTTCCTCAGTCACACATTAATCGTTAGGTCTACATAAAGCACATGTAATTTTCCCAAAGTGCTCGATGTCATCCAACTAACAGTCCACAACCCAAAGATATTCAGTTTAGGGCTGTCCATGACCAAAGAAACTCTTAGCTGACTAATCAATTCGTTGATTTAATCTGTGAGAAGCAACACTTATAATCTAGTTTTTACCAGATGTGCTCATAAGCTTCTTGAAGTCATTCAGCATGAAAACGTATTAAAAATGCCAAATCGAGAAAAGAAATACTTTTCGTTGATTTACGATAAAAAAGAAAGATTAGTCAAGTGATTTACTAATGCCCTATTCAGCTTACTATTATATTACAGATAATCACAAACTCCTAAGACTTTTTGGCATTTGTGACTTGAGCAAGTATCCAAATAGTTTGCAATTAATTGTTAATTGAATAAGTGATTAATCGGCTAATGGTTGCAGCTCTAAATTGTTCACTTCATATTTTGAGCAAAAATGGCCAATATTGTGTGGCTGCAGCTTTTCTAGTGTGAGTATTTGCTGCTTTTCTCTGTTTTATAGATAACTGTAAACTGTATATACTGTATTTGGGTTTTGGACTGTTGGTCAGACAAAACAAGACCTCTGAAGACATCACTTTTGATCCTTATGAAACTGCAATGCCCTTTTTATTTTTTATTTTTTTTTTTACCAAACTATTCAATTACTGGTGGAAATAACTGTTTGTTGCAGGACTAGGTAGGAGACAAACACTTGAGTTTTCTAACTCAGACTGCTGAAGCCTCATATTAGTTTTACCGTACTTGAATGCATTTTTTGCAAAGAATTATGCACTTACAGTGCTGTCCTTGACCAAAGAAATTCATAGTCGATTAACACTGTAAAACTGAATTTGTCCACAGAGAATCACACAAGAGCACCGTTTTAAATCTTGTGTTTACCAGAGATGTGCTCGTAAGTTTCTTGAAAATGTCATTCAGCATGACAAAGTTTTAAAAAATGACCAGTCGACAAAAGAAATCTTAGTCAACTAAGACCAAAATGGCTGATTAGTCGACTAATCAGCTACGAGGGAGCAGCCCTATCTCTTACATTAGAATAGTGTTAGGAAGAGATCTCTTGACGACCAGTATAGACAAGACGAAGTACAATAGTTTCATTGTACAATATGCGCATGTAAGTATTGGTAAACATGAAGACCTTTTCTCTAACAATTTCCCTCTTTCATTTTTGGCTCACTGTAGTCTCAAGGCAAAGGAGCTCGAAGAAAAGGTCGATTTAAAGGTTCAGATGGCAGCACCTCCTCTGACACCACAACCAACAGCCTCGTTCGACAGGTAAGGGTCGCAGCTCACTTTTCAAAACCATTCAGACTTTGGGGTGCCCCGTGGCTTCTGTGGATACTTGTTGCATCATCTTTCTCTCCTTCATTTCTTGTCATCTCTGCTATCAGCTGTCTGATAGATACAAATAAAGACTGCAAATGTAAAAGGTGCCACGGTCTGTGGACCACATGCTATACGTAAGGAGAGAGTGGGTTTCTACTAACCATGCACAGCAGCTGGGTTCTTGCGCTGTCATGAGATCATCCAAGAATTGCGGGATAAAATGTCACACAAACGTCCATCTTGTCAGGCTTCAAGTAATGTGTTTGTGTCATAGATGTATAAAGAGAACTGGATACAGTGTTGGAGGTGGGCTCCTGTTCATTGCTATGAGAGTTGCTCAATGGCGCATGAAGCCAAAATGACTCGACTGCGGAGTGATAAAGTCTTACATCTTACAATCTTCTGCATAAAGTACCCTTATCGTTCAGCAATCTCCTGCATCAAGTGCCTGTATCATCCAGCAATCTTACACATAAAGCACCCATATCATCCATTGGTCTTCCGCATAAAGTACACGTGGCATCCAGCAAACTTCCGCATAAAGTATCCGTATCATCCAGCGATCTTCTGCAGCCATTGGGCCCATAGAGCAGACACAGTAGTGTTTGTTTTAATCCAGCCTCCCAGTGTTCGCTCCAGCTGCTCAGTCCTAATCATTTAAATAAGGGCTTTTCATACAGGGAAGTTGATTTACCTCAGAAAAAAATGATATGTTGATTTACAGATATCTCCTTCCTGATGTAAGTCTATTGGAAAAAGTCTTTTTGGGACCAAGTATTTTTTGAAGTCCTGTTTCCATACAGTTTCCAGTGACGGCTTCTCAGATGGTTCTGTGTACCAAACCATCTGACAGGTCAGGTTAGGTTTCTACTGCCTATGGAAAACCAGTTCTGTTTTTGACAAGGTCCATCTGATCATTTTGTGCACCATACATGCATATCATAATGAGTAATAACATTTCCTGGCGACAGTTGCTTCATTCAAGAATGTAACACTTGTTTACATGTGCCTGAGTGTGTGTTAATCCCTGACGGTAAACGCGAACTGGCATAAGAGGCCAGCCTCAGTCATCATCATCCATCAGGGAGGAGAAGTGTATTGCAGGGAAAGCGGTCTGTAAACACCGTTGGGTACAGTATGTTAAGTGGAGGCTTTTCCTGTGCGCTGCATCCTCAGCAGTGACACAATGGCCTGTTATAAAGCAGACCCTGCAAGGTACACACTCAATCGTGTCTGGTATTTGTTGAGCGGACCTGCAAGGGACGGTATGGGCCGGGTTTAGGATGCGCGCCCCTGTCCAAATGTTTCTGCCTTTTTTGGAGGAGGCGTGCATAGCCTTTGGCACGGTAGCGGCGGAGCAACAAGACTTGCTGGCCTGCTGTCTGCTTCGTCTCAAGGCCACAGACGACTTCCGAATGAGCCGCTATCATCATCAGCTCAGTAGGAGCTGCTTGATGAGAAATTGTCCGATTCTCCACCACCACCGCCCATGGGAGCTAGTGCCCATTCCCACAGTCCTGTCCCCAAATGAGGAGTTCCCCCTTAGTCTGACTCATTGCAGATAAACTCAATTAGGCTGAGAGTGAGTGTCTTCCTGCAACGCAACACCACATCCTACAGAAACGAAAGGCCATTAAATTAAGAGACAGTGGAGGGATGCGGTGGGAGTGGAGGAGTAATGTGTTTCAGGGTCGGCGAGGCCCTTGCATGCCGAGCAGAAACATCCCCTTTTAGATACTTGCCGCAAGAGGGCCCCAGAAATAGCAGACCTTCCAGTAACTTCTCTGTTTGGATAATAATGTAAATACTGTTTTTCATTTGTGTTGTTATCATAACTGTAGTTATTAATCTGACCTTATTTCTGTCGCCCTCATGTTCAATCATACTGCCTGTGATTATTTTCGCTTTTCACAGAAGAATGAGGACATAATATTTAGATCACTAAACTAACTCCATCCCGGGAAAGTATGATGCTAACCTTTTGTGTGGTTATCTCACTGCCTATTCATCAATCTGTCATTTGGTTCTCTTTGTTTTATCATCGCTCTCCTCGCCGACGACGCTGCAGTTTTCTAAAGAATGTTTGCATGACTGGATTTAAGATTTTATATATTGTCTTTAGCTCTCCCTCCTGTCTGACCTGTTGTTTTTATGCCTCATAGCCCTGGCATTCCTGTAGGCGTCGTAAGAACGGCTCAGGCTGGTCAAGGTCAATGCGTGATCGATCCACGGCCGCCCCGAGCGTCATGAAAACAGCTTTCCAGTAACTGCATGTAAACAGCTCCTAAAAGACAGAATTACTCATGCTGAGGGCAGAGGGCAGACAGAGAGTAGGTTGAGAGAGAAAGGATGAGAGACGATCCCTGTGGTCGTGGCCTGATGCCCGGGGGAGTATGGAGGAGGCTGGGAAGGGTGGAGGTCCAGGTCAGACCGGACCGCTCAGCCGTGGGAGTAGCGAAGTCAGCGTTGAACTGTAGCTCAGCTCTCCATTGAGAAGGAAGGAAGGGCAGTACTGTCATAGATTTGTCAGTAAACTTCATCATCAGGTGGATGGTTTATTTTTATTCATGTGGAGGTTGGTTCTGCAGTGTAAACAAAGAAATCATCTCACCAAACATTTTGTGGTTTGTGGTGCATTGTCTGTCTGTTAATGCACATGCTGAGGTGACAGATGCTAGTAGATAGTATTGAGATTCTGATCATATACCCTACATCATTGTTTTAGCACTCTGCATGGATTTCCTTTTACAGTCCAGGCATTTACGTCAACCCATTTCTCAGGAGGTAGAAAAACAGATGTTTCATCAAGCCGATGAAAGCTGATATCTGTTCGTTGACCTCATGCATAGTTAAAGGAATAATTTGACTTTTTGGCTGCATGATTTTTAGAAAATATCTAGTTGGGATTATTTTGACTGATATTGCAATTGTGATGTAATTTGCGATTTTTTTATTTTATAAAAATTGTATTAATTTTTTACATAATTTTTCTCATTTTTGTGAGGACCTGTACTAAACAAAGATATTTTCTTAAGCCTGTAGAATATGATGTGTAGGCCAGGACATGTCTGCAGCACAACAATATTTAATTAAAAATGTTATTTTGACACACATTAAACCTTTAAGAAATACTGCGCCTCCTGTGATTTGAAAATTGTAGTTGGCCATATTGCTATTTCAATCAAATTTATATTAATTGTGCAACCCTAATTGATAACTCTCTCATGACTGTACGGTAAATATTATACTATTTAACACATTATACCTGGTTTGTTTGTTGACTCCAGGAAGTTACTGCTCCTGTCCAACAAATAATACAGCACACAACCCTCTGTAAAATGGTAAACTATTATTTTTACACTTTATTTTTTGATTAAATAAACAAGATAGCCAGGCTAGCTGTTCCTGTCTGTGTTTATGCTAAGCTAAGCTAATCAGCTGCTGGCTGTAGCTTCATATTTAGCGTACAACATGACCGTGATTTTGATCTTCTTCATCAAGAAAGTAAATAAAACTAAATATTTTCCAAACTATTCCTTTTGCACAATCTGTTGTTCTGGGTGAAAAAATGGGCGTAAATGTGAGTGATTGTCCATCTGTAGTCTGGCAATGTGTTTAGAGAGTCTGTCTTGTGCCTAATGCATCCTGGGAAACGATCCAGCCCTCCATGACCCTGAATAATAATAAACTTTCTTTATATAGCCCTTCTCTAAAAACAGAGTTAACAAAGAGATTTACAGAGAGTGAGAAACAAAGCTCAGAGCAAACAACAGGATTAAACGCAACGAGGGGAAGAACGGCTTGAAAGCAAGTCTGCAAAAGTTTGTCCTAAGTAATGAATTTTAAAAAAAGACACTGACTTTTGCAAGTGTAATTTCTTCTGTCAGGCTCTTCCAAACAGTAGGATCTCTAATGATGAATGTCTGATCAGCTTTTTTTTAAATTATTTATGGCTGAGAGAGTCTGACAAGCTCCCCTTGAGGATGTCAGTTTGCCCTCTGGCTCCTGTAGAGAGATTAAGATGTAGTTATAGACACCTGGCTTCAAAAAACAGAGTCTAAATCATTTCTGTAAGTGATGGGCAACAAATAAAGAAAAGCAGAAGTTTGAAGAAAGCATAGGAAACAGGAAAACAACAACAGGCAGGTGATAAAATGAATCGATTCAATAGCAAAGCAACTGCCAAAACTGATTTCGGGGCCCAAGGGAGGATAACTCGAATCAGACTTTTGCTGTTATAAACAATATACAGTAACTTTAAGGATCTGATGTACAGTAGTTCAAACTGTGATAACCATAACTTGCTGAATATTATGTCATAATTAACCTCCTGCTGCGTCCCACACTTGCGTTGTTTATGTAAATGGTTGCGACAGGCTCTGCCTCCACCTCCACCTCCATCTCTTTACTGTTTAACAGTGTGTCTTGATGTCTCCCACTGCAGCAGCTTTTCCGTGGCACGTTGTTGCCGTTCCACCCTCTTTTTCAGCTCCGTCTGTACATCTAGGCTGGAGAAGTAGATTTGGTGTTGGACGGCGGCCTGAGAGGGCGTGTTGTGGGCAGGAAACCCCTTCTAACTCTCCCTGATTGCGGGCATTTTTCCTTTTCATCATCCTCAAGAGTATTTTCTCTCGTAAGTGGAGAGATAGGTTGACGCAAAGAGCTTATTATTGACTCTGATACTTATCAGATCTGGCAACCCTCGTCTTTTTAAGTAACAAATACCAGTGTCATGCAATAGTGGTATGCTAGCTGCCACTAGAAATCTTGGAAAAGTGTAACATTAACCCTGCAGACCTTTGCCTGAACTTTGAGCAACATATGTCATAGTTTTCCAAGATATTTCTGGAGAGCCATATGTGTTTTCTGGCATCAAACTGCAGTAATGATGCATGTGGTTTAAATACTGTAAATGTGGAAACCAGTGCTGCTCTATCAGCCACCATTGAAGCACCAGGCTGCCATCTAGTGGTATAATGAATGAATGCAGGTATTTAACTTTATGACTGGTTGTAGTGTCAGGGCGAGAATAACCAAATCAAAACAAGATCTATATTTGGGCTCTAAATTTGCTGATCATAGTATTTTTTGGCATTTGTCCCAAACATTTGACACTAAAGCCACCCAGGCAGTTTAGTTTTTATATATGTTTAAACAATCATTTTGTAAGTAACAAGCAAATATGAAAAAAGAAGGAAGAAACACATAAACAGGGCAAATGTTTTGCTAAAATACACTTCAGCAGTGCATGTCTTGTGTTCACAGTGGCCTGAATCCAACTGTCTTGGCCTCCACACCCTGCTGTGTTACAGCGAAAGCTAAATTAATTTGGCACCGAGTTAATCCACAACCCCCAAGTGCACAAGGTCGATGTTTTTTGCTGTTGTTATGAGTGATTTAAGTCTTCCCATTTACATAATGTACATCAAACTGCCATATCAGACATTGTTTAAGGATATAAAGATTGATGCAGCATGTTACAGTTTTCCTAAACCACTGATTGGAAGAAAAGTGCGGCTGATTATTATTTTTTTTGTAAGCCATGCTATTCTAATTTATTAGGATGCAAGATCTTTAAAATGTCACTTAGAAAATCACGATTTCCTGAAGTTTAAGGTGATGTCTTCAAATTACCTGTTTTGTAATTGGGGGCGGCAGTAGCTCAGTCTGTAGGGAGTTGGCTTGGGAACCGGAGGGTCACCGGTTCAAGTCCCGACATGGACCAAAAACTGAGTGTGAACTGGTAGCTGGAGAGGTGCCAGTTTACCTCTTGGGCACTGCCGAGATGCCCCTGAGCAAGGCACCAAACCCCCAACTGCTCGGGGCGCTTGTCAGGAGCAGCCCCCTCACTCTGACGTCTCTCCATTACTGCATGTATGTGTGTTTCAGGTCTGCATGTACCATGTATAAGTTTAACAGAGTGTAAATTGAATTTCCCCATTGTGGGACTAATAAAGGTAGATCTTCTTCTTCTTCTTGTCCAGCTAACAGCCCCAAAGACCAAAGATTTTCAGTTTACATCTCTATCACCTAAGACAAAGAAAAGCAGGAAATCCTCACAGTTGACAGGCTGGAACTTGGTAATGTGTGGCATTTTTATTTGAAAAATGACTTAACCAATCAGTCGATTATCAGAATAGTTTCTGATCTGTCAATCAACAAATGGATTGATTTATTATTGATTGTTGCAGTTCTATTCATAACCTTGGCAGAGATCACGCTCTCTCCGAGTGCCATTCTAGTTTTTGCACGTAACCTTCTTTTGATAAGGACTCTCTATAAGACAATGCACTTATGTATGTAAATTTATGGTATTAAAAAAGCCGTTTTCTGGCATATCCAGGCGGTGGAAGAAGGATTATTTTCCCCCATGGCGACTCCGCCCTAAAGCAAGCCCCCAGCTATGACGCCACACCAACTGTATACATAAGATGGATGCCTTTAGTTAGCTCATTCTCATGCCTTAGGAGTTCGCTCTCATCATGAGGTCTCTTCTGCTTCTGTGATTGATTGTCTTCTAGGTAGTGATGGAGATGTAGATGAACTTACAATATGTCTTTCTCTGTTGCATTACTTGCTTCATCACAGCTGATTTCTGTCTACTTGTGAGTGAACGGTTTTGCGTACGTGCTACGTTTTTTGACTAAATGACCTTTAAAAGTGCGTCTGTGGCCAGAAAGCATAACGAACCAGAATTAAACAGGCAGCATATTAGTTTGAAGACATGATCTCCTGCAGTATTTTTCATGGCGTCAACAACAGCTGAGTGATGATCACAGGGGGACAGGCTCTGACAGATTACCTGATAGATAGGGTTCCCTTCTCACTGTAAGGTGCTCTGTTTATAATGCGGACTCTCCATTACAGCAGACACATGTCAGCTGGTGACTTATTGGCAGTGAACCAAAGAAGCTTCAACGCTAATGAAAGATGGTGCCGGATTTATGTTGGTCTGAGCGTCTGTCAGACCGGAGCAGTTGATATATACTGCTAGTATACTGATACTATCATCGATGAGCACACAGGATACACGACATCTACACATGATCACTGCGATCCGTGATCCATACACCTTATACTCAAAGTTTCAAGTGATTCAAGTGATAAAATAAATAGGAAAGTCAACTCTCCAAAACTGTTGTAGTTAGTCTCTCTGCTGGTCTCTTCCACTGTTCCAACAATAGTAATTTTGCTTGATATCTCGAAATGCACATCCCTAACAGAAAGTTGCGTTTTTGATTCTGCTGCCAAAGTGCAGCCAATCGGTTTAACTTAAAGCGTGCAGCCGGAGTGTCCCGACAGCCAATCAGTATACAGGGTCCTGTGTTACAAAGAATTTCTTCCCGCCTGAAACACACAAACACATGTAAATACTGTGAAGTGAGCTACACTTCGCCGTTGAATATTCAAAAATGAGACATTCATCTGACTCTGGGTCTCATTCATCAGTTTTACTAGCTTAGGAAACAGCCACCAGAACCCAACTTTAATTGAAGGGTTAAAAAGTGGGATAAAAAGTGCAATATGATATCAAGCAATACCAGATATTTTCTCTCCAGAAGGAACACTTGCCTCTGATTTGTAGAGAGAGACGGATAGTTGAGTTTGTCTTTATCAGCTTTTATAGCTCTGTCTGACAGCAGAAATCATGTTGTTATTTTCCGGACGCCAAACTACAGTCGCTGTGTGGCAACTCACACAGAGGAACAATACTGATAGAGTGTGTGTTGCAGCTGATGAGACAAGCTGCCCTTTTCTTTATCAAGACAGCTCAGCACAATATTAAGATGGAGCACACAGTTTATGAGGCTGCAAGACAAGTGGGCGACAATAAGGGTGGTATGGAAAGGTGCTTATACACAGAGAGAAATGAAAAACATGGGCACCTTTTAACATAAACTTGTCATCTTAATGATCTTAATATCTTAACAGTCATTTCCAGTATCATATGAAAGGCGCTACTTTACATTTTCAGTAAATCCTTTCATAACAACTTTGCGCTTTAATGATTCAGGGGGATGTTACAGTTGCTCTTGTATAAACATTATAAATGAAGAAATGTAAGAAAATTGAACTAAAGGAGTATGTAACAAGTAAATTCTGTACATAATGCTGCAATATAATAAAAATATATGTAATGAAATATAAATACTAAAATTAAAAAACAAAATTTACAAATATTTGCGTTAGGAAGTGCAATGTATAGCATATAACCACAGTGCAAAAAGTCAATACAAATGATTATAAATAAATACTAAAATAAATGCTGAGAAATTGATAAGAATATTTCTTGAATTTCAGTATAAATGACAGTATTGCACAGTTATTTATTTTTGTATAGTTAAGTCAGTATTGTAAATATGAACATAACTTTACTCTTGCACAATAAAGTTGCATATTTAATGCACGTGGAAAGATTACCAACTGTTTTACCAAATTTTACCATCCTGTCAAATTATGCAAATGTAACTCAGCTGAATGGATGCAGCTTGGATTCATTAAAAGCCATGATGTATTTACTAAAGGTGGGAAAAAAATGGATTCTCCTGTGTATCAAGTTGATTTTTTTTTCATTTTTCCGATTTTGAAATAGATTTTTTAATGTCAAAATCAATATATTTGCTTCATTTGAGTCTATGGGGAGGTAGAAGGAAATTACAGCGTTATTGTTGTAGTCTGAGTACTGTGATGTCATATCAGTTCTGTATCCGTCAACCAAAACAAACAGTATGCAACCTGCACCCTCATATGTTAAATCCAACGTGGTAAACACTACATATACAGTAAAGTATGGAAACACTTTGGGTTTCACACATTGCAGGAAAAACAAAGTTAGACATCACGGCTAAAGCTGCATGCTAACTGTCATAGAAAGGAAATGTTAGCGTATTGCGGTAACCTGCCGTCACTCTCATCTCCATATACGGACATTTATGTTAAATGACTTCACATTGCTGACAGTAAGAACCAGCGACGGACTTGGAGAAGTATACAAATGGAAATAAGATTGATGGATTATATTCACCAGAAGTTAAAACATTACATGTCCCTTATAAATTAAAAAGAAAATACCACCAATCTCTGAGGGAAATGTCTTTAGTCTCTGATTTTTGTGTTGCTGGAATAAATGTAATAAATAACGCCTGACAATGACTGATATATTTTACTTCAGGACATCTCTGACTACATACATGCTGAAAATCAAACATTCTTACTGTATTAATTGAAAGATTTTCCAAAGTAAAAGTCCCTAGAAGTGTATGATTCACCTTTTTCTCATGGTCTAGTAACAAAAATCACAATAAATTGCAATATCAAATGTCAATACTTGTAAAAATCAAAACTTGTAAAACTTAAAAATCCAAGTATGAGGATAGTTTTGAAACGGAGATAGGTGTATCATCCCAGCCCTAATATTTACTGTAACTCCTTCTGACTAACGTCTATCACAAACCACTGTAATTTCAAGGAAGGTCTTCTTTTATCTTAATGTTATATTAATTATATTCAAGCGTTGGAGGAAAGTCATTCCAAAGCCAAGGGGCGTTGTTAAGTCATTTAAATTCAGTCCGTCACTCATGCTGTGTGCCCTTGTTGCCAGATTACATTCAAAACCACGTCCATAGTCAAGCTGCGTATATGAATATCACCTCTGCAGCTCCCCACCACACGTGTCTTTCATTGAAACTGAGGCAGAGAACGGAGCATATGTGCACTTCTAGCTGACGCAGCAGTTACGACGCAGCAGCGTGAGGCTGCCAGTCAGTCTGGACTCAATCACCTGAACGCAGCGGGGAAGGGCGAGAGTGGGGTGGAGGTGTGTGATGGGGAGAAACAGTCACGCCAGCGCTGCGCTCACACTCGGCATGACTGAACTGTGTGTGAGCGACTTCCTGCGTCGACTGTAACATGAAAGCACAGTGCAGCCTCTTCAGCAACCGGTAGCCTCTGTCCTAACCATGCACACAAAGTATGAAGGGCAATGCAAATGAGGACTGCACATCACAAAGGAAAATAATAAAGGCAGAGGCAATAAAATGTTTGAAAAAATGAGGAGGCAATAAGTCAAGAAGAAAGCCAGAGTGTCAAGCTTTTAAAGCAGACTTGGATGAAAGGAGGCGGAGAGTATCGAGGCGGCGTCCTCCACTAGGAAACAAGGGACAGCGGTCAATAAAGGACACTCAGAACTCCACCTCCTTCCTTGCTGAGAAGGAACTTGTGTGTGTGATGATGTCTAAATCCACCAGCAGCTGAACCAGTGTGCCAGCCTGCAACTGTACGTCGCTGCCACACAGCACAGCAGCACTGCAGAGGATTTGGCAGCCCGGCGGATCTGCTGGAGTACTTACAGATTTAGGGGTGGGGTAAACAAGTCCTGCACCTCACTGTCAGCTCATGGGCTGCAACAGACTAGAGATGGGTAGAAGATGAAGAGGAGGAGGAAGGGGGCTGAGTTTTTGAATCCTGAGAGTTTCTGAGCCAGGGGGGCTTTGGCGTACACGTGGGGGCGGGTGGACAGAAGTAAGCGGCTGGTGTGGATACGTCAGCTCCCCTTTGCTCAGTCCTCCGTCAAGGATCCCCTCCGTCCTCATCACCTCTGCGTCTTTTGGTGGTCTGCGCCCCCGCGGGCCAAGCGTGCCGGCATGGACCGAGGCTGAGCGGATGCTGCTGCCTAACAGGGGAGTCTGTGAGACGGCCGTCCGTTCCTCCACGCCCGGGTCCCCTTCATGCCGTGCTGTGGGCTGGGCCATCGGCGGAGAGCACAGCTTCCATATGTGAGTTTGATGCCGATTTATCACAAGGGTGAGAGGAGAGGGAGTGCGTGAGAGATTAAGAGAAGCTGATGAAGCAGGCAAAGACGAATGTGCTTAATGCGTTTTATCATGATTGTTTCATGATGGGTTATATGAATAATGGATTCATGCTAGTGTTTCAATACATGCACAACTTTACTGAAAATGTCAGCTTCAAAGTGCCAGACTGAATGAATCAGTGGACGCCTGCCAGCTTTCCCCCCTGGATGTTGATCACTGCTAGATCTCTATCCCAAACCAGTCCTGAATGCTGCAGGATTTAGCTGAATTATTTCAGCTGCACTGGACTGAGCTCTGTTTGTGCCGCCAGACACAATAAATCTTTTATTTCCTATTTATTCCGGGACACAGCCGAGGTTGTAGCATTATTGAATACAGAGGGTTCACACTGCAGGCACATGCTCGGTTGACAGCTCCACTTTATTGGGCTTTGCTGGTTTATTTCATGTGTCCTTTGTGTTTTAGTGTCTGGATTTAAAAGCTGTTTATTATGATAATAAGACCACTGTGGCTGTTTTGGTGTAATGAAATGCAGTGAGAGGACAATGTGGGCGTGCTTATAATAACAGGTATTGACTTGAGAGGGGGAATTTGATGACGCATGCATTTTTCTGTACTGTCTTTAATCCTGTCATTCAGCTGTGATTGCTTTCTGTAAACTCTAGCAAAAAGGAAGATTTTCTGCTTTCTAGAGTCTCTATTACCCGGTTCACCAGTAGAGCAATGCAAAAAAAAAAAAATTTTCCCCTCATCCTGACAATCCTCCAGTACTGCAGATAAAGATTGGCCTCCCTAATTGAGTTTTACCACTAGATGGCCATGTTACACTTTTACACTTGTACATACACACACTCATAAGTTCATAAATACACCATTGCTATGCAGAGAGAAATAACACCCTAAATGCTCAGAAATAAAGTCATAATATAAGTTATAATCTCATCCCAAATTACAAGACAGGAGCTCATTGAACAAAATGTTTGGAGCTAGGGCGATATGGCTAAAATCTTCTACTACGATAAATAAATAGTCTATATGAAATAACCACATGGCAAAGCTTATTTTTGTGTGAATTCTATACTTGATATTTATACTTGCAAAATGAACAAAACAGTTTTAGGTGAAATTATTGAGGAAAAAGAAATTAATTTAGGCCTGGCCTATAGCATGATAGAAGCAATATGGCAAAGTATATACAACAGCATTTTTATATTGTTTTGACGATATGATATGATGATTAATTAAGTATCAAAATAGTTGCTAATTAAACTTCTGTAAATCAACTAATTGTTAACCATCAAATATGAAAGAGAAAAGCAGAAAATCCCCTATGGGAAGGAATCACCAGGGGCCCCACGAAATATTAGCATGACACTTAAGATACGGTAGTATTGAGATTTTTAAAATTTTGTGATATGCTGAGTATTGGAAAAGAAACCTTTAAAACAGCAAATTATACAGTTTGTCAGCATCTTTTTTTATCTAATAAGATACAGTTTGTTCATCTTTGTTCATCCCAATTTCAAAAGGTACCCTTTTGAAAATGCTCATGCCAGTTTTTCCTCGACAAAATTTAGCGTTTGGAGCATTATTTAGTGTCCTTCCTGACAAGCTAACATGACATGGTTGGTACCAGTTGATAGGTTTTCTGATTTCATCTGATATCAGTATCTTCTCTCTGGCTTTAAGACTGAGCCCGCTGCAACCTCTGAAACACAGAATATCTGCCAGGATTGTAAAGCAGTTAATAGTGTATATAATAAAAGGATGAATACTTGACGTCTGTGTATCAGTACATAACTGCCACATAAAATATTGCAATACTATGCTGTTGATCCACCCTCACCGCACCCCTAAAATCCACACAATTTAGAGGTTGGAACTATGGATGTTTACTTGCATAATTATAAAATAATTATTTTATTGACTATTATTGATTATTGGTCTAATGGATTAATCAGCGAAGCATTTCAGCCCGAATACGCATTTTCCAGTGAACTATGAGCGCTCATGTAAAGTTTCCTAACTTTGAGTTATCAAGGATCACTGTAGTGCTACGTTAAAACAACTCATAAGTGCACAATGCATTACGTATTACCGAGGTACCGAGAGCTGCAAGTGATACACCTGTTGTGTTCATTTTTACATTCAGCCAGAAGGCTGCTTTTCTTTTGAGCAGCCTTTGAAAAGGGACCAAGACTTTTGGGCCCCTTATGACGTATTCTGTCTAGGAATGTGGACTTCGACGGATCCAGCTTCTGAACTGTGACGCCAACTTTGTCTGTCTCAGCTATTATAGAGAGGGAAAACTGCTAGTGGCCCTGTGCAGACTACTGCAGTTTGGTTACACAACCTGGTTTAGCAGGCTGCAGCAGGCTGAATCAACATTTCCTCTTCAACTGAGTAAGCTTTAATTTAACTGATGAGTGGATTAGTGTAGCACCAGCTGCTGATACTCCACACCGGACGGTCTAAGCCCCATGTGTAAGGTGTTTGCATAAAAACAAACCATTCAGTGTGGTGGAGTATCACTGGCAACATGTGTTTGTGTTTCATTACTGAACTCAAACTAAGCATGTTGAAATTAATATAATGAGCATTTTTGGCTCACAGAGGACAGTCCAGTCACTGTAGCCAGCGCTGACCTTGAGAGGACCCCTGCTGCCGTGAGACGGCACTCTTTTGTATGACACTCCTCTCACATGTTTCCAATATGGAGCACCAGACCGCCGCCTTACATCCGAAATGGGGCAGAACGTAATTCCGCTCTGGATGGAATGTGGAGCACGGAGACCCGGCCGGATGGGACACCGTCTGACAGGCTGAGTGGCCAGTCCCAGACACTCCTCACGGAAACTCATCTAATTGAAGACAGCCGGGCCTACTCCAGTCCCTCGTTTGTTTTCTAGGCTTTCCTGCTTGCCTTGATGGAGCAGTGTTAGCCGCTACTTGCGGTGAACTTAGCAGATAGCCAGTGAGGTGCACGGCAAGTTTATCATGTCTCTGTTAGGGGTAATAGAAAATAATCCGTTCACCTATGTATTGCGATGTTTATTTTTCTTTTATACTATTTTGAAATTGATCCTTTCATGCCGGAGTCAAAATATTTGCATCATTTGAGTTGATGCAGAGGTAGAAGGAAATTAATGCTTTTTTAATGCCAGAATCAATATATTTGCTGTCATATCTGCTCCGTATCTGTCAACCAAAACAAACCGAAACTAAACCAAATGGAAAAAGTAGGAAACGGCAGAGGGTCCACATGGATACGACCTGCACTCTCACATTTTAAATCCAAACTGATTAACACGACACATACAGTAAAATATGAAAACACTTTGGGTTTCACACATTACCAGCAAAAGCAGAGCTAGACATCATGGCTAAAGCTGCATGCTAACTCTACAACCCTACAACTCTCTCAACCCTACAACTGTAGAGCACCCATATACTGACATTTATGGTAAATACATTTAAACGGCCCTGTTGGAGCTGACCGTGGATGTATAAAGAGACCGGAGCTAATGGGGAGAGAGCTAGCAACGCACTTGGCGAAGTTATACATGTGTTACTACTTCCAGTTTTCAAAATAAGGTGTTAACAAAGGGAACTGTATATACAAAATACAAATATGGAAATGAGATTGATTAGATTATATTCACCAAGTATAAAACATTACATGTCCCTTAAAATAAAAAAGAAATACTGCTAATTTTATGAGGGAAATGTCTTTATTCTTTAATTTTTTGGTTGCTGGAAAAAAAAATTATAAATCCATCCATCCATCGTCAACCGCTTATCCCGTTAGGGGTCGCGGGAAAAATAATAAATATATTAATAAAATATTTGACTTCAGGACTTCTCTGACTACTGAAAATTGTCTTGAGTTAAAAAAGTGAACAAAACTCGTAATAAATCATAATATTGAATCACCATATTTGTAAAATCGCAATACATATTGAATCAGGAGATGGGTGTATCGCCCCAGGAATAAAAGTTGGAATGTGTGTACCAAACTTAGAAATCCAAGACCAAACATAGGAATCCATCCAACAGTTATCGAGAAATTTCACTGATGAACGAAAATGTCAACATCATAGTGGCACTAGAGGAAAAGTCAGTATAATCAGTATGATTGATCATGATCATGTGTCAATCCATTAACCAGATGCTGAGATATTTCATGTGATAAGTGAAACTTTTGGCTAAAAATACCACATAAAAAATGAGAAAAAGCAGATACTTGAGTATTACACAGAATATTGTAATTATACCCAGAAAATACTGAGCTTGTGTGTGCTAGTGGTGATCTAATCTCCCATGGCGAAAGTGTGACCTGGAATTCCCAGTTTTCCAGGCTTTGGGATGCATGCCCAGGGAGGAGTGTCGGGCCAGCGCAGAGCAGACTGGAGCAGGGTTTCCTTGGCAGCAGTTGTGCGTTTTTTTACTTTTCCAGAGAATATGGAAATGTCCGGAAACTGAGCAGCTAATTGGCCACAGAGGCCTTCAGGAATGTCTCGGATTTAGGTGGATTTTTACAGCTTTTACATAATCCATCACCTCACCATGGGACTGGAAAGTGTGATATATGTCTGCGAGGGCATATGTAGGGTATAGCTTCACTGCAGCCTGGAAACACTGATGTCAGTGACACTGTGTGCTGAATCTGTGTGCACTGACCCCGGTTCAGTTACGACTGGGCTGCGGCAGTCTGAGTTTAAAACCCTCACTTGTCTGGAAACGGTGAAGTAATGTGGGGAAAGTTGCAGCTTACTCCCCTGCAAAATATACTGTGTAGTTTTATGTAAGGGTGTAAATGTATTGAACCTTTAGGTACAGGCCGTTCGGTCGTAAGAGGGTCACAGGTCCAAACCTGGCTCGGGGCACTTCTGAGTGGAGTTTGCATGTTCTCCTTGTGTTGGCGTGGGTTTCCTCCCACAGTCCAAATGCATGCAGGTTAATTATTTTACTCTAAATTGCCCGAAGGTGCCCGAGCTACAGTGATGTCCAAAGTGCGCAGATCTCCTCAGATCTCCTCAGATGTCCTCAGATCTCCTCAGATCTCTTCTGATCTCCTCAGATGTCCTCAGATCTCCTCAGATCTCCTCAGATGTCCTCAGATCCCCCCCTCTCCTCAGATCCCTTCAGACAGCTCTCCTCAGATCTCCTCACATCTCCTCAGATCTCCTCAGATCTCCTCAGATCTCCTCAGATGTCCTCAGCTCTCCTCAGATCTCCTCAGATCTCCTCAGATGTCCTCAGCTCTCCTCAGATCTCCTCAGATGTCCTCAGATCTCCTCAGATCCCCTCAGATCCCTTCAGAGCTCCTCACATCTCCTCAGATCCCCTCAGATCCCTTCAGAGCTCCTCACATCTCCTCAGATCTGCTCAGATCTCCTCAGATCTGCTCAGATCTCCTCAGATCCCCTCAGAGCTCCTCAGAACTCGGTGTTGAACATTTAGGCGTGGACACTTAGTCATCCATCTTGCTTGGTAACCATGCTGAAGCGATCTTCGATTTACAGTTTGCCAGACACACTGCGATATTCCAAGGAAATTGGCAATGTTGGCTTGTTTGTGTCCGTCCTGTCGGTGTGCAAAAACTCTTTTATATATTTACATATATTATATTTACAGTTGTGTCGAACGAGACCGGGGAGCTTCTATGTCAAATTTGGTTGAAAATGATACAGCCAGTTCTGAAAACGTGGACTTGCTGCATACAGACGTTAAGCAGGAAAACACAGTGAATGTCTTGCCTTTTATAGCGCCAAACAATTGTTCAGTATGAACTCATTTCACCTGGGTAACTGGGACCCAGTATGTAATCATTACACTTGGTCAAAGGTGATTACTGATGTGTATAAATAGGAATAAAAAGAGGAATGTATCTGAAAACAAAATTACTCCAGCATTATGTGCAGCAGTGTAATTCAATGTACTTTTTAAAATGTAGGAAAAGTCATGTTCGTTTTATTTGATTTTTAAAAATAATTTTAAACATCATTAACAAAAATTAACAAAACCAATGTACTACAAAAAGTAACATTAAAAACCTGAAGAAAATAGCCATAGTTGGGGCTGATGGGAATGACATTAGTTTTATAAAATGTACAGCTACTGTACAACTAATGTCCGTAAATATATATTGTGAAGAATCTCTACTAGTGTTTGGGTTTACAACCTGCTGCATGAGATCCATACATATGAAGTAATTTCTTCCCTGTGGTGAATGTTAATTTTAGCCGCGTCTCTCTCCTTCGACACGTCATATTGGCTGCTTCACTGCTATCAGTGGAAAGCAGCTGCTCTGAGGCCTGGAGTGCCGTCATCCATTTCTGTGAGGCTTGCAGTTTCTGGCTCAATCTATTCAGTAATTCCATTTATTGGCGTTACGTTACACTACGACACATGGCTTCAGGAAGAAATATGTCTGTCGTAGTTTCTCTGCTGTTGTGGAGCTGTTTCTATCTGCTGTATGTGAGACATAAGGTTTAGCTGAAGGTTCACTTTAGTTAGATTTGGCGCCATAGCTCCTTATATAATACTGTCACTTATCCTCGTGCACCTCTTTATTTTCCTGGGTCTCCAGTAACAGCCTACAGAAGATAAAAAATCTGCAGCAAAGTGGACAGTCACGCTATCATCAGAGATGATGAAGGAGCTCACGCCCATTAAAATGACACCTCAGACATCGAGGGCAGCCAGAACAAACCAAGCATCACTTAAAACAGGAGCAGATGTTCTTTGAGGCCAATTAACAGCAACGAGATACAGACAACCACCAGAGGAGGGCTGCCGGCCCATATGGATACTAGAGACAATTAATTAGAGCGACAGACGTTAAAAATGGATCAAGAGATGCGTAAAGATCCTAAGATTGGGTTTTAATTATGTGTTTGTTATTTGGTGGTTGTCATTGATGATTGAATTGGAGTGGATTAATAGTTTCAGTCCTTTTTCATGCAAAAATGCGAAATCTAGATCTTTGGTTGCAGCCTGTCAAATGTCATATTTTTTCACTATATTTCAACATTTCATAGACTAAATGATCTTGGATGATCTGACTTTTAGTCACGATACAGTTAGAGATACCTGGGCTTTGGATACCTGCTAAACGAAGTACCGATCCGATACCAGTGTTTAATTAATAAGGTGTATGCCTCACTGTGTCGAAGTGACTGGCTTTTTTTTGTGTGTATGTGTAAGGTGACATCAGGCTTGACTTTTACAAGCAAACAATTACAAGCAATTTTGTAAAACAAAATGTAACAAATAAATACATGGATATAAATTTACTGAATTTTTAAAATTATAAATTGTACACCAGCAAAAAAAAAAAAAAAACAAAATAATAGGAATTACAATTCAGGTGTAACTTTTTCAATGCAGTAACAAATTGGTCAAAACATTAAGAGGAATTAAAATGAACAGTTTTAATGTACAGTATATATGGGATATAAACATAAATCAAATATAATATATCGACCGCATTGCAGTGCTCCAGAGTGCAATCAGTTTAGTCGCACATTCGACCAAAAAGCCATTGATTTACAGTAATGACAGATTCAGGCTATAAGATATTAACGTGTTCACATGTCATCTCATAAGTTTTTGATGAGAAACTTGAATAAATCCAGTTTGAAGGACATGTTTTCACAGCAATATAAAATGGATAATAGAGAGCATTATGACCTGTTTAACTTCCTAACAAAAGCCAGTATGCAAACTATAATAAAAGAGTGTATGTTAAAGTACAGGGGATTTGTTTTTTCACTTTTGTCTTTTAATGTGGCATCGAGAATCACGAATTTCACTGGTACTGGTCTTGACTACTAAAGTTCTGGTACTGGGACATCCTTAGTGTAGGCCTATGGGAACTAACAAAATGCTTAAAATGTGTTATTATGGCACCCAAAGACGCAGTGAAGCATTTTTGGCTGCACTTAGATTATATGCTGGAGCACCAGTGCAACCAATGTCAAAAGTTATTCTGGAGTCCTGCATTGTCGCAGATACCTGCTATCGGCCGATATCTGATCTGGTATCGATGCATCTCTAAAATGATCATTGATTAATTGAGAAAACTATTGTTAGTTGCATTGCTATTAAAGTTATTTGAACATTTATGTGTTTGGAAATGATCAACAACTATAAATATCAGCCCAATTGTTGGTCATTTGTAGTAATAATAACTTTACACAGCACTTAGCTGCTTTATAAAAAGACATAAAACAAAACAGACAAATATAAAGCAAAAAAAGAGAGAAAAATGTAATGAATTAAATTCTGACATAATAGAAAATTTAAAAATATAATAATGATTTAATATGTAAGTAATTTAAGAAAAGGCAAGTCTAGCAAAATTATATTTTTAATTATTTAAATAAAGATAAATATTGAATCACTCCTTCCCTATAAAATCTGTGATGATGCGCTGTGCTGGCTGTTGGTTTGAAGTGCTGGCACCTTTTTTATTCCAGTTAAAAGCACCAGTTGTGCTGCTTGTTTATGTACAGTCTGCTCGTCTGGACATCTATCTTCTTTGGGATTCAATTCCACTTCAAGTGGAGCCACTCAAATGAGCAAAGATAACCTCAAAACTCCTCGCTGATCATTCCCAACTAATCTGGATCGATTTCTGCAAATGGACGGCCACAAGTGTGGAGGTGAGAGAGAGGACGATAAGAAGGGTGTAGAAGTAAGAGAGTCAGAGGGGATGTAGAGTAGGAGAGTAGATGTAAATCTGGGTCAGAGAGCAGTGCCACCACTGATAGAAAAGAGATGAAAGAAAGAGAGAGGGAATCCCGCGTTCACAGAGCGTTTCTCATCTGTCATGGCGCTCGTCTCTTAGCAAAGAGGTGTCATGACAACAGGTACCAGCTGGGCGAGGAGACGGACCTCTGAGAGGGAGGAGTGTGGAGGACGGAAAGTGAGATTAGGAAGGATGAATAGATGAAACAGAAGAGAGAGGGAGAGGCCCATACAGTAGATGAAGATGAGGTCAGTTACGTGAAGTTTCCTTCTGCTACTTCCTGTTTTTGTTAGCGGGGAGTCTCCAGAGAATCAGTATGTTCATCCTAATGCTTCTATAAGCTCACCCTCGGGAGCCGGCCACAAAGATCTGCTCCGCGATTGGGCATACGCTGAGGCTCAGCAGGGCGGGGTTAAAACCTGCTGGGATGTTTCATATTCATACTCGGCGTGAATACATAATCAGTCCATCAGGTCACTGTGTGCTGTCAGGAGGAAGAGACTTTACCGGATGATTCTTATATGACTTTTTCTTTTTTCGAAGAAAACTTTGTCGTCTTCTGCGCTGAAGTGCGGTCTGATCCTGCTGACAGATGCTGGGTTCAGTCAGAGCGGGCGATTTGGGTTCGCAGATTTACCATGCGGGTGACGACCTATGGCTGAGCGCGACGTGCCCCCGGCCATCACCCCTGATCCCGCTCAGACCTGCCCACACGCCGGGCTGCGGGGCTGAAATCTGCTGAGGAGGGGGGCTCCTCTCTCCACGTTAGCGGCCCGCTCTCGTTGCCATGATCAGACAAACCAAGAATAAAAATGTCTCATGGGTAAGTGAGGTGTGTTGGTGGAGTTTTCCCCTCTACTCTTGACTCCTTCTGCATGGGTGCCTTTTTCTATCTATGATTTCAAAACAACTGAAAGCCATGCAACATTTTGCATCACTATTGATAAGATTTTCTGGTTTAACAGATTATGTAGAGACTATTACAGTATATTCCCCTTGGTTTTGATGCTCCTGTGCCCAGTGGCTATTCCAAAGAGAGGCTTAGAGATTTAGGTATTATATAACTACAAGCTACTACATGCCCACTTTATGAAATCTGGTTATCAGTCCGCCAACTCTGCCTGTGTTACAAGGAGTTGAAATTATAGACAAACTTGAGGCTGAATCTCCAAGAAAATATATAGTTGTTTGTTTATACCTATAATAATAACACTAGTGTTTTCTGTCATGTTGTCCCAGGTTTCTTTTAACATGCGTGAGTTTGATATCTGATTCTTTGCCAGTGCAGACGGATCAGGGGAGATTAGAGCGAGAGTGGCTTTGCGAGGATGAAATCAGCTACTTGGGAAATGGGGGGGTGGGGCAGGGAGGCGAGGATGTGATGGAGTTACTCCAGAATCTACCTTCTGTCTGTGTGGACTTTAAAAACTAGGCCTGTCAAAGTTAACGTGATAATAACATGTTATTTTAAAGCCATAAATTTGATTTGATTGATTTTCTTGTTATTTGATAGGGACGATGCAATTTAGCATAGTTCAAATACATGGCATGAAACAGAGTTTATAGCTATTGCTAATTTTCAGCTCTTGTCCCTAGTTGAGATTTTACATGTAATGTTTCTTTAACTTATTAATGCAATCAATTTTTGGAGGTTGTAGCAGGCTCAGTTTTAAAGCTAAGAAATCCATTGGTACCAACAATGTCATACTAGCTTGTCAGGAAAGAGGCTAAATAACGCTCCAAACTGACATAGTCATAGTTGAAGGGGTCCCTTGACCTCTGACCTCAAGATATGTGAATGAAAATGGGTTATGTGGGTACCCACGAGTCTCCCCTTTACAGACATGCCCACTTTATGTTTCAGATTTAAATTCAATGCTATAAGGGAACTATAATGTTAATGAGGCAATCAGCTTATGGAAGACGTTGTGGTCAATGCTGGTGTTCACTGTGGCGCAGCACCAGATGGAAACCTGCAGCATCGCAGCGAAAGCTGGACTGGAGAGGCCAGACACACAGCCACCTGACGTTAAAGGTCAAACTAAGCGCGCTGCATATATTGACCATCGTTTTCTTGCAAAATGTCTGGTGTAACACCTGTCACATCCCTAGTTTCTGGACAGTATTCGTCATTGTTTTGTATTGTTAATTGATTTCCACGACTAAATATATACATACATTTGCATAAAGCAGCATATTTGCCCATGTTGATAAGAGTATTAAATACTTGACAAATCTCCCTTTTAGGTACATTTTGAACACATAAAAATGAAAAAAATAAAATAACTATGGACAATGATGCGGTTAATCGCTCAATATTTTAATCGATTGACAGCCCTATTAAAAACATTTTCTCTCTCTTGACTCTGCAGTCGTGTGACTTCCAGCCACTCAGCTCTTTGTTATGTAATCCCTCGTGGTGGAGTTACTGTATGTCAGGTGCAAGTGACACAGTCATGGTGTGATAAACCTGAGGCTTTATTTCTCCTCCATATACGCCATATGTTGTGCTCTCCGAAACAGGCATTCGTGTCTGTGATAACTTTGTTTTTGTCCCGTATGTTGCACGTGCGCATAAATGGAGATGTACATACCGTATGTGTTTTCCTCCGGAGGGAAACACTGCTCCACTTTAGCTCAACCCACCCATATGCTGCATATGTCACGCTGCTGCTGCTCCATGCAGCCCAGCTCGCTGTCCTCACAATGAACCTGATCATTCCTGCACACACACAGCTGGGAAGTTGAGTACCTTAAAAGTACCTTAAAGTACCTTAATGTCTGGTAAATAATGTCACATTATAATAAATAAATAAATAAGGTCCCTCTCAATCTTAATTAACTGTGAATGTAGCTTGCTAGCAGATATCAGCAGAGCAAGTCTTCAAACAGTTTTGTTAGTTTATCTGATACATTTTCATTTCATATTTTCCGTGTTTTATTTAGTTCTTTTTAATTCTTTTTATTTTAGTTTTCAGTTCTTAGATATTTATGTCTCATTAAGTGAAAGGAGGCACCCATTGAGTACCGTTTGTGTTCATAAATGGGTGCATACTATTGTACACATATTGTATGTCATTAATAATCTTCATGTGTGTCGATAATTAGAAAATATATGATTGATGCCATAATGGCTACATGGTCAAAGGATCTAAACAGGGAAGTAAATGGTAATTAGTCCACCGTCTTAACTGCCTATGACATCTAATATATAATATAAATTTAATGCAATAATAATATGTATGTATGTATGTATGTTTTTCAGACGTTGTAGTTGGCTCAGTTTTAAAGCTACTAGCATCATATGAAACTAGAAAACTTAAAGAATCCACTGGTACCAATCAAATCTACCATATATATATATATATAGTGGTAACACTGACTGCCACGGCAACAAAATCTGGGGAATTGTCCTATAGGGACATTAAATATCTGTGTCAGATAGAAATTTCATGACGACGTGGAGAGTCTTTGAGACAGTTAGACTGACCACACAATCAGCATCCTCAAATCTGCTGCTTGTAGAGCAAAAATCTCCCCGTAAACAAATGTATTAAAAAATGTTGTTGTCATCCAGACCTCCCTTCTAAGTGTCAGCATGCTCATAAATCCTGCGTTTACATTAGTTAACGTTGCTACTGATATCTTTGCAGAAAATGTAGATTTGTGCGATGCAGCTGCGGTTCACTGATCCCAGGTATCTGCAGTACTTGTCCTCCAATAAGCCTAATGACTTTGAGGGCCACATTCATAATCACAGTGGTAGGCAGTGCCAGGAGGATTAGGACTCCAGATGGTGCTGTTACTGCCTGACTGACTGTCTGTCTGGCCACGGATGTACAGCTGCAAGAGGTCACATGTTTTACTACAGCGGTCAGCTCTGCCACTGCAGCCCAGCAGCTCAGCATCACATAGCCTCTACAGTAACACTAAAACTCACAAGTATCCGAGTATTTCTGGGGTTTTGAGGTGTGTTTGTGTATGTGGTGTGTGTTCCTGTCCGCTTCTAAAAGCGCCATGTAGTTGAGTTGACCATGCAACAGATGTCACACTATCAAATTAAAGCTTAATGCCCGGCCAGCTGAAGAAAAACACTTCAGAGCTAACCATGACACCGCGGAGCTTAAACACTCGATTTGTGTGTGTGTGTGTGTGTGTGTGTGTGTGTGTGTGTGTGTATCCGCTCGTGCATGTTTCTGTTATGTCAGTATGTGTGTGTGTGATCTGCCTGACTCTTCACTCCACATGAGGTATGACACTTGCTGTTGGAAGAGCTCTTGAGGATGACCACATCTCATTTCCTCTCCTCTGTAGACCTCACCTTGCCGGTGACACTGCTTGTATTTAACTTGCCAGGTGCTGTAGCACAGCAGCGTTATGTTATCCGTTTTTGACTGAGCCAAAGAGGTTGCTTTTTTTTTTTTATGCCAGGCGTCAGCTGCTTGCACCCCTGGGTCATGGTACTCTGAACAAAAACCAGGGGATTTGCATAATTCATTACAGTCGCTGTGGAACGGAGAGGCAACACAGGTGTCCCGGGCATTGTGGGAGAACGAGCATGTCTAAGAAGCCAAAGGTAAAAACAACAACAACAACACACTTGTTTCTGTGTTAAGTCAGCAGCTTACTTCTCTATCCAGAGCTTGTACTATTAGTTGTAGCGCTTGCTTTTTTTCTGAAAGCTTCCGCCGAGTGTTTTTTCCTGTGTTTCTGTGTGCGGTTTTGCTTGTGACGACATTCACAGTCCAGTCTGTGAGGTCTGTTTACACAGGCCTATACTGTCGGACATGCACCTCATACAGTACAAGTACAAGATAGTTTTTAATCATGTAGTCATGCTGGTCTGCATTTTAGTCCTGCGATCAGGCATTAATGCTCGTAGGTGAAAGACAATCTGCTGGCTCATCTTTCTCTTTCCATGTGTAGATACCTCTGTAACAAGCCTAATGAAAGAGTTTGTTCATGCAGCTAAATGCTGTCTTTGAAAACCGATTTAGACGCTTTGGAGCAGCATGATTTTAAGCTTTCATTTTACACAATGCAGGACAGTGTTTCTGAAGCTTATAACTTGTGACTCCTTGAAATTAAGCAATTTCTGCTTGTGATTGCAACCCAAGTGGGTTTTTTTTGTTGTTCTCTTTGTTTGTATTTCAAGAATGTTTATAAGCATTTTCAACAAAATTTACATCAGTGTCACCAAATTAAGCCTGACAAATGCATTGAGTGCATTTCCTTATCATAAGATACAGTTTTAGGCTGTTTTAAATCATGTATTGTTTATTAGCAAGCTGTCTTCTTTTCTCTTACTGCCTTTGTTGGTGCATTACTAAATTTATTTGTGCATTTCCACGAACAAATGTCAAGAAATAGTGATGAACGGGCAGCAGGAATATGTACTGGGTGCCATCTGGGTCCATGATATCGGCTAAATAAGTACCCACTTGTAAAAACATAGTTCCATAGCGCTAATAGTGGTCATAAACTCCACAGGAGACCTTTTAAAGAGGTCAGATAATCCAGTAATTCACAAGAGAAAAGGCAGCGATTAGAGGAAAGTCTGCAAAAATAAACCCTGAGGTTTGCAACCACTGCTGTTGAGCACACTCTCCTTTTTTATATTACTGTAGTAATTTCAACATATTCCGAGGTACAGTATAAAGAACAAATTTTAACCATTTCTGACCATGTTTTATGGTCGTTCCTTACCCTCTAAATCCTGGATTGGTTGAAAGGCAGAAGCAGATTTAAATCTCCTTAGTGAAAGAAGCAATCATCACAAAGTGAGTCAGGGGATCAAGTGGACACAAGCAATCACCCCCGCGGGTGTTATTGTGCGCGGCGTGGTTCGTCCTCTCCCTCCTGTAGAGATGTACATTACGTAGAGGAACATGTGACGACAAAGCAGCTGATCGTCTCTCGCTGAACTGCTCAAACTGCTGGACTGTGTTCAAATTAGGAGCCCGTCAGCGATGTCAGAGCAGCACACTAAAGTGGCTTTGTTAGTCTGAAAGTGTACAGAAAATGAGCGAGTATACTGTATGCTGTCTGTTATTTGACAGAAAATGTAATCATTATTATACTATATTATATATATTATTATCATTTTGCTTTTATATATGTAATTTTGAAAGTGTCATATTTGAGTCTTTACCCCAAGTGAAGGAGTTGAAGTACCTTGGGGTCTTGTTCGTATTGCATTCGCTTTATCGCCCCGTTGAGACGAAAACAGATTTGAGTCAGAAGACAAAGCTCTCAATCTACCGGTCAATATTCCTACTCTCACCTATGGTTACGAGAGCTGGTCATGACCGAAAGAACTAGATCGCGGGTACAAGCGGCTGGAATGGGTATCCTCAGGAGGGTAGCTGGCATCACCTTCGGAGTCGAGCCGCTGCTCCGTTGCGTTGAAAGCAGGCAGTTGAGGTGGTCCGAGCATCTGGTAAGGATGCCCCCTGAGCGCCTCTATAGGGAGGCATGACCAGCTGGGAGGAGGTACCGGGGAAGACCCAGGACGAGGTGGAGAGATTATATATCCACACTGGCCTGGGAACGTTTCGGGATCCCCCAGTCATAGCTGGTTAATGTGAACCTGGGAAGGGAAAAGGGAAGTTTGGGGGCCCCCGCAACCCGACCCCAGATAAGCAGTTGACAATGAGTGAGAGTGATCATCTTGTCAAACTGAAATCAGTTTTAAGGAAATTCAGGCTTAAGCTGTTTATTTTTTAAAATATATTCAATGGATTTATTTTATCAGCCGCTCATCTGGCCTCTCACAATATTTTTATTAATTTTCTATTAGAAACATTTCCTGAGCTGTCAGCATTTAAAGAGGTCCTCCTGTGCTGTAAATGTTAGTTTGCAGTGTCAAAAAAGGCAAGAAATGAAACATTTTTTTTGATATACTATATTTATATTTCATTGGCAACAAATTCCATGAAAAGACCAAAACCAAAAATGAATCAATATTACTCACAGGAATTATCTGAACATCCAAAGCCTGATATAGGTTACTCCTCTGTGCCATAGAGCTAAGCTTTACGTACAGCCAGGCTGTTTCCAATCTGTATGCTATGCAACACTAACCAGCTGCTGGCTACAGCTACATATATAATTAACAGACATGAGAGTGGCATTGGTCCTCTCGTCTAACTCTAAGCGAATAAGGGCATTTCCTAAAATGTTGAAGTATTTCATTAAAGTTAGGATTAGGTTAGGTTACGAATGTGCATGTGTGTAGCACAAACCGTAATCACGAACTTATTAGATATCAGGCCACCCATTTAACTGCTTAAAAGTGACCCTAGCGTGTGTGTACAATGATGTGTGTATCTGCTCTTGTATCAACCATCTGTGTGTTGTTCGATGGCAGGAGGAGTTACTGTACAAGTGTGAAAGTGTGTTTGCGTACAGTGTGCGAGTGCATCGCCCTCTGCCAGTGTTTGCCTGACCTGTGCGTGACTGTATCGGTCACAGCGGTCCCAATTTGCCGGCTGAAGAGTTTTTCCTATGACTCCATGTGGGACAGCTGATGTGCTCAGCGAGCGTGAAGTGACTCGGTGCCACACACTTGCACCGCAGCTGCAAAATGTTGTAGTACAAGTCAGCGCTTCAGAAGTCATCAAGTCTTTGCTCCCACTCGCTGTCAAGCAACTCCGAGCTCATGATCTTCATACCCTTGGGCATGCTCGACAAGTTATCTTTGTCTCCACTGACTAAACACATCTTGGGAAGGGTAAGATTTATTTAACTTTTAGTGTCAATCTCAACTGGAAATGTGCTGTTCTAATACCACATTAATAGTTTTTAGACTTCTCTGCTATCAGTTATACAGCAGTGTTGCATGATTTGTGCACAGGTTTGGTGCTATTCTCAGGTTTAGCACACATGCTAGCAGGATGCCCTTTGGAGTAGTGGAGGAAACAGAAGTCGAACTCTCGAGTCGCTCGGAGAGGCAGCAGGAAACAGAACAGCTGGGGCTTCTAGCTCTCTGTCTCATCCTCTATCTCCATCTCTCTCTCCCTCATTTTCCCTCCTTTCCTCTCTCTCATTGTTTGTAATTAGAGGTGGTCCCATGGCTCGAGTGGCCTGGCATGTGTTGTAGCTAGGTAACCTCGGTCAGATGCTGGCTGCCGGCCCTGGGGGTTTCATTAGATGTGAATCACAGTCCCAGCGGGCTCAGCGTGAATGTTCAAGTCTGATCTAGATCCTATGCATCAGGATCAGTAGAGTCTAAATTTAAGCTTTATATCAGTAGATTTTGGTGTTTGAAATGTTTTTGTGCTGCTACTGAATCAACACTTTGAATGCCTTTCTTTTTTGTAGTTGTAGCAAAATAAGCCAAACTTCTCAAATACATTGTGGCTTAAAGGATTAGTCCTATATTATCGAAAATGTGTTTATTTGACCTCTTGCCGAGAGTTAGATAAGAAGATCAATAGTTCTAACTGTCATATCTGTATGGTAAATATGTAGGCTTAGCTGTAGCCTAGGGCTGCACGGTTATGGCCCAAATGATAAGCAAGTTCATTTTTTTTTAATATTGAGATCACAATTATTCATTGATTTTAGGGACAAAATATTTCTATTGCACTTTCACATTTACATAAATGGAGCACTGCTGTCATTTCCGTGTTGTGTTACATTCCTGCTAATGTACAAATCTTTGCACCAAAATAATTCAATGCATTTTACTCTTCTACTCTTCAACATTCAGTAAGGTTTTTCACAGAGGTAGGTAGGGTGTGCACTAGGGATGCTAAATTTGATAAATTTTCTTAACTGATAACCGACCTTCATTACCCGATTATTAACCGTTGACCGATGAGATTTGTGCCTCGCCTGCAAGCGGTGTACCAGCTGCAGTATATGAACATAACTGAGTCAACAGTTCACCATCAGGAGAGTTACTGTAGCAGCAATGGTGCTGCATTCACTGTCTCCATTTCACCGTCAGGAGAGTTACTGTAGCAGCCACAGTGCTGCGTTCACCGTCCGGGAGTGCTAGAAGCCACTTTCTTAGTAAAAGTCTCCACCGCACATTTAGTTTAGAAGGTTGAAAGCTGGCGTAATGATGCTCTGTCTGCCCAGATTAACATTTGTGTGACAGCAACAGTGCATGTGTTTGTGCTACGTTAGTAGCTGCCAGCATTGCCAGTGACTTTGTGCCCACTGTAGCGTAACTTCAGCAAGTTTCCGTCAGACCGTGTGTGTGTGGCAGTGATGAGTCTGGGTTTGTTGATGGCATTATAGCTGTGAATGTACAGTAGCTGTAGCAGACAGTGTGTGTACAGTTTATTTGTAGGTGAATAAATACTACGAGGCAACAAGCTACAACTCCTCAGCTGGAAGTCCCGAGCCGAACTTCCTGTTTCTGCGCCGGCTCTCTCTTAAGCTTTTTTCCTAAAAGTGACGAGCTGCTCCTCTGTGTTTGAGTTTTCATAGCATCCTTGTTGGTGATGCCTGTGTTTTACCCCCGAGCATCAACATGTTGTCACTCTGTGACGTCAGCTTGTTGCTCTTATACAGTGCTGCATTTGTTAAGCAGAACATTTTACTGCCTTTTTTACATTTTGGACAACAAAGAAATCGGCCTATAATGAATAGGGAACTTTTCTTCCAAGGAAATTGATTTATCCACCAAGAACTGAAGTCCTATAGTCCAGTTTCATTAGTGTAATAGTATTCTTGGCAAGGCAAAACATATTTGGAGGGGCCTTTCTGACAGATCTCCAATAATCTAATTGTGGTGTATGTCAGCCCATTAGTGATCTTTTAAGTTTTCTAAACATCCATAACATCATTTACATGAATCATGGCCTGTTATAATAGCACATTTGACAGAAAACAAAACACTATTGTTGGATTAGATGTGTTGGGTCAGAATCAATCAATAATCTTCAGTATCTGTCATTGTGTTATGATGTCTTCAGTGTTATGATCTTGTATTAATGTAACACAGATTAACTCGTGATCCTGAGTGCTTTCACGCTGGCTTGTGTATTTGGCAGAGTGGAGAGGTTTTGTTTTGGACTGTTTACTTTAATAGTGAGTTGTGGCCACTGTGAAGTCACACCGGCATGAAAGTGTCGGACCTCCTGATATGGAGGTAGAACGAGCTGGTGGCGTGAGAGAGAATCCTGTAGCTAAAAGTACACAAGCGTGATCGCCGCCATACTGCGGACTGAATCTCCACCAGCTCCTGGGTGGATTATTCTGACTCTGCACGCTTTAAAAAAGGATGATGGTGCTGAAATAATTAGTCGATTAAATGGTAGTCGGTCAACACATAAGCAGCAGCAATTTTGTTTTGTCTGATTTTTCTCTAAGCAATAATGCCAAAAATTCACCAGTTCTTGTTTCGCAAATGTGAATATTTGCAGGCTTTCTTTTCAGTCATTTGCAAGCTATTTGAAAATGTCACCATGGGCTCTGGGAACTACTTTCTGACCAAATGTTTAATCAATTAATCTAGGAAATAATCTGAAGATTAATCAATAATGAAAGCAATCGCTGTAGTCCGAAAAAAGATAACTTTTAGGGATGCACATTTTAGTGAATAATAGCTAATCGCTCACACCAGTGTAAATTCATGTAGGATGATTCATGATTAAACTTCAGGACCATTTTCACGTATATGATTTCTGTGGTTGTTGTCGCCCTCATTATGAGGGTTAATAAATTGTGGATAGGATCTATGTATAGATTGGCTCACATAGTATATCCGTTACTGAATTTTGGCAGTATTTGACCCATTTCTGATACTGATATTGGATCTTGGTGACTGAATATGCTGATATTTTTCTTATTGTCAATAAATACCACTAAAGGTCCAAAATCAATAATGAACTGATCCTACTAACAAGTAAACTTATTGTCTGTGCAGCCAAAGCTGTTATAGCTACCATTGTTGTGCATAAACTACTAAAAACAAATAAATAGCCTTTTCATGGGATGATTGTTGATAATAACTAAAATATAGAATATCACCAGCGTTATCCTTTTAAACCGCATATAGACAACAAAGAATAATGTTGTCATCCATGTTGATATTCAGGTATTCTCACGTTATCTCAAATACAAACCGTTATTTGTACACTCATTTGCCAGTTTAGTAGCTAACATTAAAACAGTCCTGCAACAAATCCTGCCTTTTTGAAGGTTATGACGTTCAGATTTTGAAGAAACTGTTTCAGAGAGCTGTTGATACAAGAGTTTATTGCAGGGCTAAAATGTAACAGCAGCAGAATCAAAAGTGTGTCGACCATCAGTCTCTTCATCCTGCACAGGGTGACAATTTAGTAACTGCTCATTGAAAGGAAACAACTGTTAGCAATGTCTTTTCTTTTTTTGAAGCAAAACACATCATGGGTGTTGTATTGATCCCCCTCGTGGTCCAATTACTATATGCTGGTTTTGTAAGCTATCCTTGTTGGCCTTTGTATGCTTGTCAGCATGAATGCCTGCTGACGTCATTGAGTGTATGTATACTGATCGATAAGCCAAAGGCAACGGCAGCACTCATTTCCCAGCGCTGGCAGAGCTGGAGCCCATTCAGAGACACTGTCAATGCTGTCAGCAGTGAAGGATGCTATTGTGTCATTACATTATAGTAATTACACAAAATAAAGCAACCAATCTGGACCGTAGCTTTCTTTTCTTTTGTTAATTTCACATATTGTATGCAGTATATGCTTGTAGAGGCTTTAAGCTAAAACCTATTATGCATGCACAGTAAACTTTAGTGTGGGTGACCTCAGCATAAAAATCCTGGCAGGAACAGCTGGAGCTATACAGGATCAATAAACACAGTTTTTTTATACAGTAAAAAGTAACATGTAGAGTAAGTGTTTCCTGATCGCTATCATAATCTCACTTTGATTTTTTTTATTGCTTTGATAGTCTTGCAAGTCATTTTTAGTGAGCATTCAGAGGGACCAAATCACACTTCCTGATCAACTGTCATCACGCTCAGCATGCGGAGGTTTTTGCCCCCAGGACTGAACTTAATTATAGTCTGCTTTCCCCTTCATTTACCTTGACCTCGTGTCACCACTGCAGGGTTTAGATTGGACTACAAATGTGATATGTTTCAGGGCTGAAAAGCAAAAACAGCAAAAATTCACTGGTTTCATTTTTTTTTCTTCTATGACAGTAAATACTATAGTTGTATGTTTGGGACTAATACTGGACTAAAAAGATGTGAATTTGTCAACTTGGGCTTGGGGAAACTCAACTGGACATTTTATAGACCAAATGATAAAACTCCCTGCAAATTAATTGTAATATTCAATTGCGAGCAATCGCAAATTAATCACATTTTTATCTGTTCAAAATGTACCTTAAATGGAGATTTGTCAGGTATTTAATACTCTTATCAAGTGGGCAAATATGCTGCTTTATATAAATGTATCTAAATATTTATGATTAGAAATCAATTATAACACAAATCAATGACAAATATTGTCCTGAAACCCTTACAGGTACTGCATTTAACATAAAAAATAATTGAAATCATGACATGGCAAACAGCTATTAGTGTGCTGACTATGACTTGCTCTAAACTGTATGTGATTATCATAAAGTGGGCATGTCTGTAAAGAGGAGGCTCGTGGGTACCCATAGAAACCATTTTCATCACATATCTTGAGGTCAGAGGCCAAGGGACCCCTTTGACCGTTTTTCCTTGTCAAAATGTAGCGTAACATTAAAGCATTATTTAGCGTCCTTCCCGACAAGCTAATAGTGACATGGTTGGTACCAATGGATTCCTTATGTTTAGTTTAGGGATGGTAATTTTGAACATTTTTCTTACCCAATAACAAACCCTCGTTAACCAATTATTAACTGTTAACCAACAAGGTTTGTGCGTCACATGCAGCGGTGCGCCAGCTGCAGTATATGAGCACAACAGACAACTGAGTGCTGGGTTCACCATCAGGAGAGTTACTGTATCAGCTACGGTGCTGCGTTCACTGTCTCCAGTTCACCGACCAGGAGTGTTAGCAGCCACGGTGCTGTGTTCACTGTCTCCAGTTTTACCGTCCGGGAGCGTTAGCAGCCAGGGTGCTGCGGTCGCTGTCTCCAGTTCACCGTCCGGGAGCGTTAGCAGCCACGGTGCTGCGTTCACTGTCTCCAGTTCACTGTCAAGGAGTTAGCAGCCACGGTGCTATGTTCACTGTCTCCAGTTCACCGTCCGGGAGCGTTAGCAGCCACGGTGCTGTGTTCGCTGTCTCCAGTTTACCGTCCGGGAGTGTTAGCAGCCAGGGTGCTGCGTTCGCTGTCTCCAGTTCACCGTCCGGGAGTGTTAGCAGCCACGGTGCTGTGTTCACTGTCTCCAGTTTACCGTCCGGGAGCGTTAGCAGCCAGGGTGCTGCGTTCGCTGTCTCCAGTTCACCGTCCGGGAGTGTTAGCAGCCAGGAGTGTTAGCAGCCACGGTGCTGCATTCACTGTCTCCAGTTTATCGTCCAGGAGTGTTAGCAGCCACGGTGCTGCATTCACTGTCTCCAGTTTACCGTCCAGGAGTGTTAGCAGCCACGGTGCTGCGTTCACTGTCTCCAGTTTACCGTCCAGGAGCGTTAGCGTCATGGACACGCAGCCACTTTCCCAGCAAAAGTTGTCACTGCACATTTAATCTAGTGAAGCAGGTTGTCAGATGTGTGTCTGCCCAGCGTTACGATGCTCAGTCTGAATAACGATAGCAGTTGTCCGACAAACAGCTTGTGTTTGTGCTACGTTAGCAGCTGTAGCTCAGCTGGTAGCTTCGTGCGTTATCATCCCTAGTTTAGTTTTTTATGATGCCAGTATCTTCACTCTACCTTTAAAACTGATTTGTTAAAACGAATTTGCGTTAATCTATTATTATCGCGTTAACTTTGACAGCCCTCGATAAAATGATTAATCAATAATGAAAATAATCATGAGTTGCCGCAGTAATTATCAGAACTGGAGACTATGGTTATGTAAGCACTCTTGCCAAGAGTTTTAGATTAATAGCAGTCATATCTGTATGGTAGCAGCCAGTTAGCTTAGCATAAAGAGTGGAAACAGGTAGACTAAAAACAACAAAATATACTTTTAAACACATTTAATTGACACATTTTATCGAATAAATTTAATCTGTACAAAAATCAATTATTTTTTGGGCAGAGCCAAGCTAACTGTGTCCCAGTTTCCAGTTATTATGCTAAGCTAAGCTAACGCACTGCTGGTTGTAGCTTCATTAGAGTCAATTCAGTCTTCTTATTTCACTGCAAGAAAGCAAATATTGTTTTTGCTTTTACACATTTCTATATTATATATATGTAGCACATTTCTTACAAAAAGACAATACAGGCGGAGATATTATAGGGTATAATACATGTGAATGTTCAAGCTGATGTCATCTCATACAACAGAAGAGTTTTTATTGCAAATTGATGCCTCGGGACTTGAAACCATTGTTGTGGTGAAATGAGGATAACTATCCCACAGTTTGTCACGTGCCGAGCACGCACCCTGGATGATAATCTTCAGAAAAGGGGTTAACCCTGATCAAGCACAATATAATCCAGGATTTAGGATGGGCCGCCCAGAAAACATTTTTTCACCCACGGAAAAATACAAATCTGGGCTTTGCTGGGATGTCAAATAAAGCTCAGGGCTTGTAGTTTTATGGTTGTGTGATCTCACAGGTTGCACATACAGAGTGTTCAGCTCTCATCTGTCAACAGGAACATTTAGATTAGTTTCATTTTCTGAACTCGTGAGTCTGTGTGGTTTAAACTCATGTTTTACGGCTTTATTAGAATATGTAAGTAGCTCAGCCGACGTGAGCTGTAACGTAACAGCAGCGTGAAACACACATCACAGCTTCAGAGTGTCTGATGTCAGATCACAAAGAGTCTTTGAAGTGAATGTGCTTTTTTTTTATACAGTAACCACTACGCTGTCTAACCAGCTGATAGCGCTGGAGCTTTGCCTGGCGATAGAAATGAAACCAACTTTTATATGGCTCTGAGTTTTAGTGTGCTAGTTCTCTGTTTTGTTAATGTATGGCGTACCGTCAGATGACCAAGTGGAAAGTTTCAATGACTTTAGTCCCCTTGATGATGAAAGCAAATATGGCATTTCGTCAATGTAGTGAAGATAATTACTTCCTGACGTTTTGGTCTCAACAACATGTGTCGAGACTGTACAGTACAGTGAGTTCAAATCCTGTAGCCTTCCTCTCCTCGGAGCGTAACCTCTTTAAGGGAACACATGTAAACTCCCCAGATCACACACTCGCGCACAGACATAAAAAGCTTCTGCAGCTGCTTTTGGTGCTTTCTGGAATTTTCAGGCCGGCCCTGTTGGCCAGAGATCTTACTTCCTAACTGTGTGTGTGTGTGTGTGTGTGTGTGTGTGTGTGTGTGTGTGTGTGTGTGTGTGTGTGTGTGTGTGTGTGTGTGTGTGTGTGAAACGACAGTGTATATATGTGTGTGTGTGTGTGTGTGGGAGGGGAGAGGGGCAGGGGGGCTTGTTTTTGGGGCTGGAGGACGGTCGCGGCGCTCTGAAGGAGTGTTCTCCCAGCGTGGGAAAGACGCTGGTCTTTTCTCTGCCTCTCAGGGACTAAAGTAGGCCAAAAAAGGTCCAAGAGGAGCTAACTTCTTCCCTCCAGCTCCCAACTTTTGCTACCCGGGCTAAGCAGGCAAAGCTGCTCCCCTCTGGAGCAAGGACAAGGGGATTTGTAGGAGCAAAGCCGTCGGGCTAGTCCGAGAGGAGATGGGCAGCAGCTGAGGAGACTTTCTCCCAGCCGGGCTGAACAGCAGAGAGTCGGGTAGGGTAGAAATGTATCACTCCGGCAGTGAGGAGTCAGATCTGGTAAGTTTGAGTAATCATGCTTTCTGCTGTTCAAACCTTTCACACTTTTGAGCCTAACTTAGCTGTACCTCTCACTCCTCTTTCTCTCTACACTCTGAACAAAGAGGAAGGGCTCAAACTGCAGGAGAATGGAGGTTATTAGTGCAGGATTTAAAGGGGCGTAATCATACACTTCCTATTTTTCTCCCTCGTCGCTGCCTTGCCTGAAAGTTAGTGAGAGTCATGCTCACGATGCACATTGTGACTCCCTCGCAGCGTGCTGTTTTTCTGACAAAGACGCTCATTTAAGCATCTTGTCTGAATTTGCGAGCGCCGCTGCAATGACCACTGCAAGCTCAAAGTGAGGGAGCTGAGACAGTGGTTAACAAGCAGAGTGAGGGAAAGAAAGTAAACAGCAGGGGTATGCTTGGTCCTTTATGTAGAGATCGTTAGAGAGCAGAAAACAACTTGGATTTAACCTATAGAAAAAGGTAAAGTTTTATCTTAGCCGCATCAGCTGAACAGAGACTTCAAGCAAGCTGTGAACATTGCAAGGTTTCAACAGACTTAGCTGACTAAGATTGGTCATTTTTTATGCTTTTTTTCATGCTGAATGACTCATTTCTAAGTAACTTGCACATCTCTGGGAAACACAAGATTCAGAGTGGTTCGTTCGTGCGATTCTTTGTCGAGAAGCTCAGTTATGCAGATCTGTTGATTAAATCAACTACAGTGGAAACGGCTTATAGTGATCATGGTTACAGTGATCAGTCGCTTATGTGGATCAAAAAGCTTGGGACAGAATCATTCCCACACAAATGGCGTTGAAGAATTTGCCTATAGTAATCAAGTTGTCCGCTTACAGTGTTCATTTTGGGTCTTTTCATGCATGACAACATATGGAAAAACATTTTAGAACTATGTTAGACTAACATTAATTCAATTTTTGTTTTGTTTCTTACTTTACTCCCTTGATACTTTGCCTCATGGACTGCCTGCATTTTGGCTGGATACCTGAGGCTACAGCAGGCACGAAGCCACCGGCAAAGCTAGCAGCTACCAGCTAACGTAGCACAAACACACACAATGTTTGTCGGACACTTTTTAATCCGGGCAGACATACAGCTGACAACCTGCTAAACTAAACTAAATGTGTGGTGGAGACTTTTACTGGGAAAGTGCTGCATGTCCGCGACGCTACACGCAGCATCGTGGCTGCTAACGCTTCCGGACTGTGAACTGGAGACAATGAACGCAGCACCGTGGCTGCTACAGTAACTCTCCTGATAGTGAACCGTTCACTCAGTTGTCTGTTGTGCTCATATACTACAGCTGGCGCACCGCTGCATGCAATGCACAAATCTTGTTGGTTAACGGTTGTCATGGACATTTTCAAAGGCGCCCCTTGACCTCTGACCTCAAGATGTATGAATGAAAATGGGTTCTATGGGTACCCACGAATAAAAACGAATGACGTAGTCAAGTGGATTGATAATGCCTGCTCACATAAAGGAAAACTTTGCTGATCCTCTGTGGCACACATGCAGACCAGCGCCCGTCTCCCTCTGTGCTGCTAGCGGGGGTTCAAGCGAGGAGCCCCAGCAAGGGAGCGAAAAACGGCAATGCCCCACCCTTGGTTCGGGGAATTCTCAGCGGGCCAGTAAAGAGCAACGTGGTCTGTTTCATTTCTTTGTATTCATGTAGTAAATATACAAATGTCAATTACAGGGTAATCTGCATTAAAAATTTGGTTCTAATCATCGGCTTATAGTGATCGATTTTACCCGGACAGACGTTTTCACCATAAGCATTTTCCACTGTAACTGACTAGTCGACAAAGTTGTGTTAGTGTTAGTCGACTAATAATTTCTTTGGTCGAGCCCTAGAAACATGAATGAGTGACTAGAACCAGTCCAGGTGATGCCATTATATTATATATTACTTAGTGCTCCAGTATGCATGTGTCTGTTTTGAGTGTTTGTATGCAGCAGATGCTGTCATCTGTCTTTCTAGTTGATTTCTAGCTGTGAGTAAATGAGAAACTACCTGCTGCTCTGTGCTGCTCAATCTATAACTGGCTGTTGTTCATTTGGAAAACCAATTACTCTCTCTCTCTCTCCACACACACACACACACACACACATTGTTCGATTATTTAAGGGACTTGTAGTTTCCATGTGACATGTCAGCTGGGAGTAACATACAAGGCTATTTTTATCATGTACGTTCATTTAGTTTGAATAACATCTTTAATGGGAATATTTCACACATAAAGTCTAACACAGATTCAAAGGTTAACGTAGGCTAGATTAGGCCTTTATCTTTCCTTTTGGTTCAGCATAAGTCTAATCACCAAGATTGATTGAAAATGCTTGTGTGGGTCTGCTTGGCCTTTAATGAAGTGTTGAAAAGGTGATTAAACCTGAGATTAAAAGCCGGTGTGAATTATCTGCATTGCTGTGCCCCATTTCAGTCAATGAGGCTCAATGAGTTTCCTAAATAGCGCCGTGTCCACCCCACACAACCAAAACCTATCCAGACAGAAGATGTTTAAGAGGCTAATGTTAACTACACAATACACAAACTAACTGGACCCCAAATTTGATGGTAACGTTAGCTGTTGTGGCTAGCCCCTTCCATTAGCTACATCTATATAGCCTATATAGCCATATATCGTCTCTTTGTCGTACATTAGTGGGTGTTGAGAAGGGGGCGGCTCATTGATACGAAGGTCCATTATTCCAGAACACCAATAGTCCAAAAAACATCCCATCTTATCCTCTTTGATTGGATCGAAACCCATTTGTCCAACAGCCCGTTAGCTTGACGCCTATTGTTTTAAGGCCCATTGCTCTGATCATACACAAAATCGAGGTCCGTCTGAATCTTTTTTTCCCTGCATAAATGTTCCCAGGAGTGTACAAGCTCCCATAAACTAAAATCAGTTTTTATAAATTTCTGTGCAATTTTTTGGACAAAATTGCCATCCCTGTTATGAAAGGGCTTTTAGTCTGTAAATTAAAACCAAGCACTTGTTACATGATTGCCAACAGCTCTCATTGTGAATAACAGATTTAATTAAATCAATGAATGTATTATTAGAGCTGAATCAATTAATCAGTTAGTTGATAAGCTATTTTTTAGGGCTGTCGATCGATTCACATTTTTAATCCTGATTAATCACATGATTGTCTATAGTTGATCGTGATTAATTAACTACATAATTAATTAGAAATTCATCACACATTTTTTTTACCTGATGAAAATGTACCTTAAAGGGAGATTTGTCAAAGTATTTAATACTTTAATACCTTAATTGTGAATTTCTCCACTGTGGGACCAATAAAGGAATATCTTATCTTATCTTAATACTCTATCATCATGGGAGAGGACAAATATGCTGCTTTATGCAAATGTATGTATATATTTACAATTAGAAATAAATTATAACACAAAACAATGACAGATATTGTCCAGAAACCCTCACAGGTTCTGCATTTAGCATAAAAATATGCTCAAATCATAACATGGCAAGCAGCAGTCAGTGTGTCAGTGTGCTGACTTGACTATGACTTGCCCCAAACTGCATGTGATTATCATGAAGTGGGCATGTTTGTAAAGGGGAGACTCATAAGTACCCAGAGAACCCATTTACATTCACATATCTGGAGGTCAGAGGTCAATGGACCTTGTGAAAATGGCCATGACAATTTTTACTTGCCAAAATTTAGTGTAAGTTTGGAGCATTATTTAGCTTTCTCAACAAGCTAGTATAACATGGTTGGTACCAGTGGACTCTTTAGGTTTTCCAGTTTCATATGATGTCAGGATGTTCTTGTAGCTTTAAAACTGAGCTCGGTACAGACTCCAAAATTGCAAGTTGCATTAATTTATTAAATTTAATTGAATTTAATAAATTAAATTCTCTTCAGCCCTTCTATTTTGATAATCAATTTATTGTTTCATTAATTTTTAAAGCAAAAATTGACAGAATGTCACACATTACATATTCTAAAATGTGACTATTGATGCTTTGATTTGTCATATTGAATATTTGGGGGTTTTGGACTTCTCAGATATGGTGAAGAAAATCTAAGTACCCAGGTCCACTTAGTAGATTTTGAGTTTTATGTCGGGAAAGAATCTCTACTTTAATGCAAAAACTGTTGACCTTTTGTGGGCTTTCTTCAAAGAGATTTTTTTTTTCATTATTTATCACTGAAATGTGGGAAATCCCCATGCTTCTGTGGCAATGAGATCAGTCATGCATAAATCACAACTTGTGCCAGGAATTGGTCCAGAGTATGTAATTTATCTCTGTATGAAATAAAATAAATGAGGCTGAAATCATTTTACTCTAGCACAGTCCCATTTGCTGGACGGTATGTTTTGCTCTGCTGAAGATGGTTAGCAGCTCGTTCTGCTCTCTTAGCCAGTTCTCATCAATCATCCACAGCCTGCTTCATACACCAGGAAACTGCCAGGATATTGATGACGCAAGCACAAAATAGCAGCAGCGAGCAGCCCCTGGCCTCTCTCGCTGTGCTTCCCTTGATCGGCCATCATCCTATTATGGTGCCGTGTTTCCACAGAGGAACCTGAGAGGAAAGGAACAGCCAGATCAACTGGATCTCGCTGTGAGGGGATTCACTGTAAATGAGAGCAATGCCCCTCAAGGGACTGCTGCTGCTGGTTGCAGGTAATACTTACTAGAGGAAAAGGATTAGTGCATATTTTGCAGTTGTAGGGGTCCCGTCACCCTGCATTTGTCTTGTCATAACGTTGCTTTCTGTGTGGTGCAACACCAAATAGTACATGTTCATTTAAGTTTAATCAATAGGTTTAATCAATATGGGGTTTTTGAGGGTTGGTTTACTTTTAGACTAGAGCCTAGGGCTGTCATGCTTTCGGTAGTTTCAGTTAAAAATATCCAAGCAGGCTGACCCCATTTCAGCACCACACTACTGTACATACACACCTCTACAGACAACAAACAGCAATATCTGTCTGAGAATAACTAATAATATTTAGTATTGAATATGAATAATGTTGTGGGATTATTCCTTTTGTCATTTGGGGGCTGTCAAAGTTAATGTGAAAAAACATGTTAACGCATATTAGTTTTAATGCCACTCATTTGTTTTTTAAATGCATTAATGCATGTTGTGGTTTTTAGGTTGTAGTGGGCTCAGTTTTAAAGCTACAGTGAAGATACTGGCATCATACAAAACCAGAAAAAAGGTCCAATCCATTGGTACCAACCATGTCATACAAGCTTGTAATGAAGGAGGTAAAATAACGCTACAAACTTATGCTAAATTTTGACAAGGAAAAAACAGCATGGCCATTTTCAAAGGGGTGCCTCGACCTCTGACCTCAACAAATGTGAATGAAAATGGGTTCTGTGGGTACCCAGGAGTCTCCCCTTTCCAGACATGCCCACTTTATGATAATCACATACAGTTTAGGGGAAGTCAGCCTGCCTGTTCAGCTGCTGTTTGCCATTTTATGATTTAAGCATGCTTTTTATGCTAAATGCAGTACCTCTGAGGGTTTCTGGACAATATTTATCATTGTTTTGTTTTGTTAACTGATTTCTAATAATAAATATATACATATTTGTCCACTCCCATGTTGATAAGAGTATTAAATATGTGACAAATCTGTACATTTTGAACAGATAAAAAATGTGTGATTGGACAATCATTATCAGGGCTAGTTAGTATCCTGACTCCACAAACTAACATGGTGGACATGGTTAACATTATACCTGCTGAGGTCATTGTGAGCATGTTAGCGTAATACTAATACATGTTCATTTCTGCCTTATTTTTGATAAGTCGCCGCAAAGAAGCCGCAAACTTTTGTGACTTTTTTCCTCGCTTTTTACGATTTGATTTTGCAGTTGTGAATTTTATTTGAGTTAAAGTTTTACACTAAAAATAGACATGTGGACAAAAAGCTTGTAAATATAAGAACATATTCATAAGGCCTATATTGTTTTAGGTGCCCTCACCATGTGGTGGGTTTCTACAGTAGCTAGCAACATTCTGCTCATAGATCATGCGATTGACAGCCAGTGAGTCCATCACCTCGATGGGATGATGCACTTATCTAATGCACTGGCACATGTGATGCTGGGTAAACACTTTTTTTCACAGGCCTGTCAGTGTCACCTTGACGTCCATGCGGCCAATCCCTCTTTTGCCACGCCAGAGGGATCATTACTCCTCCCCCCTTCTATCTCTCTCCTCATTTCTCTCTCGCACTCACTTTTATTCCACACATGTATAGACAGTCTGTTTCTTTTTCACTCTCTTGCTCACTTGGTATTAATTCCTCTGTGTTAGATATTAGTAACCATTCTTTGTAGCAGTCACACATCTCCCGCTCTTGGCTGTCATGTCTGCTCTCATTGTCTCTGTGTGACAAAGAAGACGCCGTTTGTGGGCCGATGATTTTATTGACTTTGTGTGAGTGAAGTGGCAGTAACGGACAGATGGTAGGGAAAGGAGACTTTGGTTCCAGCCAAGAATGAGTCATGCCGAGCCTGAAACCGCTAACACACTTGCTCAACCCATTGACAGCCCACTGCAGTCGGCTACACGCCGTCAGCCAGTACTGAACATGACTTGGCACAAGCAGCAATCTTCATTCTTCAGTCATGTTGCATAATGTGAGCTATACTGTGCAGTCTGACCACGCTAACCCATTAGATTCACTGCTGCCGCTGCCCTAAATTTTGGCTGTTTTGATCACAACCCATTAACCCCTTTGAAACCAAGTCTATTTTACTTATTTCCTTTTGTATTACAGGATTATGGCATGGTGCCACTATATGTCTCAGCTAAGTGGGACATATTGTTTTCCAGAATAATTGGCACATACTTTTTATGAGTCTACAGCGTCACTAGCAGCTTTTCAAAGCTATATTTATGCACAGGTCTAGTGTGTAGGATCTGGCAGTGAGGTGAGGAGATTGCGACCAACTGAAGCCTCTTCTCTGGGCAAAGCTTGTCGGAGAGCTATGGTGCCAGATACTAAAACATGAATGGCCCTCTCAAGAGCCATTTAGTAGCGCCAGTGCATAAAGTGAGTGGTGAAGCAAGAGAGAGAGTGTGGTGGCGAGAGTGAGTAATGTTATTGACTCCGGCCCAAGCAGGAAAAGTTAAGTGTCTGGTTTGTTTGTTCTGGGCTACTGTAGAAACATGGCGGACTCCATGGAGAGGACCCGCTTCCTATGTAGATATAAACGTCTCATTCTAAGTACTTCTAAATATTATAGTCCATTTCTACCAATGAGTCCCCCTAATTGTTATATACCGGGCCTTTTCCCGAATTTCCCTCCGGGGATTAATAAATGTTCATCTTATCTTATCTTATCTTATCTTATCTTTTAAGCCCCCATGAAATGACAGACACTTTCCCAGTTTTATTTGATTTAAATGTGTTAATTAGCCAATAGCTAGTCAGGCGTTTGTGTGTGTATCAAATATATGAAGTAGCTAACAGAGCAATACGGAGAGAGACACAGAAAGAGATGTATTTTTGGATATTTTGCTGTTTTCATTTCCAAAAACAATGTGGCTGAGGTCTAATTCATTCAAGGGAAACTCAACCATTTTTCAACTGACTGTCACTGCAGCGCGGCAGTACCTGCAGTGAATGTCCACCAGATGACGGCACAAAACACCCAGTGGAGTTTTGCCACCAGGTGCGCCTGGGGCTCGGCACTGGCTTAGTTTAGCGCGTTAGTATGTAAATATTTGCTCAATATCTAAACCCATCGGCTATTGTGCTGGAGTTCCAGTGTAGCCCGCAGATATCCAGATAATTGGTAATGGATATCCAGGCTTGATGATTGTAGACATCTGCGCATTACAGTATGATGTAGTTATGATACTGACGAGAATGGGAGTGATTTTTGCCATAAAATACATCAGTCACTATATACTCACAAATGCAAGAGATTACATAGCAGCCCTCACCTTCTTGAGCAAACTTTAGAGGCAAGAAGGCCATTTGTAATCCCAAGAGAGACAGGAGATGAGTGCAGCAGAGTAAGGGGTCAGTATGGGATTGGATGAAATGGAAAAAGGTGAAAAGATGTGGGAATGGGAGAAAGGAAAGGAGAGGGGACATCAATGAGGACATGTATGAAAATAAAATTAGTAACAGTAAACAAGCTGTAAGTGGGTGTGCAGTGTGGCCTGAGTGGAAGGGAAGAAGCAGCAGTTTCACTATATGTAAGAACTGATATATAAAAACTAAGGACTCCTTGACCACAAGAGCACTCTACATGCACAGCCTTTATTTTCTGCATGACTACAGCTTTCCATTTTTATAGTGGATGCATACAGAAAATAACTCAAAAATAACTAAAAATGAAAGATGAAGCTTTGACATCATGGAGAAATTCCTTGGTGCAACGGCTTCATCCACTGTAAGTGATTCTGTCAGACACAGGAGGCAGCAGTGACTGACTCAGCCTCCTGTTTGACTGTGGCAATAACCACAGTGATTTGTAAAAGTCTAATGTAATGATCGCCATGCCACTGCTGCATGTAGAGGTCATTGGTGGTCTTACAGCAAGGACCTCTGTCCAAATAAATCAATTAGACCACATCGTTGAAACCACAGGACCATTGCCCGTTCAGCCCCCTCCCCCCATGCAACTCGTCTGTCCTGGCATTGTTGCCACTGCAGATTTGCAACACATTTTCCTCAGGAAGTAGATTTAGTATTGGCAGTTCTGCAGGACACAATTTAGGTCCAATGCCAACTTGCATGAAGCAGTGGATGCAACTGTAACACTTAGGGATGTTACGAGAACTGATGCTTCGGTACCAAATCAGTGGCAAAAGTCTGAAAATGTGACGTATTTTTCTACAGTACAGCAGGTACCGGGGATCTCAAGACTAACACCGTCTTAAACATATCTAGGGGACGCACCCTATTTTTTCCCTGATAATGCTACATTGTAAATAACAAATCCATCTTGAAATCGGCAGTAGAACAGCTCGTAACGCTAGCTATTAGCAGCCAGTGGGAAGCACAGTCCTGTGGAGCTAATAGCTAACGTTAACGTGGGCAAATAAAAATTTTGGCCCGATGATGGTGCTGATATTTTGCTCAAAATCATGAATGTCAACCTCATGGTGGGGCTAGAGAAAAAGTCACAGGATACATCATCTGGGAACCACGAATGTCAATCCATTTGGTGGATGTTGAGATATTTCACAGAATAAGTGAACTACTGGGGGTGCCACAGGAAAAGTATCACCAAAGTCCTTAGGTTTCATCCACTGGGGAACATGGAGATATTTACCAAATTTCATGGCAATCGATCTGACAATAGTGGAAACATGTTGTTAAAAACGGGCGATTCAGGATCAGACCTTTAGGGGGTCTCAAGCCCCAATGAGAATGTGACGTGTACGGTCGAGGATGTACATTTCTTTTCAACATTGGGGTGGACCTATATTAAGCAGACCCTCTCCCCTGAAATTTTGAGCATCAAACTTACTTTACTGCATTCTGGGGATTTTTTATGCACATATTTCTGCCCTTTTTGCATCAAGTTATAGTGGAGATGTCTTTATGTAAAGGAAAAACTTTAACAAAAATATAATGGAATATGATGCAGTTAGGCTCTCTGTCATTCTGTATTGCTTTCAAATATTTATAAACATTATTTAAGTAATGTATTAAAATAAATTGTGAAAGCATTTAAGGGCTTAGAACATTATGATGGCCATTCCCATGCTTTCATATGTTTCATTGGCCAAAACTGCATGTGATTATCATGATGGGCATATCCGTAAAGGGGAGACTCGTGGGTACCCATAGAACCCATTTTCATCCACATATCTTGTCAGAGGTCAAGGGACCTGTGTGAAAACTGTTTTTCCTCATCAAAATTTAGCCTAACCATGCAGCATTATTTAACCTTCTTCCCAACAAGCCAACATAACATGGTTGATACCAATGGATTTCTGAGGTTGTCTAGGTTTACAGGGGGTACTGGGATGAAATTTGTGGGAAAAGTTTAAAATCGCCACTGGTTAAAAAACAAAAATATCTGATCCATCTGTGCAAAGTTTCATCTTAATCCGACTGATAGTTGTTGACATATTTCTGTCTGGACTAAAGTGGTTGTCTGACAGAAATAGCCATCCCAAGAGCCATGCTGCTTGTAGGGCTAAAAAACACTGCCATCAAATGTAATGCAGGGTTGTGGTGAACTGATACGATGCTTCGTTTGGCAAATGTGATTTTCAGCATTTTCTAGATCAAAGATAACAGGGAGAGCGTCCTGTAATCAGAGAAGTTGCAAAGTTTTCAAGTGTCAACCACACAGATTTGTCTTTGAGCAAGACACCAAATCCCCACCACATAATAAAGAGCACCTCTCCTCACATATCGTAGCTGTATCATACTTCTGTTAGATTATTATTAGTGGGTGTGTGGGTGACACGGTGCTGTCACTATCAGTGTGGCAGCGGGTCTAGAGGTCAGTCGAGTCGGGCAGCCGGAGGCTCGTTCTGTCGCTGCGAGTCTTCGTCAGTGTTGCTATCGGAGTGCAGCCTTCACAGCTCCGCTGCTCTCATCTCCGAGCTCCATGTTCAGAGCATCTGTGCCCCGCCCTGAGACCTCTGGAGGCTAATGTCAGCCCTCCTTATTGAAACATATGCGACCATTGCACTATTTCTTTAAAAATTAGTGTTCTGTTTTCTTTCCTAAAGTGCAGCTGAGGTGATCAGAGAGGTTATGGTAGACACATTTTTCTTGTCAACCATTCCCATCATTTTTGTTCAAAACAACATCTACCTCAGGTAATCACCTTCCTCATTAGGCTAATTGGTCTTAATGAGCTAAAATCACATTATCCTCCCCCAGCCTTTCCTTTAATGCAAGACGTGTTATTTTTAAGTGCATGTCTTGTTGAAAAGACCCTGAGCAGATGGAGGCGTGTCATTGATTGGTTATAAGAAGCACCACTGATTAGCATGCCATCCTCTGATCTACAGTTAGTGCTCCCCGGGGAGCGACTGCTGGTCATAAACCAGAGGGCCTCTTTCAACCGCTGGTCCCACGGGCCGACCCCTGATTCCTCTGACCTCGCACAACCTCGTGACGGGTCACGCCGAGGAGCACCATGCGTCAGCGGTGCAGCAGCGCAAATAAAAGGGATATTTTGAATAATCCTCCTGCAGGGTTTATCTTTAGCTGTTCCTTTTCATGAGGATGGGAAATTTTTAATTAACGCCGTAATTATTCTCATTTGTCCTGTGTGGCTTTGCGATGCTCCGCTCACGTGTAATGAATCTCAGCTGATCTGACAGGCGAGGATTTAGAGCAGCTTTCACCTCAGAAGCCCTAATGCTGAAACCAGAGTGAAGAGGAAATGATGTAAAAAAAAATTCATACAGTATATTTAACTCTTTCTGTCTCTCACACAGAAGCATACGCATTTAAGGCCCACTATTAGCGCTACAACTATTATTTTAACTAGCGATTAATCTGCTGATTATTTTCAACACTAAGGGATCATTTTGTCTTTAAAAATGTCAGAAAATTGTGAAAAATTGATAACTTCCCAGAGTCTGAATAGGCATATTGAAATGTCCTGTTTTGTCTGACTAAAACCTCAAAATATTCTGTTTACTGTTATGTATGAAACACAGCAGATTCTTTCATTATTGAAGCTAAAACCAGATACGTTTTTTGCATTTTTGCTTGAAAAATGTCTGAAACTTTTCATCAGTTTTCAGATTTGTCAGCAATTAATTTTGTGTCGATCGACCGATTGATTAACATTATTGTTGCAGCTCTAATTTTAATTATTGACTAATCTACTGATTATTTTCTCGACTAATTGATTGTTTTTGTCATTAAAAATGTCAGACAATAGTGAAAAATGCATAATTTTCCAGAGTCCAAAGTGGCATGTTGAGATTCTGTTTACGCTTGTGTATGAAACACACAAAATTCTTTCATTATTGAAGCTAAAGCCAGATATTTTTATTTATTTATTTTATTTTATTTTTAGCATTTTTGCTTGACAAATGTCTGAAACTATCCATCAATTTTCAGATTTGTTGGCAATTAATTTTCTGTCAATAGACTAATTGATAAACGTAATCATTGCAGCTCTGATTTTCATTATTGATTCATTTGCTGATTATTTTCTTGATCAGCAGATTTTCCCAGAGCCAAAAGTAACATACTCAAAGTACTCATTTCTTCCCACCAACAGTTCAAAACTCAGAGATATGAAATGATATGAAACAGATTTTTTAACTTATCCTGCTAAAATATTTTTTTGTTTTTTCTGGTTGGGGAGTTGGTTGGTTGAGGAACTAGACAATTGATTAATAGAGCAAACACTGCTGTTAAATCCAAAATGTGAGTCAGTATATCTGGAGAGCCTTGTGCATTTCGTGTCAAATTGAGCGGCATTGCTTCCAGTATCCATTCAGAAAATATGAAAGGAAACATCCAGTCCATGTTCTAGATAATGTTGTTAAATAAAGCTGTCTTCTTGCTTTAGTCTCCCCAGTGTTGTTACTGGCTGATAAAATATTAAACATGGGAGCAGGGTGGGTGGGCGTGAATTATTTTTGGCTTCCAAAGGAGGGCATGAAAGGAAAAGTCTGAGATCCAGTACATGAATCGATGGTAGGACGCCTGATAAAAGTGAGCAAGTAAACAAGCTCCTCACCTCTGAGGAGATGGCGATGTGACACCTGTTTTAATTATAAATGGCTCATATCAGGGTGAATGTACTGTTCTTATGACTAAAAAGAACAAAACGGCATGTGACACAAACAGTATCCGTGTAGCACATCTTATCACTGCAGAGACACATTGAGCAGATGGACTGACTGTGAGGGGTAACTGAGGAGAAAAATGAGGGGAGTGACAGAGGAGGAGGTGGAGGAGGGTGAAGGCAGAATCAGCAGGATCACTGAAGGAGTGTGCAGGACATGCGCTGACAGGCTGAGACACAGAGAGTGAGAAAGAGGGAGGTTGCAGCACCTGAGAGGCAGCGGCTTCATTAGCATCCAGAGGAGGGTCGCTCGCAGGCAGCCACACCAGGACTCATGTAACTGCTGTTATCCATCGCTTGTGGAGCAGCACGGGGACGCTACAGCGGAGGAGGTGGAGGAGGCGGCTGGAGCTTGAACGAGAGGCTGAGAAGCATCGCTGCCACCTGACTCATACTGGGAGTCAGCCTCGGCACCTGCAGCGGCAGCCTGAGCACTCAAGGAGACCGGGGCAGTCGGGGAGAGAGCTGCTGAGATTATGCGCGGGGCAGAGAGCTCCTGTGGATTCCCCATCTTTGGCAGCGGCAGCAGCAGCAGGAGGAGGAGGAGGAGCAGGAGCAGGAGCTGTGGCTCTACAGATAGCAGCAGAGCTAGCTGGAGCTGCAGAAAAACAAGGAACCCCAACTCCAAAGCTATTTATTTACCCAGAGATGAAGGTAGCATTCACAGCCGAGGTGTAAGAGGATCCAGCTGTCCATGTTGCCACAGTGTTGAATGTACCTGTAGCCAGAGCAGCGACTGGCGCTGCAGCGCTGGTGCAAAAGTGACCACAGCAGTGCAGTCAGGTGTAGTTGTAGCAGTAGCAGGGGGGGGCAGTGGCTCAGGACACTGAATGACCAGTGTGGCTGATGAAGGCCACCTGGATCCGCTTGCTGAAACGAGCCAAGGGAGGTCGCGTCAAGAGCTCTGATGCCTGTGTAAGCAGATTTTGAGTGTGTTTACGTCGTCAATTTTTGTGTGTCTCTACTTCATCCATCAGTCCACAGTGTTGGGGTCAGTGTGGCACGGTTGTGTATTGCCTGGTAATGATGTGAAGCTGGATGTTGTTATCAGTTATGGCTGTCAGATTCTGGGCAGAGCTCCATATCACCTCCCTCTGACCCACTGGGACGGCGTTCTCCATCACGCCCCATCGTTAGCTGTGACCTGATGGAATAATCATACACCAGGTATTTTCACCTGCACTTTTCAAGGCCAAATGTAGCTCGTGAAAGAGAGGCTATACGATATAACATCGTGCATTAAGATGCCAATTTAGCACATTTCTATCTTATCCGAATGTGGAAGTGCTGCAACTCAAGCTTGAGCAGCTTTTGACAGGCTTGTTGATGTTTTGAAAGCCTCTGGGAGATTAATATGATCATGGATGTGATGACAGCTAAAGCAGCCCATGGATATTTAATGAGCATGCTTTCGAATGAGTTATTCCTATCAGGTACAAAGTGGGGAGGATGAGAGACATAGAGGCCCTTCCCGAGAGGAGGGTTTTATTATAAGTTGGAAGACATAAATATGAATAACCTTGTATTATGTAGGGTAACAACACTTGCATTGTCTCCCTACACAAGCCAGGTAATGTAAGAGGAGAGGACATCCTCCTTTGTATGTATGTGATGGCTGGGTAATTCTAATCAGGCACAGAGTGAGGGAGGTTATTTTTAACTCAGACAGCAGAGTGTAATGGTGCAGTGAGATGAATGAAAGACCTTGTGTGGGTGGCATAGTAGCGTGCAGGTAAGGATAAGGCTCCCACTGCCTTCACTTAGTTAAAAATCCCCTCTTTTAATCTGACACTATCATTTATATTTAACTGAAGATATGTAGAGATGGGGAATTATTCTGCAGTGTATATGCAAATGTATTGTGTTCACTCTGACATTCACAAATGAATTTATAAAACTTTTCCTCATATTTTTGCATGTTTTTCATCAGTATTTGGTTTTACTTCACTTAGCTGTAGCGATCAGCGCTGTCCTACAATGTCAAAATGCAGTAACTATATTATATTACACTAGTCAACGTTAAGCATGCACCGAGCCAATACTTGGGCTTTGGGTATCTGTCGATACACAGTATCGATCCAGTACCAGTGTTTAATTAATAAGCCGTGTGCCTCGCTATGTGGAAGTGACTGGGATCATTCCTTTATGTGTAATTCAACAAAAGGATTGGCTTTAACATTATCTTTCCAACAAATAAATACATAGATTTACTGGATTGTTATTTATTATTAAAATAATACAAAAATATTAAACTTAATAGGAATTATAAATAAAATGTAAACATTTTACTGCAGCAACAAATTAGTCAAAACTTAAAGAGGACCTCAAGCATATAATGTATATACTATATACACATATAATTGAATCGAATAGATGGGTCCCCAGCTGTTTGAGTCAGTATCGGCCTGATATCTGATCCAGTATTGGCATCGGTGCATCCCAAGTAAAAATGTAGACCAGGATCTGACTCGCTGATTTGTTACGAGTTATTTTTATTTGTGTGGATACATTATATTGATTTATTATGTATATACGTTATGTTGGCCGTAGAAATGTGTAATTGCAAAGGAAATAGCTAAAGATTAGAGCTGCAACTATTAAACTGATTAATTGATTATCAAAATAGCTGCTGATTAATTTGTGGATTTTTTTTAACAAAGCTTCATAATGTGAATATTTTACTGTGACAGTAATGTCACTATCTTTGAGTTGTGGACAAGACATTTGAGGACATCATCTTGGGCTTTTGGAAACACTGATCCATTTTTCTGCCATTTTATAAACCAAAATAATCGATTAATAAGAAAATAATTGACAGATTAATCAACAAAACAAGAGAAACAAATTCATCTAAACTAGCTGGTATGCAAGCCAAAGCTAGCTGCAGCTAAAGCTAAATTTACTTGTAACTTGGAAATGTACCAATTTAGATTAACACAAATAAAGCAATAGCTAAATACGACCATAGAGAATACAAACAGCTAAGTTAGTTATGCTAACACATTTATGATCTGATGAGGTTAAGCTACTTTTTATACACATTTTAAATGTATTAATGTAAATTAATAAATGATATAGATTTAAAGATCGATGGAAAGCTTAAAGAACATGTTTTGTTTGCTAATACTGTATTTTCTCCTTAGCTTTCCCAAAAGTCATAATAGAGTTTTTAGGTTGCATCTGTGGTATTTGTCAATGATTGTCTTGTTGTTTAAAAAGACATTGTACATCCTATCCATCTGTTACAGTTTAAACCCTTTTTTCTCTTTTTATTTTCAACTTCAGCTTCTCTGTTGTAGCTGCTCTCTACCTCTGTAGGGCTCTACAGCCTATATAGCAATTATTTATGATCTGTTTTCATGTAGTGCATATAACAAGATATGTGATGCACGTGTTAGTGTGTGTGTTAAGGTATCATACTGAGACACACCGGGACTTGGTGTTCTGTAACATTTCCCCCAATGTTTCTCGCACAAAGATCACGATGAATCTGCAGGCGAGCAGCTGAGAGACAGCTAAGGATAGAAGAAGAGCTGCTGGTGATGTGATTATATGAAAGGCAGTCTGTGTCCTTTGGCATCCTTTCTCAGAAAAAGAGGGAGTGTCCTTAATTTGCTACAGATTTGATTTCCCTCAAGTTGTTGGGGTGATGTGATTGATGTTAGAATCACATGTCTGCTTGTTTTATTGAGCACAGCCTCTACATTCATTATTTCATGAAATCAGCTGAGATTCCTTTGATGATCAGAGCTCAACACTTCAGTCTGTGTGGGCGTGTTTGCACATTTGTAAGTTGCACATCAGATGCTCAACTCCAAAGTTGAGCCTTTCTTTTAAGAGGCGGTGCGATGCAAAGCAAATTAAGTCCTCAAGATGCTGCGAAGCCCACCGCTTCCCTGACACCTGCCATTTTTAAAGTGTGAATACCAAAGCCGAGTCTCAGCGCAGGTGCGTCGCTGAAGTGTTAATGTTTGTGTCTCTGCAGGGTTCGGCCGACTCCTACACCAGCCGTCCATCAGACTCCGATGTGTCCCTTGAGGAGGATAAGGAGGCAGTGCGCAGAGAGGCAGAGCGACAGGCTCAGGCGCAGCTCGACAAGGCCAAGGTGCGTATCCCAACCCAGCTGGACCAAGGTCACTCGGTCCAGTTTCTACCTACTGAAACATGCTATACAAGGTTTAGACCTGGAGGCTACACCCACACTAACACGCTTTTGTTTTAAAATGCATAACTTTTACTACGTTTGTTAATAATTACTGTTTAACTGATAACCGACAATGCATTTAACCGATTAACCGGTCTAAAAAATCTGGATAATTCTTTAAAAAGCTGAGAATAATGCAGAGGAGCAGCTCATCACTTAAAGGGGAAAAGCTGGTCCACCTTAAGTGAGAGGACTTCCAGCTGAAGAGTTGTAGCTTGAAGCCTCGTAGCATTTATTCACAGACAAGTACACTGTTCACACACTGTCTGCTTCAGCTATGTCCACAGCTATAACGCCACCAACAAACCCACACTCGCCACACACACACACACACACACACACACACACACACACACGGTCTGTGGGACACTCGCTGAAGTTACGCTACAGCGGGCACAAAGCCACGCCACCCAATGATAGCAGCTGCTAGCTAGCTGCTACTCTGTTTGTCAGACAGTCGCTCTCTCCCCTCCGCGCCCCTACCGGGATAAGCCCTTGACGATGGATGGATAAGCAACGGAGACCTTTCAAAACGCTGACGTAGACACCCACATTCGCTTCTTGATTGGGTCTTTTCAGTCATGACGTTTCCTTCCCTGATGTGTCAAGCCCCATCTCATGAACCTTGTCTGGGAAGAAAACAAACAACTTCAGCCTTAACCCCCAGTGGATAATTTCAACAGAGATAAGGAGTTACAAGCATGGCTGACCTTGTTGGCTATGCTAGCAGCTGTTGTACAGTTAAATTTATATGCTACTATTGCTATTATTCCTGATTCCTGTCCAGGGCTGCTTCCTGTTTGCACCAGCACACACAAGCCCAGTGTACAAATCTAAAACGCTCTTCTAGAAACATGTTTGTTTCATTTTAAAATGCTGTTTTAAAATGAAAACGCATTAGGGTGGATGTAGTCTGAGAGTGAGAAAATATGTAGAAAGTGAGGCCATTTTGGCTGTTTGAAAGTTAAAGGTGAAGCTTTTGACCATGTGTAGCACTGTGTCTTTGCTATCGACAACTGGTGCTGATAATGAAAAAAGAAGCATAGAAATGTGCCTGAAAACACAAGGAAGAAGAAATTATGAACCAAACATTGCACAATCAAAATATATTAAAAAACAGCTTTGCAAATGTCTTATGACCTCAAATAGCAGGTCTAATATAACATGTTTGTTAGACCTCAGTGTGTTTTAGTGGGAACCACAGAATGTGAACAGCCTTTTATTTATTTGCAAGAACAACTTTAAGACTAGGTTTTATGGTTAAAGTTGAAACCGTTACACACCGGCAGCATTTTTTTTTTTCGTGTGATTAATTCGCAAGTCAATATATTTTTTACAATATACATAGTACTTTTGCGCAGAAGAAACATTAACAATTTTTGAGGGAAACGAGGTTGATTTTCAGAGCTTTTGCACTACAAATAAAGGCATCAACCAGTGACACTGTGGAACAGGCTGAATTGCGCCTATATTTATGAAACATTGAAAACTTTATTGCTCCTATCAACTGTGACAAAGACAGCACAGACCAGATCCGCTCTTTCCGCTCTTAAAGCCTTAGACATATAATATTCGCATGCAAGTATTTTGCATTATCATGCTATTTCTTTGTCATACACCTGGTGTGTAAAGGCCTTTAGAATTAGTCTTAGATTAAGCTCTGGTTTAAGGCTTAGGCGTGTAGTTGTGATGGTTAGGCTCAAGAGAGCGTGTTATCTTGAATCTTGTTATGTTAGTGAGGGTTTGCACAGACAAAAAGTGGTTTATTTTGCTAGGATGAATGATGTCCAGCGTCACTCAAATGGTAATGTAAACACTGGTTGGTTTGTTGTTGGAGGATGAGAAGCTGCGTCTGCTTCCTTTTTGGTCTTATTTCTTAAGCCTACATGTTTATTCTTTGTTTTTATAGAGGCAAGTACTTTAGCTCTATCATGTTCTCATTCTGGTAAAGGGGGGTCAAGGTGGGTCACACTCACACATTAAAATAATAATGGTAAATTGCATGTTGTTTTACTTTAACCTGGGGTGAGATTAGTGGGAAACGCTGCAGGACTGAGGTGACTATGAGAGAAGCCGGAGCCGATTTCAGCTTGTTTCTGAGACAAGGAGAGGGCTGTTCGGGGCTGCTGATGTGAGAGGTTAGGGGCCTCAGAGGGCTCAGCGTCACTGTTTATCAGAACCAAGCCTCGCCTGCTCTGCTCTGCTCTGGGCCACAATTAGCAGCATATAAACAAACACACACACGGCAGAGCAGGCTTGCTTTTGTGCGACAGGAATTGCAATCAGCGGTCGCTTCCGCAGAATCACTCAAGTCGCTGACACTGTTAAGATTTATGCATTTTAATAATTTGACTGTCTTCTGTGCACGTTTTGTTCTCCTCCAGCTTTACAGCTCATTGGATAGCTTCTATTGTTGCGTATTAATTCAAGCAAGCATCTGAAAAATAGGTTTATTGTCTTTCACTGGGTGTTTAAATTCATTCATTCATTATCTGTAGGCGCTAAGCTCTTGGCTATCCATCCATTCTTGAAGACGTGTTCCTTCTGCGTTGTGTCTAGAGATAGCTCATAGCTGGCAAAGACAGATCATTCCAGCAGATCTATGTTGTTATTTTCCAGGGTCACCCTCTCTGGCTCACTAATTAAAAAGATAAGTTGGCTTTATAGATAACCTGGCATAGATTATCCCTGCTGGCATTTTACATGACAGATGACTAGTAAAAAATAGCCTCTCAGCGGTCTGGCCACCAGAGAGAGAGCAAGCTGGGGTCAGAGGAAGTGCAGACTCTCTGACTGTGAGCCTTTATGGGCAGTAATTCACAAAGACTTCCCTAACGTACCACAGATATTCATGAGGAGTGCAGATACAGTTGATGCCTGTAATGTTGCCCTAATATACTTCTTCACGTTACGTCATACACACATACTAAACACCCTCTGCAGTCTCTAATTAACCTTACACTAGCACTTCATCAATGAAAACAGCTGTGTAATGTCTTCTGTGACTCCAGAGGGATAATCAGGGGTTATCTCGGGTTAGCCCTATTCCACATGTTCATTCTCAATTTGCTCCAAATGAAAATGCGAAAAACACAATTGAAGTGCTGTGAAGAGCATGCCAAAGCAGCAGTATAACCCCAACCCTAAAGCCATGTTGGCCAGTCATGCACAGAGGATGTTGGCCTATTAGAAGCCTGAAAACAAAACTATTACCAGAAGGCTACCTGGCTGTTATGGTGCATCAAGGAAGGGGGTAATCATGTGTGGACGGATAGCGAATAGCAGTAGCAGTGACCTCTGTAGTGCATTTTGACGCCCCTGTCCCTCAGTATAGTGGAAGACCAGCTTTACATTTATGTGTAAACATGTTAAAAGACCTGTTGGCAAAGTTAGAACTAGAGCTGCAACAACTAATCAAAAAAATAAAAATCTCAATTCTATATTCTAATATTTTCTTTATTCCTCTGTGACAAAACAGAAACTGACTAAATTGAATATCTTTGAGTTGTGGACAAAACAACATTTGAGGACGCCATCTTGGTCTGTGGGAAACACTGATCGACACTTTTCACCAGTTTTCTGATGTTTTATAGACTTTACTAAAATTTCAAAAAAGTTGTCTTTAGTTGCATCCATAGTTAGAACCAGCACTATTTTGACCACGTCTGCCGTTGTACAAAAAATGTCCAAAAAATACAATTGGCCGCTCAAGCAGTGACATGCCATCTGATTGGTCCCTGGTTTTCTGCTTGCCGTTTCATATAGGAAACAATATGGTGGCCTACTTCTTTTATTCTGTATGAGCAATCCACCAAAATCTATTTAATTTTAAGTGAGGAATAGGCGATGCCACTGCTGAATCTCGTTTTGTTTCACAACTAGATCGCCAGTCGACAGTTTGGTCCACGTTTCGTGAGCCAGAAGTGTCACGCTGGACGGGCTCATTTACATAAAGGGCTGTTCCCACCTTTTCATTTTGATAGAGCAATGGCCAGTGACGAAACTCCAACTCTAGGCCGACCAATTGTGTAACGTCCCCGTCAGTCACTCAGTCAGTCACTCAGTGACAGACTTTTGCGTTTGTAGGGCTGGTCGTCTGTGGTCTGTGTGGACTAGGCCTTAGAGACTGCAAAGTTTCAATGGAAAGGCTGCGCTACAAACTGGGTGAGTGAAGTTTGAAATGTGAAGGAATTTACCAGAGTTGAAATATGGAGATCAAGGGTTTTTGGAGCTCGACCCAGGGAAAGAAAAGTCAGGATAACTTTTATCTAAAAACTTAAATAAATTTAAAAAAAATATGGGCCATACACTATTTTATAATTTTGCTGACAAATCAATATGTTGTATGTGTATTGTGAGTGAGTTCCTTTTCACGGGGCTGTAAACTCTTCTGGTGATGACATGGTCCTCTTTTACAATTACAGTTACAGTCGTTACTATACTAACGAAACTATGAGGAGCAGTGTATCCATTCAAGCCAGAGGTCATCTCATTTGACCTCTTATGTCGCCTGATTAGAGGCACATGTAGACTGATGTTATGAGACTGTAATCTGATTCAAAGGCACGATTCAGGTCAGAGCGTTGAAGGTGGCAGGCTTTATAAGTGTTTAAAGCTGCTATAATCAATATTCAATATTTGTAATTATTGACTCTGCAGGCTCTGGTACAAAGTAATGTGAACAGACAGATGAATGCTGCCCCTTTGCCGGGGCTCGTCACCTACTTACCTGGTAGCAGCATAGAGGAAGATGGGTGCCGGCCTGTATGTGTGGCGCAGAGCCGGTTGAGGATCGGCACAGTTTCACTTGCAGGACCAGGCATTAGTAATCCGCTTGATGAAGGTTTTTTCCCCTGAGCATTTGTTTTTCAATCAGAGATAACTTTCGTCTTCTTGTCATGATGTCAATGTGCACCTAGCATCAGCCTCAGGTGTACAGCCGGAGGGCAGACGGTCCGTGAGGCGAAATATCAAGGGAGTAAAAACAAAACAAATAAATTGAATTAACATTAGTCTAACATAGTTTTAAAATGTTTTTTCACCTGGTGTCATGTATGAAAAGACCCAAAATGAACACTGTAAGCAGACTTGATTGATTACTGTAACCGGATAATTTAAATAGCATTTGTTTTGGAATGATTCTGTCCCAAGCTTTTTGATCAATGTATTTAATTTGATTTATTATTGTCATGCATAAATAATATGTCCAGCACAAACAGGCATACAAGACACCATTATTTAGAAAATAAAGAAGACAGAGGCGGAAACGAGAGTAGCAGCGTAAATTACAAATAAACCATTTTTCCAAGCTTGAGAAACAAAAGTAAGCCAACTTCTAAGCATTAACATTAAAACAGCCATTTCTACTTGTCATCATCCGAGCACCAAAACATTTCTGGATTTTGAACATTTAAAATAGAGGTTTTTAACTCACGATGGTGTGGACAATACAAAAGGAAATATAATTCATTTTCAACTTCTAACTCACACACTTCGCACAACCTGTTGTCCTCCTGGATGTTTTTAAATCTACTGACTTCAAGGGGCAGAGGATGGATTCAAGATTTTAGCTGTGCAACTGAAGACCTTTGACTCCTTGATAAGTTTGATAAAACATAAGATTCAGCACCATAACTGAGCTTGATTTGAATAGTTCAGAATATTGGTTTTAACAAAAACCTTGTTAATCCTGTTTTCTGGCACATTAAGCAAACGATTCTACAGTCTTATTATTTCACATTTTCTGCTTATTGAACCAGGAATCCAACCCACATCACCCTGAACAGCCAAAATAGGAGCAAACTTATGAGCATCTACAAAACAGTGTGCAGCTCTGTTCTGTATCGAGTCTGCTATTCTACATCCTTCAAAGCCCCATACGCCTGAAGCATAATTTAATATTGGGGAGACACATTCATCATAGAGTTGTGAGTATGTTAAATACCCAAGATCTTTACATATAAGTAGCTGATCACTGTAACTGTGATCACTGTAAGCAGATTCCACTGTATTTACTCTTCATATATACAATATATTAAAGCAACCTTGGATAATTATAGAAATACTGTATCTTCCCACAGTAAATTAATGGAGGTTATGGCTCCCTCGTACCATATAATACATTTTACAGCCTCTCCAGCCTAAGGCCAGTGCACGTAGCCGAACAGAATTCATTTCAAATCGATCCACAGCATCCAAGGTGAAACAATGTGGGAATCTTAATTTATAGCATGAGATCCTGTGTGTGCTGCTAATGGAGAAGCATGTGGCATGTAACATGGCAAATCAGCCACAGCAAGGGCAAGTGTTCACTCAGTCAGTCAGTGTAAGCACAGAGAGGACTGGGAGGTATTATGTGTTGAAATATTCATGTTGTGATGTGATATTGTGACGAGCGTCGCGTGGTGTTAATTGGCTGTGGTCCATAGCGCTGCCTCCCAGGGTTCCCAGTTACAGATAGGGCCTCTCTTGAGCTGGTTATCTCTGTCTTATCCTTCTGCCTCTTATCTCCATGAGTGTGTCTCCTCTCACTTCCTGTCCTCCGCTTCCTTTTTTTGGCACTACATTATGCGTTATCCTTCTGTTCATCTCCTCTCCCTTTCTTTTCTTTCTTCCCCTCCTCCCACGCCTTTTACCCAGTCTCTAACCCTCCGCCTCTGTCCTTCTCCCTCCCTCACTGCGGTCAATATGGCATCCATAATGAAGGCCTGTGTTACGTAAGAAGCGACGGAGCAGTATGGGCTCAGTCAGGAGATTCAGAGATACTACACAGCAGTGTAAAGGTGCCACCTGTGATACAAGGTGGTATGTTTGGCCATGTATGTGTGCGTTATTGCCTATAGGTTCGTAAAATGCCACATTAAGCCTATAGAAAACTTCACCTGACAGGCAGCCATGATGGATAAAGGCGAGCAGAGCAGCTGGGAGGGAGGTAAGAGGCAGCGCTCCATGAGACACATGCATACATCTACTAATGGACCTCATACCTTCATGCAGCCATGTGACTCAATGCATGCAAACGCCAAGGACGCTTTGTCCTCTATGTCCCGGTAGTGCACATTGGATTGGATGATCTCCCCAATGGAGATTTCGCACACACACACACACACACACACACACACACACACATCCAGCTTACAACCATCACTTCTTGGAATATTTACATTACTGTCCGTATGAGGAAAATGATTCCCAGAGGATTTCACTAATGTATTATTTCCATAATCCCTCATAGTTCATCACAGTCACTTCACACCTGTTGTATATCAATGAGGCAGTAGTGGACGCAGTGATGATGAAAGAGAGCGCTCGTCCTCCGTAAAGCTGATGAATTGCTCCCATAGCTTTGCTGAGCATCGCTGCCTGTTTGAAAGATCTCAAGTAGCATTTCGAGCCAAGCGAATCCAATCAGTCACTGTTGAAGGCTCAAGGTGAATGGGGAAAGAGCTGCAGGAAACACATTAAGCTTTAAAAGTCATTTAATCTCATATTGAGTATTTAAACCTGCAATAACTGGCCATTAAAAACAACGATTATATTGCAAAGACAACATTGACATATCACCTTTTAGGCTGATATGGCAAACAGTTGCTTAGATACACATCCAGCAGATATGGAGCAGCATTAGCATTTGGAGTCGTATTTGTCCCCATCTGATGAATCCCAAGTCCAGTATACACTCCAGCAGGGGGCGACGCCTCTGGTTGCAAAAAGAAGTCTGATTGTAGAGAAGTCTATGAGAAAATTACTTAATTTATTACCTCAGTAAACATTGTAAACATGAGTTTATGGTCTCAGTCACTAGTTTCAAGTCTTCCTCAATACAGCATGATGTTCATTTAGTAAAGTATGGTCCCATTCAGAGTCAAATAGTCCATAAAGCAGGGGATGATTTAGGGTGTGGTGACCTAATGCTGCTACCCTGGCATTGTCTGGTCTGGGAGTTATCCTTTTTTGTCTTACAGCTTTAACTCTTTCACAGTGTGCTTTCAGTTCATTAAACTGTAACATTTTGGTCTAATTCAGTGATTGGTTGTACTTAGCTCCACCCTCTTGTGTCACGTCCAGGTTGCAAATAACCAAGATGGTGATGGCCAAAATGCTGGACGTGAGGCTTTAAAACGGCAGTCCACAAACCAGTGGGTGACTTCACTGTGGCTACGTCCACTTCTTATATATACAGTATATAGTCTATAGTCTCAAGCAAACTCAGCCACTTGTGCTGCTTAACAGCGATGATCATCACGGTGTGTAGACCGCTAGAAACATCTCCTCTAAATGCACAACAGGCAGGAGATTTTAGAGTTTATTTTCTATTACAGTTTAGTTGCTAAGTTCTTTAATCGTCTCTTCAACCGTCGATAGCTGATCTGATCAGCAATCGGCACAAGCCTACTCTGCATATGTAAATAGTCGATTGTAGGCTAGCACACGTACCATCACATCTTTATATTAAATTTTTTTCTTGACACAAAGTATAGTACAACAGTGCAACTGCAACAGACAGGTTTTTTACAATTTTTTACAACATTGCCATCCTAGACCCATATTCCCTCAAACCAGAGCTCCTATGAGCCCATTAAATAATACCCACCACACATTCCTCTTTGATGTGATCGAGGTACACATTGGTAACTATGGAAGAGCTGCCAAGTTTAACATGGAATTGAATTAAGTAATCACAGACATGGTAAAGAAGGAACAATTTCTAAATAAATGAGTAGATTTGAAAATATAATAATAATGAGAAAAACAAAATAAAATGATGAAAAAGTTTAACAACAATAAAACTTAACACATGATAATACAGTCTGCATTTTTGGGGTTGGGAAATTCTTCTGCCCCTGAGTGGCCAGAAAATCTGAATTATTGCTGCTTTAAACAGAGAGATAATTTCCACTTCTATTCCAAATCAACTTGAGTTTCTTTAATCAATTAATTAATTTCCACAGATTTGCTACTAATATAGACGTGTGGATCTGCCGTGCATTGTACCGTATACTTTCTGTGCACTGAACTGAAACTCAACCTGTTGCTACGCTTTATTTTTAGGTTGCTATGGGAAAATCAGATTGGAGCACCACTATGACGCACTTTGAAAGCATTTTACTGAATCAGTATAAGGTCCAACTAAAGCTACAGCATCAAAGCTCTGGTCTAGTGGGCTCGGTTTGGCCTCCGGCTGAATATCACGCACTCTTCCCCTCATCTTGCTCTCTTTCATCTGCAGGTTAATATTTAGTAAACGAGTCTACGCTGGGAGATTACTCTAAGCTACCTACATCCCTGTGCATTTGTTTTGGCTTTTCAGCTGACTTCAGTCATGTTTGTCACACAGTCAAAGGCAAATGTAATCTGGTTGAGGGCATGACCGTGTTGCCAACTGTTGCTGCCATCGACGCCAGGCTGACTCCAAGATTATGTCCAAAAGCATTTTATGTAATTCTTAAAGTGGTGTGTGTCTTCTACTCTTGCAGATATCTGGATTCAGAGGGATTGTCTGTGAGCATATGGTTCTCCCATTACTTTTTTTTTTTCATGACGTGACCTTATTAAATCTTCCCTTTTTGTAGAAAATGTAATGCGTCACTATGGGCTGAGGAGATTTGCTTTTGCTTTGTGCAAAAATATCCGTGGAAAGCAAGAAAGTTGCTCTCTCATCTGTGGACAGTCATCAGTGTTGGTGGTTATGTCACAGCCTGCAGGAGTACGGGAAACATTTCATTAGCTGTATGCGTTATCTCAATGGACTGTTTGTCCCAATGAAGAAGGTCAGCAGTGATCTGATAGGAAGGCCAGTATTGATTCAACCACTGCAAAGATTGTGGGATTGATTTGTGAGCCATTTACACAAGTGCTGTTTGTGCTACTCATAAGTGAGCACAATTCAAGAGCCCTGTTATACTATCGGTGTTGAAGTGGTGATTGCTGCAGACACTAACATGTTGCATCACTCTGAATTGAATTTTAGACATTGCAGCAGCCAAATCATTTATGGAGAGATACGAAGTCTGGATGAGCCAGAGACTACTTGTATTCCTCACCAATTTTTACACCCCGCACAAAAACAAGAATTACAGCTCGCCAACAGTGCACAAAGACTTTGTAATGAATAGGCCTCCACTCTTTTGTGCATTAGGATACTATCACCATTTATATCTTTTGTGCAATCTGACATTTTCATTTAACTCCCTCCTTGTTTCCTCCCGCCAGACCAAACCAGTTGCATTTGCTGTTCGCACAAATGTCAACTACAGCCCCTGTCACGATGATGATGTCCCCGTGCCAGGCATGGCCATCTCCTTTGAGGCTAAAGACTTCCTCCATGTCAAAGAGGTGAGTGGTTCGATTCAATACGGTGATGCCGAGGGAAGTTAAGGAGGACGCTCGAGATAACTGTCTTTGCTTGTTCTGTGTAGAAATTCAACAACGACTGGTGGATAGGACGCCTGGTGAAGGAAGGCTGTGAAATCGGTTTCATTCCCAGTCCAGTGAAGCTTGAAAACACTCGTATCCTCCAGGAGCAGAGAGCCAAACAGGGCAAGTTCCACTCCAGGTAAAATCCCTCATCTGGTCTCAGCTGGGAGATAGACTAAAATTAATTTAGACCTCTTAAAGCTGCAGTGGACGAGATTGGAGCAAAAAAAAAAATTTTTTTTTTACAAAACGGCCACTATATCCTGACAGTAGTACCTGAAACAAGTAATCTGAAAAAAATCATGTGCCTCTGTGTCCTCCGGTACTCCTAATGGTTTCTGCAGAAATTGAAGGAAAACAACCAATCAATATTCTGTTACGGTAATGTCTGTTTCCCTGCTCAAATGTTTTCAGAAATATCTTGTAGTTTCTGTTGAGCTGTATAAAGAGAACATTTGTGACATGGCAGCCATGTTGAGATCTGTTGACAAATCCCAAGCACCGCTCACATGATCGGAGCGCAGCCAATAGGAACGCTGTCTCTCTGAACTGACCTGTGACTGGTCAAATCTCTTGCCACAGCCTTGATTATTTAAAGCCTGAAAACAGCCACGAGGAGGTGCAGAAATGTATTTTTTTTCAGAACACGTTAATTTCAATATGCTGAAAGTTTATTGTAGTATTTTTGCCAAATTATGTCAAAACATTGTCACCTACTACAGCTATAAAGGGTAGGAATCGGAAATTGCTTGTTAACATTGATACCTGTGGCTGTTGAGTCAACAACAGTCAGCATCCCGTTGCTTTCACTTGTGCTCGCACTACTGACACACAAGACTGAACATGATTGGCAGTAATGTTAGTTTACCAAATGAAGGTCCCTCCAAGAATCGAAGGCCTGGCCGATGTTGATCCTAGAGTTAGCTTTTCCTGCTAACACCGTGGTCAGAAGAGCACAGGGGTAGATAATGTTAACACAATAACATTACTCACTCTGGATTTAACCCCAGTCACATCACTCAGCAGCAATCTGCAACTTCCCCTCTACATTCACTTGATATTCTCAAAGCTAAACTAACACTCCTGTTCCGCTGCTCGCTCGTTTTCTCACACACTCGCCGCCGCTCTCTCTCTCTTACTTTTCCATTCACTTCTCACATGCACACACACTTTGCACTGGCTCCGCTATTCTCCCACAACACCGATCCCCCCCCCAACATCAGTCACATTCCTGTTTTGCAAGACGGGCTTCACTAGATACAACTCTTATTGATATTTTTTGTGCGTCTGTGGAGTCCCGTCTGAGTTGTGGTGAATTGTCATTAGTTGGTCTAACCAAACTTTTTCACAAGCGCACATGATGTCACATGGGTGGTTTTAGAAAATCGGGCCTGGGTTCTTCCCATTAAAAGCAGTCTATAGTGTGATAGAGGAAACCCAGAAAGTCTAAATTTTTAGGTTAGGTTACAACCTCTTCACACATTGGCCATAAAAAAAAATTACATGTATATATGCATGTAAAAAGTTTCATACAGTCCCTTTAAGAGTTGTTGATCTCACGTGTGGAACACTTTTTCTCTTTTCAGTAAATTGGGAGCAAACTCATCCTCTAGTTTAGGTGAAGTGGTTCCTAACTCTCGGAAATCTACTCCTCCTTCGTCTGGTGAGTAGCTTGATAGGCAACTTTAAGACTCCAACTTTACACTTAATACAGTCTTTAATCTATTAAAGCAACTTTTAACCACTGAATTCAAGTTGAAGGTAAGATGTGCTACTTACATTTTTAATATTTTGTATTTTTACCTCCTGTAGAGTTGACGTTTTCCTGTCAGCCATAATTGTACTTTTACATGTTTCATTTGCTGTCAATGTATAGCAGCATCAATGCTGTGCTACTGTCAATGAGAAGCTGTGGCCTCCTGTGTTCTGCTGTGTGATGGTGGTCTTGTCTGTCTGTGTGCATAGCCATTGACATAGACGCCACAGACTTAGACCCCGAGGACAATGAGCTTCCAGTCAACCTGCGCTCCCCTAAAGCCAGTCCAAACACTGTCATGTCACCCCTAGCAAAAGAGAAACGAATGCCCTTCTTTAAGAAGGTAAAGTCTGGACTACCCAGCCTTCTGTTCTTCTTCTACTGTCCGTCCGCACGTCTCTGACTTAACGCCTGCTTGGCTTCACTCAGCGGCCCATCCTGTTTGTGTACAACTTCGTCCTCGTCCCTCGGCGTGCACCCGTCCATTAGCATGCATGCCTGTCCTTAACCTCTCTCTTTGTCCTCTTCCGTCTCACCACAGCTAAGCAGAAGCAGAAGTCGGTAAGTCTTGGCGTGCGGTGCACCGGCTCAGGAGGGTCTGGAGATGACCTCTGGGGTCTGAACTGTACAAACCCTCTGACCTCCCACCCTACTCACTGCTCCTGCAACTCTCTGTGTTGTGTTTGTGATTGTTTATGTGTTTATTAGTGATCCTGATTGAGTGAGAGCTCAGTGTGAACAGCCTTTTAATAAGCTCTGAGGTTAAAGGAATAGTTTGGGAAAATATGCCTGTTAGCTTTCTTGCTTGAAGTCAAATGAGGAGATCCATACCACTCACATATCTTCCATTACTGCAAATATGAAGCTGAGAAAGGAGAGGCTTAGCATAGCTTAGCTCAGCGTAGCTTAGCTTAGTATAAAGACTGGAAATGGGAGAGACAGCTAGCCTGGCTTTGTCCAAACAGAATCTGCATACCAGCACCTCTAAAGCTCACTGGCTAACATTTTGTATCTGGTGTGTTTAATATACTGTATGTTGATTGAATAAGTGGATTTCCCAACATTTAAATTATTCCCAGCTGGGATCGGCTCCAGGTTGAAGATGGATGGATGGATGGATAAATTATTCCCTTAAATTTTTTGGTTGTAACCATGTAACAGAGACAGAGTCATCCTGAGTAACATCCTTAGTTTTTGCATTTTTCTTTGTTATTCTTTTACTGATATTTTTAGCAATGACAGCAGTTATAAAGGCGGTTTGCTGTAAAAAAAAAAAAAAAAAAAATCAACATCACCGCATTCAAAAAGCATTTTTTCCCATTATCACATGCTAAATGTATATAAAATCATTAACAATCTTCTCACATATCTAAAAAAAAAAATCCAGTTAAGTCAATTTAAGTTTGTAATATGTCTAATACATGAAAGTTTCCCATGACTAGGCTGACGTTAACCATGTAATGCAGATTGAACTTAGGCTACCATAAGTATTTGTGCAGAACCACACTGTCCATTAATACCCTGATGTTAGTCAGCAGTAGTGTGCAACAGTTCCCACAACGTCCCAGGGGGAGCACAATGACGACAGCACACGTTAGACAGAAAGGAAATGCTAAGAAGTGGAGAGAAGAGGATGAACGAACTACTACTACTACTACTACTACTCATCATCAGCAGCATGAACATTAGGACAAATAAGGAGAGAAAATCAGTAAATCAGTAAAAACAATACTGTGTGGTGGATATGATAATCAACAGTCTGCTCTCCAACAGAGCTATGGCTTACATCCTGCAAGGTTATTGTTTTTTAAAAAGAAAAGTAAGAGAAAGTACTTTGATTTTCTTCCAGTGTGCTGACATATCCACACATCCAGATGCCGAGGACTTACAGCAGCTTCCGGATCAGTACCTCGCTGTCAGACAGAGTGGATAAAAAAGCAGCGTACAAACAATTTGCATAGATTAAAATGACAATCTGTCCAAAACTATAACTCTAAATATCTACAGTAAATGTGACATTACAGATAACAAAGTGAACCACCATAAGAATATAATCGCCATCAAGACAGATGATTATAATGTTCACTGTCATTTAATTTTTCACCAGTACCAGATCTTATTAGCAAATTATTACGATTTTATCATTTTCCTTAAAATCAGTTAAGTGCTTTGGCTACACTTTTCAATTAAGGCTGCAACAAGCAACTATTATCTGCAGAGTATTTATATTGATGAATCGATTAAATGTCAGAAAATAGCAGCATGTTTTTCCAGAGCCCAGGCCGACATTTTTAAAGATCCCCTCCACACATTAAGACAAAATACTCTGTTTTGAATAACAAGTTAACATATTTGTTTCCACACGAAAAAAAACTAATCCAGAATCTATAATACAGTAATATGTAAATATTGTTTGACGTGTTTAACTGATGCTTCCTATTTCACCGAAAAGTCCATTCTCAGTACATGTGAAGTTTCCACCTCAGACTTTAATAAATTGCACCATTGTTACACCAGGATTTGCTTCCAAACTAGTTGTGATGCTGTAACACTCATACGTACACGTAGCCTTCTGGTGTCAAACTCTGCACATACATCAAGACGTCAGTGTCTTGCTGTAGTTGATCAATAGTTCAAAACCCCAAAATACTCAACTTGCTGTCACATAAAATGAAGAAAAAGATAAGATAAGATGAACCTTTAAAAAACAACAGCAAATATTAATATTTGAGAAGCTGAAACAAATATAATACTTGGCATTTTGCTTTAAAACATGAGTTTAAAGGGATAGTTTGTGTCTTAGAAGTAGGGTTATATGAGGTTCTAACTATATCAATAGTCAGTGACATTAGATGACAGTCGCCCCCAGCATCGAGAAACAGGCAGGAGCACCAGCACCGGAGCAAAGCAATATACTGCTATGGATAGAGACGGCAGGAAAAGGTGTTTTATCCATCTAAAGAAAGGATCACATTAAAAATAAATATCTATATCCATTCAAATGTACGCTATATTTAAAACGTTTTCACCCCTTCAGCCCTTTTCTTCTGCTTTTCAACAGGGAACCAAAATCAGAAAATATCCTAAATATAGTGCACACTTAAACGGATGTAAAAAAAAATTTGAGGTGAGCCTTTCTTTTAGGTGGCTAAAATACATTTTTCTGCCGTCTACAGTACTGTGTTGCTTTGCTCAGGTGCCGGTGCTCCTGTTTGTTTGTTCATGCCGGGGGTGTGCCGACCGTCACCTAGTGTAGGTAATACACTGACTATGGATAAGTACTTCATACAACCCCACTTCAAAACACCTGAACTATCTCCTACTCAACTTTAACTGATTAGCAGAATTGTTGCAGATTAATATTCAGTTAAGGGATGCACCGGTCCAGTTTCTTCTCTTCTGATACAGATTCTACTGTATCAGCACCGTGGCTGCTACAGTCGCTCTCTTGATGGTGAACTGGAGACAGTGAACGCAGCACCGTGGCTGCTACAGTAGCTCTCTTGATGGTGAACTGGAGACAGTGAACGCAGCACCGTGGCTGCTACAGTAGCTCTCTGATGGTGAACTGGAGACAGTGAACGAGCACCGTGGCTGCTACAGTAGCTCTCCTGATGGTGAACTGGAGACAGTGAATGAGCACCATGGCTGCCACAGTGCCTCCTGATGGTGAACTGGAGACAGTGAACGCAGCACCGTGGCTGCTACAGTAGCTCTCCTGATGGTGAACTGGAGACAGTGAACGCAGCACCGTGGCTGCTACAGTAGCTCTCTTGATGGTGAACTGGAGACAGTGAACGCAGCACCGTGGCTGCTACAGTAGCTCTCCTGATGGTGAACTGGAGACAGTGAACGCAGCACCGTGGCTGCTACAGTAGCTCTCCTGATGGTGAACTGGAGACAGTGAATGCAGCACCATGGCTGCCACAGTAGCTCTCCTGATGGTGAACTGGAGACAGTGAATGCAGCACCGTGGCTGCTACAGTAACTCTCCTGATGGTGAACTGGAGACAGTGAATGCAGCACCGTGGCTGCTACAGTAGCTCTCCTGATGGTGAACTGGAGACAGTGAATGCAGCACCGTGGCTGCTACAGTAGCTCTCCTGATGGTGAACTGGAGACAGTGAACGCAGCACCGTGGCTGCTACAGTAGCTCTCCTGATGGTGAGCTGGAGACAGTGAACGCAGCACCGTGGCTGCTACAGTAACTCTCCTGAGGGTGAACTGTTGACTCAGTTGTCTGTTGAGCTCACATACTGCAGCTGGTGCACCACTGCATGCGAGGCACAAATCTTGTCCTTAACAATTAATAATCGGTTAACAAGTATCGGTTATTGGTTAAGAAAATTTTCAAAATTAGCATCCAAAATATTGATGCCCTTTTATCATAATTTATAATCTGTATAGAATACCGGGTTGATCATATGGAAAGGATTTCTGTGGCACTAAAATCGGAGCAGATAGCAGAAACTCTGACTTTTAATGTGCACCAGTCACATCATGGCTGACATCGTATCGCCACCGATACCGATCAGATTAATCTGAACGGTACATCCCTGATTCTATCTATGACTGACTGATTAATCGACTCATTGTTTCAGTTCTAATATCCAATATCTTGTCAAAGTCACCTCTATGATTTTTGACTTAAAACTGAGGCTGTTAAACAAACTGAGCTCCTGCTTTGCCTGTAGCGATCAACTTTTTCTTCCTGTTTCCTAATTTTTTCCACATTTTTCTGTTGATCTGCTGAAGCTTTTTCTCCCGGTCTGACTAACCTTTCCTGTCTAGTAGTTTTTCTTTTTATTCAATGACATCAGAACCATGAAATGAGAGGATTTATCTAAATATTGTAATCCATCATAAAATATTGTTTACTGTAAGCTGCTTTGAAGTATCGACAACCTCATGATGTTAAAATGTGAAGTAAACTGCCAAATCTATTATATAAATCAGAGCTTGTGTTTTGCTGGGCCAGCTGGGACGTCCCATTTCATGGTTCATAATGTTCCAGCGCTTTTAAATCTAGTCTGGGTCATTGTTGTTTCAAATCCCTCAAGTGATTTGTGATGGTGAGTGTTTACTTTGTCTCCATAAATGTGTGCAACTGTTTTTCTTCTTCTGCTCTCTTAAGGCGGAACACATTCCTCCGTACGACGTTGTGCCTTCTATGCGGCCCGTAGTTCTGGTTGGACCGTCACTGAAGGGCTACGAGGTGCGTCAAAACTCATTTCAAACACTGCCTTTGCTGGGAAATTATCCATGAAATGCGTGTCCCTTGTAACTCCCTGAATTTCCGGTCCACAGGTGACAGACATGATGCAAAAAGCGCTGTTTGACTTCTTGAAACACAGATTCGAGGGAAGGTAAGTGACCTTTTAAAAATGCAAGCTCTCGTCCTGCTTCCTTCCTCATTCCTCCTCTCTGTCCAGCTCTATAGGCTGGTATTTATCCGTCCCCTGAGGTTAGCCGAGGGAGTGTGTAAGAAGTTTGTTTGGCCTGGAGATGTGTGTGCTGCTGCTGCTTTAAATAGGCCCTCTCCATGTCCTTAATAGGCCATAGTGGGCCCTTGAGCAGAGCAGGACTCTCTTTACTCAATGTGGAGTCCATCCACCCATCCAAAGCAGTGAGGCCATGAAGTTACACAATACTATGATCTACTCAGACCACCGGCAGCTGCACTGAATGCTGTTAACTCCCCACTGAGTCCTGTTCTTCAAACATGGTTCAAAGGGCAACTTTGGTATTTTTCAACCTGAACCCTATTTTCCTGTGTTTTTGTGTCTGAGAGGACCAACATTTTTTAAATAGTGCTGAGGGAGATCGCTACTAAGCGAGCTGTAATGTAATCGCACGCCATCTTGAACATTCAGTAAAAGTTTGTTTTTACCACTGATATTTTCATATGGTTATTATAAGTGTATGACAACATTATTGAAAGGACCCTACAAAGAAATAATACATTTTTCTTTATGTTTTGCTTGATCCAGTCTGTTCACTCGAAGAAGTCTTTTATCTTGCTCATCATTTTATCTAACTCATCTAAATATTCAGCCATGATACTGAAAATCTTTTAGGCATCACTAAGCTACGCTTCCTGTCCCATGGCGCTCCTCTCTCCAAATCTCCTCTCACGTTTCTACCGTTGTCTCTTCCTGGCAACAAGTCACTTTACAAACTAAAGACAAACGTTTTATTTCTCTGTACGGTCCTTAAAAAAAACAAGCATTTCGTGGACGTAAGCTGACGGTGAGGAATTGCCCTCAGCGATGACACTGCAGCCCTTTTAGCATCTGCCATCTGCAGGGTTCTCCCTCAATACAGTTAAAAAAAAAAACGTTGTCTCTATTAGTCACTTAGACCCAAAAACATGGGAAAATAGGTTGGAAAAATACCAAAGTTATCCTTTAACTAATGCAGGATAACCAGCTAATTTATCTCTTCAAATGCAGTCAGAGAATCAATGTGTTACAATGCACTCTTATTTTGAAATAAAGAAAACAGCAGTAATTGTACTGTATATGAGGTCGGTATGTAGGTAACCCTCCCAGCATGCACTGGGGCAACAGATCCCATGGACGCAAATCTTACTTTATTTGTCTTTGAGCAGTTATTGGTGTTATTGTGTCCCACATTATGCTCCACATTTTTTGCATCTAGCTATTACCAGTGAGTATGTTTAGACTGTTGTGTGCTCAGTTAGTGAGGTTTTCTTTAATGTAAGCAGATGGTGCAGTTTTAATTATAAGTCTAGTCCTAATAATCAGCATAATGTTGGCTCTCCTCTTGTTCTCCATCAATGAGAATTCCTGGCTCTTAAGGTTAAAAGCCAAAGTCTTGTATGAAGTGCAGTAGAGTCATTGTATGGGAAATTGTTTCAGTCTAATTAAAACAGTTCTAACGAAAAGTCTTCATCATAAAGGGGATCAATACAAGAGTTGTTTCAATACTGTTACCAGTATCGGTAATGCCTCTGAAACAGCCTAAAATGCTAGATTGTGTAGTGAGAATGCGAGTTTATGCACTGATCTGATATCACGTTATCATATAGTTTAATGTATCGGCTCATTTACGCTACACAGGAACAACACTCACTACTCAGTCTGTACATCCTGCATGATGGGTGCTGTGTATGATTGCAGCTCTCAACAGAGGTGAGAAAGAAGCGCAATGGCTCACTCGTTCGCTACTTCCATCATTCGCTCCAGAAAAAATGGTCGCTGCATCCTGGATGGAAGTAGCTACCGAGTCATCTTGTTTCCTTTACGTCTCAGTTTAGAGGTGCACATGCGCAGTACTGATTGGGCAGGTGCTAGCAGAGAGTGTAATGTTTGCCAGAAGTAAATGAAATTTGGCAATATTTTACACTGGAAAATCCCACCAGTAAAGTGGTGACGTGTACAATATGCAAGGCTTTAGTTTCAAGGGTTAGTTTAGTTTCCATACAGGGGTATTAATATATAGCTATTAACAAAATAATTTATATACAGTGGATAGAAAAAGTCTCCACACCCCTGTTAAAATGCCAAGTTATTGTGAACTTTTTCCACCTTTTAATGTGACCTATAACCTGTACAATTCAACTGAAAAACAAAATAAAATAAATAAATAAAAAGCTCACAATAACCTGGTTGCATAAACATGCACACCCTTAAACTAATACTTTGTTGAAGCACCTTTTGTTTCTATTACAGCACTGAGTCTTTTTGGGTTGGAGTCTATCAGCATGGCACATCTTGACTTGGCAATACTTGCCCACTCTTTCTTGCAAAAGCACTCGATATCTGCCACATTGTGAGGGCACCTCCTGTGCACAGCCGTCTTCAGGTCACCCCACAGATTTTCAGTAGGATTCAGGTCTGGGCTCTGACTGGGCCAGTCCAAAACTTAATCTTCTTCTGGTGAAGCCATTCTTTTGTTGGTTTGGATGTACGCTTTGGGTCACTGTTGTGCCGAAAGGTGAAATTTCTCTTCATCTTCATCTTTATAGCAGACACCTGAAGGTTTTGTGCCAAAATTGCAAACAATTTTTTTTTATTTTTATTTTTCCCCTAAAATTAATAAGATTTCATTTTAACAGGGGTGTATAGACTATTTTTATCCACTGTATATATTTTTGTTTTTATTGCGCTGATATCGAATCAGTACTGGGTATCAAAATCTGTATCTGGAACATAAACCTACACCTCTCGTTTAAAATCCTATCAGTATTTTTCATCAGACTTTTGGGGAAAGGAGTTAAAATTAGATCATGTATTGGGAAGAAGTCTCAGTTAATGATCTATGCTTTTGCAGCTTTGGGTTGTTGCTCTTATAGTTTTTAAACCACCTCTAAAGAATTGTAAAATCCAGGTCAAATCATCAACAGTCACATCAGCTTAACTCTGTTATTCATGTTCAAAGAACTGGGATTCCCTTTTTATCTAAACCTTTATTCTTGTAACTCTCAGACTCTGCTGTCTATCATTTGTGTTTTTACAGCTGTTTGCTTCTTTATTTTTGGTCTTAATACACAGCAAGAGTAAGCTATTGTCCTCCCATCTCATGTCAAACAAAATCCATAATATCTGGTTAACCAAGTATTTTTCTTGTCCCTTGTTTCAGAATATCAATCACTCGCGTCACGGCGGACATCTCTCTGGCCAAACGCTCAGTCCTGAACAATCCCAGCAAGCACGCCATCATCGAACGCTCCAACACACGCTCCAACTTGGGTATGTTTGTGCTAGAAATCACTGCAGTGCCTGGTGGGAACATCTGGTGTTTTGATTCATAATGTTTTCAAGGAGACCAGCTCATGTGGAAAGGGAAGGAAACAATTAAAGGAACTCTTGACAACGGTAATGATAACTCCCGACGATCCGGAAAGGCCTTGGCCACTTTTCTTTTGTTAGGCAAGAAAGATAGAGCATAAATGCCAGATAAGTTCAAGAGCCACTGTGATTTGACCGAGGTTGATCTGCGTTCAATGTGATTAGAACGAAAACTGATTTCCTGAGCGGACAATCTTTGCTATGTATCAGCATTAGCATCAATCCTAGGAAAAACCTGGAAACAAGAAGTGTGTTATGTTTCATTTTTTATGATTATAAAAAGCCACCACACTAACCACACTACAAACTGATGATTTTACTGCTGCTGCTGTCCCAGATACAAATTCAAAAGGAGCTTTAAGGCATCAGCTCCTCCACCTCTACTCTCTTTTTAAAGATACATTAGGACAGAGGTGCATTAAGAGCAAAAACTTTCCCTCCATATATCACCCAAAGCTTTTAAGTTTAAACAAGTGCCACGTGGAGTCTATTTAGTCTGTTACATACTTAATCTTTAAAAAATATCCATCATAACAAGCCATTTTGTGCTCTATAGAGCCTGAAATCTTCACTTCCCCCAAAAGAAGTCTGCGAAAAGATCAAGATTTGTACATTTGTTTCTCATGCAGATGAACATTTTAATGAAATGTCTCGAATCAAAAGTGACGTTTCCATAATACGAGTGAAGCCTTCCTCGCCTCAAGATACAATAAACGATTTCAGGAAAACTCTGCATCGGAAACAAGTGAAAGAATCTCAACCCTTTGGCCTCTTTTAGCAGGGAAATTAAAATTCATGACTCATTCGTAGTCTGAATGAGCTGTTAGGTTGGAATGTTTTCATGTTATCAGTTTACTTCAAACTTTGTCGTGACTGGAAGTCATGAAACTTGGCCGCAGTTCCTCTCAGATTGGGAATCGTGCCCTGCTGTGATATTTGCAGGATAGTTTTTGCAGTCACGTCGTCTTCTGTTGGAGCGGAGGTTGTGTGATGTAACAGTCAGTTAGAGGTAACCGAACATGGCTCGCTGTCTGTACGCCTGGTCCCTGAAGTCATCATGTCTTTGGAATATTTAAGTTTCTGTGAAACAGAAAGAAACGAGCCAAGAATAAAATAATTCGGACAACATTGATTAAGTAAGTAAAGATTTATCTATATAGCACTTTTCAAAACAATTGTTACAAAGGACTTCACAATAAAAACATAAAATATCAAACAGGCATGAAAGTAATAAAGATAAGAGCAGCAAAATATATATCAAAAATGAAAAAAATCTGATTAGAAACTCCTGTTTCCATAAAGAAACAACCTGGAAGTGCCTCTACTTGTGAATAGAAAATAAAGTCGAACCTCTTCATTGGCTCCCACCCTCCTTTTCTTCATCAGCTGAGGTCCAGAGTGAGATCGAGCGGATTTTCGAACTGGCCCGGACGTTACAGCTGGTTGTTCTGGACGCCGACACGATCAACCACCCGTCACAGCTGGGGAAGACTTCCCTCGCCCCCATCATCGTCTACGTCAAGATCACCTCTCCCAAGGTGAGTAACATGTTTAATCCAGTGACAGTCGGTCAAAGTGAGTTAAAGCTGGGATTTTAAATACAGCAAATGCGTGAGGGGACTGATTCATCACTTTGACCTTCAGCGTGAGTTAATAAAGGCTCATGATTCAGTGATCAATTAAAAACACGGGCATTTGGGTAACATAGAAAACGAGAAAAAGCATAGCTAAAGTGAGATACAAGCTTTAAATCAAAGTGGCATCAGTGTGAATCACACTCACAGTGGGCTAAAATAAAACACTCTACCACCTGTTCTCTTAAGTACAGCCTGCTGCCACATCATATACAGCTAAACTTTGAAGTATTTTTACATGTTATAATATAACTGTGTATGCAGGGTACTTTAAAAATGTAATAGGATACAGTTACTAAATACCTGTTAAACTATGTTATAAGTAGCCTAATCCAAGTATCACAATATAAAAGCAATGTCATCTGATTATGAATATGCATATTTTGTGTGTAAAGCAGAAAATGGGAACAATATCACAGAGCAGTACAGTTCTGTCTTCCAGCTGTTAAAATGCTGCCGTCATCCAAGGACTCGAATCATTTGGCACATTAGTTACTGGAAGTAAATTAATTTAACCTACATGCACATTTTATATACGAAGTGGTTTGTTATTTGCTACAAACCTTGTTGCCTCTGGGCAACAAGAATAATCTCGATTAACTGGAACGTGTGCAAACCACCCTGCTTTGTGATAACGTGCACTGTACTGTGATGTTGTTCACCTTCTCCCGAAATGTGGCTATTGACCCCAACTAGATGAGTCGCAAGGCAAAAACCACTGGGTTGATCTATAACAATATACTTTGTTTTAGAAGATGATCCTTTTTTTTTTTAATATAAAATCTTTATCTGAAAAGTACTTGAGTAAAAAATATAAAGTAGCAGAAATTACAAATACTCAAGTAAAGTTCAAGAACCTTAAAATCCTTCTTATGTCTGGTTCAGACTACATGATATTTTTGTCGACACCCTCACCGATATGTTGTCTGAACCAAGCATAAGGACACTACTTGAGTACATGTACTTAGCTTCTTTTGAAGTTAAAGTCCTCACAGGCAGTGGTGGAAAGTAATTTTTCTTTCTGGATTTTTTTTTTTGTGTGGTATACATTTAACTTTCTTGGACTTTTTGCCCACACAAAGAATTATGTTACCTAATTTGCCCTCAGGTGCTGCAGAGGCTCATCAAGTCCAGAGGCAAGTCTCAGGCCAAACACCTCAACGTCCAGATGGTGGCTGCTGACAAGCTGGCTCAGTGCCCTCCTGTGAGTCTCCACAGTGGACCCAAATAATCACCGACTTGATTTTTGTCCTTAAGCGATGGTTTTGGCTCTAGGTTTTAATTTCACACATATCTGAAGTCAGATTTTTTTAAAGCTTTATAATTCGTGCCAGTTCTATTTCTGCTCTTCTGTAATCTGCTTAGTTATTATAATTATAGCACTCCAGGGTTGTGAGAGTACAGGCTTAATTTAATTCAAATAGTAGAGCATACATTTAAGAAATCACTCTCAGAAATAATGCTGTTTATTACATGGCTTTGTTGAATACTTGATTCTGATTGGTCAATCACTGCGTTCTACAGTCAGTTATTTCTTTATAACAGTCCGTTGCTATGGGCACAGTGCTGCTGTCGGACTCTGGCGGACCGTTTTCGTGTCAAATTATTGATTTTTTAAGTAGGTAACCATGTAATAAGCACAATAATGTACAGCCAGTGGGTCGTTGAAATAAACCCCAACAATGCAAGACCGTGCTGCATCATCCTGTCAGGGTTTATTTCACAACATATATATATATATATAACGTATATTAACCCTTACGTAGTGCTTAGGTCAGTGAGTGGTTTCTAACATAACTCTGACATTTTGTATATTTAAAGATCAGTAGGATTGGATTCTTTAACCCTGTCTGCACCCTTCTCACCTTGCTCAGGAGATGTTCGACATCATCCTAGATGAGAACCAGCTGGAGGATGCATGTGAGCACATGGCTGATTACCTGGAGGCCTACTGGAAAAGCACCCACCCCACCAGCTGCAACCCCCCCAACCCAGTGCTAACGAAGCTGCCCACAGCCACCCTGCCCTCCAGCCCAGCCCCGGTCTCCGGCGTGCAGGTACAAGAGCCAACGTCGCAGAGCGGGGCAGGGATACCTGTAGCGAAGCTGTGCAGATGAAAGGGAAAGGACAGGAAGTGACAGAGGCAGTGCTAGAGGACTAGAAAGGGAGAGAAGAAGAAAAGCTGCAGTAGATGAGGTTTGGGGTCCGTTCAAGTCAGCTCAACCGTACAGTTTTACAGATACAGTCAAAGGAGTTATACGGCAATTAAAGCTAGTTAGAAGCACACAGGTCTGCTATAGTAAAAGAGACATAACATTATATTAAATTGAGGTTTTCTGCTGTAACTATTGTAACATGAATAATAATGTTCAGACTGAATTCCACACATCATAAACTTTAACTTCCATCTGTTTTTGTGTCCAAAAACCAGCTTAAAGGCACCAACAGGTGGTGTGGTGGAGGTTAAGTGTATCGTGGGTTGGCAATTAGGGTTGGGCGTTAGTCCCAAGTGGTCATCATCAGACCAATAATCAATGATATATTTGTGATATATTCAGGTGTGTGTATATGTGTGTGCGCCGCACTCCCCCTCCCCAGTGCTGTAGTTTCAGCTGGCCGATCAGCTGTGATGGAGCATCATAAAACACACTTTCAAACTCGACAGAAACTAAATACAACTCACCAAAACTGGGTTAGTCTTTCTAACAATCACCAACTCTGGTTTGGTTGAAACGAACCCTTATTTCACAGAGTTAGATGTGAAAATATGCCGACTCTGCGTTTTGTTTTCCCCGCTGTATCTCCCCTCTCTCGTTCTTCTGACCAATAAATTAGCAAAATAAAAACACAACATTGTTTAAACAGTCACCTAAAAAAAAAAAACAACCAGCGATGTACTGGCCAATCACCAATAGCCGATATATTCATCTAATTTCCGGACCCTATTGGCAGGAAGTGGGACGACATCATGTTTATCTGAAACCCTTCATTTCAAATTCAGAAGAAAATGTGTCTTTTTTTAACCATGCAGTATAGATTGTCATATTCATGTTATGATTTTGTATCGTCAAAGATAACTTTTCAGTTAATGTCACATATCTGAGTGTGTAAAGACTGTATAATCCCTTAACCTGTACCCCTCTCTCCATCCTCTGCCATCACATTGGGAAAAATAAGACTGAGAATGAGGAAACTCCTGATATTGATGAGGATGAGCTTGACATGTGATTGCTAGTGTGGTGAGTGTTGAGAGGCCCTCAGATAGATGTGTCTTAGACTTCAGGTGCTGGAAATCCATAAGGAAATACAACTCTGCTCCTCCTTGATTCATTAACCTTCAATGGATGGTTGATGAATATTAAAGCAGTGTGTGTGTTCAAGTGTGAGTGCTTATATATAATATGAAGCAGAAGCAATACAGGTGAAGTGAATATTAATCTGTATGAGCTGTGTATGTGTGTTTGTGTATGTGTGTGTTTGCAGTGCATTATCTTGCTTCCTGTCATTGGACTGACTGACATGTGTTACTAACCTCAGGGCGGCAGTGCAGAGCAGAAAGGAGATAAAGTATTAGTGGAGAGAAAGGGCTCCAGAGAGGATCACCAGCACCACCATCACCATCACCACCACCACCACCAGAGCCAGGACCAGGCTGACGCCGATGCAGAGGCTGAGGGGGAAGGCAATGAGGAGGAGAGGCCTCTGAGGACGGAGGCCTCCAGGAGAGCCCAGCACATCCACCACCGTTCGTCTTCCACCAGGACTGAGCACCACAACCACCATCATCACCACCACCACAACAGTCGAGCCCGGGGCCTCTCCCGGCAGGAGACTTTGGACTCGGAGACCCCTGAGAGCCGAGAGAGCAAAGGACTCGGCATATATCGAGCCACGCACTCAGCTCCTCCACCAGGAAGAGGAGGAGGAGGAGGAGGAGGAAGAAGAGGAGGAGGAGGAGGATGAGGATCTAGGGGAGGGGCACCCCCAGCAACAACAGCGTTACGAGCCACTGCCCCATCGGGACCACAACCACCATCACCACCACCACCATCACCGCGGTGGGGCGGACGAGACCGGTCACAGCACGGGACACCACCGCTCAAAGGAGCGCGAGCAGGACCATAACGAACGGAACAAGCAGCGCTCGCATCACCACCGGCCGGCACGCGACCACCACCACCACTACTATGACCGGGACAGAGACAGGGACCGAGAAGGGGAGGTGGCTCCCAAAAAGAGGGGTGACGCGGGGGAATGGGCCAGAGACTCCTACATCCACCAGTGACAGACCACATCCCTCCTGAAGCTCATTTGGACTCAACCATTCTGTTGTCCCATCGTGCTGCTATACCCTGAAACCACAGCATCCTATTTATGTACACTTCCTTTGTAAATGCTGTTGCAGCTTTTTCAACGGCAGGATTTTGATTACATAGATACAAATATAAATATATAAATATATGTGTGTGTATCTATGCATAGACGTTGTTTATGTGTGGATATGCATGAATATTCTCAAATATGCATATTTTAAAACCTGTGTTTGATAAAGCATGACACAAAAGCAGAATTTTTTTCTGTACTGAGCTGTGCTTTCTGTGATTAGCATTTTTATTTTTTATTGTTTTTATTATTTTTTGCTTGCTACCACTTGAATAATTTGTTCCTTCAGACTACTGCTAGGGTTGACTGCAACGGTTGACTAACCAAGTTAGTTTGATGCTGTATTTGCAGCGATCTTTTTTTTTTTTTTTTTTTAAAGAATTGTTCGTCAATTTGGGGACTGTGCATATTCGCTGTCTTGCTGAGAGTTACCAGTTTATTAGGTACACTTAGCTAAAATGATGCAGTCTAATACAACAGCCCTGCAATAAATCCTACCTTCATGAAGGTTATAATGTTCAGTTCATGTTGAAACTGAATTTTATGATCATTTTGGAGGCTGCGCTTCGTGGTGCTGTTGGATTTTATTATGTACTGTTGTACTGGCAGGTGTTTCTATTATATTTTCTACCCTATTTATATCAAGTAGGGTAGTCGAAATCAGTGGTTTCAAAACTAGAGTCCGAGCGCCGAAGATCACAGGGGGTGTGCCAGGATTTGTCTGGTCTGAGGCCGTCAAATTAGATTTGCACATTTAAGACTAAAATCATATTAACACACTTACTGGATAATTTATTACAAAGGTCTGTATAGAAAGCTATTTAAAATATTTTTTTGCTACTTAGTAGGCCATATTCTATTTAAACCAGGTATTTCTGCACAGTTACAGATGAAGATCAGGGTTCACTAATATTATTAGTGTTATACTAATGTAGAAGTAGATTCCAATAGTGGCTACGTAGGATTGTTTCCAACTCGTGTGATATAAGCATTTCCAAAAACTCCAGAGCATTCTCAAATCCCAAATTCAACGTTTACTGAAAAAAATGTTTTTATCTAACAAAATATTCACCTTCATTCCATATTTGTTGGCATTTAGCCTTTCAAAAACAACATTTTCACTGTGATCAAATACCATTTTGCTCACCCACTTGCCGCAGGGAGCAGTCTAGCATGAATTCATATATTCAACCATAAATTACATATACGATAAATACCATAAATTACATATATTCAACTGCAATAACAAAAAACTATTTTGGCTCTACTCTAGAATTAGATTTGAGTAGTGGCTGTCTAGGATTGTTTACAACTTGTGAAACGTTTCCAATAGGTCCAGAGCGCTATAAAGTCCAAAAGTCAACATTTGTTGAAAAAAGATAATTTAAAGATAAATTTACATGTTTGTATCTAATGAAATGTTCAGCTTCAATCCATATTTGCTGGTGTTTAGCCTTTCAAAAACAACATTTTCACTGCAGTCAAAAACCTTTGTTAGCAGCAATCAGACACCATAAGTTACATTTATCTAACCATAATAAAAAGTGCATTTCTATCAATTTGTCGGTGTTTAGCCTTTCAAAAATAAGGTTTTCATTGCAGTCAAAAACCCATTTCCTAGAAGCAATCAAACACATAAATTACATGTATTTAACCGTAATAAAAAAAAAAAAATCTATTTATGATTTTGTTGGCATTTAGCCTTTCAAAAACATTTTCACTGTGGTCAAAACTTGCCGCACAAAGGGAGTATTAATGGGGCCATGTAGCAGCAATTTAACACTTAACCATAATAACAAAAAAAAAAAATGTTTCGGCTATAACAATATTATAGTAAATTAAGTCATTACAAAAAAAAATGTGCATTTGCTTGGCGCATCCGTCAAGATGTCATCAATTTATTTATATTGACGAAATTGATGAGTTATCTTTATAAAAGAAAGTAGATTTAATGAACAAAGATGAACTCATTTATTACACTGGGTGGAGGCTGGGAACCACTGGTCTAAATAACAGAAATATGACTGCTGTATTAGACTGCATTAGTTTTAGCTACCTAATTAACTGCCAACTGAGTCTAGATGGAAGATCAATATCACTCAAATATGAAGCTATAGCTAGCAGCCGGTTAGCTTAGCTTAGCTGGAAACGGGGAAACGGATAGTCTGACTCCGTTTAAAGGTCAAAAAAATAATAATAATCTGAAGTTCACTAATTAGCACTTTGTGTGTCTCATTTGTTTAGTCTGGACAAAAACATGATATAACAACAAGTTGTGGTTTTGCAGCAGGGTTTACCTTTAGCTAACATACTGTGAGCTAACCGGCTGCTGCTATCAATCTTCTCATCTCTCGACAAGAAATCTAGTAAGTGTATTCCCCAAAGTGTCAGACTGCTCCCTTTATTTTATGTTTAAATTCTGCGTCCATGATTTTGGTTTTAACATATTTAAGCCTCCCTTGAGGTGCACCTTAGTCTGGCCTTCCAAGACAAACAAGTTCAACAATAACTTCCTCTCTTACATGCAGTACTGTTCTCTTTGTATGGGTCCAGAGACATTTTATACACCCTTTATTCTGCACTTTTACTGATTCACATTGGTTTCAAGTGAAATTTGATATGACATTGCAACCTTACTGTTGGTCTACTTCCAAAACTCCCATCAAGGTTCATCTTTTTATTGAGTCTAACCCCCTTTTTCTAATGAATGTTGTTTTATTCCCACACAGTATAAAGAATGTTAATTTTAGGATATCTCCTTCACTAAAACAATTAAAAGATGCATTTGCAAACAGTTCAAAAATGTTTACCAGACAAACATAGTTTTGTCTTTTACCATCTGTTCACTCACAACTAACAAACTGTTTTAAGAGTCAGTGACGTATTTATGTATTAATTCGTGATACTGAAAATCTGAATTGAGTTGCCCCTGTTTACAAACCCCCTCCGTCCCTTCACTCTTTGATTTTGCCTGACAATTGTAATTATAAAAAAAACTCCATTTCTATGCTACATTTGTAGCACAACAGATTTTCTAAGTGTACATGTGTATGTACATAATGCATAAATACAAAGAATAAAGTTGGCAACAAAGGACTTGACGAGAGGAGGAAGACGGATTTGATGTGTGCTTTGTCAGAAGACCCAGACAGAAGACAGAGAAGAGCGGCGTCTATAAATAGTCGACTGAAACTCTGCTGAAAAACTGAGGTAGACTCATCGGGCCTGCCTCCTGAGTCGTCATGACAACATCGACATGAATGACAATACTGAGGGGATGCGTCTAAAATAGCTTCTCCACACTCCGATGCCTCCACAATAGACAAACAGAGATGCACCTTCAGCGCAGCAGTGAAAAGAGCGGCCATGTTAATCGGCATACAGTGAAACGCACAGATATGTGTGTAGATGGACTTAAGAGTCTAATGGTATTCATAGGAAGGACGCTTGAGCTGAGGTCGTTGTGAAGGTCCACAAAATGCTGCATGATGGGAGAACGGGCCAGATGTTTGTGCAGTGTCGGCACAAATCTGTAAATTCTGCAGATTTAATGAACACCCATGATTGAGTTTGCACTGGATAAATTAGTTTTGAGCCTTTTAATTTGTATTTAAACAGACGTTTCATGAATGTAATCTAGGGCTGACCTGAACGCTTAGAAGCTTCAACCATTGACATGCAAATCAGTCAATAACATTTATATAGAAGTGTGTAAAGGACAATGTACAGTGAGCTGGTTGTTGTTGTGAAATAAACCCTGATGGTCTTACATCGCCCTGAAGGGGTTTATTTCACAACATTGACCCGCTAGCTGTACATTATGCTGCTTATTACACGGCTACTTACTTAAGAAATCAAAACTTTGGCACAAAATCTGACATACATATTGCTGTATATAGCAATGGCCCGTTATGAAGAAATAATAGACCATAGAGCGCCGTGATTGACCAATCAGAATCGAGTATTCAACAATGTGTCCCAAAATAGCTCGTGAAATAAGGAATAATCCCCGATTATTCATATCCAACATTAATTATTATGTTATTCTTGAACGGCTGTTGTTGTTTGAGACCAACAGACAGACGAACATCAGCCACGAAGCTTCGAATACCTTTGAATATTTCTCATGGAAGCTTCGAAGCCCAAAAGCTTGATATATGATGAACATGAAGAGAGAAAAAAATGTATTTTAAAGGAACTTTTATTGTGAAAATAATTAATAATTTCCTTCCTGTGGATGAGCTACATGCAGCATCATTTCTCTCTTACAAATCTTAATTATTGCCTCCATCGCTACTAAAACACACTAAATTGTTAATGCCTCTCATGACCTCTTTCTGCACGCTACTTCCTGATCTCTGAGGTCCAGCGAATCCACTGTCACCATGGCAGCTGTGTCGTCACTGTTGTTATGGTGATGCAAGCACTGCTGCATTCGCCAGTACTCATTCAGCCTCCATCCCCACGTGCCTCCCTCCCTCCCTCCTTCTCCTTCCCCTGCTCTCCCCTCTCTCCTGCCCTCGGTGTTTATAGAGCTTATCCCTATATGGCCCGCCGTTTCAGAGAGCAGCTGTTAAGAGGCAGATGCTGTAAACAACACGGCAAGCGTCTTTGTCAACACTGCCCCGTCAAAGCACACATACATAGTGTTGTAATATAAACACTATTGTTCCCGGCTGCAGGCTCGGCGAGAGCTGATGGTGCTGTAAGAGAAAACATGGCCTCCGGTCAGTTTTTCAGAAACTTGGCAATAAAAAAGCCGATGGTGTCCCCGTCGGCTCTGCAGGGGAGGGGCGCTGCCGTTCCCTTCTGGTCCCAGCTCAGCTCAGGACTGAACCTCTGGAGGAGGCGCAGCTGCTCAGGTGACAGGCCGGCTCCCAGCATGCCTTCTGCGCCGATGTGAGGCTCCTGGAAACGACAGTGGGATTTGGTGAGTTTTTGTAACATCCTTCTCCATATTTGTGAGTCTCTCTGTGAGAGCTGCAACTAAAGATTACTGTCAGTGGCGATTATTTTCTCGGTTAGTTGTTTGGTCTATAAAATGTCAGAAAATGATGTTTCCCAAAGCCCAAGATGACGTCCTCAAATGTCTCGTTTTGTCCACAACTCAAAGATATTCAGTTTACTGTCATAGAGTAAAGAAACCAGAAAATATCCACATTTAACAAGCTGCAATCAGAGAATTTTAACCTTTTTTCTAACTAAAAAAACAACTGATTATCAAAATAGTTGCCGATTATAATTTAAGAGATAATTAATTAGTCATTGCAGCTGTGCTGTCCATGTGTCTGAGGTGTGTTTACCTGAGGCTGAAGCGTGAGGCAGGGGAAAGTGTCGAGGGCCCAGGCTACCTGCTCCTCATTCTCTGCTAGAGTCACCGTGCAGGTGCTGTACACAAGAACGCCGCCTTTCTTCAACAACCGCACTGCCTGTAAAACACAAAGACTTTTTTATTAAAGCAGCTATGATCATACTTTCATAACAATAATGTAAGACAATGTGAAAGTGGTCGCTCAGCTACCCTCTGCTTTATGGAGTTTTATATCGTGATTCAGTTCATTGTTTTGGTTTTCTGGCCTGCAAAATGTACTGTTGTGGTTCACTATCACTGCTCTCGTAGTGTCGTTTTTGGCCAAATTTCTAAAAATCCACTGAACACTGCCTGCTCAGCACCAAACAGCTGGTGAACAAAGTGCTGCATTTAGCAACTTCAAGAGCCAGATATTTCCCTGAGGAGTTGGTAGAGAGCAAAAACAGACTTAATATCGGACTTATGTTCATCAGGTGACCAGAAACACGGCTCCAAATGAATAATGATGACGCTCTGTACCTGCTGAATGTCCAACTCAGCAACTGTTTTCTAAGAAGTTCGCCTTATGTTTAGGAAAGAACGACATGATTGAGCTTAAAACTACATCTGTACAGTGAAAATGACACTGAATGCTGTGAATACGGGACACGAATGAACAGCTGATTGTAACTTGACAGTTTGTCAGACCCATCTACCTCCCCTACCTCCCTCCCGCCTGCCCGGTGCGTCTTTTTGCTCTTTAAACTACATCACCATGGGACTTTCCCGGAGCGTTTATTGTTGCCGCAGATGTGTTTCATACAGGCACTAGAGTGGTGAGTTTGCGACAGCCATGACAAAGTGGTATTATAATGCCCAGGAATGAGAACGGGCTGGTATACCAGCACTGCCACAAAAATGAGTCTTTCTTCAATCTTGATGCTGAATAACTTTGAGGAAATGCTTATGTTTGCCACAAAAATCCACTCTAAAACAGATTTCACATTTGCTTCAGTCTACATTGATGTAAATTGTATAAAACGTAAAGCAAATTAGTGTGACTATCGCATAAGCTAGTAATGCTGCTTTTTCAAAAAATACTGACACCTTTTGTTCCTTCAAAGCAGAAAGCTGTACCAATTGAGTGTAAAATCATAGAAAACATTATAATGTATAAATGAAGTGTTACAAGCATCAGTGAACTGGGTTTTAAAAAGTCACCTGATTAGATTAATGTATCCTAAATAAAAATCCTTCCCTAAATAATCATTTTGAGTTGTATTTTCCCTTTAAGATGTGAACTCCAGCTGTGTAGTCAGACAGCAGTGTGATTTACGCCCGATGCTGCCATCTACTGGTCAAAATCAGTTACTATCAATGTGATAAAGTGTCTCGTCTGTGGGTGGTGAAACCTACAGCGTGGAATAAGTTGCGTTGCAGTGGCTGGTAGGAGCAGATCTCCTTGAGGCTCCAGGTGAGGGACATGCTGGGTCTCTGTCCGAGTCCGCTACAGGGGGCGTCCAGAAGAACCCGGTCAAAGCTTTCAGGAGGGAACGGAGGTCCTGCAATATGTTCAGAAATGTCCTGAGTCCTGACAAAACAAGTATATCTAAATATATATTTATGTGTCCCTGCTGTCACTGTGTACCTTCAGCATCCTGTGCTGCGTCGCTGCTCACAGCTTGAGTGCTGTTAAAACAATAAACTTTGATTGAACGTAAATGCAGCATCTGGGCGTTCCGACGAATTTGATCGATCTTATTTCGGATCCTGTCCAGGGCCACGACCTCGCCCTGCAAGAGACAGAAAAATAATGATAATTTTAATAAATACTTAAAAGTCCTGCCTTCAAAACCTTACTCGAGCAAAAGTACAAAAATAAGCAAGTAAATTTACTTAAATCAACAAAAGTAAAAGTACTCTTTACGCAGACAAATTGTTGACCAATTGAAGCTGCTTTTAAATACTTTATATTTAATCTTCAAAAACCTCAATTGAGTCCTAAAAGCCTGGTTTTGCAGTGCAGTAAGAATATTTCAACCTGTTTATTATATAATTTAACTTATTTATGAAATGCTCCAGAAATGAGGCATGTTGCAGCACTTGAATTGTGAAAATTCTATAAATAATCAATAAATAAATAAAATAAAATCAATAAATCCTTTCATTGCGAACAGGTGCGTCGCTTTTTGGAAGCCGATCGTATTGTTTAAATAATACGCAAAGCAATTTGTGAGTACAGCAGTGAGATAAATGTGGTGGAGTAAAACTGTGAAGTAGCGTAACTTGGAAACACTCAAGTAAAGTACAAATACCTCAAAACTGTACTTCAGTGCAGGACTTGAGTAAATGTAGGTAGCTACTTTCCACCACTGGTTATTCCTGCAGTTTAACAACGTATAATGTGTCCTCATTAAATTTAATAATACCTACACTCGGTGACCTGAACAATAGAAAAACCTTCATGATTATGATATCGTCATTATAAGTTTCACAAAGTTAATATTTCCCGAATTTCCCTCCGGGGATTAATAAAGCTTCATCTTATCTTATCTTATTTATTCAGGACACATCTTCTGGATTCAGTTGCAGTTTACAGCTGAGTCTATTTTTCCACTACACTTGTTTAAATCAAATAAATGTGACTAGTTATAATACATGAATTGTATTAACTAATTAACTATACTAATAATTGTATTATATTACACTTATCGTGTGTCTTCTTCATGGAGGACACACAAACAACCAAAGTCGACTCAAGAGTGTTACATGACAGAACGCCTGCTACTCTTCGCAGCAATCATTTTCTAGATCAGTGGTTCCAAACATTTCTGGCTCGTGTCCACCTGAACGTCCTCTATGTTCAGGATGACCTTTCATCGCAACTTTAACAAGTCGATGAGCTCTTCAACCCTCTTAAAGAGTTTCAGTTGGATAACTTTCAGAAGCCTGAAGGGTAAAACGATTCAGTACTTCATTATTAGAGAAGAGTCAGGAGAAAAGTGTAGAAGAAATATGTTTTTGACTCGACAATCAGCGGACTAATTTGCCTAATCTTCACAGGTCTTTAGACCACGGTGGAAATGTAGAAAACACTGGGCTGAAGGAACCTTTTAGGTCCTTAAAAATCAAGTTTTAGCTCCAGGAACTAAAAAGTCCCTTGAACTTTTGGGGGAAACCTGGTTTAACAGATGCTGGTACCACCAACAGATACTGGTACAACTAACAGATACTCATACCAGTAACATATACTCATACCACTAACAGATACCGGTACCAATAACAGATACTCATACCACTAACAGATACTCATACCAATAACAGATACTCATACCAGTAACAGATACTCATACCAGTAACAGATACTCATACCAGAGTACTCATACCACTAAAGAAACTGGACCACTAACAGATACTGGTACCACTAACAGATACTGGTACCAATAACAGATACTCATACCACTAACAGATACTCATACCAGTAACAGATACTCATACCAATTACAGATACTCATACCAGTAACAGATACTCATACCAGTAACAGATACTCAACATAAATACTTTACCACTAACAGATACTGGTACCAATAACAGATACTCATACCACTAACAGATACCGGTACCACTAACAGATACTCATACCACTAACAGATACTGGTACCAATAACAGATCCACCACTAACAATACCACCACACAAAAAACTCATACCACTAACAGATACTGGTACCACTAACAGATACTGGTACCACTAACAGATACTCATACCACTAACAGATACCGGTACCACTAACAGATAATCATACCACTAACAGATACCGGTCCTACAGATACCGATACCACTAAAGAATATAAAAAGAACCCCACATCTTCTACAGATACCGGTCCCTCGTCCGGTCCACTAAGAGATACTCATACCACTAACAGATACCGGTACCACTAACAGATACTCATACCACTAACCACTACAGCCCCATTTCCACCACAGGAACTAAGAACCTTTTGAGCAACTTGCATTTCGACCACAGGGACTAGGGTCTAAATTAAGTTCCAGGGACATTTTATGGGGCCCCAAAAGGCCCTTGGTGAGGGATACAACTTTTTGAAAGTACCGTAACTGTCTGGGTGGTGTTTGCAGATATAACGATCGCTGATTGGTCAAACACACACACACACACACAGTGCTGCTGCTTCAACTCTTACTACCCCTGAGATTAATCTTGCGTGGCCTTTGGGGGGTCTCGAGCCCTGTTCTTTTAGCTCACGTTGTATATTAGATTTGTATTTTATAGACTGGATCCTCAGGCTGAATATTAACTCTGATCCCTCGAGCAGTGTTCATCTTGTACCTGATCCCTCATGAGTGCAGCGATGTGGCAGGTCTTCCCTCCGGGTGCAGCACACATATCCAGGATCCGTTCTCCAGGACGAGGCCCCAGAACGTGTCCCACTACTACAGAAGGAAGGTTCTGCACAGCATGATAAAACAACACGTAGGAAGAGGCAACGGTGAGCAGATTATTTATTTAATGACATTAGTAAACAGAAGCAGTGCATTTAATTACCCTATTATACATGGTAATAGTATAAATACCTGTAAGAATGCCAGGTTGGGTAGGACACCATCGAAGGAAGGACTCTGGTAAATTGGCTCTACCATCCGAACACCTATTCCCCTAAAATAAGAGACAAATACTGAAGACGACTGAATACATTTTCCTTTTTGAATTTTAAACCACACAAGCAACGTGATTGTTTGACTCAGAGGAAGACTGGCGTGTGGTCGATACGCAGTTCACATTGTTCTCCTCCCAAGCCCAGCTTCATGCATCCCTGAACACATGCATTCAATTTGTTAATGCTTGTATGGTGTAGACAGAGACTAGAAACACTCGACCTCATGTATAGCTGTGCTCCTCACAACGCAGCACAAATGCCACCTGAATTAACATCATTTCCATTATGATGGAAGTATATGATGTCCATCCTCATGCTCTATTATGTCTCATAAGTTGTTGCAACAATTTTTGGGTTGATACCATTTGTCACACAGATATGGTGCTAAATTTAACCTTTCCTTGTACAACTCAAAAATGCTCCTTGAATGGTCCCATTTCGTGAGTTAAGAATTCTTACAACTTCTGCGTGTTCATGAGCTTTACGTCTTAATGTTGTAACAGCATGGACATTACAAAAAAGATTTCTTGTATTTTTAAACACGTCGGCTGTTTTTGAGTCGGCGTTCTGACTTTACAGGGAGCATTTACATGAATTTTCCCAGCCTGGAACCGAAATTTACGATTATTCCAACACCATATGAATGCAGCACAAATGCCTTATCTTAATGAAAGTGAAACATAATGCGTATACAAACAGACAAAACATAACCTCCTTGGCAGAGGTTACTGCAGTAACTGTATGTTGACCTAATGCAGCAGATGAGTTCACTTGTGATTGTGATGGGTTTTGGCAGGTAGCTGCTGTCCCTTCTTCCCGGTACCACCTATCGGCACTGAATCTTTTAGTGGTACCGAACTGTACCAGCCTACTTTCGCTCCTGTTTATGGAGCAGTGTGCCTTGACTTTTGTCATTTGTAATCATATACTGATATAAAGAACGTCTGCTTACTTGGCAGGTTCATCTGTGCAGAAGATGCTGGAGCGGTCCATTTGAGCGACTCCATTTCCCACAAACGCTTTCTTTCCCTGGAAGCTCGTGGCTCCCCGGGTGCACCGACCCTCCAAGTCAGATAGGACAGACACCACATCTCCTGTCTTCATGTCTGAGAACAAAGAAACACGGGGAGATTTCATGCTAGATAACCATGATCGACAAAATGATGTTGATTGTAACTAAATGTGTATTTTAATTGACTTTAACAGCATCTGTCTTTGAGTGTTACACTTAGGGCTGGCGAGGATCCCCGGGACGAACACATGAGCGCCTCTCAGCACGGCGCTGCCACACTGAGCACCAACCACCACCTCTGAGCTGAGCTGCTTCACAGGTCTGAGAACACCAGAGGACAGAAAGTCACACATCTTAGTGTGCATGGACAATTAATCGCAACCCTTTTTAAGCATTTCCTGAGACTGTGTGTCGACAAGTGTATCAAAAATTTTAATTCAGGGGGGGAAGTTATATGCAAAAATACCTCCTTATACCCCCAAAACAGAACAGAGCAGGAGATATTGAACGTGCTGTTACTGTATTTTATTTGTATCTCTTTGGATCAAAACACACACTTAAAAACTAGAATTAGTGCACGAAACCTTTTTATGTTTTTGCTGTCGTCATCCCATGAAATTCCATGTGGGTTTGGTCTCAGGAAGCACTCGCCCAGTGGTTGGAGTGATACTGCAATTTAAGGCTAAGTGTGTACTCCGTAGAGCAGATTCAGATTCGTCTGACGCTGTTCCAGCATTCCTCACATACCTCGGGCCATCAACGGGAAGGAGCAGCACATCTGGAATATGCGGGTGAGGAAGAATCTGAACGGAGACCTCCTCTGCTGACGAGCTGCACATCTGCTGCTTTGACAACAACAACACAGTGAATGATCAGGACTCGACTGACCGCCGCTGGGGGTACTCTCCCTGCTTCCTTTTTCATCCTCACCTTTTTCAGCTCTTCTCCCAACCTGTGTCTGATCTCTTCCAGGGGAGCGAGATGAGTGCTGGCCCGGACACAAGTGTAGGAAGGAGGGTGAGAGAGGCATGTGAGCAGCTTCTGGAAACGACGTTCTGCATCTTGATGGCTGACTGCATCTAAAACCTGAAGGCAAACAAGATGACGTTAAAACTGTGAGATTAAACAATTAGAAAACCATCAGGAACCTTTTAAATTTAGCATATACCCCAAAAGCAGTCATCTTACAGTATGTTACAGTGAAAATAACACTACTGCCACTTGAATTAACATCATTCAGGTCACCATATTAACCTTCTTAACCCCACATTAGACCAGTTTTTGTGTCTTTTAGAGGGAACAGGGGGTATTTGGGGGGAGATATCAGGTCAAAAGTAGATGTCACATAGAAGTGGTGTACATTATCCGAAAGCTGGGAACCTGAAGATGAATTTGAGATGCAGCTCAACATTGCGTGTCAAGTTGTTCTAGTCATAAATCAGAAATAAATATTATTGAATTAATTAGAATAAATTGTATGTGTATAAGGGCCTAGAACATTATGATGTAAATATATGATGATCATCCCCATGCTCCATCACATCTCATAAGTTGTTGCAATAACGTTTGGGTTGATACCATTTGTTACACCAATTTGGTGCTAAATTTAACCATTTTTACCACTCAAGAATTGATCAATATTATCAATAATCCCTCCAAAATACCACATTAAGACACCAAGACCTTGAAGAACACCATAGAAAAAGTCATGCTGTGATTTACTATCAAAAACTTTTGACATTTGGAGAGTTCTGTAAGGATTACCGATTAGATGGCGAGCACTTTTGTTCTGGAAACTGCTCAGAAACCCCCTTATTATCAATCTAGCTGGGAAAGCCATCCATCCTCTGAATGCTCTACGTCTCTAGTTTGTGGCTGTAACGTTTCATGAAGCTGTGATTATCCTACAGGTCACCACAGGTCATTTTATACAGCGACGGTAAGTTTAAGAAATTAATACAACAATGCGTTTCCAAGACTGTTTAGGGACCCCAGTATGCAGAAATATTCAAACACATCATTTTAGAATAGGTGACAATAACACATATATACTGATTCCAAAAAACTGCATGTTATTTTGCCCAAAACTGCATGTGATTATCATAAAGTGGGCATGACTGTAAAGGGGAGACTCGTGGGTACCCATAGAAATCATTTTCATCACATACCTTGAGGTCAGAGGTCAAGGGCCCCCTTTGAAAATGGCCATGCCAAAATTTAGCATCAGTTTGGAGCATGCTATTTAACCTCCTTCCCATTCCTTAGTTCTCTAGTTTCATGTGTATACTGTATGTACCGTCACTCTAGCTCTAAAACTGAACCTAGTACAGCTTCTAACAGGCAGTTAAGTTGGTCGAGATCGCTGCGGGTCTCAGTTCTCTACACAGAATTAATAAATACTTCCCAGGACCACATCTATCACTGAGGACATTAAGCACATGTCTGCGGGTTACTTTCTACAACTACACAGAAACATGAGCTTTCTAGGGCTGATCATGGTCAAGAAAACAGACTATAAAAGAGCATTTAGACATTTGTGTGGGGAGATGAAAAATAGCAGAAATGGATATCAGCATTTTGGTAGAAAGCCAAATGTTTCTTCAGGAGGGTTTTACTGGAGAAATATGTAGTCATGACATCAATTTATCTAAAATCTGAGCTACGCCGTGAGGGTTCCTGCATCATCCTCGTGTTGTCTTTTCCACTGAAAGAGAGGAAGACATCTCAGTTTTATGAGGTGTATTCATGATTCTCCAGAGGAAACAAGTAAATTCCTACCTCCTTGTTTAAGAAAACACTCTTGAGATAATCAGTGACTTCAGGCTTCAGAGAAATCCTCGGAAAAATAGACATTTCTTCAGTCTGTACAAAGAAAAGTATCCGATCAATAACAGAAAGCAAATCAATCACGATTGATGAACTTTAGCAGGAGAATGTAGAAAGATGTGGTTACAGTCTGGCTGATAATCACAGAAAAAACACAATTGCTGCAGTACAGAGGCTGATATACTACTACTAGTAGTACTGCTACTACTGCTACTAGGCTAAAACCAATAATAATAATACTTTATTTAGAACTCCAAATGTATCATAACTGGGATCATATTAAATTAAATTGAACCTGTTTTTAAAAAGGTAACAGTCATGTTTTTATGGTTTTATGGTTATTTTATTGTATTATTGTTTGTAAATAGTTTTTGCTTTTTGTAGCCCTATTTTTTTGTTTAGTTTTGTGTATTTTTTCTGTGTATTTCCAAAATATCTTAGGCTATAAGTGCTGTGGTTTCTGGGATTGGTTCTTACTTGTCTATACACAAATAAACATTAAATAAATCAATAATACCAATATTGTAATAAAATACGAATAATTAAAATTAAAGATGAGTGGCGGTTTAATACATGCAAAAACACATGCAGTAAAAGCACAGAATAAAGATTTTTTCTTTATAATATTGTGTTTTAATGAGAGATTTTAATGAAAATAAAGAGCTTATTTATCGCCTAACCTGTTAATCCTTCTTCACAATGTCCGTCTATTATCGGCACAATCTGAATGCAATGTAGCACATGTGAGATATTTAAATAACAGGATCCATTAGCAGTAAAAACGTGAGGAATCGCCTTCTGCTAACATTAAATAATATCTTATAATAGACCTGCCAGTACTTTACGTCCAACATACGGGTCAAATTAATAATCTGAACGCTGGTAGTCAATCCTATTCACACAGCTACTTCTTACATTCATAATTAATGACCTGTCAGTTCAATCAATAATATATCGAACTAATATAATCGATGTAAAGGCTATTTTAATCATCTTCAGCTACTCACGCTCTGTGGAGGCATGAAACGTTGTGGTGTTTTTGCTGCTACTTCCGCATACGTCACTAGCTTGGTCACATGACACCAGTTGACTTAGTATTCAGTAATGCAGCCTGTTGATCACCAATACCTGTATGACATTTACGTGTTTTACTTAGATATACAAGGTATATATGTTTATGCATATATACAAACATTTAATACGTGGCTTATTACACTCTATAATGTAGTTATAAGCAAATAAAAAGACATTTTAAGTGCTTATTAATGTACAATATTTGTCAACAGTTATATCTTCTGCAATGAAGACTTTTTAAATATATATTATTACCAGTTGTACTATATTGCCATTCATTACCTATTTATACATCAACCCCCACTTATGGCTGGCCACAGAAGGAGTTATAGTTGCTGACAAATATATTAATAAGCACTTTTATCTGATGCACTTGAGCAAAAAACAATAATAGTCCCACTGAAATAAAACAACTAAAAATCTGTACCATAGAATCATAAATCATCATAATCTCTGTTTGTTATGTCGTACTGTTTTGTGTTATTGTCGGTGTATTACTTTGCATCAGTTTGTCTAATCTGTCACCTTTTCATGCTCAGTCCTACTGCACAAAAAATAAATAAATAAATAAATAAATAAATAAAATTAATAATTATAAAGTGCTGCCATTATAGTAAATGTCCAGTTCTGTGCATATACTTTATCATTAAAAGTAAAATACATGAGAAAACATCAGAAAGTACAGCATAAATTCAATTTGTCTGCATGGTAAAAGGAAACATTTAATAGTTTATGTTTTACTGCAGTATGTCTACTCCCCAGTAAACTTTATTGTAAGTACTATCATTTTTAAAAAATAATTATATAATAATAATAATAATAATAATAATATATGTTAATGAGTTGTATATTTACGTCTGCTCCCTTTTTAAAAAGCTTTGTCTCACTCTTTAAAAATATGTTTTTGAAAGTTGCTCTCAAATGTAATTATTTATTGACAAATAGCAAGGTAAATATAGAACAAATACAAAACCAAATAGGAGATCAGAGCACTGGCATAAATCATAAATAAATTTATAAAAAAATTTACATAGATTTATGATGGTTTAAACCTTTCCATTTTTAGAATATAACATTGAAGCCATGTGTCGTTTGAATTAATTTTAAAAGATGAAAAATGAGAGTTAATGATCGGAAAATTTTGATATTACAGGTTATAAGGTCAAATTGCTGATATAATATGCTTTGCTTTGGTAGAAGGGTAGAAAAGAAGTGAAACAATTGATTTTCATAGGAGAGTGAAAATTCTGAATCAATAAACTGGGACATAAATGTGCAAATGTGTTGCCACAAAATGCAGGAGGAGGGACGCTGCTCTCTGAAAAACGTAAGACGCCTGACGTCATCACGCAGAGCCGAATGAGCTGGGGTTGCCTTTTACAGCGAACCACCGCCAGCAGCCAACGGGCAGAAGGAGCAGTGCGAGCAGAGTCAACACAGTGCCGCACTCACCACCCTGTGTTTTTACGGTTTGTGGAGGCTTTTTGGCTCGATGATAACTCATCACACCTATGTCTCCTCACGCCGTTTTATCCTCGCGTTAGCTGCGTTTTAGTTGCAACCGGAGCGCATGGAGTCCGCGTTCAAGAGGTCGGTGTGGTGTTTTGCGGACAAGAGATCGTCCAGCTAATGTTAGCTAGCCGCGGATTGTACGGTGTGGACTCGAGAGTGGAGAACTGCTGCCCACTCTGCTGACGGACAGACGGACGGACACTAAACTAAACAATGGGCCTCATATTCGCCAAACTGTGGAGCTTCTTCTGTAACCAAGGTGGGTGTCGGTGAAATTGTTCCGGCTCACTAACCTCCCGCTAGCCACTCAACCGGGGATAATCACTGTTAGCCCGTTAGCATAAAGTGAGCAGCTAGACCCATAATAACAGATGGGGGTGAATTATCTCGCTACATCTCACTGTGACTTCAGGACTCTCCTATCTGAGCTGTCTTTGTTAAACTACACTTCCCACATCTTCACCAGTCACTCTAATCTGTTTATCGGTTTGTCAATCAACTTGATTAACTTAAGTCACAGTAAGCCTGCAACAGCGTATTCATCCAGTTGTCAGTCAGCTTTACCTCTCTGTCCAGGACACATCTCATTACTTTACTTTACCACGATTCACTAGAAAGATGTTTAAAGTCAATGTTCACATCCAGGTTCACGTAAATATATACCTCATTAACACACTATCATATATATATGTATATATAATCTAAAGCTTACTGAGTAGTAGGCATAATACAACAAATTATTTAATTGTTTAATGTCTCTTTTGTCCAAGCAGACAGTTTGCATTTATAGTGTACTTTCCATTGTTTTGTTGGTCATTTTACCCTTATTTATTTATTTTTATTGCACAGAATTAGAAATTTGTTATAATGGTTGCACTTTGTTGATTTATTTATCCATTTATTGTATTAATATATTTATTATAATGCCAATAGGACATAATACACAAGGAAACAGATTAGATTAAATATACACCTCATTAACACATTATTATATAATTATAAGGAGTAATTTACGGTACGTAATGTAAAGCTTACTGGGTAGCGGGCATAGTACAACATAAATTATTTAACTGTTAAATTTTTCTTTCACCTTACAGTCAAATTGCATTTATACTGTACTTTCTGGTGTTTTCTTGGGCATTGTACCTTTATTCATTTATTTATTTTTGTTATTTTATTTTTATTGCACAGAATTAGAAATTTATTATAACGGCATAATTTTATTTATTTATTGTATTTAAATATTTAGTATTAGGGCAGTAGGACATAATACAAGCAGATAGTAACAGATTAGATTAAATATACACCTCATTAACAGATATTATTATATAACTGTGAGAAATAATTTTCAGTACTTACTAAAAAAAGCTTACCGGATAGTACAACATAAGTTATTTAATTGTTTAATGTGACTTTTTACCATGCAGACAGATTGAATTTATACTGTACTTTCTGTTGTTTTGTTTGGTATTTAATTTTTATTTATGTATTTATTTATTTCATTTTTAATGCACATAACTGGAAATTTGTTATAACAGCATTACCTTTTTAAATTTTTATTTATTAATTTGTTTTAGTTAAATGAAACGCGGGAGAGGGAGTTGTTTGTTTGTATGCATGGATTTTAATGGATCGTGGATTTATGAATATATATGTTTATTTTTATTCATTAACTTAATTAATATTCACTGTAAAGAGATATCCTTTTTAAATGTTTAGCTGTTTAAGTAAGGAGTTTACTAGTAATCATTATTATTATTGTACACTAACTGAGCATTTTCATATAATACTCTAGTTCGATGGTCATTATTATCATTTAACAGTGAAGTTATATGAATCCCTCTTACTTTACTTCCTGTGGTCTGTGTTGTATTGTTGTTTGGCCCTCTTTAATTCTGGGTTACGCTGTTCGCAGTGTTTCATTCACCTTTAAGGGATTAGGAGTGAGGTCTGATAGCATCAAAGTAGTAGCCAATAATATGTAATCAACACAGTAACTATTACCTGAAAAATAGCCAATTGGACTGAAAGTGCTGGTGCTGGAGTTGTGTAAGTTCACTTTAAATGTGTTAATTTTATTGCTTTAGTCTATTCTGCAGTGTGCTAAAGAAAAGTCTGAGACTGCACCACTTTAAAAAAGTGCTCCATTTTGTGATTGATAACCAAGACAGCAACATCAAGATAATACAAGATACTTGCATGCAAATTTGCATTTTTTCTGGTAATATTGTCAACATTTTACTTTATAAATGCAGAAGAAACACTTAATTGTTTTAGTAATTAGTAATTATTGAGGTATTTAGTCAAAAATATTGTGGTAGATATTTGATTTTCTCCCTATTGCCCAGCCCTAAGCTGTAGGTGTTTTCCTGTGGGGTCTTAGAAAGTAAAAAAAAAAAACTAAAATCCAATAACCCAGATTTAAGGTATTGAACTGTCTTAAATCTTATGAAATGTTCCAAATTTGAACGTTACTTTCATCTCAAAATAAATGCATTATCTTGCATTTATATGTTTTTTGAGTGTGCCGTAAGAAAACTATATTCAGACAGCTAAAACTACACTAAAAGCTGAGCTGCTGTGGACTTAACACTCATTAACGAAGCATCAGTCATACAGCAGCAATGACAGCAATTTTCTTTCAAGTACTTTCTGGCCAGTATGGATGTGAAGTAAATAACATTCATAGTGGTCTTTAATGGACGTGAAATGGGTCTTAAATTGTTTTAAAACGGTCTTAAAAAGTCTTAAATTTGACTTGCTGAAAGATACCCTGTAGATAGCTCTTTTCACACTGGACTAAATCACTGATTGCTAATATTAATAATAATGATATTAACATCTAGTTTGTTCTCAGTAACATTATACATTTCAAAGGAATCTGACCTGGGTTGCACAGTTTTCCCTGTGTGAAAGATTGTTGTTTTTCCATTAAAAGTTATATGCATGTCAAAAAAAAACTATTTTTGAATTTCAGATTTGATGATGGTAATGGCCACAATCAGTTTAGTTGTGCTGTCAGGATCATCACAGTGTAGCCTCTCTAAAGGAAGCAATAGACATGCAGCGTCCTCCAACACCCAGCACGGAGCTCATACTCTGTCAGATCTGTGATCCCTCTGACCAGACTTCCTTCCCCCTCAGCTGCCAAAGGCCTCAGAGGGGCGGAAAAGTCAAAACACTAAAGTGGGATATTTTGGCATGTCTGTGTCAGCTCCGATTCTGCATTTAGTCTCTTATATTTGTCTGCTTCACGGCCGTCAAAGCCTGTACTGTTGAACGGTGCTCGCTGGTTTTTATGAATGGAGAGAAGTTCCTGTAGTTTCGGCGACGCTGGGGGGGAAAAGAGGTCAGGAAGTTTGAAGTTCGGCCTCTGTGATGTTGAATGGACAGCAATGAATGATGAATGCATTGTAGAGACAGCAACCAGATATACTTTGACATACTTATAGACACCTAGAGATTTTACAGTGACTGACGGTGAAGACAGCTCATTTACATGAGTGTGTACTTGATAACAACGTTGAACTTATACTGCCTGTTTTGCAGAGCACAAGGTGATAATCGTCGGACTAGATAACGCAGGGAAAACCACCATCCTCTACCAATTGTAAGCAGTTTTATTTATCACATTTTCAGTTTAACTCAGCCGTCCTTCTCCAGCAAAAAACTCACTTTGTGATTCTGTTTTATTTAGTCTGATGAATGAGGTCGTCCACACGTCGCCCACCATCGGAAGCAACGTGGAGGAAATAGTGGTGAAGAACACTCACTTTCTGATGTGGGATATAGGGGGGCAGGAGTCTCTCAGGTCCTCCTGGAACACCTACTACTCCAATACAGAGGTGAGAAATGCAAGCAGCACTGTTGGAACATGTTTTGTACACTGTGTACTACTTTCTAGCAGATGAGGGGAACAGAAGTAAGAGTCCAGCAGCCAGTTTTCTTCCTGAGCGTGGCAGCTGGCGTGTTTGTTCAGAGCACAGACGGCAGCTGAGGCCGCCCAAGTCAGAGGTCAGCCTTTCACAAAGGAGCCTGTCTGAAAAGCAAAGCGAGGGTCAGCCTCCGCAGGGTTTTGGAGAAAGGAGAGGAAGAACAGGAGAGTCATGTCAGAGGCAGATGTGTCTTAAACAGAGGTCTCTACAGAACCACATGAATTAAACTTCCCTGATGGAATAACATCTGCTGTGACATGCGATATTCAGCGTGGGTTTGACCCACGTTTGACCATTCGTACCACACAGCAGGCCACAAGTAAATACACAGCCACACCCATTCACACGTAACCTGAAGTTATACTTAATGCGAGTACACAAGGGTTCGCAAGGGTCCGCATGACATTCATCAGAGGGTGTAGGCATGTGGTCTTGGCTTATGGTACGTGTCCACATGGGTGTTTTTGGACATGAGGGACCGCCTCGCTTCCCAGCAGTGGATGCTTGATGGTCTCCTGTATTAGGAAAATAGCTCACTGAAATGTGTTTCTGAAAACGGAGAAATAAGCCAGTTTCAGAGCCTGTCTTCATTTTAGATTGACAACTGTTAGTTTTAAAGTTTTTCTAGAGTTTCCAGAGGCGGCGATTTGTGCCAGACGCCCCTGATTTGCATACTGTAACCTAGACCTCTACTTAATGCAAATGCGGAGCGGGCAATGTGATGGCCCGTCTGTCGAAATACAGCGCTACCAGAATGCATTGCACGGCAGCTTACGTAGACTTTCTGCGGACACATACCTTTACAGGTGGTAGCTTGGCGATCTACTACGCATGTGTGGAGCGCGTCCTTCAAGTGGACAGTATAAACAGAACTAGTACAAGTCTGTGGTATACGCAGTTGTCCGTTTACACGTCCATTCAGGAGTGTAACTGAGACTTTACACGTCTCTGCTGAATCAGTTAATGGACAAACTGATTATTATTGGCAGCTGTTTGGGGTATTGATTAACCTGTTTATACAATTTCAAGCTTTTTGTGAGATTAGGGATGAATAATTTTGAAAAAAATGTTGAATTATGATTATTTGACTAATATTGCAATTGCAATATGATATGTGATATTAGAGGGAACGATCATTATTCTCATTTTCATTGAAAAACTTGATTATGGTGTGATTTGTTTTTTTTCTACAGTCTTAAGTCTGTAGAACGTGATGCAACACCACAATATTTCATTTAAATGGCATTTTGACACAGTCACCTTGAACAAATATTGCCCCTCCTGCCATTTGAACATTGCAATAGGTCATATCTCAGTAGCGACTAACTGTGCAGCGCTATGTGAGGATTTTCCTCATTTGTATGTCTTGTGTGATCGTAAACTAAACATCTTCAGGTTTTGACTGTTTGTCAGGCAAAACACACAATTCGAAACTGTCTGCTTGGGCTCTGGGATATTCTGATGGCCATTTTATTTGCTGCGTTTTCTCTAGACCTGCAGCTATCCTATATGACAGTACCTTTAATACCTTTTTAGGCTTTGGACTGTTGCTTGGATAAAACAAGCTCATTAAAGACATCACCATGGGCTCAGAGACATTGTAAATGTATTTTTTTTTCATTAGTTTTAAAACATTTTATAGATTAGAAGATTAATTGACTAACTAAGAAATTTGTTAGTTGCAACCATAGTTGAATGTGGTCACTTTGGTCTTTTTTACACTTAAGATGTGACTTGATCATCTTATGCCAGTTAAAGCAGCCTATTAGAGTAGAAGCATAGATTTATGGCACAGAAGCACTAAATATCTGGTACAATAGAGTCTCTAGCAGCCGTACAGTTACTATAGAGACCATATATTGTAGTAACCTACAGTTACTATGGTAACTTGACCCGTATAGATCCCTGGCTGTGATTTGGGTCACAGCCATGTTGGATGACGCGTGTTGTTCAAACTTTTACTAGAGTGGTTTGGTTTAAACGGCGTCTCTCACATCTCGCCAACATTAACGTGCCTTTGGTCTTTTGTTATACAGGGTCACTCTCTGCCATTCAGTACGGGGTTATTAGCATAGCGGTCACCAGCACCCATTGTGAGGGCTTTGGCCCGGAAGTGCCCCCCTGCTGTGTTGCATTTCACTGCTGTAAATGTCTTTTTGAAAAGAGGTCAGTCTGTGTGATTTTTGCCTCCTACGCTGCAGTTCATCATTCTGGTGGTGGACAGCACAGACAGAGAGAGGCTGGCCATCTCTAAAGAGGAGCTCTACAGGATGCTGGCTCATGAGGTAAAACACATCTCTTTGTATGGCCATAAGGAAGCAGACTGCACTGTTTTCATTATGGATTTTTTTTTTCCCACCAAGTATGGCCCTTTCCACCCTGCTGCATTGTTTAGTGCGTCAAAAGGTGGCAAAGAGAGCGTGGTTATGGTTTCATTGTTCTCCGTGTTCTCCCCTCAGGACCTACGGAAAGCAGCTGTGTTGATATTTGCCAATAAGCAGGATATGAAGGACTGTATGTCCGCAGCGGAGATCTCCAAATACCTCACCCTGAGCTCCATCAAAGACCACCCCTGGCACATACAGTCCTGCTGTGCACTTACAGGAGAGGGGTAAGACACATATGTTGATGGTTATAGCAGGATTTTAATTAATTCAGCCATTAGACATTGATGAAATTCCATCAAGATCCTGACTGTGAACGACTGCCAAACAGCCCTGGAGTTACACTCACTATACAGATGTTTTTAACTGATCGTATTGTAATCAATGACATGTTTCCTATACACGCGGTAATAATGTGTTGAAGCCACTAACTTATTCAATGCATTAAGGCAACTTGCAATTTTTAGGTTGTAGCAGGCTCAGTTTTAAAGCCAGAGTGAAGATAGTGTATCATATGAAACTAAGAAAACTAAGGAACCCATCAGTACCAACCATGTTATATTAGTTTTTCACAAAGGAAGTTAACTAATGCTCAAAACTAAATTTTGTTAAGGAAAAACTGGGATGGTTATTTTCAAAGGGGTCCCTTGACCTCTGACCTCCAGATATGTGAATGTAAATGGGTTCTGTGGGTACCCACGAGTCTCCCCTTTACTGACATGCCCACTTTATGATAATCACTTGTCAAATCTCCTTTTAAGGTAAATTTTGAACATACAAAAAATGTGTGATTTATTTACGATTAATCATGGACAATCATGCGATTAAACGCAAATGAATCACATGATTTTCCATAGTTAATCACCATCAAATGCAAATTAATCACGATTAACTATGGACAGTCATGTGATTAATTGCAATTAAATATTTTAATTGATTTACAGCCCTAGTATTGATTAAAAAGACGCACGCAGATGTTTTGTCACAGTTTAATGTCAGTTTAGTAAGTTATTGTCCTTTGAGCTTGAAGCTTGAATTTGTTTCAAGTATACTGAGGCAACAACATTAGTTTCAATATGTTTTTTTGTGTACATAAGTAGGTTAAGAAGAGAGGAGAATAACTGAGAAATACAGCAGTGTGAGCTGGAAAGACATTGTCATAAATATGGAAATACCTCCATCTGTTACCGAGTGATGAAAGTAACATTTTAATGATTTTTATTTTTTTATGTGTAGCATATTGCTCAGTAATGGCTGCATTTACTGCACCACAAGTATAATGGATTTAATAAATACCACATAAGCTTTTATCGCCCACATTTCAGTTTATGAATAGTCTTGAAGTGCTGCTATGAGCTCTGTAAACCACCAGATGTCACTGTGTGTGCTGAATTCAAAGCCATAAAGCTTCACATCTTCTCTCAGCACTAACAGGAAGAAAGAGCTTTTTCTGCCCATCATGACTGTATTATAAATATTTTGTGCAGCCAGGGTAAAAACTGCCATGTATTAAAGGGATAGTTCTGGTGTTTTGAAGTGGGGTTGTATAAGATCTTATCCATAGTTAGTGTTTTACCTACAGTAGATGACGGTCTATGCGCCCCCCAGTTTGGAGAACCAGACAGGAGGCGTGGGCGGCAGCAAAATGTGTTCAGAAAAATCTATTTCAGTGTTAGTGTGTGCTACATTAAGAATATTTTTGTTGGTTTATCTCGCTGTCAAGCGGCCCTTTCTGACGGGGAACTGAAGCCCTTGTATCCATCTATGCTCTTGCCTCAGCCACCAGACTCCAAAACTGTATTTTTACCTCACAGAACACGATGATTGCTGGTCTACAGCTGCCTCAATCGGTTAGTTTGTTTGTGCTGATGTGACTTTGGTGAATCTGAACTAACCAAAAAGTCATGCAATAACACAAATAAACTAACCAATCGAGGCAGCGGTAGACCAGCGACCCCTGTGTTCTGTGAGGTAAAGTTATTTGCTTGAACTGTTTGCTTTGGCAAGTTTCAGACCCTTGTTGGAAACACAGACTGTCTAGTTGTCTTATACCAAGCAAAACCAGAGAAAATCTCCTAGATGCGGTGTACATTTAAACTGATGCGTTAGGTGAGACTTTCTTTTAGGTGGCTAAATATGTTTTGCTACCAACCCGTCCACAGCAGTACGTTGCTTTGCTTCTGTGTGGTAACTCCTGTCTTTTTGAGGTCGTGCTGACCGTCATCTATCGTAGATAATACACTAACTATGGATAAGAACCTCATACATCCCCCACTTCAAAACACTCAAACCCAAATCCCTCAAGCCCAATGAAACATCCTTGAAATGTGCTATCTATCTAAAGTATGTACATTCTTTTTCCACTGACGCATTTTTCTCTAGTTTATGCCAAGGCCTTGAGTGGATGACCTCGAGGGCCGGACTCAGATAGCCCCTCCCTCAGCCGTCGATGGCCTGACTACCTGCACCACCCACACGGTGGCAACAACAGCTTGTCCTTACCGGCTTATTGTTACTTTTTATTTTTTTAATGACAAACTTTGACCTCTGGAGACGGCACAAGACGGAGGAGCATTGACACCTACCACAGCTTACTTGTTACAGTGGAGCTGGTGTTTCTCTCGGTCGATGGAAACGTGACCAGAACTGATGACTGGCGATTTGGACCGAGAAGTCGCTTTTATGGTAAAGGTGGAGAAGATCATTTCAGTAAGTTAAGAGTATGTCCAAGTGCAAAGCAGGGCTGCACTGGACATCATTTACACTACATATCATGTTACATCACACTATATCATATCAAGAGAATACCATAAACATCACATTGGTGCAGCGCTATTAATATTTTTTTGTTCATGTTCAGGTAAAAATGGACAGAACAAACAAAGGGATTACAAGCAGTATTGGACCAGTTTTAATGGGATTGATGGCACTATGGAGTTTTTCAGCATAATGTTCTCGTTTATTTTCTCTTATCATTTTTAGCACAGACATTAATATCTGTTACACATGATTTCAGTTTCATAAGCTACACTGTTGGTGGTTATTCTCACACTAGATCATATTGAAATGTGGTCAAATATGAATCTCCCTTATTAACTTCATGTTGCTGAGCTAAATGGGGTAGATTCAGAGTGTTGGCATGCAAACTTTCTCTTAATACTGACCATTGCTTTAGCCATTTATTTAATTTTTCTTAGCATTAAATGGCTGAAACATCATTTCAAGTGCAACTACAACCCTCCGTTTTAATAACAGTATTTTAAATTTAAACATGTTTTGTCAATGACGCATTATGATTTTTATTTAATTTTTTTCATTTTATTTTTGCTTATTTTATTTTTGCGAGTTAGCATCTAGACCTGTTTTGTATTAACAGATGACCATTGGTGCTCAGCAGGTGTGTGAGACTGATCCACAGCATCCTCATGTAAACATTTCATTCATTTTCTGCAGCCATTTTGGCGCATATTCCTCTTTAAACATTTTGTACTTTTTCAACAAAGGGATCAGAATAAGCCACCATCATAATGGTGCCATGCATGTATGGAGAAGTTGTTAAACGTCAGCCAGCTGCACTTGAATTTTCGGTGATTTAGTAGCATTGCGGTGATGTTAAGTCAACATTTTAGCCACCATATAGTTAAAATACTTGATCCTCAGCCTTAACCATGCTGCTGTGAGTGTCTGGAGGACCGTATGTGTATGAGTCGGACAGTCCGACCATGATATTTCACCCTTGTTTCCCTATTTGACCTGGTATAAAAATTCCTTGAACTTGGTAACAGATCTATGCACGCGTCACTTTGAAACCATGTCTACCTTTTGCAAGTTCTTCAGTGGCCAAAAAGGAGGAGGTACATGAGTTTCATTGAGTCTGAATCAAAATAGTGATGAAGAGCTGGTGTCCATCTTGGTCAGGGAGTGCCTCTGGGTCTCTGGAGTATAGTTTTTTGTGGGACAAGATAACCGTGCAGCCCCCAGACTCTTTGCAGCATCAAGATTTACAGCTTTTACCTTGATCTCACAAAGCAAGGGAACTGATCTTAGACTGTCAGTGTGGTAGAATCTAGTCTGGGTCATGTACTGTATTTCAAATTTGTTTTCAATAAAAGTTTGTTTGAACTTTGAGCCTGAATAGATTGTTTCTTTTTCAACATACTTAAAATTTTGTATCTGCGTAAAAGGAATACTAGATGTACTAACAAGCTTGGGCCAAAATGTTACCTTCCCACCATCCTTTTATGCTGTACATTCACTTTTCAATGAAGCACTGAGGTAATAAGCAAAGAAAAACACTACGAAGATACCGGAGCGAACCAGGAATATATTCGTGGAAGAGTGAAAAAAAAAAATCTGGATTCAGATGATTAATAAAATCCATCATGGAACTGGATAATAGTGGATTGAAACAAAACAATGGGACATTTGTTAAAAGCAGTTTTCTGAGCTGCAACCCAGGTGTCAATAGCCTCTTCGGGCGTTCCCTAATGTCTAAGATTCAATAACACAAGTTTCAATCATTGATGCATTTTCAAATGTCAAACTCACTGATGAAAAAGTCCTCACAGTAACATTACCGTCACACTTTAAAAGCAACACACAAAAAACCCAGATAATAAACAACAGATGAGTTCTCCACTGATCAGTAACCAGGTTTTCACAGACCCAGTCCGGATCCTTCCTTGGTAGGAAAATCTCGATCTGTCAGGTTTCATTGATGCTGGTGTTTGCAGGAAACCATTACAAGATCTTCCTCTCAAGGAGGGGTCTCTTAGGAAATATGGCAGGTGTAGAGAGGTGTGTCTGTTGGGGAAATTTACATGCACAGTTCAGGGGAATCTGGGTGAAAAAACAAGACTATAAATGCTAAATTGATTAAAATAAGTGTTCCTCCCATGATTAGTACTGCATTAGCACAATATATCTGTAATAATACTAGTGAAACACCTCCTGCATCCTTTCTATTTTACACAACAAAGAGGCCACATTAATCACTTGAATATTTTATATTCTAATAATCAATAATAACCCGTCCTCATTTAGGCCGTCAATGTGACGACCCTCTACTTGGACACTAAGTGTGCTTTTCAAATTGCATACTTTATACTTTTAGTACATACTGCAGCTGGTCTTACAAAGAACGTACAATTGCATGTAGTATATTTTTACTAATTTATATATATATATATATATATATATATATATATATATATATATATATATATATATAGAAATATTACATATTTAAGTACATTAACAAAATATGCACACAAACACTGCTCATGCCAGGGGTACATTTATAAAGTAAAATTAAATGAAAACTCTGCATCTATATTTTTAAAACAGGAGCCGTAATGCTTATCAATGCGTCATGTATGGGGGTAAAACGCATGCGCAGTAAAATCTGAGCTACACGCTAAAGTTGAGCCAGTTACACTGCGCATGTGCTAGACCAGAACTAAACCGTGACCAAACCTCGTTCAATGGGCCTTTATGACTTGACGCGCTGTTATTTCGTCATAACATTGCGCGTCGTACTCTTTAAACATCCATGGCGGATATCCGTCGCACTCCATGGCGCGAAATGCGAAGTGAACGAGACAGTTAGTGCGATTTGGAGCGCAGCTTCCATCTCCCTGTTTTCTTTTGCTTGTTATGTTGCAGCCGCTGCATGGACGGTAATCAGCGACATGAGCTACACCTGGTATCCAGTGTAACACCACACACACCCATCCATGCACTCCATTGCTGTTGATGTACTGACGAACTGTTACGCGTTTTATTGTTTGTTTTAAGGTTTGTTACAGATCAACCTTTCTTAGCAGCCGCAGCCTTGTAGCCGGGCCGTGACAAATGGGGGGCTGCGTTCATTCCTTCTGGTGTCCGCGTTCCAGAGACCAGCTGAGGCAGAGGCAGGTGGAGCTGGTTGTTGGAAGACATGGACCAGTACGGTAAGTAGGCTGTTTTTTCTGTTTTGTTTTGTTTTGGGTAAATGTAATTAGTTACAGGCTACTGATTAACAAGTCGCTGAATTGCTCTGGTGTCTTCATCTTCCCACTTTAAATCTGTGATCAACACAATAAACAAACTGCTAAAAATGTAAATAATACATGCTGTATAAAGGAAATGAAGAGATAAATAAAAACAAACAAATATAGAATTAAATTGAGTAAAGTAACATAAACATGCCTGGTGTTAATTTAAATAAATAAATAATAAAATAATACTTACTAAAAACATTAAAATGGGAGCACAATCTCACCGTTTTACGAGCCTTTTTGTTTTTTGCTGAACTTATTGTTCCATCTCTTACTCGAAAAACATTAAAATGAGGTTTAACTATCACAAATTTACATTTATAAATGTAAAATTTTGTGACTGATAATGAACTAGAAAATACTCTCATATTGTCTTGAACCTTAAAATAACATTTTCCAATAGAAGTTCAAAATCTCAGATATTTTCTTAGATAAACCTACAAATATCTTGCCACAGTTTACAAGTATTTGTACATTTCCAGAACAAATGGACAATAGTTTCAGTATGGCAATCACAGCAGACAATTTAAAACAATATAATTTTTGAATTTAACAAAGAAGAACCTAACCAGGTAACGTTGAATGATATCTAAATGACACTTCTTCACCTTATTTACCAGAAACAAGTTTTGTGGGAAAGCCCAAAGTTTTTTTTCCAACATAAATTGTTTACACAACTATTCCAAAAAGATGTTCCAGATGAAACAGACACAAGATTACACTGTAGTAAGAAGTAGAGCACAGATTTTACGGTTGTTCTTACAACCAGATGGGTTAAAACACATTGCATGCCAAGCTGGTGATTTTGTGGCAGAGCCTGTGTGGTCCTGTGTACATTGTCAGTTAATTGCTGTTTTTCTGTCCCTGTTAGATTAGGTGTGAAGTCCATTTGGAGCACGTTGACAGCGTGATGCGGTTTCAGCGGTTGTCTCGGGAGCACGTCCGATGTTGCAGGTGTGTCGCCAGCCATACCCACTCAAAATGCTGCAGGTATGAAAGATTTGTACGTATGTACAACTTTTGTTTTATTAGAAAAAGTGGTAAAAGTGTCATAGTATGTTGAAAAAAATGGTAAAGTCATAGTGGTAAAAAAAAAAAAAGTCATAGTATGGTATGTTGGAAAAAAATGATTAAAAGAGAGTACACTGTCAAAAGTGTACTATGTTGAAAAAGTGAAATTCATAGTGTAGTATCTTAAAAAAGAGTATATAGTATAAGATGTTTAAAAAATTGATTAAAAGACATACTATACTATGATGCTTTTGAGTGAGATTTTTCGACATACTATGCTATGTTTTTGTATTAAATTTGTCGACATACTATACTATGACGTTTTTGTATGAAATTGATCAACAGAAAAAAAGAAAACGTCATACTTTAGTATGTCGTCAAATTTTATGAAAATTTGTAGTAGTATAGTATGTCGAAAAATTTCATGCAAAAACGTCATAGTATAGTATGTTGATAAATTTCATACAAAAACGTCATGTCGCAAATTTGTTGTTTTGTCGTAATTTATAAAAAAACGTTGTTGTGTGTCGATAAATTTCATACAAAAACTTCATGTCGACAAATTTCAGTCATAGTATACTATGTCGATAAATTTCATACAAAAACGTCATAGTATAGTATGTCAACAAATTTCACACAAAAACATAGTATAGTATGTCGAAAAATCTTACTCAAAAACATCATAGTATAGTATGTTGATCAATTTCACTGAAAAACATCATAGTATAGTATATCGATTGATTTCATGCAAAAAGGTCATACTTTAGTACGTCGTCAAATTTTATGCAAATATGTCATAGTATAGTATGTCGAAAAATTTCAGACAAAAGCATCATACTATAGTATACGGAAAATTTTACTAAAATGTCAAAGTATAGTATGTAGATTAATTTTATACAAAAACGTAATAGCATAGTATGTTGAAAAATTGTACTCAAAAACGTCATAATATAGAATGTGGATTAATTTCATGCAAAAACGTCATAGTATAGTATGTCGATAAATTTCACACAAAAACGTCATACTTTAGTCAAATTTTAAGCAAATATGTCATAGTATGTCGAAATTTTTCGACGAAAACGTCAAATTTTTTTGATGTCGAAAAAAACCCTGAAAACGGTCTTATTATAGCATGTAGAATGATTCTATGGTGAGCAAAACTCATTTCGGGAAATGTTGTAAAATTTTACAAAAAAAACGCCATAGTATAGTACGTCGAAATTTTTCGACGAAAACGTCAAATTTTGTTAATGGCGAAAAATTTTTTTTGAAAATGGTCGTAATATAGCATGTAGAATGATTCTATGCTGAGCAAACGTCATTTCGTGAAATGTTGTAAAATTTTACAAAAAAAAGCCATAGTATAGTTTGTCGAAATTTTTCGACGAAAATGTCAAATTTTTTTGATATTGAAAAAAAACATGAAAACGGTCGTATTATAGCATGTAGAATGATTCTATGGTGAGCAAAAGTCATTTCGTGAAATGTTGTAAAATTTTACAAAAAAACGCCATAGTATAGTATGTAAAAATTTTTCGATGAAAACGTCAAATTTTTTTTGATGTTGACAAAAACCATGAAAACGGTCTTATTATGGTATGTAGAATGATTCTATGTTCAGCAAACGTCATTTCGTGAAATGTTGTAAAATTTTACAAAAAAAACGCCATAGTATAGTATGTCGAAATTTTTCGACCAAAACGTCACATTTTTTTGATGTTGCAAAAAACCTTGAAAACGGTCGTATTATAGCATGTAGAATGATTCTATGGTGAGCAAAAGTCATTTCGTGAAATGTTGTAAAATTTTACAAAAAAAACGCCGTAGTATTGTATGTCGAAATTTTTCGATGAAAATGTCAGATTTTTTTGATGTTGAAAAAAACATGAAAACGGTCGTATTGTAGCATGTAGACTGATTCTATGGTGAGCAAAAGTCATTTCGTGAAATGTTGTAAAATTTTCCCAAAAAAACGCCATAGTATAGTATGTAAAAATTTTTCGATGAAAACGTCAAATTTCGTTAATGTTGAAAAAAACTTTGAAAATTGTGGTAATATAGCATGTAGAATGATTCTATGGTGAGCAAAAGTCATTACGTGAAATGTTGTAAAATTTTACAAAAAAACCGACATAGTATAGTATGTCAAAATTTTTCAACCAAAACGTCAAATTTTGTTGATGTTGAAAAAAACTTTGGAAATGGTCGTAATATAGCATGTAGAATGATTCTATGGTGAGCAAAAGTCATTTTGTGAAATGTTGTAAAATTTTACAAAAAAACGCCATTGGTATGTCGACATTTTTTGACGAAAACATCACATTTTTTTTGATGTTGAAAGAAACCATGAAAACGGTCATATTATAGCATGTAGAATGATTCTCTGGTGAGCAAAAGTCATTTCGTGAAATGTTGTAAAATTTTACAAAAAAACGCCATAGTATAGTATGTCGAAATTTTTCGACGAAAATGTATACGTTTTTTGATGTTGGAAAAAAAACATGAAAACCGTCGTATTATAGCATGTAGAATGATTCTATGGTGAGGAAAAGTCATTTCGTGAAATGTTGTAAAATTTTACAAAAAAAACGCCATAGTTAGTATGTCGACATTTTTTGACGAAAACATCAAATTTTTTTGATGTTGAAAGAAACCATGAAAAAGGTCATATTATAGCATGTAGAATGATTCTATGGTGAGCAAAAGTCATTTCGTGAAATGTTGTAAAATTTTACAAAAAAAAACGCCATAGTATAGTATGTCGAAATTTTTCGACGAAAACGTCACATTTTTTTGATGTTGCAAAAAAACATGAAAACGGTCGTATTATAGCATGTAGAATGATTCTATGGTGAGCAAAAGTCATTTTGTGAAATGTAAAATTTCACAAAAAAAACGCCATTAGTATGTCGAAATTTTTTGACGAAAACACCAAATTTTTTTTGATGTTGAAATAAACCATGAAAACGGTCATATTATAGCAGGTAGAATGATTCTATGGTGAGCAAAAGTCATTTTGTGAAATGTTGTAAAATTGTACAAAAAACCGACATAGTATAGTATGTCGAAATTTTTCGACCAAAACGTCAAATTTTTTTGGTTTTTTAAAAAAACCTTGAAAACGGTTTTATTATAGCATGTAGAATGATTCTATGGTGAGCAAAAGTCATTTCGTGAAATGTTGTAAAATTTTCCCCAAAAAACGCCATAGTATAGTATGTCGAAATTTTTCGACGAAAATGTTAGATTTTTTTGATGTTGAAAAAAACATGAAAACGGTCGTATTATATCATGTAGAATGATTCTATGGTGAGCAAAAGTCATTTCGTGAAATGTTGTAAAATTTTACAAAAAAAACTCTATAGTATAGTATGTCGAAATTTTTCGACCAAAACGTCACATTTTTTTGATGTTGCAAAAAAACATGAAAACGGTCGTATTATGGCATGTAGAATGATTCTATGTTCAGCAAAAGTCATTTCGTGAAATGTTGTAAAATTTTACAAAAAAAACGCCATAGTATAGTATGTCGAAATTTTTCGACGAAAATATCAAATTTTTTTGATGTTGAAAAAAACCTTGAAAACGGTCACATTATAGCATGTAGAATGATTCTATGTTCAGCAAAAGTCATTTCGTGAAATGTTGTAAAATTTTACAAAAAAACGCCATAGTATAGTATGTCGAAATTTTTTGATGAAAACATCAAATTTTTTTTGATGTTGAAAGAAACCATGAAAACGGTCATATTATAGCATGTATAATGATTCTATGGTGAGCAAAAGTCATTTCGTGAAATGTTGTAAAATTTGACAAAAAAAAACGCCATAGTATAGTATGTCGAAATTTTTCGACGAAAATGTCAGATTTTTTTGATGTTGCAAAAAAACATGAAAACGGTCACATTATAGCATGTAGAATGATTCTATGGTGAGCAAAAGTCATTTTGTGAAATGTTGTAAAATTTTACAAAAAAACGCCATAGTATAGTATGTCGAAATTTTTCGACCAAAACGTCAAATTTTGTTAATGTTGAAAAAAACATGAAAACGGTCGTATTATAGCATGTAGAATGATTCTCTGGTGAGCAAAATTCATTTCGTGAAATGTTGTAAAATTTGACAAAAAAAAACGCCATAGTATAGTATGTCGAAATTTTTCGACAAAAATGTCAGATCTTTTTGATGTTGAAAAAAACATGAAAACGGTCGTATTATAGCATGTAGACTGATTCAATGGTGAGCAAAAGTCATTTCGTGAAATGTTGTAAAATTTTACAAAAAAACGCCATAGTATAGTATGTCGAAGTTTTTCGACCAAAACGTCAAATTTTGTTAATGTTGAAAAAAACTTTGGAAATGGTCGTAATATACAATGTAGAATGATTCTCTGGTGAGCAAAAGTAATTTCGTGAAATGTTGTAAAATTTGACAAAAAAAAATGCCATAGTATAGTAAGTCGAAATTTTTTGACGAAAACGTCAAATTTTTTGATGTTGAAAAAAAACCATGAAAACTGTCATATTATGGCATGTAGAATGATTCTATGTTCAGCAAAATTCATTTCGTGAAATGTTGTAAAATTTTACAAAAAAACACCATAGTATAGCATGTCGAAATTTTTCGACGAAAATGTCAAATTTTTTTGATGTTGAAAAAAACCTTGAAAACGGTCATATTATAGCATGTAGACTGATTCTATGTTCAGCAAAAGTCATTTCGTGAAATGTTGTAAAATTTTACAAAAGAACGCCATAGTATAGTATGTCGAAATTTTTTGATGAAAACATCAAATTTTTTTTGATGTTGTAAGAAACCATGAAAACGGTCATATTATAGCATGTATAATGATTCTATGGTGAGCAAAAGTCATTTCGTGAAATGTTGTAAAATTTTACAAAAAAACGCCATAGTATAGTATGTCGAAATTTTTCGACGAAAATGTCTCATTCTTTTGATGTTGCAAAAAAACATGAAAACGGTCGTATTATAGCATGTAGAATGATTCTCTGGTGAGCAAAATTCATTTCGTGAAATGTTGTAAAATTTGACAAAAAAAACGCCATAGTATAGTATGTCGAAATTTTTCGACAAAAATGTCAGATTTTTTTGATGTTGAAAAAAACATGAAAACGGTCGTATTATAGCATGTAGACTGATTCAATGGTGAGCAAAAGTCATTTCGTGAAATGTTGTAAAATTTTACAAAAAAACGCCATAGTATAGTATGTCGAAATTTTTCGACCAAAACGTCAAATTTTGTTAATGTTGAAAAAAACTTTGGAAATGGTCGTAATATACAATGTAGAATGATTCTATGGTGAGCAAAAGTAATTTCGTGAAATGTTGTAAAATTTGACAAAAAAAATGCCATAGTATAGTATGTCGAAATTTTTCGACGAAAACGTCAAATTTTTTGATGTTGAAAAAAACCATGAAAACTGTCATATTATGGCATGTAGAATGATTCTATGTTCAGCAAAATTCATTTCGTAAAATGTTGTAAAATTTTACAAAAAAACGCCATAGTATAGTATGTCGAAATTTTTCGACGAAAATGTCAAATTTTTTTGATATTGAAAAAAAACATGAAAACGGTCGTATTATAGCATGTAGAATGATTCTATGGTGAGCAAAAGTCATTTCGTGAAATGTTGTAAAATTTTCCCAAAAAAACGCCATAGTATAGTATGTCGAAATTTTTCGACGAAAATGTCAAATTTTCTTAATGTTTAAAAAACTTTGAAAATGGTCGTATTATAGCATGTAGAATGATTCTATGGTGAGTAAAAGTCATTTCGTGAAATGTTGTAAAATTTTACAAAAAAAACACCATAGTATAGTATGTCGAAATTTTTCGACGAAAATGTCAAATTTTTTTGATGTTGAAAAAAACATGAAAACGGTCGTATTATAGCATGTAGAATGATTCTATGGTGAGCAAAAGTCATTTCGTGAAATGTTGTAAAATTTTACAAAAAAAACTCCATAGTATAGTATGTCGAAATTTTTCGACCAAAACGTCACATTTTTTTGATGTTGCAAAAAAAACATGAAAACGGTCGTATTATGGCATGTAGAATGATTCTATGTTCAGCAAAAGTCATTTCGTGAAATGTTGTAAAATTTTACAAAAAAAACGCCATAGTATAGTATGTCGAAATTTTTCGACGAAAATATCAAATTTTTTTGATGTTGAAAAAAACCTTTAAAACGGTCACATTATAGCATGTAGAATGATTCTATGTTCAGCAAAATTCATTTCGTGAAATGTTGTAAAATTTTACAAAAAAAACGCCATAGTATAGTATGTCGAAATTTTTTGATGAAAACATCAAATTTTTTTTGATGTTGAAAGAAACCATGAAAACGGTCATATTATAGCATGTATAATGATTCTATGGTGAGCAAAAGTCATTTCGTGAAATGTTGTAAAATTTTACAAAAAAACGCCATAGTATAGTATGTCGTAATTTTTCGACGAAAATGTCTCATCCTTTTGATGTTGCAAAAAAACATGAAAACGGTCGTATTATAGCATGTACAATGATTCTATGGTGAGCAAAAGTCATTTCGTGAAATGTTGTAAAGTTTTCCAAAAAAAACGTCATAGTATAGTATGTCGAAGTTTTTCGACGAAAACGTCAAATTTTGTTAATGTTGAAAAAAACTTTGAAAATGGTCGTAATATAGCATGTAGAATGATTCTATGTTCAGCAAAAGTCATTTCGTGAAATGTTGTAAAATTTTACAAAAAAAACTCCATAGTATAGTATGTCGAAATTTTTCGACCAAAACGTCACATTTTTTTGATGTTGCAAAAAAAACATGAAAACGGTCGTATTATGGCATGTAGAATGATTCTATGTTCAGCAAAAGTCATTTCGTGAAATGTTGTAAAATTTTACAAAAAAAACGCCATAGTATAGTATGTCGAAATTTTTTGACGAAAATATCAAATTTTTTTGATGTTGAAAAAAACCTTGAAAACGGTCACATTATAGCATGTAGAATGATTCTATGTTCAGCAAAAGTCATTTCGTGAAATGTTGTAAAATTTTACAAAAAAACGCCATAGTATAGTATGTCGAAATTTTTCGACGAAAATATCAAATTTTTTTGATGTTGAAAAAAACCTTTAAAACGGTCACATTATAGCATGTAGAATGATTCTATGTTCAGCAAAATTCATTTCGTGAAATGTTGTAAAATTTTACAAAAAAACGCCATAGTATAGTATGTCGAAATTTTTTGATGAAAACATCAAATTTTTTTTGATGTTGAAAGAAACCATGAAAACGGTCATATTATAGCATGTATAATGATTCTATGGTGAGCAAAAGTCATTTCGTGAAATGTTGTAAAATTTTACAAAAAAACGCCATAGTATAGTATGTCGAAATTTTTCAACGAAAATGTCTCATCTTTTTGATGTTGCAAAAAAAACATGAAAACGGTCGTATTATAGCATGTAGAATGATTCTATGGTGAGCAAAAGTAATTTCGTGAAATGTTGTAAAATTTTCCCAAAAAAACGCCATAGTATAGTATGTCGAAATTTTTCGACGAAAATGTCAGATTTTTTTGATGTTGAAAAAAACATGAAAACGGTCGTATTATGGCATGTAGAATGATTCTATGTTCAGCAAAAGTCATTTCGTGAAATGTTGTAAAATTTTACAAAAAAAACGCCATAGTATAGTATGTCGAAATTTTTCGACGAAAATATCAAATTTTTTTGATGTTGAAAAAAACCTTTAAAACGGTCACATTATAGCATGTAGAATGATTCTATGTTCAGCAAAAGTCATTTCGTGAAATGTTGTAAAATTTTACAAAAAGAACGCCATAGTATAGTATGTCGAAATTTTTTGATGAAAACATCAAATTTTTTTTTGACGTTGAAAGAAACCATGAAAACGGTCATATTATAGCATGTATAATGATTCTATGGTGAGCAAAAGTCATTTCGTGAAATGTTGTAAAATTTTACAAAAAAACGCCATAGTATAGTATGTCGAAATTTTTCGACGAAAACATCAAATTTTTTGATGTTGAAAAAAACCATGAAAACTGTCATATTATGGCATGTAGAATGATTCTATGTTCAGCAAAATTCATTTCGTAAAATGTTGTAAAATTTTACAAAAAAAACGCCATAGTATAGCATGTCGAAATTTTTCGACGAAAATGTCAAATTTTTTTGATGTTGAAAAAAACCTTGAAAACGGTCATATTATAGCATGTAGACTGATTCTATGTCCAGCAAAAGTCATTTCGTGAAATGTTGTAAAATTTTAAAAAAACTAAATTTGAACAAAATTTTAAAAAAAAAAAAAAAAAAAAAAAAAAAAAAAAAAAAAAAAAAAAAACTCCATAGTATAGTATGTCAAAATTTTTTCGACCAAAACGTCACATTTTTTTGATGTTGCAAAAAAAACATGAAAACGGTCGTATTATGGCATGTAGAATGATTCTATGGTGAGCAAAAGTCATTTCGTGAAATGTTGTAAAGTTTTACAAAAAAAACGTCATAGTATAGTATGTCGAAATTTTTCGACGAAAACGTCAAATTTTGTTAATGTTGAAAAAAACTTTGAAAATGGTCGTAATATAGCATGTAGAATGATTCTATGTTCAGCAAAAGTCATTTCGTGAAATGTTGTAAAATTTTACAAAAAAAACTCCATAGTATAGTATGTCGAAATTTTTCGACCAAAACGTCACATTTTTTTGATGTTGCAAAAAAAACATGAAAACTGTCATATTATGGCATGTAGAATGATTCTATGTTCAGCAAAAGTAATTTCGTGAAATGTTGTAAAATTTTCCCAAAAAAACGCCATAGTATAGTATGTCGAAATTTTTCGACGAAAATGTCAAATTTTTTTTATATTGAAAAAAAACATGAAAACGGTCGTATTATAGCATGTAGAATGATTCTATGGTGAGCAAAAGTAATTTCGTGAAATGTTGTAAAATTTTCCCAAAAAAACGCCATAGTATAGTATGTCGAAATTTTTCGACGAAAATGTCAGATTTTTTTGATGTTGAAAAAAACATGAAAACGGTCGTATTATAGCATGTAGACTGATTCAATGGTGAGCAAAAGTCATTTCGTGAAATGTTGTAAAATTTTACAAAAAAACGCCATAGTATATAGTATGTCGAAAATTTTCGACCAAAACTTCAAATTTTGTTAATGTTGAAAAAAACTTTGGAAATGGTCGTAATGTACAATGTAGAATGATTCTCTGGTGAGCAAAAGTCATTTCGTGAAATGTTGAAAAATTTTACAAAAAAACGCCATAGTATAGTATGTCGAAATTTTTTGATGAAAACATCAAATTTTTTTTGATGTTGAAAGAAACCATGAAAACGGTCATATTATAGCATGTATAATGATTCTATGGTGAGCAAAAGTCATTTCGTGAAATGTTGTAAAATTTTACAAAAAAACGCCATAGTATAGTATGTCGAAATTTTTCAACGAAAATGTCTCATCTTTTTGATGTTGCAAAAAAACATGAAAACGGTCGTATTATAGCATGTAGAATGAAATCTATGGTGAGCAAAAGTAATTTCGTGAAATGTTGTAAAATTTTCCCAAAAAAACGCCATAGTATAGTATGTCGAAATTTTTCGACGAAAATGTCAGATTTTTTTGATGTTGAAAAAAACATGAAAACGGTCGTATTATGGCATGTAGAATGATTCTATGTTCAGCAAAAGTCATTTCGTGAAATGTTGTAAAATTTTACAAAAAAAACGCCATAGTATAGTATGTCGAAATTTTTCGACGAAAATATCAAATTTTTTTGATGTTGAAAAAAACCTTGAAAACGGTCACATTATAGCATGTAGAATGATTCTATGTTCAGCAAAAGTCATTTCGTGAAATGTTGTAAAATTTTACAAAAAAACGCCATAGTATAGTATGTCGAAATTTTTTGATGAAAACATCAAATTTTTTTTGATGTTGAAAGAAACCATGAAAACGGTCATATTATAGCATGTATAATGATTCTATGGTGAGCAAAAGTCATTTCGTGAAATGTTGTAAAATTTTACAAAAAAACGCCATAGTATAGTATGTCGAAATTTTTCGACGAAAACATCAAATTTTTTTGATGTTGAAAAAAACCATGAAAACTGTCATATTATGGCATGTAGAATGATTCTATGTTCAGCAAAATTCATTTCGTAAAATGTTGTAAAATTTTACAAAAAAACGCCATAGTATAGCATGTCGAAATTTTTCGACGAAAATGTCAAATTTTTTTGATGTTGAAAAAAACCTTGAAAACGGTCATATTATAGCATGTAGACTGATTCTATGTCCAGCAAAAGTCATTTCGTGAAATGTTGTAAAATTTTACAAAAAAAACTCCATAGTATAGTATGTCAAAATTTTTCGACCAAAACGTCACATTTTTTTGATGTTGCAAAAAAAACATGAAAACGGTCGTATTATGGCATGTAGAATGATTCTATGGTGAGCAAAAGTCATTTCGTGAAATGTTGTAAAATTTTACAAAAAAAACGTCATAGTATAGTATGTCGAAATTTTTCGACGAAAACATCAAATTTTGTTAATGTTGAAAAAAACTTTGAAAATGGTCGTAATATAGCATGTAGACTGATTCTATGTCCAGCAAAAGTCATTTCGTGAAATGTTGTAAAATTTTACAAAAAAAACTCCATAGTATAGTATGTCGAAATTTTTTGATGAAAACATCAAATTTTTTTTGATGTTGTAAGAAACCATGAAAACGGTCGTATTATAGCATGTAGAATGATTCTATGGTGAGCAAAAGTCATTTCGTGAAATGTTGTAAAATTTTACAAAAAAAAACGCCATAGTATAGTATGTCGAAATTTTTCGACGAAAATGTTAGATTTTTTTGATGTTGAAAAAAACATGAAAACGGTCGTATTATAGCATGTAGAATGATTCTATGGTGAGCAAAAGTAATTTCGTGAAATGTTGTAAAATTTTCCCAAAAAAACGCCATAGTATAGTATGTCGAAATTTTTCGACAAAAATGTCAGATTTTTTTGATGTTGAAAAAAACATGAAAACGGTCGTATTATAGCATGTAGACTGATTCAATGGTGAGCAAAAGTCATTTCGTGAAATGTTGTAAAATTTTACAAAAAAACGCCATAGTATAGTATGTCGAAATTTTTCGACCAAAACGTCAAATTTTGTTAATGTTGAAAAAAACTTTGGAAATGGTCGTAATGTACAATGTAGAATGATTCTATGGTGAGCAAAAGTCATTTCGTGAAATGTTGAAAAATTTTACAAAAAAACGCCATAGTATAGTATGTCGAAATTTTTTGATGAAAACATCAAATTTTTTTTGATGTTGAAAGAAACCATGAAAACGGTCATATTATAGCATGTATAATGATTCTATGGTGAGCAAAAGTCATTTCGTGAAATGTTGTAAAATTTTACAAAAAAACGCCATAGTATAGTATGTCGAAATTTTTCAACGAAAATGTCTCATTTTTTTGATGTTGCAAAAAAACATGAAAACGGTCGTATTATAGCATGTAGAATGATTCTATGGTGAGCAAAAGTAATTTCGTGAAATGTTGTAAAATTTTCCCAAAAAAACGCCATAGTATAGTATGTCGAAATTTTTCGACGAAAATGTCAGATTTTTTTGATGTTGAAAAAAACATGAAAACGGTCGTATTATGGCATGTAGAATGATTCTATGTTCAGCAAAAGTCATTTCGTGAAATGTTGTAAAATTTTACAAAAAAAACGCCATAGTATAGTATGTCGAAATTTTTCGACGAAAATATCAAATTTTTTTGATGTTGAAAAAAACCTTGAAAACGGTCACATTATAGCATGTAGAATGATTCTATGTTCAGCAAAAGTCATTTCGTGAAATGTTGTAAAATTTTACAAAAGAACGCCATAGTATAGTATGTCGAAATTTTTTGATGAAAACATCAAATTTTTTTTGATGTTGAAAGAAACCATGAAAACGGTCATATTATAGCATGTATAATGATTCTATGGTGAGCAAAAGTCATTTCGTGAAATGTTGTAAAATTTTACAAAAAAACGCCATAGTATAGTATGTCGAAATTTTTCGACGAAAACATCAAATTTTTTTGATGTTGAAAAAAACCATGAAAACTGTCATATTATGGCATGTAGAATGATTCTATGTTCAGCAAAATTCATTTCGTGAAATGTTGTAAAATTTTACAAAAAAACGCCATAGTATAGCATGTCGAAATTTTTCGACGAAAATGTCAAATTTTTTTGATGTTGAAAAAAACCTTGAAAACGGTCATATTATAGCATGTAGACTGATTCTATGTCCAGCAAAAGTCATTTCGTGAAATGTTGTAAAATTTTACAAAAAAAACTCCATAGTATAGTATGTCAAAATTTTTCGACCAAAACGTCACATTTTTTTGATGTTGCAAAAAAAACATGAAAACGGTCGTATTATGGCATGTAGAATGATTCTATGGTGAGCAAAAGTCATTTCGTGAAATGTTGTAAAGTTTTACAAAAAAAACGTCATAGTATAGTATGTCGAAATTTTTCGACGAAAACGTCAAATTTTGTTAATGTTGAAAAAAACTTTGAAAATGGTCGTAATATAGCATGTAGAATGATTCTATGTTCAGCAAAAGTCATTTCGTGAAATGTTGTAAAATTTTACAAAAAAAACTCCATAGTATAGTATGTCGAAATTTTTCGACCAAAACGTCACATTTTTTTGATGTTGCAAAAAAAACATGAAAACTGTCATATTATGGCATGTAGAATGATTCTATGTTCAGCAAAATTCATTTCGTAAAATGTTGTAAAATTTTACAAAAAAACGCCATAGTATAGCATGTCGAAATTTTTCGACGAAAATGTCAAATTTTTTTGATGTTGAAAAAAACCTTGAAAACGGTCATATTATAGCATGTAGACTGATTCTATGTCCAGCAAAAGTCATTTCGTGAAATGTTGTAAAATTTTACAAAAGAACGCCATAGTATAGTATGTCGAAATTTTTTGATGAAAACATCAAATTTTTTTTGATGTTGAAAGAAACCATGAAAACGGTCATATTATAGCATGTATAATGATTCTATGGTGAGCAAAAGTCATTTCGTGAAATGTTGTAAAATTTTACAAAAAAACGCCATAGTATAGTATGTCGAAATTTTTCGACGAAAATGTCAAATTTTTTTGATATTGAAAAAAAAACATGAAAACGGTCGTATTATAGCATGTAGAATGATTCTATGGTGAGCAAAAGTAATTTCGTGAAATGTTGTAAAATTTTCCCAAAAAAACGCCATAGTATAGTATGTCGAAATTTTTCGACGAAAACGTCAAATTTTTTTGATATTGAAAAAAAACATGAAAACGGTCGTATTATAGCATGTAGAATGATTCTATGGTGAGCAAAAGTCATTTCGTGAAATGTTGTAAAATTTTCCCAAAAAAAAACGCCATAGTATAGTATGTCGAAATTTTTCGACGAAAATGTCAGATTTTTTTGATGTTGAAAAAAACATGAAAACGGTCGTATTATAGCATGTAGACTGATTCAATGGTGAGCAAAAGTCATTTCGTGAAATGTTGTAAAATTTTACAAAAAAACGCCATAGTATAGTATGTCGAAATTTTTCGACCAAAACGTCAAATTTTGTTAATGTTGAAAAAAACTTTGGAAATGGTCGTAATGTACAATGTAGAATGATTCTCTGGTGAGCAAAAGTCATTTCGTGAAATGTTGAAAAATTTTACAAAAAAACGCCATAGTATAGTATGTCGAAATTTTTTGATGAAAACATCAAATTTTTTTTGATGTTGAAAGAAACCATGAAAACGGTCATATTATAGCATGTATAATGATTCTATGGTGAGCAAAAGTCATTTCGTGAAATGTTGTAAAATTTTACAAAAAAACGCCATAGTATAGTATGTCGAAATTTTTCAACGAAAATGTCTCATCTTTTTGATGTTGCAAAAAAACATGAAAACGGTCGTATTATAGCATGTAGAATGATTCTATGGTGAGCAAACGTCATTTCGTGAAATGTTGTAAAATTTTACCCAAAAAAACGCCATAGTATAGTATGTCGAAATTTTTCGACGAAAATGTCAGATTTTTTTGATGTTGAAAAAAACATGAAAACGGTCGTATTATAGCATGTAGACTGATTCAATGGTGAGCAAAAGTCATTTCGTGAAATGTTGTAAAATTTTACAAAAAAACGCCATAGTATAGTATGTCGAAATTTTTTCGATGAAAACATCAAATTTTTTTGATGTTGAAAAAAACCTTGAAAACGGTCATATTATAGCATGTAGAATGATTCTATGGTGAGCAAACGTCATTTCGTGAAATGTTGTAAAATTTTACAAAAAAACGCCATAGTATAGTATGTCGAAATTTTTCGACCAAAACGTCAAATTTTGTTAATGTTGAAAAACACTTTGGAAGTGGTCGTAATATACAATGTAGAATGATTCTCTGGTGAGCAAAAGTCATTTCGTGAAATGTTGTAAAATTTTACAAAAAAAAATGCCATCGTATAGTATGTCGAAATTTTTCGACGAAAACGTCAAATTTTGTTAATGTTTAAAAAAACTTTGAAAATGGTCGTATTATAGCATGTAGACTGATTCTATGGTGAGCAAAAGTCATTTCGTGAAATATTGTAAAATTTTACAAAAAAACGCCATAGTATAGTATGTCGAAATTTTTTGATGAAAACATCAATTTTCATCAAAATCATGAAAACGGTCATATTATAGCATGTAGAATGATTCTATGGTGAGCAAAAGTCATTTCGTGAAATGTTGTAAAATTTTACAAAAAATCGCCATAGTATAGTATGTCGAAATTTTTCGACGAAAACGTCAAATTTTGTCAATGTTTAAAATTTTTTTGAAAATGGTCGTATTATAGCATGTAGAATGATTGTATGGTGAGCAAAAGTCATTTCGTGAAATGTTGTAAAATTTTACAAAAAAACGCCATTGTATAGTACGTCGAAATTTTTCGACGAAAATGTTACATTTTTTTGATGTTGCAAAAAAACATGAAAACGGTCGTATTATAGCATTTAGAATGATTCTAAGGTGAGCAAAAGTCATTTCGTGAAATGTAAAATTTTCCAAAAAAAATGTCATAGTATACTATGTCGAAATTTTTCGACAAAAATGTCAGATCTTTTTGATGTTGAAAAAAACATGAAAACGGTCGTATTATAGCATGTAGACTGTTTCAATGGTAAGCAAAAGTCATTTCGTGAAATGTTGTAAAATTTTACAAAAAACGCCATAGTATAGTATGTCGAAATTTTTCGACCAAAACGTCAAATTTTGTTAATGTTGAAAAAAACTTTGGAAATGGTCGTAATATACAATGTAGAATGATTCTCTGGTGAGCAAAAGTCATTTCGTGAAATGTTGTAAAATTTTACAAAAAAACGCCATAGTATAGTATGTCGAAATTTTTTGACGAAAACGTCAAATTTTTTTTATGTTGCAAAAAAACATGAAAACGGTCGTATTATAGCATGTAGAATGATTCTATGGTGAGCAAAAGTCATTTCGTGAAATGTTGTAAAATTTTACAAAAAAACGCCATAGTATAGTATGTCGAAATTTTTTGATGAAAACATCAAATTTTTTTTGATGTTGAAAGAAACCATGAAAATGGTCATATTATAGCATGTAGAATGATTCTATGGTGAGCAAAAGTCATTTCGTGAAATGTTGTAAAATTTTACAAAAAAACGCCATAGTATAGTATGTCGAAATTTTTTGACGAAAATGTCTCATCTTTTTGATGTTGCAAAAAAACATGAAAACGGTCGTATTATAGCATGTAGAATGATTCTATGGTGAGCAAAAGTCATTTCGTGAAATTGTAAAATTTTCCAAAAAAAACATCATAGTATAGTATGTCGAAATTTTTCGACGAAAATGTCAAATTTTTTTGATATTGAAAAAAAACATGAAAACGGTCGTATTATAGCATGTAGAATGATTCTATGGTGAGCAAAAGTAATTTCGTGAAATGTTGTAAAATTTTCCCAAAAAAACGCCATAGTATAGTATGTCGAAATTTTTCGACCAAAACGTCAAATTTTGTTAATGTTTAAAAAAACTTTGAAAATGGTCGTATTATAGCATGTAGACTGATTCTATGGTGAGCAAAAGTCATTTCGTGAAATGTTGTAAAATTTTACAAAAAAACGCCATAGTATAGTATGTCGAAATTTTTTGATGAAAACATCAATTTTTCATCAAAATCATGAAAACGGTCATATTATAGCATGTAGAATGATTCTATGGTGAGCAAAAGTCATTTCGTGAAATGTTGTAAAATTTTACAAAAAAAACTCGATAGTATAGTATGTCGAAATTTTTCGACCAAAACGTCACATTTTTTTGATGTTGCTAAAAAAACATGAAAACGGTCGTATTATAGCATGTAGAATGATTCTATGTTGAGCAAAAGTCATTTCGTGAAATGTTATAAAATTTTACAAAAAAAACGCCATAGTATAGTATGTCGAAATTTTTTGATGAAAACATCAAATTTTTTTTGATGTTGAAAGAAATCATGAAAACGGTCATATTATAGCATGTAGAATGATTCTATGGTGAGCAAAAGTCATTTCGTGAAATGTTGTAAAATTTTACAAAAAAACGCCATAGTATAGTATGTCGAAATTTTTTGACGAAAACGTCAAATTTTTTTTATGTTGCAAAAAAACATGAAAACGGTCGTATTATAGCATGTAGAATGATTCTATGGTGAGCAAAAGTCATTTCGTGAAATGTTGTAAAATTTTCCCAAAAAAACGCCATAGTATAGTATGTCGAAATTTTTCGACGAAAATGTTAGATTTTTTTGATGTTGAAAAAAACATGAAAACGGTCGTATTATAGCATGTAGAATGATTCTATGGTGAGCAAAAGTCATTTCGTGAAATGTTGTAAAATTTTACAAAAAAAACTCCATAGTATAGTATGTCGAAATTTTTCGACCAAAACGTCACATTTTTTTGATGTTGCAAAAAAAACATGAAAACGGTCGTATTATGGCATGTAGAATGATTCTATGTTCAGCAAAAGTCATTTTGTGAAATGTTGTAAAATTTTACAAAAAAAACGCCATAGTATAGTATGTCGAAATTTTTTGATGAAAACATCAAATTTTTTTTGATGTTGAAAGAAACCATGAAAACGGTCATATTATAGCATGTATAATGATTCTATGGTGAGCAAAAGTCATTTCGTGAAATGTTGTAAAATTTTACAAAAAAACGCCATAGTATAGTATGTCGAAATTTTTCGACGAAAATATCAAATTTTTTTGATGTTGAAAAAAACCTTGAAAACGGTCACATTATAGCATGTAGAATGATTCTATGTTCAGCAAAATTCATTTCGTGAAATGTTGTAAAATTTTACAAAAAAACGCCATAGTATAGTATGTCGAAATTTTTCGACGAAAATGTCTCATCTTTTTGATGTTGCAAAAAAACATGAAAACGGTCGTATTATAGCATGTAGAATGATTCTATGGTGAGCAAAAGTCATTTCGTGAAATGTTGTAAAATTTTCCAAAAAAAACGTCATAGTATAGTATGTCGAAATTTTTCGACGAAAATGTCAAATTTTTTTGATGTTGAAAAAAAACATGAAAACGGTCGTATTATAGCATGTAGAATGATTCTATGGTGAGCAAAAGTCATTTCGTGAAATGTTGTAAAATTTTCCCAAAAAAACGCCATAGTATAGTATGTCGAAATTTTTCGACGAAAATATCAAATTTTTTTGATGTTGAAAAAAACCTTGAAAACGGTCACATTATAGCATGTAGAATGATTCTATGTTGAGCAAAAGTCATTTCGTGAAATGTTGTAAAATTTTACAAAAAAACGCCATAGTATAGTATGTCGAAATTTTTTGATGAAAATATCAAATTTTTTTGATGTTGAAAGAAACCATGAAAACGGTCATATTATAGCATGTATAATGATTCTATGGTGAGCAAAAGTCATTTCGTGAAATGTTGTAAAATTTTACAAAAAAACGCCATAGTATAGTATGTCGAAATTTTTCGACGAAAATGTCAAATTTTTTTGATGTTGAAAAAAAACATGAAAACGGTCGTATTATAGCATGTAGAATGATTCTATGGTGAGCAAAAGTCATTTCGTGAAATGTTGTAAAATTTTCCCAAAAAAACGCCATAGTATAGTATGTCGAAATTTTTCGACGAAAATGTCAGATTTTTTTGATGTTGAAAAAAACATGAAAACGGTCGTATTATAGCATGTAGACTGATTCAATGGTGAGCAAAAGTCATTTCGTGAAATGTTGTAAAATTTTACAAAAAAACGCCATAGTATAGTATGTCGAAATTTTTCGACCAAAACGTCAAATTTTGTTAATGTTGAAAAAAACTTTGGAAAATGGTCGTATTATACAATGTAGAATGATTCTCTGGTGAGCAAAAGTCATTTCGTGAAATGTTGTAAAATTTTACAAAAAAAAATGCCATAGTATAGTATGTCGAAATTTTTCGACGAAAACGTCAAATTTTGTTAATGTTTAAAAAAACTTTGAAAATGGTCGTATTATAGCATGTAGACTGATTCTATGGTGAGCAAAAGTCATTTCGTGAAATGTTGTAAAATTTTACAAAAAAACGCCATAGTATAGTATGTCGAAATTTTTTGATGAAAACATCAATTTTCATCAAAATCATGAAAACGGTCATATTATAGCATGTAGAATGATTCTATGGTGAGCAAAAGTCATTTCGTGAAATGTTGTAAAATTTTACAAAAAAACGCCATAGTATAGTATGTCGAAATTTTTCGACGAAAATGTTTGATTTTTTTGATGTTGAAAAAAACATGAAAACGGTCGTATTATAGCATGTAGAATGATTCTATGGTGAGCAAAAGTCATTTCGTGAAATGTTGTAAAATTTTACAAAAAAAACTCCATAGTATAGTATGTCGAAATTTTTCGACCAAAACGTCACATTTTTTTGATGTTGCAAAAAAAACATGAAAACGGTCGTATTATAGCATGTAGAATGATTCTATGTTCAGCAAAAGTCATTTCGTGAAATGTTGTAAAATTTTACAAAAAAAACGCCATAGTATAGTATGTCGAAATTTTTTGATGAAAACATCAAATTTTTTTTGATGTTGAAAGAAACCATGAAAACGGTCATATTATAGCATGTATAATGATTCTATGGTGAGCAAAAGTCATTTTGTGAAATGTTGTAAAATTGTACAAAAAAACGCCATAGTATAGTATGTCGAAATTTTTCGACGAAAATATCAAATTTTTTTGATGTTGAAAAAAACCTTTAAAACGGTCACATTATAGCATGTAGAATGATTCTATGTTCAGCAAAAGTCATTTCGTGAAATATTGTAAAATTTTACAAAAAAACGCCATAGTATAGTATGTCGAAATTTTTTGATGAAAACATCAAATTTTTTTTGATGTTGAAAGAAACCATGAAAACGGTCATATTATAGCATGTAGAATGATTCTATGGTGAGCAAAAGTCATTTCGTGAAATGTTGTAAAATTTTACAAAAAAACGCCATAGTATAGTATGTCGAAATTTTTCGACGAAAATGTCAAATTTTTTTGATGTTGCAAAAAAACATGAAAACGGTCGTATTATAGCATGTAGAATGATTCTATGGTGAGCAAAAGTCATTTCGTGAAATGTTGTAAAATTTTACAAAAAAAAACACCATAGTATAGTATGTCGAAATTTTTCGACGAAAATGTCAAATTTTTTTGATGTTGAAAAAAAACATGAAAACGGTCGTATTATAGCATGTAGAATGATTCTATGGTGAGCAAAAGTCATTTCGTGAAATGTTGTAAAATTTTACAAAAAAAACGCCATAGTATAGTATGTCGAAATTTTTCGACGAAAATGTCAGATTTTTTTGATGTTGAAAAAAACATGAAAACGGTCGTATTATAGCATGTAGACTGATTCAATGGTGAGCAAAAGTCATTTCGTGAAATGTTGTAAAATTTTACAAAAAAACGCCATAGTATAGTATGTCGAAATTTTTCGACCAAAACGTCAAATTTTTTTGATGTTGAAAAAAACCTTGAAAACGGTCACATTATAGCATGTAGAATGATTCTATGTTCAGCAAAAGTCATTTCGTGAAATGTTGTAAAATTTTACAAAAGAACGCCATAGTATAGTATGTCGAAATTTTTCGATGAAAACATCAAATTTTTTTTTGATGTTGAAAGAAACCATGAAAACGGTCATATTATAGCATGTATCATGATTCTATGGTGAGCAAACGTCATTTCGTGAAATGTTGTAAAATTTTACAAAAAAAATGCCATAGTATAGTATGTCGAAATTTTTCGACCAAAACGTCAAATTTTGTTAATGTTGAAAAAAACTTTGGAAATGGTCGTAATATACAATGTAGAATGATTCTCTGGTGAGCAAAAGTCATTTCGTGAAATGTTGTAAAATTTTACAAAAAAAAATGCCATAGTATAGTATGTCGAAATTTTTCGACGAAAACGTCAAATTTTGTTAATGTTTAAAAAAACTTTGAAAATGGTCGTATTATAGCATGTAGACTGATTCTATGGTGAGCAAAAGTCATTTCGTGAAATGTTGTAAAATTTTACAAAAAAACGCCATAGTATAGTATGTCGAAATTTTTTGATGAAAACATCAATTTTCATCAAAATCATGAAAACGGTCATATTATAGCATGTAGAATGATTCTATGGTGAGCAAAAGTCATTTCGTGAAATGTTGTAAAATTTTACAAAAAAAACTCCATAGTATAGTATGTCGAAATTTTTCGACGAAAATGTCTCATTTTTTTGATGTTGCAAAAAAACATGAAAACGGTCGTATTATAGCATGTAGAATGATTCTATGGTGAGCAAAAGTCATTTCGTGAAATGTTGTAAAATTTTATAAAAAAAACGCCATAGTATAGTATGTCGAAATTTTTCGACCAAAACGTCAAATTTTGTTAATGTTGAAAAAAACTTTGGAAATGGTCGTAATATACAATGTAGAATGATTCTCTGGTGAGCAAAAGTCATTTCGTGAAATGTTGTAAAATTTTCCAAAAAAAACATCATAGTATAGTATGTCGAAATTTTTAAAAATCAGATTTTTTTTGATATTGAAAAAAAACATGAAAACGGTCGTATTATAGCATGTAGACTGATTCTATGGTGAGCAAAAGTCATTTCGTGAAATGTTGTAAAATTTTACAAAAAAACGCCATAGTATAGTATGTCGAAATTTTTCGACGAAAACGTCAAATTTTGTTAATGTTGAAAAAAACTTTGAAAACGGTCGTATTATAGCATGTAGAATGATTCTATGGTGAGCAAAAGTCATTTCGTGAAATGTTGTAAAATTTTACAAAAAAAACGCCATAGTATAGTATGTCGAAATTTTTCGACGAAAATGTCAAATTTTTTTGATGTTGAAAAAAACCTTGAAAACGGTCACATTATAGCATGTAGAATGATTCTATGTTCAGCAAAATTCATTTCGTGAAATGTTGTAAAATTTTACAAAAAAAACGCCATAGTATAGTATGTCGAAATTTTTCGACCAAAACGTCAAATTTTTTTGATGTTGAAAAAAAACATGAAAACGGTCGTATTATAGCATGTAGAATGATTCTATGTTGAGCAAAAGTCATTTCGTGAAATGTTGTAAAATTTTACAAAAAAAACGCCATAGTATAGTATGTCGAAATTTTTTGACGAAAACGTCAAATTTTTTTGCTGTTGCAAAAAAAACATGAAAACGGTCGTATTATAGCATGTAGAATGATTCTATGGTGAGCAAAAGTCATTTCGTGAAATGTTGTAAAATTTTCCCAAAAAAACGCCATAGTATAGTATGTCGAAATTTTTTGATGAAAACATCAAATTTTTTTTGATGTTGAAAGAAACCATGAAAACGGTCATATTATAGCATGTATAATGATTCTATGTTGAGCAAAAGTCATTTCGTGAAATGTTGTAAAATTTTACAAAAAAAACGCCATAGTATAGTATGTCGAAATTTTTCGACGAAAATATCAAATTTTTTTGATATTGAAAAAAAACATGAAAACGGTCGTATTATAGCATGTAGAATGATTCTATGGTGACCAAAAGTCATTTCGTGAAATGTTGTAAAATTTTACAAAAGAACGCCATAGTATAGTATGTCGAAATTTTTTGATGAAAACATCAAATTTTTTTTGATGTTGAAAGAAACCATGAAAACGGTCATATTATAGCATGTATAATGATTCTATGGTGAGCAAACGTCATTTCGTGAAATGTTGTAAAATTTTACAAAAAAACGCCATAGTATAGTATGTCGAAATTTTTCGACCAAAACGTCAAATTTTGTTAATGTTGAAAAAAACTTTGGAAATGGTCGTAATATACAATGTAGAATGATTCTCTGGTGAGCAAAAGTCATTTCGTGAAATGTTGTAAAATTTTACAAAAAAATGCCATAGTAAAAACGCCATAGTATGTCGAAATTTTTTGATGAAAACATCAATTTTCATCAAAATCGTGAAAACGGTCATATTATAGCATGTAGAATGATTCTATGGTGAGCAAAAGTCATTTCGTGAAATGTTGTAAAATTTTACAAAAAAACGCCATAGTAAAAACACCATAGTATGTCGAAATTTTTCGACGAAAACGTCAAATTTTGTTAATGTTTAAAAAAACTTTGAAAATGGTCGTATTATAGCATGTAGACTGATTCTATGGTGAGCAAAAGTCATTTCGTGAAATGTTGTAAAATTTTACAAAAAAAATGCCATAGTATACTATGTCGAAATTTTTCGACGAAAATGTCTGATTTTTTTTATGTTGAAAAAAACATGAAAACGGTCGTATTATAGCATGTAGACTGATTCTATGGCGAGCAAAAGTAATTTCGTGAAATGTTGTAAAATTTTACAAAAAAAACGCCGTAGTATAGTGTGTCGAAATTTTTCGACGAAAACGTCAAATTTTGTTAATGTTTAAAAAAACTTTGAAAATGGTCGTATTATAGCATGTGGAATGATTCTATGGTGAGTAAAAGTCATTTCGTGAAATGTTGTAAAATTTTACAAAAAAAACATCATAGTATAGTATGTCGAAATTTCTCGACGAAAATATCAAATTTTTTTGATGTTGAAAAAAACCTTGAAAACGGTCACATTATAGCATGTAGAATGATTCTATGGTGAGCAAAAGTCATTTTGTGAAATGTAAAGTTTTCCAAAAAAAACATCATAGTATAGTATGTCGAAATTTTCAGATTTTTTTGATATTGAAAAAAAACATGAAAATGGTCGTATTATAGCATGTAGAATGATTCTATGGTGAGCAAAAGTCATTTCGTGAAATGTTGTAAAATTTTCCAAAAAAAACTCCATAGTATAGTATGTCGAAATTTTTCGACGAAAACATCACATTTTTTTGATGTTGCAAAAAAAACATGAAAACGGTCGTATTATAGCATGTAGAATGATTCTATGTTCAGCAAAAGTCATTTCGTGAAATGTTGTAAAATTTTACAAAAAAACGCCATAGTATAGTATGTCGAAATTTTTTGATGAAAACATCAAATTTTTTTTGATGTTGAAAAGAAACCATGAAAACGGTCATATTATAGCATGTATAATGATTCTATGGTGAGCAAACGTCATTTCGTGAAATGTTGTAAAATTTTACAAAAAAACGCCATAGTATAGTATGTCGAAATTTTTCGACCAAAACGTCAAATTTTGTTAATGTTGAAAAAAACTTTGAAAATGGTCGTAATATACAATGTAGAATGATTCTCTGGTGAGCAAAAGTCATTTCGTGAAATGTTGTAAAATTTTACAAAAAAAACGCCATAGTATAGTATGTCGAAATTTTTTGATGAAAACGTCAAATTTTGTTAATGTTTAAAAAAACTTTGAAAATGGTCGTATTATAGCATGTAGACTGATTCTATGGTGAGCAAAAGTCATTTCGTGAAATGTTGTAAAATTTTACAAAAAAAACGCCATAGTATAGTATGTCGAAATTTTTTGATGAAAACATCAATTTTCATCAAAATCATGAAAACGGTCATATTATAGCATGTAGAATGATTCTATGGTGAGCAAAAGTCATTTCGTGAAATGTTGTAAAATTTTACAAAAAAACGCCATAGTATAGTATGTCGAAATTTTTCGACGAAAACGTCAAATTTTGTCAATGTTGAAAAAAACTTTGAAAATGGTCGTATTATAGCATGTAGAATGATTCTATGGTGAGCAAAAGTCATTTCGTGAAATGTTGTAAAATTTTCCAAAAAAAAACGCCATAGTATAGTATGTCGAAATTTTTCGACGAAAATGTCAAATTTTTTTGATGTTGAAAAAAAACATGAAAACGGTCATATTATAGCATGTAGAATGATTCTATGGTGAGCAAAAGTCATTTCGTGAAATGTTGTAAAATTTTACAAAAAAAACTCCATAGTATAGTATGTCGAAATTTTTCGACCAAAACGTCACATTTTTTTGATGTTGCAAAAAAAACATGAAAACGGTCGTATTATGGCATGTAGAATGATTCTATGTTCAGCAAAAGTCATTTCGTGAAATGTTGTAAAATTTTACAAAAAAAACGCCATAGTATAGTATGTCGAAATTTTTTGATGAAAACATCAAATTTTTTTTGATGTTGAAAGAAACCATGAAAACGGTCATATTATAGCATGTATAATGATTCTATGGTGAGCAAAAGTCATTTCGTGAAATGTTGTAAAATTTTACAAAAAAACGCCATAGTATAGTATGTCGAAATTTTTCGACGAAAATGTCAAATTTTTTTGATATTGAAAAAAAACATGAAAACGGTCGTATTATAGCATGTAGAATGATTCTATGGTGAGCAAAAGTCATTTTGTGAAATGTAAAGTTTTCCAAAAAAAACATCATAGTATAGTATGTCGAAATTTTTGACGAAAATCAGATTTTTTTGATATTGAAAAAAAACATGAAAACGGTCGTATTATAGCATGTAGAGTGATTCTCTGGTGAGCAAAATTCATTTCGTGAAATGTTGTAAAATTTGACAAAAAAAACGCCATAGTATAGTATGTCGAAATTTTTCGACGAAAACGTCAAATTTTTTTGATGTTGAAAAAAACTTTGAAAACGGTCGTAATATAGCATGTAGAATGATTCTATGGTGAGCAAACGTCATTTCGTGAAATGTTGTAAAATTTTACAAAAAAACACCATAGTATAGTATGTCGAAATTTTTTGACGAAAACGTCAAATTTTTTTGATGTTGCAAAAAAACATGAAAACGGTCGTATTATAGCATGTAGAATGATTCTATGGTGAGCAAAAGTCATTTCGTGAAATGTTGTAAAATTTTCCCAAAAAAACGTCATAGTATAGTATGTCGAAATTTTTCGACAAAAATGTCAGATCTTTTTGATGTTGAAAAAAACATGAAAACGGTCGTATTATAGCATGTAGACTGATTCAATGGTGAGCAAAAGTCATTTCGTGAAATGTTGTAAAATTTTACAAAAAAACGCCATAGTATAGTATGTCGAAATTTTTCGACCAAAACGTCAAATTTTGTTAATGTTGAAAAAAACTTTGGAAATGGTCGTAATATACAATGTAGAATGATTCTCTGGTGAGCAAAAGTCATTTCGTGAAATGTTGTAAAATTTTACAAAAAAACGCCATAGTATAGTATGTCGAAATTTTTTGACGAAAACGTCAAATTTTTTTTGTGTTGCAAAAAAAACATGAAAACGGTCGTATTATAGCATGTAGAATGATTCTATGGTGAGCAAAAGTCATTTCGTGAAATGTTGTAAAATTTTCCCAAAAAAACGCCATAGTATAGTATGTCGAAATTTTTTGATGAAAACATCAAATTTTTTTTGATGTTGAAAGAAACCATGAAAACGGTCATATTATAGCATGTATAATGATTCTATGGTGAGCAAAAGTCATTTCGTGAAATGTTGTAAAATTTTACAAAAAAACGCCATAGTATAGTATGTCGAAATTTTTCGACGAAAATGTCAAATTTTTTTGATGTTGAAAAAAACATGAAAACGGTCGTATTATAGCATGTAGAATGATTCTATGTTCAGCAAAAGTCATTTCGTGAAATGTTGTAAAATTTTACAAAAAAACGCCATAGTATAGTATGTCGAAATTTTTCGACGAAAACATCAAATTTTTTTGATGTTGAAAAAAACCATGAAAACGGTCGTATTATAGCATGTAGAATGATTCTATGGTGAGCAAAAGTCATTTCGTGAAATGTTGTAAAATTTTACAAAAAAAACGCCATAGTATAGTATGTCGAAATTTTTCGACGAAAATGTCAAATTTTTTTGATGTTGAAAAAAACCTTGAAAACGGTCATATTATAGCATGTAGAATGATTCAATGGTGAGCAAAAGTCATTTCGTGAAATGTTGTAAAATTTTACAAAAAAACGCCATAGTATAGTATGTCGAAATTTTTCGACCAAAACGTCAAATTTTGTTAATGTTGAAAAAAACTTTGGAAATGGTCGTAATATACAATGTAGAATGATTCTCTGGTGAGCAAAAGTCATTTCGTGAAATGTTGTAAAATTTTACAAAAAAAAATGCCATAGTATAGTATGTCGAAATTTTTCGACGAAAACGTCAAATTTTTTTAATGTTTAAAAAAACTTTGAAAATGGTCGTATTATAGCATGTAGACTGATTCTATGGTGAGCAAAAGTCATTTCGTGAAATGTTGTAAAATTTTACAAAAAAACGCCATAGTATAGTATGTCGAAATTTTTTGACGAAAACATCAAATTTTTTTCAGTCAAAAAACATGAAAACGGTCGTATTATAGCATGTAGAATGATTCTATGGTGAGCAAAAGTCATTTCGTGAAATGTTGTAAAATTTTACAAAAAAAACGCCATAGTATAGTATGTCGAAATTTTTCGACGAAAACGTCAAATTTTTTTGATGTTGAAAAAAAACATGAAAACGGTCGTATTATAGCATGTAGAATGATTCTATGGTGAGCAAAAGTCATTTCGTGAAATGTTGTAAAATTTTCCCAAAAAAACGCCATAGTATAGTATGTCGAAATTTTTCGACGAAAATGTCAGATTTTTTTGATGTTGAAAAAAACATGAAAACGGTCGTATTATAGCATGTAGACTGATTCAATGGTGAGCAAAAGTCATTTCGTGAAATGTTGTAAAATTTTACAAAAAAACGCCATAGTATAGTATGTCGAAATTTTTCGACCAAAACGTCAAATTTTGTTAATGTTGAAAAAAACTTTGAAAATGGTCGTAATATACAATGTAGAATGATTCTCTGGTGAGCAAAAGTCATTTCGTGAAATGTTGTAAAATTTTACAAAAAAAAATGCCATAGTATAGTATGTCGAAATTTTTCGACGAAAACGTCAAATTTTGTTAATGTTTAAAAAAACTTTGAAAATGGTCGTATTATAGCATGTAGACTGATTCTATGGTGAGCAAAAGTCATTTCGTGAAATGTTGTAAAATTTTACAAAAAAACGCCATAGTATAGTATGTCGAAATTTTTTGATGAAAACATCAATTTTCATCAAAATCATGAAAACGGTCATATTATAGCATGTAGAATGATTCTATGGTGAGCAAAAGTCATTTCGTGAAATGTTGTAAAATTTTACAAAAAAACACCATAGTATAGTATGTCGAAATTTTTTGATGAAAATGTTAGATTTTTTTGATGTTGAAAAAAAACATGAAAACGGTCGTATTATAGCATGTAGAATGATTCTATGGTGAGCAAAAGTCATTTCGTGAAATGTTGTAAAATTTTACAAAAAAAACGCCATAGTATAGTATGTCGAAATTTTTCGACGAAAATGTCACATTTTTTTGATGTTGAAAAAAAACATGAAAACGGTCGTATTATAGCATGTAGAATGATTCTATGGTGAGCAAAAGTCATTTCGTGAAATGTTGTAAAATTTTATAAAAAAAACGCCATAGTATAGTATGTCGAAATTTTTCGACGAAAATGTCAAATTTTTTTGATGTTGAAAAAAACTTGAAAACGGTCGTATTATAGCATGTAGACTGATTCTATGGTGAGCAAAAGTCATTTCGTGAAATGTTGTAAAATTTTACAAAAAAACGCCATAGTATAGTATGTCGAAATTTTTTGATGAAAACATCAAATTTTTTTTGATGTTCAAAGAAAACATGAAAACGGTCATATTATAGCATGTATAATGATTCTATGGTGAGCAAACGTCATTTGGTGAAATGTTGTAAAATTTTACAAAAAAAACGCCATAGTATAGTATGTCGAAATTTTTCGACCAAAACGTCAAATTTTGTTAATGTTGAAAAAAACTTTGGAAATGGTCGTAATATACAATGTAGAATGATTCTCTGGTGAGCAAAAGTCATTTCGTGAAATGTTGTAAAATTTTACAAAAAAACGCCATAGTATAGTATGTCGAAATTTTTTGATGAAAACGTCAAATTTTGTTAATGTTTAAAAAAACTTTGAAAATGGTCGTATTATAGCATGTAGACTGATTCTATGGTGAGCAAAAGTCATTTCGTGAAATGTTGTAAAATTTTACAAAAAAACGCCATAGTATAGTATGTCGAAATTTTTTGATGAAAACATCAAATTTTCATCAAAATCGTGAAAACGGTCATATTATAGCATGTAGAATGATTCTATGGTGAGCAAAAGTCATTTCGTGAAATGTTGTAAAATTTTACAAAAAAACGCCATAGTATAGTATGTCGAAATTTTTCGACGAAAACGTCAAATTTTGTTAATGTTTAAAAAAAACTTTGAAAATGGTCGTATTATAGCATGTAGAATGATTCTATGGTGAGCAAAAGTCATTTCGTGAAATGTTGTAAAATTTTCCCAAAAAAACGCCATAGTATAGTATGTCGAAATTTTTCGACGAAAATGTCAGATTTTTTTGATGTTGAAAAAAACATGAAAACGGTCGTATTATAGCATGTAGAATGATTCTATGGTGAGCAAAAGTCATTTCGTGAAATGTTGTAAAATTTTACAAAAAAAACGCCATAGTATAGTATGTCGAAATTTTTCGACGAAAACGTCAAATTTTTTTGATGTTGAAAAAAAACATGAAAACGGTCGTATTATAGCATGTAGAATGATTCTATGGTGAGCAAAAGTCATTTCGTGAAATGTTGTAAAATTTTACAAAAAAACGCCATAGTATAGTATGTCGAAATTTTTCGACGAAAATGTCAGATTTTTTTGATGTTGAAAAAAACATGAAAACGGTCGTATTATAGCATGTAGACTGATTCAATGGTGAGCAAAAGTCATTTCGTGAAATGTTGTAAAATTTTACAAAAAAACGCCATAGTATAGTATGTCGAAATTTTTCGACCAAAACGTCAAATTTTGTTAATGTTGAAAAAAACTTTGGAAATGGTCGTAATATACAATGTAGAATGATTCTCTGGTGAGCAAAAGTCATTTCGTGAAATGTTGTAAAATTTTACAAAAAAAAACGCCATAGTATAGTATGTCGAAATTTTTCGACGAAAACGTCAAATTTTTTTAATGTTTAAAAAAACTTTGAAAATGGTCGTATTATAGCATGTAGAATGATTCTATGGTGAGCAAAAGTCATTTCGTGAAATGTTGTAAAATTTTACAAAAAAACGCCATAGTATAGTATGTCGAAATTTTTTGATGAAAACATCAAATTTTTTTGATGTTAAAAATCATGAAAACGGTCATATTATAGCATGTAGAATGATTCTATGGTGAGCAAAAGTCATTTCGTGAAATGTTGTAAAATTTTACAAAAAAACGCCATAGTATAGTATGTCGAAATTTTTCGACGAAAATGTCAGATTTTTTTGATGTTGAAAAAAACATGAAAACGGTCGTATTATAGCATGTAGAATGATTCTATGGTGAGCAAAAGTCATTTCGTGAAATGTTGTAAAATTTTACAAAAAAAAACGCCATAGTAATAGTATGTCGAAATTTTTCGACGAAAATGTCAAATTTTTTTGATGTTGAAAAAAAACATGAAAACGGTCGTATTATAGCATGTAGAATGATTCTATGGTGAGCAAAAGTCATTTCGTGAAATGTTGTAAAATTTTATAAAAAAAACGCCATAGTATAGTATGTCGAAATTTTTCGACGAAAACGTCAAATTTTTTTAATGTTGAAAAAAACATGAAAACGGTCGTATTATAGCATGTAGACTGATTCAATGGTGAGCAAAAGTCATTTCGTGAAATGTTGTAAAATTTTACAAAAAAAACGCCATAGTATAGTATGTCGAAATTTTTCGATGAAAACGTCAAATTTTGTTAATGTTGAAAAAAACTTTGAAAATGGTCGTATTATAGCATGTAGACTGATTCTATGGTGAGCAAAAGTCATTTCGTGAAATGTTGTAAAATTTTACAAAAAAACGCCATAGTATAGTATGTCGAAATTTTTTGATGAAAACATCAAATTTTCATCAAAATCGTGAAAACGGTCATATTATAGCATGTAGAATGATTCTATGGTGAGCAAAAGTCATTTCGTGAAATGTTGTAAAATTTTACAAAAAAACGCCATAGTATAGTATGTCGAAATTTTTCGACGAAAACGTCAAATTTTGTCAATGTTTAAAAAAACTTTCAAAATGGTCGTATTATAGCATGTAGAATGATTCTATGGTGAGCAAAAGTCATTTCGTGAAATGTTGTAAAATTTTCCCAAAAAAACGCCATAGTATAGTATGTCGAAATTTTTCGACGAAAATATCAAATTTTTTTGATGTTGAAAAAAAACATGAAAACGGTCATATTATAGGATGTAGACTGATTCTATGGTGAGCAAAAGTCATTTCGTGAAATGTTGTAAAATTTTACAAAAAAAACTCCATAGTATAGTATGTCGAAATTTTTCGACGAAAATGTCAGATTTTTTTGATGTTGAAAAAAAGAAGTCGTTTATGACATGTGAAATTTTTTGCCGAAAACGTCAAATTTTTTTTATGTTGCAAAAAAACATGAAAACGGTCGTATTATGGCATGTAGAATGATTCTATGTTCAGCAAAAGTCATTTCGTGAAATGTTGTAAAATTTTACAAAAAAACGCCATAGTATAGTATGTCGAAATTTTTTGATGAAAACATCAAATTTTTTTTGATGTTGAAAGAAACCATGAAAACGGTCATATTATAGCATGTATAATGATTCTATGGTGAGCAAACGTCATTTCGTGAAATGTTGTAAAATTTTACAAAAAAACGCAATAGTATAGTATGTCGAAATTTTTCGACCAAAACGTCAAATTTTGTTAATGTTGAAAAAAACTTTGGAAATGGTCGTAATATACAATGTAGAATGATTCTCTGGTGAGCAAAAGTCATTTCGTGAAATGTAAAGTTTTCAAAAAAAAACATCATAGTATAGTATGTCGAAATTTTCAGATTTTTTTGATATTGAAAAAAAAAACATGAAAACGGTCGTATTATAGCATGTAGAATGATTCTATGGTGAGCAAAAGTCATTTCGTGAAATGTTGTAAAGTTTTCCAAAAAAAACTCCATAGTATAGTATGTCGCAATTTTTCGACCAAAACGTCACATTTTTTTGATGTTGCAAAAAAAACATGAAAACGGTCGTATTATGGCATGTATAATGATTCTATGGTGAGCAAAAGTCATTTCGTGAAATGTTGTAAAATTTTACAAAAAAAAAATGCCATAGTATAGTATGTCGAAATTTTTCGACCAAAACGTCAAATTTTGTTAATGTTGAAAAAAACTTTGGAAATGGTCGTAATATACAATGTAGAATGATTCTCTGGTGAGCAAAAGTCATTTCGTGAAATGTTGTAAAATTTTACAAAAAAAAAATGCCATAGTATAGTATGTCGAAATTTTTCAACGAAAACGTCAAATTTTGTTAATGTTTAAAAAAACTTTGAAAATGGTCGTATTATAGCATGTAGAATGATTCTATGGTGAGCAAAAGTCATTTCGTGAAATGTTGTAAAATTTTACAAAAAAAACGCCATAGTATACTATGTCGAAATTTTTCGACGAAAATGTCTGATTTTTTTGATGTTGAAAAAAACATGAAAACGGTCGTATTATAGCATGTAGACTGATTCTATGGTGAGCAAAAGTCATTTCGTGAAATGTTGTAAAATTTTACAAAAAAAACGCCATAGTATAGTATGTCGAAATTTTTCGACGAAAACGTCAAATTTTGTTAATGTTTAAAAAAACTTTGAAAATGGTCGTATTATAGCATGTAGACTGATTCTATGGTGAGCAAAAGTCATTTCGTGAAATGTTGTAAAATTTTACAAAAAAAAACGCCATAGTATAGTATGTCGAAATTTTTCGACCAAAACGTCAAATTTTTTTGATGTTGAAAAAAACCTTGAAAACGGTCACATTATAGCATGTAGAATGATTCTATGTTCAGCAAAAGTCATTTCGTGAAATGTTGTAAAATTTTACAAAAAGAACGCCATAGTATAGTATGTCGAAATTTTTTGATGAAAACATCAAATTTTTTTTGATGTTGAAAGAAACCATGAAAACGGTCATATTATAGCATGTATAATGATTCTATGGTGAGCAAACGTCATTTCGTGAAATGTTGTAAAATTTTACAAAAAAACGCCATAGTATAGTATGTCGAAATTTTTCGACCAAAACGTCAAATTTTGTTAATGTTGAAAAAAACTTTGGAAATGGTCGTAATATACAATGTAGAATGATTCTCTGGTGAGCAAAAGTCATTTCGTGAAATGTTGTAAAATTTTACAAAAAAATGCCATAGTAAAAACGCCATAGTATGTTGAAATTTTTTGATGAAAACATCAATTTTCATCAAAATCGTGAAAACGGTCATATTATAGCATGTAGAATGATTCTATGGTGAGCAAAAGTCATTTCGTGAAATGTTGTAAAATTTTACAAAAAAACGCCATAGTATAGTATGTCGAAATTTTTCGACGAAAAATGTTGTAAAATATAGCATGTAGAATGATTCTATGGTGAGCAAACGTCATTTCGTGAAATGTTGTAAAATTTTACAAAAAAACGCCATAGTATAGTATGTCGAAATTTTTCGACGAAAATGTCAAATTTTTTTGATATTGAAAAAAAACATGAAAATGGTCGTATTATAGCATGTAGAATGATTCTATGGTGAGCAAAAGTCATTTTGTGAAATGTTGTAAAATTTTACAAAAAAAACATCATAGTATAGTATGTCGAAATTTAAATCAAAGATTTTTTTGATATTGAAAAAAAACATGAAAACGGTCGTATTATAGCATGTAGAATGATTCTATGGTGAGCAAAAGTCATTTCGTGAAATGTTGTAAAATTTTACAAAAAAACGCCATAGTATAGTATGTCGAAATTTTTCGACGAAAACGTCAAATTTTGTTAATGTTTAAAAAAACTTTGAAAATGGTCGTATTATAGCATGTAGACTGATTCTATGGTGAGCAAAAGTCATTTCGTGAAATGTTGTAAAATTTTACAAAAAAAACGCCATAGTATACTATGTCGAAATTTTTCGACGAAAATGTCTGATTTTTTTTGATGTTGAAAAAAACATGAAAACGGTCGTATTATAGCATGTAGAATGATTCTATGGTGAGCAAAAGTCATTTCGTGAAATGTTGTAAAATTTTACAAAAAAACGCCATAGTATAGTATGTCGAAATTTTTCGACGAAAATGTCAAATTTTTTTGATATTGAAAAAAAACATGAAAATGGTCGTATTATAGCATGTAGAATGATTCTATGGTGAGTAAAAGTCATTTCGTGAAATGTTGTAAAATTTTACAAAAAAAACATCATAGTATAGTATGTCGAAATTTTTCGACGAAAATATCAAATTTTTTTGATGTTGAAAAAAACTTTGAAAACGGTCATATTATAGCATGTAGAATGATTCTATGGTGAGCAAAAGTCATTTCGTGAAATGTTGTAAAATTTTACAAAAAAAATGCCATAGTATAGTATGTCGAAATTTTTTGACGAAAATGTCAAATTTTTTTGATATTGAAAAAAAACTTGAAAATGGTCGTATTATAGCATGTAGAATGATTCTATGGTGAGCAAAAGTCATTTCGTGAAATGTTGTAAAATTTTACAAAAAAAACGCCATAGTATAGTATGTCGAAATTTTTCGACGAAAATATCAAATTTTTTTGATGTTGAAAAAAACATGAAAACGGTCGTATTATAGCATGTAGAATGATTCTATGGTGAGCAAAAGTCATTTCGTGAAATGTTGTGAAATTTTACAAAAAAAACGCCATAGTATAGTATGTCGAAATTTTTCGACGAAAATGTCAAATTTTTTTGTTAATGTTGAAAAAAACTTTGAAAATGGTCGTATATAGCATGTAGAATGATTCTATGGTGAGCAAAATTCATTTCGTGAAATGTTGTAAAATTTTCCAAAAAAAACTCCATAGTATAGTATGTCGAAATTTTTCGACCAAAACATCACATTTTTTTGATGTTGCAAAAAAAACATGAAAACGGTCGTATTATGGCATGTAGAATGATTCTATGGTGAGCAAAAGTCATTTCGTGAAATGTTGTAAAATTTTACAAAAAAACGCCATAGTATAGTATGTCGAAATTTTTTGATGAAAACATCAAATTTTTTTTGATGTTGAAAGAAATCATGAAAACGGTCATATTATAGCATGTAGAATGATTCTATGGTGAGCAAAAGTCATTTCGTGAAATGTTGTAAAATTTTACAAAATAAATATCATAGTATAGTATGTCGAAATTTTTCGACGAAAATGTCAGATTTTTTTGATATTGAAAAAAAACATGAAAACGGTCGTATTATAGCATGTAGAATGATTCTATGGTGAGCAAAAGTCATTTCGTGAAATGTTGTAAAATTTTACAAAAAAAACTCCATAGTATAGTATGTCGAAATTTTTCGACGAAAACGTCACATTTTTTTGATGTTGCAAAAAAAACATGAAAACGGTCGTATTATGGCATGTAGAATGATTCTATGTTGAGCAAAGTCATTTCGTGAAATGTTGTAAAATTTTACAAAAAAAACGCCATAGTATAGTATGTCGAAATTTTTTGATGAAAACATCAAATTTTTTTTGATGTTGAAAGAAACCATGAAAACGGTCATATTATAGCATGTATAATGATTCTATGGTGAGCAAAAGTCATTTCGTGAAATGTTGTAAAATTTTCCCAAAAAAACGCCATAGTATAGTATGTCGAAATTTTTCGACAAAAATGTCAGATCTTTTTGATGTTGAAAAAAACATGAAAACGGTCGTATTATAGCATGTAGACTGATTCAATGGTGAGCAAAAGTCATTTCGTGAAATGTTGTAAAATTTTACAAAAAAACGCCATAGTATAGTATGTCGAAATTTTTCGACCAAAACGTCAAATTTTGTTAATGTTGAAAAAAACTTTGGAAATGGTCGTAATATACAATGTAGAATGATTCTCTGGTGAGCAAAAGTCATTTCGTGAAATGTTGTAAAATTTTAAAAAAAAAACGCCATAGTATAGTATGTCGAAATTTTTTGACGAAAACGTCAAATTTTTTTTGTGTTGCAAAAAAAACATGAAAACGGTCGTATTATAGCATGTAGAATGATTCTATGGTGAGCAAAAGTCATTTCGTGAAATGTTGTAAAATTTTCCCAAAAAAACGCCATAGTATAGTATGTCAATTTTTTGATGAAAACATCAAATTTTTTTTGATGTTGAAAGAAACCATGAAAACGGTCATATTATAGCATGTATAATGATTCTATGGTGAGCAAAAGTCATTTTGTGAAATGTTGTAAAATTTTACAAAAAAACGCAAAAGAAAAGAATGAGAAATTTTGAAAAAAAAAAAAAAATTTTAATAAAAAAAAAAAAAAAAAAAGTGGGAAAAAGACGTGAAATGTTGTAAAATTTTCCCAAAAAAACGCCATAGTATAGTATGTCGAAATTTTTCGACGAAAATGTCAGATTTTTTTGATGTTGAAAAAAACATGAAAACGGTCGTATTATGGCATGTAGAATGATTCTATGGTGAGCAAAAGTCATTTCGTGAAATGTTGTAAAATTTTACAAAAAAACGCCATAGTATAGTATGTCGAAATTTTTCGACCAAAATATAAAATTTTTTATGTTGAAAAAACCATGAAAACGGATCAAATTTTGTTAATGTTGAAAAAAACTTTGTCGAAATTTTTTGATGAAATGGTCAATTTTATAAAAAGTGAAAACGGTATAATATACATGTAAAAAGATTTATGGTGAAAAAAAGTCATTTGGAAATATTTAAAATTTTAAAAAAAGTAAAAACACCATAGTATGCGAAATTTTTTGAGAAAACGTCAAATTTTGATAATGAATAAAAAAATAAAAAGGGGTATTATAGCATGTAGAATGATTCTATGGTGAGCAAAAGTCATTTCGTGAAATGTTGTAAAATTTTACAAAAAAAACGCCATAGTATAGTATGTCGAAATTTTTCGACGAAAACGTCAAATTTTTTTAATGTTGAAAGAAACCATGAAAACGGTCGTATTATAGCATGTAGAATGATTCTATGGTGAGCAAAAGTCATTTCGTGAAATGTTGTAAAATTTTCCCAAAAAAACGCCATAGTATAGTATGTCGAAATTTTTCGACGAAAATGTCAGATTTTTTTGATGTTGAAAAAAACATGAAAACGGTCGTATTATAGCATGTAGACTGATTCAATGGTGAGCAAAAGTCATTTCGTGAAATGTTGTAAAATTTTACAAAAAAACGCCATAGTATAGTATGTCGAAATTTTTCGACCAAAACATCAAATTTTGTTAATGTTGAAAAAAACTATGAAAACGGTCGTATTATAGCATGTAGACTGATTCAATGGTGAGCAAAAGTCATTTCGTGAAATGTTGTAAAATTTTACAAAAAAATGCCATAGTAAAAACGCCATAGTATGTCGAAATTTTTTGATGAAAACATCAATTTTCATCAAAATCGTGAAAACGGTCATATTATAGCATGTAGAATGATTCTATGGTGAGCAAAAGTCATTTCGTGAAATGTTGTAAAATTTTACAAAAAAACGCCATAGTAAAAACACCATAGTATGTCGAAATTTTTTGATGAAAACGTCAAATTTTGTTAATGTTTAAAAAAACTTTGAAAATGGTCGTATTATAGCATGTAGACTGATTCTATGGTGAGCAAAAGTTATTTCGTGAAATGTTGTAAAATTTTACAAAAAAATGCCATAGTATAGTATGTCGAAATTTTTTGATGAAAACGTCAAATTTTGTTAATGTTTAAAAAAACTTTGAAAATGGTCGTATTATAGCATGTAGAATGATTCTATGGTGAGCAAAAGTCATTTCGTGAAATGTTGTAAAATTTTACAAAAAAACGCCATAGTATAGTATGTCGAAATTTTTCGACGAAAATGTCAAATTTTTTTTGATGTTGAAAAAAAACATGAAAACGGTCGTATTATAGCATGTAGAATGATTCTATGGTGAGCAAAAGTCATTTCGTGAAATGTTGTAAAATTTTCCCAAAAAAACGCCATAGTATAGTATGTCGAAATTTTTTGATGAAAACATCAGATTTTTTTTGATGTTGAAAAAAAACATGAAAACGGTCGTATTATAGCATGTAGAATGATTCTATGGTGAGCAAAAGTCATTTCGTGAAATGTTGTAAAATTTTACAAAAAAAACGCCATAGTATAGTATGTCGAAATTTTTCGACCAAAACGTCAAATTTTGTTGATGTTGAAAAAAACTATGAAAACGGTCGTATTATAGCATGTAGAATGATTCTATGGTGAGCAAAAGTCATTTCGTGAAATGTTGTAAAATTTTACAAAAAAATGCCATAGTAAAAACGCATAGTATGTCGAAATTTTTTCGATGAAAACGTCAATTTTTTTGATATTGAAAAAAATCATGAAAACGGTCGTATTATAGCATGTAGAATGATTCTATGGTGAGCAAAAGTCATTTCGTGAAATGTTGTAAAGTTTTACAAAAAAACGCCATAGTAAAAACACCATAGTATGTCGAAATTTTTCGACGAAAACGTCAAATTTTGTTAATGTTTGAAAAAAAACTTTGAAAACGGTCGTATTATAGCATGTAGACTGATTCTATGGTGAGCAAAAGTCATTTCGTGAAATGTTGTAAAATTTTCCAAAAAAAACGCCATAGTATAGTATGTCGAAATTTTTCGACAAAAATGTCAGATTTTTTTGATGTTGAAAAAAACTTGAAAACGGTCGTATTATAGCATGTAGACTGATTCTATGGTGAGCAAAAGTCATTTCGTGAAATGTTGTAAAATTTTCCAAAAAAAACGCCATAGTATAGTATGTCGAAATTTTTCGACGAAAATGTCAGATTTTTTTGATGTTGAAAAAAAACATGAAAACGGTCGTATTATGGGATGTAGAATGATTCTATGTTGAGCAAAAGTCATTTCGTGAAATGTTGTGAAATTTTACAAAAAAAACGCCATAGTATAGTATGTCGAAATTTTTCGACGAAAATATCAAATTTTGTTAATGTTGAAAAAAACTTTGGAAATGGTCGTAATATACAATGTAGAATGATTCTCTGGTGAGCAAAAGTCATTTCGTGAAATGTTGTAAAATTTTACAAAAAAAATGCCATAGTATAGTATGTCGAAATTTTTTGACGAAAACGTCAAATTTTGTCAATGTTTAAAAAAACTTTCAAAATGGTCGTATTATAGCATGTAGAATGATTCTATGGTGAGCAAAAGTCATTTCGTGAAATGTTGTAAAATTTTACAAAAAAAACGCCATAGTATAGTATGTCGAAATTTTTCGACGAAAATATCAAATTTTTTTGATGTTGAAAAAAAACATGAAAACGGTCATATTATAGGATGTAGACTGATTCTATGGTGAGCAAAAGTCATTTCGTGAAATGTTGTGAAATTTTACAAAAAAAACGCCATAGTATAGTATGTCGAAATTTTTCGACGAAAATGTCTGATTTTTTTGATGTTGAAAAAAAACATGAAAACGGTCATATTATAGCATGTAGACTGATTCTATGGTGAGCAAAAGTAATTTCGTGAAATGTTGTAAAATTTTACAAAAAAACGCCATAGTATAGTATGTCGAAATTTTTCGACGAAAACGTCAAATTTTGTTCATGTTTAAAAAAAACTTTGAAAATGGTCGTATTATAGCATGTAGAATGATTCTATGGTGAGCAAAAGTCATTTCGTGAAATGTTGTAAAATTTTACAAAAAAAACTCCATAGTATAGTATGTCGAAATTTTTCGACGAAAATGTCAGATTTTTTTGATATTGAAAAAAAACATGAAAACGGTCGTATTATAGCATGTAGAATGATTCTATGGTGAGCAAAAGTCATTTCGTGAAATGTTGTAAAATTTTACAAAAAAAACTCCATAGTATAGTATGTCGAAATTTTTCGACGAAAACGTCAAATTTTTTTGATATTGAAAAAAACTTTGGAAATGGTCGTAATATACAATGTAGAATGATTCTATGGTGAGCAAAAGTCATTTCGTGAAATGTTGTAAAATTTTACAAAAAAAACATCATAGTATAGTATGTCGAAATTTTCAGATTTTTTTGATATTGAAAAAAAACATGAAAACGGTCGTATTATAGCATGTAGAATGATTCTATGGTGAGCAAAAGTCATTTCGTGAAATGTTGTAAAGTTTTCCAAAAAAAAACTCCATAGTATAGTATGTCGCAATTTTTCGACCAAAACGTCAGATTTTTTTGATGTTGCAAAAAAAACATGAAAACGGTCGTATTATGGCATGTAGAATGATTCTATGGTGAGCAAAAGTCATTTCGTGAAATGTTGTAAAATTTTACAAAAAAACGCCATAGTATAGTATGTCGAAATTTTTCAACGAAAACGTCAAATTTTGTTAATGTTGAAAAAAACTTTGGAAATGGTCGTAATATACAATGTAGAATGATTCTCTGGTGAGCAAAAGTCATTTCGTGAAATGTTGTAAAATTTTACAAAAAAAACGCCATAGTATAGTATGTCGAAATTTTTCGACGAAAACGTCAAATTTTTTTTAAAGTTTGAAAAAAATTTGAAAATGGGCGGAATATAAATATAATGATTCTATGGTGAGAAAAGTCATTTCATGAAATGTTGTAAAATTTTACAAAAAAAACGCCATAGTATAGTATGTCGAAATTTTTTGATGAAAACATCAAATTTTTTTATGTTGAAAGAAACCACGGACAACGGTCATATTATAGCATTTAGAATGATTCTATGGTGAGCAAAAGTCATTTCGTGAAATGTTGTAAAATTTTCCCAAAAAAATGCCATAGTATAGTATGTCGAAATTTTTCGACGAAAATGTCAAATTTTTTTGATGTTGAAAAAAAACATGAAAATGGTCGTATTATAGCATGTAGAATGATTCTATGGTGAGCAAAAGTCATTTCGTGAAATGTTGTAAAAGTTTTCCAAAAAAAACTCCATAGTATAGTATGTCGCAATTTTTCGACCAAAACGTCACATTTTTTTGATGTTGCAAAAAAAACATGAAAACGGTCGTATTATGGCATGTAGAATGATTCTATGTTCAGCAAAAGTCATTTCGTGAAATGTTGTAAAATTTTACAAAAAAAAATGCCATAGTATAGTATGTCGAAATTTTTCGACGAAAACGTCAAATTTTTTTATGTTGAAAAAAACATGAAAACGGTCGCATTATGGCATGTAGAATGATTCTATGGTGAGCAAAAGTCATTTCGTGAAATGTTGTAAAATTTTACAAAAAAACGCCATAGATAGATGTCGAAATTTTTCGACGAAAACGTCAAATTTTGTTAATGTTGAAAAAAACCATGAAAGTGGTCGTATTATAGCATGTAGAATGATTCTATGGTGAGCAAAAGTCATTTTGGGAAATGTAAAATTTTCCCAAAAAAACGCCATAGTATAGTATGTTGGAGAAAGTGATTAAAACATCATAGTATAGTAAGTCGATAAAAGTGATAAATAAGTCATGGTATAGTATGTCGAAGAAAATCATAGTATAGTGTTGCAAAAAGCAATTTAAAAAAGTCATGATATAGTATGTGCAAACAAGTGATTAAAAAGTCAGTTTAATATGTTGAAAAGAGCAAATAATGTTGTTTGTATGTCAAAATAAGTGATTAAAAAAAGTCATAGTATAGTATGTTGAAAAAAGGTGATGAATACAGTCATAGGATAGTATGTCGACAAAAAAGTGATTAAATAGTCAGTATAATATGTCAAACAATATCATAGTAAAGTATGTTAAAAAGGTGATAAAAAAAGTCACAGAATAGTATGTCGAAAAAAGTGATTAAAAAGTCATAGTATAACATGTTGAAAAAAGTCTTACTATGTCAAGTGATAAAAGTCATAGTATAATATGTTGTAAAGGTGATAAAGACATAGTATAGTATGTCGGAAAAGGTCGTAGTATACTATGTCGAAGAAAGTTATTGAAAATGTCAGTGTAGCATGTCAAACTGCTATAGAATAGTATGCTGAAAAAAATCTTGAGTATGTCAAAAAGTCATTATAGTAAGATGAAAAAAGTGATTTAAAAAGTCATTATATAGTATGTCGAAAAAAGTGATTAGAATGTCAATAGTTTGTCGAAAGATGTCAATATAATATATTGAAAAAGTGGTTAAAAAGTCAGTACAGTTTGTCGAAAAAATCTGTAGTATAATATATCAAATACAAGTCATAGTATAGTGTGTTGAAAAAAGTATTAAAAAGTCAAAGTAGTATGATGAAAAGTGATTACTATGACATCAATAACGTTTAATAAATAGCAATAAAAATAAAAAGTCATAGTATAGTATGTTGAAAAAAGTGCTAAAAAAAGTCAGTATGTCGAAAAAAAGCATGTCAGAAAAAGGTGTGGAATAGTATGTCAAAAAAGTCCTAAAAGTCAGTAGTATGTCAAAAAAAAAAGTTAGAGTATAGTATGTTGAATAAATGTCATAGTATAATATGTCAAAAAATCTATAGTATATCGAATAAAAGTCAGTTTCTCAAAAAAAATTAACCTAAATGTCAAAGTAGTGTCGAAAAAAGCTACAGTATGTTGAATAAAAGTCATAGTATGGTATGGTGAGAAAAGCGACCTAACAGTCAAAAAAAGTTCATCCACCGGCTTTCAGTTCGTAACGCTACAGTCTGACTAGTCTGACCTGGGGACTAGTCAGACTGTAGCGTTACCAACCGATGAAGCCACTTGGATGAGGGGCGAAACGTCTTCAGAGACAAATCTAAGTCCAGTTGCCTTCGATTCAATTGTTGCCTGAAAGTATAGAATGTCTAAAAAAATCTCTAATATAGTATATTGAATAAAAGTGAAAGTCATAGTAAATGTGCAAAAAAAGTGACTTTTTAAGTCGCAGTATATCTCAAAAAAAGCTATGGTATACCAAATAAGAGTCAGAGTATAGTATGTCAAAAAAGGTGATTAAAGAGTCAGTGTACTGTGTAGTATGTTGAAAAAGGTGATTTACGTTATAGTATAGTGTTTTTCGGAAAAAGTCCAAGTGTACAGTGTCGGAAAAAAATGATGAAGTCAATGCATTTGGAAAAAAGTGATTAAAGTCCCAGTATAGAACGTCAAAAGAAGTGATATAGTATGCTGAAAAGGTGATTAATGTCGGTGTGGCATGTCAAAAAGTCATACTATAGTATGTCAACAAAATGATAGTATAGTATGTCTAAAAATCAGTACTTCGAAGAAAGTGATTAAAAGCCATAGTATAGTAAGTCAAAGAAAGTGATAAGTCATTGTTTGTTGAAAAAAGGTTAAATAAAATTCAGTATGTTATGTCAAAAGTCATAGTTTAGTTTGTCAAATAAAGTGGTTATTGTAAGTTATTGTACAGTATATCGAAAAAAGCCATAGTGTGTCGAAAAGGTGGTTTAAGTCGTAGTATATTGTGTCAAAACATGTCTCAAAAATAAAAACGCATTGCGTGACCTATACTTGTGCTAACTAGTCTCACTTTAACACTGTGCTCTATCCCTCATAGACTGCAGTACTCACTGTGAGGGGCTGGTGGCGCTGGTGGACTGAGCGTGACGGGGGGCCTCCAGGACATGTGGCTCCCCCTCCTGGCAGAACTGCTTCAACATGTGCATCGTCGCCTGCCATCTTACAGGAGTAGCTCTCCATCCTGCACAGAAATATATATTTACAAATACTGTAATACTGTGACCAATATTCATGTGCTAAATTAAATATGAGAGCTGTAACCATAATGGAGATGTCAGATGAGTGAAAGTTTGCCAAATCCTGTAAGGTTACATTTATAGCCCATTAAACACTATTACACAACAGATTAGGAGCACGTCAGGATATTTGAATACATTTCATTTAATAGAAATAAACCTGGACTATTTGTTAACCAAATATACCTTTCCATCCATACGTGTTAACAAATACAAATAAATACTCAAGTAGAAAACCAGCAGAGATTCAGACTCCATGTCTTTATTTTTGGTGCTATTCACCCTGGATTTACCACTTAATGTTACTTGACGTTAGGCTAAGTGTGCACTCTGCATCTTTATTATTTTGGGAAAATACAATCATGAGATCTGATTTGGCATTAAATTATTAAAGGATTCACACAGAGTGCAAAAACACTGGACTGTGAGGGTCTGAATGTTCTCATTCATCCAGGTCATATGACTGTGGGGACTAGTCAGATTGTAGCGTTACGAACCGATGAAGCCACTTGGATAAGGGGCAAAACGTCTTCAGAGACAAATCTAAGTCCAGTTGCCTTCGATTCAATTGTTGCCAGAACTGGACTGCAAAAGCTCTACATGCATGAAACCAGGTCTACTTTACCAAGGATGATGTGCATGAGTTTCATTGAGTCTGAATCCATCTACCTTGATCTTACAAAGCAAGGGAGCTGATCTTATACAGTCAGTGTGGTAGTATCCAGTCTGGGTCGTGTACTGGATTTCACTTTTCAATAAGTTTCTTTTGATATTTCAGTCTGAATTGATGTAGTTTCTTTAAAAGTAAAAGGAATAATAGAAATGTACTTACAAGCTTGGGCCAAGATTTCCGCCATCGTTCCACCAGAAAAATGCCAGACGTGATTTTAGTGATTATTTTGCATTTTCAAGATAGATTTGAGTAAAAAGAATACCACATATACAGCTGTTCACCACCACAACACACACAAAAAACCCTCAAATGTAATGTGATCAAATTAGAATTTGATTATTCACTGTATTTTCTGACTGTCTCACCTTAAAAGCCTTATTGGGGTCAGGCACCGCCATGGTAGCACCCGTCATCTGGTCCGACTGGTCAGCAGCTGCGACTGAACAACGTCAACGCAATCAAACAGACCAACTCTCATGAAGACAAAGGAATAAAAGCGTTGCTGGGTCTTTATGGAAATCATTTACAGGTGCTCGTTGGATCCTTCAGGTGTGTTGGGCTCACTGCGGGGGTGGAATGCCATCTCAAAAGTACAAAATGCAAGGCTCTGTTAAAAATCTAAGGCACGACTGAATATATTTAAAATTTTACACGGCAGATTGTTTAAAATGACCAACACGTTATGACCAGGGGTCCTCATCAGGGTCACTGCCAGCATTCCACACATGCAATGAGCCCTTCACAAGACTGAACGAGAGTTAGGGTGACATAAAACAGCACTGAATGTTTTTTTATCAGACAATTGTCAACGACTTCATTTACAGTTTTGTAAGAGTGATATTCCATAATTGTCAATAAAATACAAATAAAAAGCTCACAACTGGACACGTACTTACCAGCTTGGGTCAAGATTCCCACCATCTCTGAACTAGGAAAAAAAAAGCTCAACAAGGTGATTTTAGTGATTACTTAGTTTCCCCAAGAGAAGACCCGAGCTAAGTATGATTCAAACTGTTTATTAACATCTGCGATATATCTGCCAATCAAACGAAGCACAGAGCAGTCAAGAAGACACAACTCCTAACCACTTGTAAGGAAAGTAAAAGGAGCTTCTCAATGTCTAAAAAAAGAAATAAATGTACAACAGTCATTTTACTGTAATGTTTAACTCTAAATTGTACTATACATTCACTTTCAATGAAGCCTTTGCATTGAGGTACTGGGCAAACACTGGCAAGACAAGACGTTTAGAAACGGGTTAACCATGAATAGATTAAGGAAGTGTGGGGAAAAAAATGCTGGATTCAGACGATGTATAAAATGAATCGTTCAACAGGACAATAGTACAACAAAACAATGGGACATTTGTTAAAAGCTGATGCTTTCTAAGCTGCAACCCAGGTGCCAATAGTTTCCTCGGCCGTGCCCTACTGTCTAAACTACAGACGAGCGTTCGCAGTAAGTCAAGATTCAACAATAGAAGTTTCAGTAATAAATGCAGCCATTTAAAATTTCAAACTCAGTGCTGAAAAAGTCCTCACAGTAACGTCACTGTCACACATAAAAAGCAACACACATAAATAGCAAATAATGAAACAACTGATGAGTTCCCCGCTGATCAGTCAGTCTTAACTGGGTTTTCACAGACCCAGTCCGGCTCCCTCCCTGATGGGAATATCATCCAGTCTTAATCTGTTAGGTTTCATTGATGCTGGTGTTTTCTGGACTCCTCTTTGCGACATCATTTGCAAGAAAATCAGCTCACCTCAAGTCTTTTGTTGGCCACTCATCCATGACAAGACCTTCTTCTTCTCAAGTGTCCATGAAGGGGTCTCTTTTGAAATGTGGCAGGTGTAGAGAAGCCCATATATATATATGCATGTACTGTATGTGTGCTTGCGATCAGAGTCCATGCTGGAGTAAGAAGGAGCTTTCGAGCTACCGTGGGGTCTTTAAAAAAATGTCCACCAGCTCACGGTACACAGTTCACTGCCAGCAGAGGAGAAGGCTTCAAACATGCATTGGTCTAAAGCGTGAAAATGGCTTTGGATGATGCAGAAAAATCAAAACACAAAAAAAGGTACATGGTGTGAAAAACGGTAGGAGGAGGGGAAAAAGCCTTGATATTCTTTGGCTGAGGCGTGTCCGTCGGGGAAATTCACACGCACAGAGCTCTGGGGAACCTGGGGGAAGAGAACACAAATTAAAATGTGTTTACCACCACAGAAGGACTGTGTTAGCACCAGAAATCTGTGATAATACTAGCAAAACACCTCCTGCATCCCATCTATATAGAAGCCAAATCACTTCATCATTGTAAACCATAATAATCAATAATAGTCTAACCTGTCCTCAGTGAAGCCGTCCATTTCCTCCTCGTCATCCAGCTCCATGTCCAGCTCATTGTCAAGACAATCTCGGCCATAGCCACTCAAGACGCTGCAAGTATGAAATATTTTTACACGATCGTATGTATGCACAACTTTTGCTGGATAACACCTGTCACTAGGGTTGGCGGTATAACGTATATACACCAAGAAATGGTAGAAATGTGACCACCGGTGGAGATTTGTCAATATTGTTCCCACCGTGGTAACAAGAGGATGTATTCCACCCAACCACAATGAGGAAAAACTCTGGTTACATGACATTTGCACACTGTAGTTTATTCTGACAGTGTTGTAAGCTTTTTAACTGAAAGATGAGCAAATCCTGCAGGAAAAGTCAAGTCTTTTTTTTCCATTTGCGAGCTAAAATATAAATTACATTTTATATCACTAATCAAAGTCTGGTTGGTTTTATTGATTTCTGCATTTCTATTTGTCTGATGTTACCTGCTGCCCTGGAGATTGATAAAACTAAACATTATGTAAATAGCATTTGATCTGTGATGCTAAGTGTCGGAGTGTGTTGCAGCTGCTGACCTGACAGAGCGACATGTGAAGAATACAATCCTCTTCAGTTTCTTGTTGTAGAAGAAGTAGTTGAAGGACCAGAGGCTCCCTTCTTCACCAAAAGGGTCAGAGTCCAGATCAGGGTTGTAGCTGCGAATATATGCAAGGCAACAGTTTAAAAATAGTTAAACTCAACACCAAAAGGATTTTCAGCAGCACACATTTGATATTTAATACACATGCATGTTTGTGCACACACACCTACCTGTAAATGTCACAGCTCTGCAGGTTGATCTCTTGGTCGATGGCGTTCCACAGCTCCGGCCCCAGAGAGTTGAACTCCTCTCCCACGGCCGAGAACAAGCTGCTGTTTACGGCATTGGCCACCTGGAGAGAAGTCACAGTCAAATATAGATTTAATAAAGATTGCTTTTGTTAAATGTTTCTGTGGCGTTACAAAAACATCTTCAGAGGGGCATGCTAACCCAGTTGAGGCTGGGCTCTCGGCTGAACTCGTGGGCCCGCGCAGCGCTGAAGTCGTAGTCCGGCCTGAAGGACTCGTTGAGCGTGGTGATGAGGTAGAAGAGAGTCTTCCTGCAACACTTGTCACTCAAGGGGTTCTCCCCATCCTCACTGCTCTTCCCCAGCCTGGACAGAAAAAAGGAAAAGTCCTCAATTATTAGAGGCCCTTGTGTTATGATAAGAAACCACACTTTGCTCTAAGCTTTACTGTAGACTGCAGTACTCACTGTGAGGGGCTGGTGGCGCTGGTGGACTGAGGGGGGAGAGGGCCTCCAGGACGTGTGGCTCCCCCTCCTGGCAGAACTGCTTAAACATGTGTTTATCGTCTCCTGCCATCTTACAGGAGTAGCTCTCCATCCTGCAGGGGGGGAATAATATAAATAAATATATAAATAAATAAATACTGTGTGAACAATATTCATGTGCTAAATGAAACATGAGTGAAAATAATGGAGATTTCAGATGAGTGAAAATGTTTGCAGAGATCCCTTGAGATTGCGCAAAAAGCCCATTAGGCTTAAACACACAATTACACAACATATTTGGGGCACTTCAGGATATTTTAATACATTTCATCAAATTCATAAAGCCAGAGCCATTTGTTAACCACATTAACCTCTCTATCCACCAATGTTATGAACAAACATAAATTAATAAATACTAAAGGACATACAAATAAATACAATACAAAAAAAGTTAAATATTACAGAAAACCAGCAGAGATGCAGACAGTTCTTTATGTTGATGACATTCAGCTCTTTAACTTACACACTGTTTACCACTAAGTGTTACCTAACATTTGGCTATGTGTGCACTCTCTGCAGCTGCATTATTTAGAGAAAATACAATTATCACATCTAATTTGGTATTTAATTATTTAAGGACTCACACTGTGTGCAAAAACTGGACTGTAAGAGCTCTATAACCCTTGTATGACAACAAGACGGCCCTTGTCTTTCTATCTGAACAAACATCTGACAAGAACAAGTCAGTGCTAAAACATTCCTGCATTCTCCTTCATGCTTCTGGGCCAGACACCACTGTTTACAGCACTGGTGTGCGCTTGTTTATTTTGCCTCCTCCGACCTATGGGTTATGCAAGAGCAAATGCTGTGCAACGTAAGATGGAGGGACTGCTCCGAGACCCTCACTGTCCTTGCCAGACTAATTATAGGGACATTAGGTGCCAACGAATACCACAGTGGAAATAACTGCCCTGGTTTTCCATACACAACAACACAGCTGATCTGCCGACAAAACACTGAGGGTAACCAGATGACGGAGCAGACACTGGAGCTGAGGGAAGATTATTGACACTTGTTATTTCATATAAGCTGCACTGGCAACAAGCTCTGTTAACATCTACAGACAATGCTAATTTGCTGACATTTGTCAAATGTTTTCATGTATTTAGTTATTGAACCAGCTAATTATGTATGTACTGTTTTTGTGCACCAAATGACCTTTACACAGACCACCAGCTGTGTTGTTCTAGGTTTATTTTTATGTATTTTATGCAGCACTGTGCATTATTACCGTTTCGTGTTTTAATAAATTTCCATGTGTTAAAACCAAATGCTCATCCGTAGAGAATATAAATCTGCTAGAAGCCCGTTGGGTACATATTTAGTTAAGCCTGCAGCTTGAAAGTCCTGCTGTTATGATGGGCTGCCTCACTAATCCACTAAGCAGCCTTGGCAGCTCCAGCAGCACTCAGCTATCATGCAGTATTATTGTATGTGTGCATGTACACATACGCTCCAATAACACTCTTCACAACAGTCTCTAAATAGCCACAGAGTGGTGTGAGGGGACAAGACACCATATAGTGCATCACCCCAGGTCACAACCAGTAGAGAAGCTCAGTTTCACCACCAACACTCAAAACCCTGAGCTCAGACTGGGCAGCATAACTCCACAAACTCCCACTGCCCTTTATGTAACTGCAAGCCTGCTGAAGGCCTTACATAACCTTAAACACTTTGCCAAGTGAAGAACATGCACCAGCAGTTAGCTATTACCTTTTAGTATAGGCTCTGACCTTAGACTTTTAGGTTAACTGGCGGTTATCGCATTGTTGCATAACATGAAAGTGCTTGTTTGCTCCACTACCCCGTTTATGAGCACAGTGACCCGAGTCAGCAGCCACACCTCATACACTCAATCCATGTATAGTGGCATCAGACATAATTTTTCCTGTACATGGAAAAGCTCAGTCAAGCTCAACTCCAGCAGCTCTCACTCCGGCATAAACACAAAGTCTGGCCGTTGCGTTGATTCTCCTCTTGAACAGGAAATTCTGCATTACTGAAACAGAAGCACATAACTGCAGGAGACCTGTGCATGTATCTCCTGAGAACTAGTGGGTGTTTGTTTTGTATGTGTCAAAATACAGCTGAAGGCCTCAGTGCAGTAGACCCTTTGAAATAATGCAATAAAAAGGCACGTAAAGCCCCTTGTTATTCCCTGATATTAGCATTGCTCTCTGTTCCTGGAAACAAGTAACGATATATAGGACAGTAGTGGGTTGAGTTGTTCACGTTGCAACAAACTTAAACCTGCAGTAGGGAGAAAATGTTTGGCATCATTGGGCAAAAATCCCACAATAATCTTTCAGTGTGTTGTGATTCAGATGTTATGAGAGAAAACTGGACTTCTGCACCTCCTCATGGCTCTGTTTTCAGGCTTTAAAAGAAATCTAGCCACGACAGGAAACTGGCCAATCACAAGTCAGCTCAGAGAGAGAGGTTGTTCATTCAGTGGAGGCAGCTGTCAATCACTCGCAAACTCCGACCAAACAATCAAACTAGGCAGTGCTGATCAAATATGAATCAATATTCTGTTATTGTAATGCATATTTCTCTCCTCAAATGTTTTCAGAAACATCTTGTAGTCACTGTTTAGCTGTAAAATGAGAGGGTTTGCTCCAACTGGAGGAGCGGTGCTTTGTATTTCCTCAGCTGATCTCAACATGGCCGATAATAAGACACTGCAGTAAGAGAATATCGATTCATATTCGATCAGCACTGCCTAGTTTGACCGTTTGATCAGAGTTCACAAGTGATTGACAGCCACTCAGTGACAACAGGCTCCAGATCAGCTCTGACTGATTGTTTTCCTCCAGTCTGTGAAAACTTGCAGATGCTTTCAGGAGCACCGGAGGACCCAGAGGCACACAACTCCCCCCCATATTACCTGTCTCGTGCATTGCTGTCATGATATGCTTTTTTTTTTTTTTTTTTTTTAAATCATCCTTCCCACAATTCGACCTACTGCTGCTTTAAGGCTAAACATCTTTACCTGCCAAGGATGCGAGACTCTCCTGTTTCAACACACAGCCGTGAGCTGAGGGCTTCAAAGCTGGAGCTTTCCAACAGTTTCATCGCGATCTGTTAAAAAACAAAAAGCCATATGAAGTTAATGTTAGTCAACTGTCATATTAGGAGACAGCCAACTTTCCTGCACTTTACTCATGAATTCAAACAATACAGCACCATCTTACCCAATGTTAAAAACAAAAGCTATTCCTATGAGTTACTAAATGAATATATCCTGTGTTCATTAGGAAAAGTTATAAAAGAGGAAAAAATAAATGTAATATGATATGTGTAATAAACTTATGACGGCATCACGGTCTAGGTACCCAACGTTCGTTCAACGCCCAACTAACCCAATTAAAACAGTAAAGCTAAATCATATTATCCCAAACTGGCAGAAAACCAAGTGGAGTCGACATAAATAATAAATAATTAGCCGGGCGGAGCCACAGCGCCCCGTGAGGGCAGATTTCTAGGTCAAAACACAATTTCCTCTTTCAGTACAACACTGCCCCTCCCCCACCCCGTTCAATCCAAGTTGATAAATCGTCTTCCTGGTTCAATGTATCTATGTAAAAACACAATATCACTTACCCAGTAATATTTTCAGAAACCAACGGGTTCAAAAGCGTCGTCTCGTCCACCCAACTGGCTACTCTGTGACGCAAAAGATTAACGATCCTCGCTTTGTTTATGAGCAGCTAATGTTAGCTAGCAGCTAGCTTGATTATTTCCTCTCCCTGTCTTCGCTTCACAGCCGCGTAATTAATTCGCACTCGAGCTTAAGCATCTTACAAAAGCACTCGGTCGAGAATGTGTTATCCTGAGGCCTTTTAAATTTATAGAAAAGCTGCTCTTCCCGATTAAATGCGATGAGATTAAATCCAAAGACTGTTGGCGTCCGTCGGAGTCTGTCTGCAGCGGCATCCCTTTCGACCTGATTTCACAAAGAGGCTCGTATTAGCTAAATCAAGTCGCCTTTTTCTAAGCGACTCGATCAGAAAAGTAGCAACTAACGAGCTACCGCGCCGGATATTTGACGAAACGGTTCAAGGATCCTGCAAAATCGTCTAGTGCGTCAACGACACATCTAACCTAATGAAAACAACGGACTCTTCTGTGTGGAAACCAAGCCCCTTTTCGCTTATATACGGTTGGCTAACGCATACGCCCACTTTCAGCAAAGCCCTCTCGTGATTGGCTGTCCGTATACATGGCAACTAATATGATTGGTTAAATATTGCTGGCTCAATTCCCAGGCCAAAACTGTGTCAAATATCTTGACTGCTTATCGCGACGCAGCAGCTGAAACAAAAACTGCAAATTCAGAGTTGTTTTGCTTATATTTCAGAAATGCATGCACTATTCACCTCGTATCTCTGCAGGCTCACTTGGAACCATTATACTTATAAATACGTATAAATGCATGTATTCTAAGTCTTTCTTGGCATAAAACACGCAGTTTAAATATACACTAGCTTGTTGTGGATGTATATTTTTCATTATTAAATGGTTAAAAAAATGTCTTTGCACATTGGTTTTCTGTATTTTGAGATTTAATCTTTTACTTTTGCCATGTATGTTGTCCAACTGATACTTTACAATACTTTATTGTAAAACACCCCACACCGCACAAAATTGCACGAAATGTGCTGAGTGATTTAATTAAAAATGAATTAATCTGATTTAATGTATCCAAAAGTCTAAGCCTCAAGCATGCAGCAACAGCATAATGGCCTGACGAAATAACATCCACAAAAATCAGAATAGATTAGGTGAGACTTGCTATATCTCGCTCCTATAGTCACATAGCTGCCTGCTGTAAGTGAAAATAAAACATAATGTCTTTTTCTGTGTCGGCCCAGTGGCCTAATGGATAAGGCATCAGCCTCCGGAGCTGGGGATTGTGGGTTCAAGTCCCACCTGGGTCGTGGAACACTATGTGATGATGTGGTTTATAATGCAGTTGAAGTACTGTAAGTCCCAGTGTTGTCACAAATGCTTAAAGTCCACATTTTAATAAAACATGACAAATAATCAACTTTAGTTTAACATTCCAATAGGACATTTTATTGACAGAAATACAAACGGCATACAGAAATCTTCCACACATTTAGCTGCTGTTGGTTTGTCAGGTCTGAGTGATATAGTCAGAGACATTCTCCAGGCCTGTGCACTCATTGTCCAGGTACTCCAGGATCACATTACCCCCATTGTACAAGGGGGTTTCTGGATGTGCCAGCAGTGAGAGCAGGGTGTCGTCCATCCGGAAAGCCTCACCTGTCTGAGGATGACATAACCGCAGCTTCTACAAATGGAGAGGAGAGAGGCGCACTGTTAAAAGACTTATTCAAGAAATATACACTATGCTATGCTTTTATTTCCATGAATATTTGAATACAAGTTTACAAATTAATCGCACATTTAAGAAAACATGACCTCTTATATTAGCAAAATATATAATTCCTTTTGTGTGTTGAGATAAACCCTCTATTTAGTGTTAAAAAGCAATTGAAACATCACTGAGAAACTACAAATGTAGGTAACTGTGACTAAAAACTTGAAAACACAAATTCTGTACTGCTTATGGCTGTAAACCTATTGACATGCAAAGCATCACATGCATAACACTGCTTAATCCAGCTTCTTGTAAACAGAGTTGTCTCTGTGTGCAAACAAGGTGGATCTATGTGCAGTTATGGAGCAAACCGTTTTGAGCTTTACTGTTGACAATACTCTTCTTTCATCTTATTTTAAGAAGTGGATGTTATGAAACAACGCAGATCAGATAAGTGACTATACTCATACTATCTGTTACCTTAGCTGTCAGTACATTGTTGTTGTTCTTGAGGCTTGCTAGCGAGGCTGCATAATCCACCACTTTCCCCACACTCCATTTTGAACAGAAGAACATGGGTTGACTGGAGTCTTTGGCTTCTTTAGGAAGATAAATCTGGAAATAGGTTCTTTCAGTCTAGAAAGGCCAAAAAAGGAGAGGAAGTAGTCATTTGGGCAAAAATTATAAACACAGAATAATATATAGAGATAGATAGATAGATGGACAGATAGATATTATCAATATGAAAATGTATTATCACACAACTATTCATAAATAAAATCAAGACAACTATAGGATTCTACCTGTGGCAGCCCCTTGTCTCCTGCAGCATGCAGCTTCAGTTTCATTAATGCAACCTTAGCTGCTGTTGCACTGTTCTTTGCTCCTCTGCGTCCTTTACTTTTTGATAAATCCTTTGACTCTGAGTAGCCACAAGAGAGAAATTCAAACATAATCCAAATGTAAGTGGGTTGAGAATACAAACAAATCTAAGTTAAAGATGACAGCATTTTAACACTGAACCCATGTGGACAAATGAGGAATCACAGAACTACCAGTGACTGTACTGCAACTAACCAACAATCTTTTGCACCAGCTCTTTGGTGGCTGCCATTCGAGGCTTTTGAACCTCCAACTTCTCACAATTGTGATCATCTTGATGGCGATGGCTATAAGGCAAGAACAAGAGAAATATGAACCATTCATATTCAATTTACTGGTTTCATTTATAAGAGTAAGCATGTACTAACATACTGCACAATATACTATATATACGCAATAATAATAATAATTAAATATATATATATATATATATATATATAACCCCTTCTGTATGAAGTATATGAGCAAGGGTTCACTGTACAAGTAATGTACATTTATAAAAGGTTAAAGAGAAAGAGAATAAATTGAAAACTTACGCCAAACAGAAATGTTTTTCACACTGCGGACATATCACTGGCAACAACTCTTTTCCCTTGCAGTCTTGAAATGAGCATGGATAACTTTTGCTGCCACCCACGGTCCGGGATTCATTTTTCACTGGCTCCTGAAAAAAGTCAAAGGAAATACTAAAACAACCCAGCCAGTATGTAAGTAACTACGGAAGAGAGCAAAATGTCCAAGGAGTAATCTTATCAAAGAAGAACATTAGGAATATGTTATCAATAACACGGTGTACCTCTGAACATGAATGGGCCTCTCTGCTTCTGTGCTCAAGACTGTAAGAAACAAAAATATATTTCACCAAAAATAAAACGTGGAGAAAAAAGTACATTATGACATCCTTTGACTATTTCTATGTTATGCAATGCTGTACTTTTACTTCTCTATAGTTCAGAGCAAAATATTGTGCCTATATCCATAAACATTCATTATTTTAGTAACATGAACAGATAACATAAACACACATGTTTAATTAGGATGGCTTACATTAAGTTATTAGAGATTTGTGACCTAGACACATACTAAGCGGTGAAATAACATTTAAAAAATGTCATGGTGGTGTCTGGTGGACAAACAATGTAATATGTTTAGAGAAGCACCAATCCCATTTTTTCAGTCCGATACCAGTGTTTCATTAATAAGCTGTATGCCTCACTGTGTGGAGGAAACCGGAATCATTCAGGCAACATCAGCCTTGACTTGAACATTGCTTTCCGAACTCTGCAATGCAAAATATAAGAAATAAATACATAGATATGAATGTACTGAATTGATAAATATTATTAAAGTAATAAATCATACACCAGTGACTGGTAAAAAAAAAAAATACCAGGAATTATAATTCAACTGTAAACCTTTTCAATGCTGCAACACATTGGTCAAAACTTAAACGGGGATTAAAATTACAGTTTAGAAGATACATATATAGTATCTATACATCAATACCGATATGTCATCCAGGTATTAGAGTCAGTATTTTACACTTCGCTAGATATGCTTATACAGTAGATCTGGGTTGATCATAATCAGCTGATAATATCAGATTGTAATAAGGCAGTAAAAATGTCTCTCTTGAAGTTGACTTTTCATACAGCATGAAATAACCACTTTATCGCCGAGAATATGGGATCAGAGTACTTCCTCTAACTTTGGACGTTCCTTTCCACTGGGACATGATTCTTACCAGAAAACACCACAGCAAAGATCACAAACAAACGGAAGAAAATCTAAAAGCAGGGCGTGGAAAACATTTAGTTAGTCTCAGATCTGGATTCAACAACAAACTACAAAACACAGACACTTCCCTGAGAACTGTCCATTATGTACAAGACACTGGGTTGAGGTCTGAGATGTGGCGATGACAGATAGAAGTATCCTTACATTGCATTGTAGCTGCTATACACTGATGCTAACTCATTTGAATCTTTCACGAGCTACCACAACTACTCCACAACAACATGTTCTATATACAAACCTTTGTATTCAATATAATAACTGAACGCTGGCGTCCAATCACCATTAAAACGATATAATTAGCGGTTAGCTTGCTAGCCACCATGGCGAGCTAACAGTTACTGTCATTCATATAATGCTAAAGCAGCTAGCTAACTATTAGCTGACAAGGCTAATGAGCCGCTCGGTGCGTTTAATATTAACACATACGGCAAAAGAATATCATACGTCATTATCCTTGCCTATTGATACTCAGGTGGAGATGAAACGGACCTTTCTGATTGCAGGAATCGATCTGGCAATGCTTCCCAATGTCTAACTCAGCCATTAGCTAGCGTTAGCTACGAGTCTGCTACGGATGTCAACACGAACTTTGACCCCAACAGCGAAACCACGTGACCTCCTTTTAAAAGTTTGATAGTTTCACTATTATTTTTTATTAACGTTGTTATGTGTCTGACAATACTTTCTTGACTTTTATGATATATTAGGATGCAGGTTTATTTTTTTTTCATTTTCTCGCCTTTCACGGAACATTTCCGTTATAATTGCGCAACATTATAACGGAAGTTATAATTTTATTTATTTTATTTATTTACTACTGCTACTACTGTTTTTATCAAACTGTCAACCAACTTCAACCATGCTGAAAGACAGCTCTCTGTGAAAAGGGGAGGGAGGGAATCAGATGTCATTACGTCACGCAGGTAATGGTGAAAGGTGTGGCGAAAGGTGCGTTCACGGCCTGGTTTGAATTGAAAGCACAAAGCAGTCGAGCTGGAAAATCCGCTCGTCGCACGCCCGCTTGTTAAAACATCGCGAAGTACGACACAGAGGCTGGGATATCTCACGTACGCGTTAGTTCCCTTCGCAGTTTTAACAAAAAAAGCTGCAAAAATGAGCAAAATCGCGAAGCTATTCAAGGGGAGCTCCAGCTCGAGTTCATCGAGCTCCTCTAAGTCCAAACACCACCGGTCGCGGGGAGCGCCTTCACCACAAGAGGCCATTAACAAACTCCGGGAAACAGAAGAAATGCTGACGAAGAAACAAGACTACCTGGAGAAGAGGATAGAGCAGGAGCTCATGGTCGCCAAGAAGAATGGCACGAAAAACAAGCGAGGTATGATTTTTATCCTAGTGTGTAAACATCTGTGCACCTGTTTTCCTCTGATAAAGGCCTTTATGAGGCCGATGTGATCCCAGGGCTTAAAGCTAAAACTTAAAGGTTAAAACACTTTCAGTAACAATAAGGCCTCTGAACTCAGAGCTACACATACTTCCCTATAAGATGACTGGCCTACAGTGATTTGTACTTTAAGGTTGTGATGATGTCCAGCGAGTATAACAGGTTTGTAACATGTGAGATGACAGATAAAATAAAATATTTCAATATTCTATAGAGTTTCTCCCCCACTGTGTGAGAAACCTACAGTTCACTGTGTTTTATAATGTAAAACCTTGTGGTGCTGCATTGCTCCTTGAACTACCTTAGACTAAAAATAAACAAAAGGAGGGCCCTTATAGCTTTTGTTTGTGAACGCCCAGCACCAGAAGCTCTTAGCCAAACAGCAGATACCAGAGGAAAGGTGCGAAAGTCATCACAAAGAAATCACACGACGCATTTCTGTATCAGCTGCCCTGCAGGCCTTGAAGAGGAAGAAGCGCTTGGAGCAGCAGCTGACGCAGATCGATGGCACACTCTCCACCATCGAGTTTCAGAGGGAAGCTCTGGAGAACTCGCACACCAACACAGAGGTCCTGAAGAACATGGGCTTTGCTGCCAAGGCCATGAAGGAGGTCCACGACAACATGTGAGAACGTGGCTTTTTTGAACGACAAAACTGATCAAGATTTTGTTAAAACTGCATCTTCTCACTTGAAAAGTCGTGGGTTGTATAGCACTATTGATCCCTAAAAGTCCTGACATGATTGTGTTTTTGCGTTGAGTCATTTCTCCAGTTGACCTTGTATGCTGATTAATTTGACTTTTGATAGGAATTTTTTCAGGAATATTTATTTTTATTCATAAAACTGAAAGGAAAATCATCAAATTCAGACAAAATGTACAAATTGGGGGGTTGTCTTATGGGGAACTCTTCTCAGTACTAATACAAACCTTATACCTTAAGTTTTGTTTACTGGGCATATAATTTAAAAAGTACATATAGAAACAAAATTATTCATAAATGAAAGGGAAAATAATCAGCATCCACAATAAATGATAATTAGCTGCAGCCGTATAATATATAGTTAATTGTTTCCATCTTTTTGTTTTATAGCATACAAGAATAAAATAAAATATAGGCTAATATGGAGGAGGGGGGTTAACGGAGCTCCTTAAAAGGAGGAAGAAATTTAAACTTGTTTATAGTGATGTGTAATCTAAACTTATCTGTCTCTACTTTTATTTTCAGGGACATTAACAAGATTGATGACCTGATGCAGGACATCACAGAGCAACAGGACGTGGCCCGAGAGATCAGCGAAGCGATCTCCGGACCTTTCGGCGAGACGTATGACGAGGTTGAGATCGGTCTCTTCTTTTTTTTGGCACTTTCTTTATGTAGCCTGCTAAACTGTTTCCTGCGTCTGACGACACTCCTGTGCACTTTGTGTTTTTCTTAGGACGAGCTGTTGGCCGAGCTGGCTGAGCTGGAACAGGAGGAGCTTGAGGACAACTTGAAGAGTATGGGCGGATTACCCAGCGTGCCCAGCTCCAAACTGCCGTCTGCACCGGCCAGTCACCGCGCAAGTAAGTGCAACACTAAGTTAGAGGTAAAATTACTATCCCACGTACTTTATACTTGATTACATAGTTGTATATAAAAAAAACAAACAGAACATTCAAATACCGATTGGGAGGTTGATTACCATTTTAGCTTTGTGGCATATTTGGTCAGCATTATTTTACACATTTCAACATGTACGAGCCACTTTCACATTGTTTTCACCAAATATGAACTGTAGAATCGAATTGCCAAAACGACAATCATATGGCTGGCATTGAATTATTTATCCAGTCATAATACCATATTTTACTTCAGTTTCCCAAAGATGAACATAACAATAAATTCTTTATAGCTTCAGGGTTTTTGACTGTTGGTCAGACAAAGCCAGCAGTTTGAAGACTTCCCTTTGGGCTACTAATAACGTGTCATTTTTAAACATATACACTTTTTTGAGTGCTTATATTGATCTATAGTTGAAGCCTTACCCTGATAAAAAATGTTCCATAATAGTGTGATAGCATTAATTGTCAGCTGTTTCCGTCTTTTTACAGCAACAAAGAAAAGGGTTGAAGAGGATGACGACATGCGCATGCTGGCATCGTGGGCAACCTAAGTACATTAAGGCAGCTTCAATGTACAGCCAGATCTTTCTCTCTCTTTTTTTAACTTCTTATATTATTTTTGAAGGTTTTTAGGGAAAATGAAGAGCATTATATTATTTTAAAATAAGCTGTTTGCTTAATGCCACTTTACAGGTTATACTTATAAAGAAATTAAGTTTTTAAGTGAAGGAATCTCTTTTCTTTTCTTTACAGTGATCATTCTTACTACGCCTGTGCATAATGCACTACTCTCATAGGCCTAATGAAGACATAACAAGGACATGCCTGTGATGTTTTTAACACAGCAGAATTCATAACTGTGTTGGCTGTAAATAAAGTCAGATTTTGCCATAATGTTGTAAATATACTGCTTGCCTGCATCAACGTTCAACAATAAAACCGTTCGCTACATAGCCTATTGGCTAATAGTATTGTCTTGAATACTGTATTTACTCTGGCTTGCAAATTAGATTTGTTTGGATTACAAATAGGGTGACCAAATGTCCCACTTTACGAGGGACTGCACAGCATTTTTATCCCTTGTCCCACATTTTGAGATGATGTCCCTCATTTTCATTGGCTCCAGTTTTCAAAAGTCAAACCTCTGCAGGATAGATGCTTTTAAAAAATATTTTCTCAAATGACTGTGAAGTAAGCAGTGTTTGCTGTCAAACTGCACACACCTGGGTCAAGAGCAGGTTAACATTTCACCATCTTTGCGACGCTACGCCTGACGGAAAACTGTGAGTCACTGCAAAGTCACAAGCTATGCAGATTTAGTTGGAAAATGGTGGAAACTACCACAAAGAATAGGAAGCTACAACGACGACTGTGAAACTACTTTTATGTATATATAAGCTGGTGGAAGGCAGTTCTCAGGGTTTTCATTGAAATTTGTTTATTTTTCAATTTCACACAGGAGGAATACGACATGAAGTAACATGCGGCTCAAAAATAGATGTGCCGATTTGTAGATGTATTCCAGCAAAGCAGAGATGTTCCAAGATAAGGGGCAGAATAGAAATGTTTATTATTTAAGTTAGACAATATGTCAAAAACGCCTTGGAAAGGTGTCCCACATCCCACACAAACATACTCTTTGTCCCACAGTTTATTGAGATCTGGCCACCCGATTACAAATGATACCAGATACCTGCACATTAACATGGACTTTTTACTTTACGGTGAGTAGATGTGATCCTCAAAAGATATTTCACTTCACTTAGGTTTCATCTTTGGTATAGAGTCTATACTGTATTTACATTTTTAAAATGTCACCGTTTGTCTCGTTATCTTACATCCGGTCGAGCTTTTATTTTGAAAGATATGACCGGGGCAACGTCTGTACACTCCGGTCAGCTTACCGCTTCTGTCAGGTAGAAGGAAGTCCTTTAGTCCGGCGTACTAGCCGCCCAAAGACACATTTTACCTGAATAAAACCTCGATCGGGATTAACACAGAGTATGGAAGCGAGTAGACCACTTCAGACGGAAGGTGAGCCAGTAGATTTATTGCCTGTAACTGTAATTGTCAAACAAATATGGGGAGTTTCCGCGGCTAATAGAATTAGCACTAAGTTAGCAAACTGTTGGCAGGCTAAACATTACCCTCTACACTGGACTGTGACACGTATGTCACAGAGAAAGTTAGAAATACTACACGTACCTTTGTGTTGCTATTACACCGTTATTAACTAAGTCATATGCCTACATTATATTATTCTAGCATGTCATGGTTAATTGATTCGGAAGCTAAGGTCTCCGCTTTAGTAACGTTAAATTAACGTTACATCATTAGCACTGAACGCATATGTGATGGCAACACAACAAAAAGATCACACAGACATATTTTATACATTAAATACTTAAGAGGTTTTTTGGTTTCTTGTACAGATGTAACTAACGATACATTATGAGTTTATATGGTAGCCAAAAAATAAAACTGAATAAATACTAGATAAAAACTCCAATACGTATAACATTGAGTTGAACTAAATTAGTAGTCAATTAATTAATTATTTGATGACAGAAAATTCATGGCTTCAGTTTCTGATGATTGATTAATTGATTATGAATTTTATCTTCACATATGTGAATTCAGGGCCATCTTGGTAGGGCTGTCCTCCACTAAAGAAATTATCAGGCAACTAACACATCCGATTTTTTCGACTAATCGATTAGTTTCTCCATAAAAAAAAATTACACAACAGCATCACTTTAAATCTTGTGTTTGCCAGACGTGTGCTCCCAGATTTCTTGGAAATAATTAATTTAGGATGAAAAAGTATAAAAATGACTATTTGATCAAAGAAATCTTAGTCGACTTAGGACCAAAACAACCGATTAGTTGGCTAAATGACTAAGGAGGGAAAAGCTCTAGAGATTTGTTTTTCATTATCTTCTGAAGCTAAACACCAAATGATTAACTGAGAAAATATCCAGCAGATTAACTGATAGTTAAAATAGTGACTGTTAGAATTAGGGATGTAATAATACACTGATTTGGATCAATATACTGATTAAATTATCAATGATCCGATATTATCGATGCATAGAGAAAATGTTGATGCATATCATCTTTATTTTGAAATTCCCACTTTATTTTTACTCTTTTAACAAGAATATATTATTTTCCATTTAAATGTCTGGAAGAGCCCAGTAATAAAATTGTCAAATCATAATTTAGTTGCTCTGTGTGAGTCTCATATTGATTGACTGCTCCTGAATTGAATAAAACCTAAATCGTATTGTGGCAGACTTTCTTCTGTCAGCAAATATTGTTGTCAAAAGAAATTATCTATCGTATTATGATGAAACTTGTGATTTACAGCCCTAGTTAGTATATAAACTCTTGCCTGTATCAACCTATCCCAATACTGAAGTATATAAATTTACTGACCACAGCCAGAGATGCGCTTGGACCAGAAGAGGAGGCCAAGAAGGCGGCAGCTGCAGCCAAGGTGGCTAACCGCCTGCCTGAGGTTCGTCTGGTGGTGCTGGGCTGGAGGTGGCCGGGGAAGAGCCTGACTGGAAACACCATCATAGGCCGGGAGGAGTTTCGCTTGGAGCGAGCAGCCGAGTTCTGTGTGAAGAGACAGACAGAGGTGCTAGGGCGGCAGGTGACTGTGGTAGACACACCAGGCTGGTTCTCCGTTCAGGATACACCATCCTCCTATAAACAGGAGCTAGTGCGGGGAGCATCTCTTTGCCCTCCAGGTCCGCACGTCTTCCTGCTCGTCATACCTGTGGGCATGTTCACGGAGGTGGACCGTGCTCGCGTCGAGGAGCATGTGAGCCTCTTTGGTGAGCGCGTGTGGAAGCACACACTTGTGGTTTTCAGCTGGGCGGACGTGTTGAGGACCATTTCAATTGAGAGGTACATTCGCAGGGAGGGCAAGGAGCTGCAGTGGGTGCTGGAGAAGTGTAAGCGGAGGTACTTTGTCATTAATAACTGCGTATTCGGGGAGCATCCCCAGGTGGGGCGCTTGCTGGAGAGAGTGGAGAAGATGGTGGCCGAGGAGGGGGGCTACTACAACCCAGAGGAGGTGGAGAAGGAGACGAAACCACTGGATGAGAACCAGAATCCAGCCAGAGAGGGGCGGGAGCTGGGAGCACGGCCCAAACAGAACTCAGGGCTGAGTTTGTCCAAAGCCATGGAGGTGGAGCCACTTTCCAGTGAGTGATGCACAAACTGATCATAATGTTATATGATTTTATTTCTGTTAAAAGGGGCTATATGTAAAAATCAGAAATAGCTTGTCAACAGTGACACCTCTGGCTGTTAAGTCAGCGTCCTGTTGCTCTTGCTCACGCTTGTGCTTGTACTACGAGCATCAGTCAAAACAGTGACGCGACACACACAATACTGATTGTGATTGACAGGCATCGTGTTGAAGACTCCATTTCTAACTAGTGTTGTCATGATACACAAAATTCTGACTTCAATACAGTGCCCTGCCGTAAATATCTCACTGAGACGATACCACAGCAAAAATGTAAAACTTCAGGAAAAGTAATGAATTAATAGATGACAGAACATGCAACTTGAAATGATTTCTTTATTAATTAAAATGTATTTTAACAATGCTCTTTGGTGGATTATATGTTTGCCAAATTACAGGAGATGCTCGTACAGATTGAGAAAAGATGGTGAATCTAATGTTATCGGTACATTTGATCGGTAATCAAAGCCACGCTGTTAGTTTCCTTGTTTTGTTGAAGGGAGTTCTGCTGATGTGCGGTTCATCACCTGCTTTGATTTTCTTTTAAACTTCATCTGTTGACTCCATCCTTCTGGTTATCACTACAGTTTAATTTTTAATGCTTACTCCCACCAGCAGCAAAGCTAAAAATGTCATCCTCTAAAGCAGACACACAGCTCGTATTAAAACACTGTCATTGTAGTAGTAAAACTTGGTATCGTGCCATTTTTAACGGCAGAGTCTCGCAATACCTTTCTAGTATCGGTTTACCATGCGACACTGTCGAACTGAACGTTAGCTATCGTTGCACATTGTTAGCCCTGTAGCGGAGCTGAAGAGAGTAAAGGCACTTGTCACATCTGTTTGATTTTCCCAGAAAAACATCCCTGGGTTCTTCACATTAAAAGCAGTTTATTGGCTGATAGATGAAACCCAGAAGGTCACAGAACATCTAATGTTTTATGGTCGGTTACAACCTGTTCAACCATTGGCTATAAGAAGTGATTAAAACTTTGTACTCTTTCTCTTTTTTTCTGTATGTTTTTTTTACTTATTATTATTCTATTTATAGTCTTTTATTTCTGTTGTCTAACTTAAGCTCCCATTTTTTATTTATTTATTTATTTATATACAAACATGCGGTTTTCCCTCCCCGTACACGTACATTTTCTCTGGAGCTATGGGAGGAAAATATTATTCATCCCTGCTTAATGGGGATGCCGAAGCTCACGGACTACCTCCTAAGGACATTTATGACCCTTTTGTGTTTTAAAACATGTGACTGTGCTGTACGACTGTACTCGTTAAAAGGAAATAAAAAGTAAAAAAAAAAAAAAAGATTAAAAAACATTTATTACACGCAGCTCCTTTAATTCAATAGAACAAATAAAAACCATGAACCTCTAACACCACTATAATAATAGTGATATTACAGCTGAATTCATGGTCATAGCTGTGAACTGAGCTTGTATTAATGTGAAATGGAGCCCTATTAATAATTGCACTGTGTCTGATTGCAGATTAATGGGACACTCTTGGCTGATAGACCCGCTACAACACAACTAGGAGCATCTGCCTTACTCTTCTGACGGCAAAGCTGCTTATTTGACAAGGAAGAAAAGGGTAACTGAAATCTCACCGAATGTACAAACCAGTGTGATGTATTTATTTTTTTAATCTGACATGTGACGCTCTGTGTTTTAGTCATGCGTGCTCTTTATGATTCTCACTGTGATATCAGAGGCCTTTGCCACATAAACGCCCTTTTTTTCATGCTGTCCAAATATTTATACTCCCATTTTAACATGTAATTGTATTTTATTCTGTAGATGTTGTTATGGTATTTTGAGGGTTGTGTGATGGGAGGGATTTAATTTAGTCTAAAACTGGGACGCACAAGCTGTTACGTATGGCCATCACCATTTTTAAACCCAATGTGCACAATGTACACTCCTTCGTCTCGGTGAATACTGACGGCAGAACTGCACTACTAAATTGTCTCTATATTAGTCTGTCGGCAGCTGTTGAGAGAACTCCTTTTTTTGACGATTCCCATTTGTTGTGACCAAAGTCTAAATGCTTTTCTCATGCTGCAGTGTTTATTACACTCTCAGTGTGGAGTTATAAAGCACTTGGACAGTTACTGATTTTGTGTGTTGCCTTTCAGCAGTGGTTTTGTTTCCCTGAAATGGATCTTTCCCATTTATATCACTGTGTGGCAGTGGGATATATCTCAGGAGAGGATGCGCTACCATGAAGAGCTGCAATGATTAGTTGAATAATCAACATTAATCTGCAACTATTTTTTATAATCGATTAATAGTTTAAATATTTTTTTATACTCCAACATGGGAAATATTCACGTTAAAACATCTCGGTTGCTTTTCTTTTGTTGATACTCTGATAGTAAACTGAATATCTTTGAGTTTCAAAGCGTTGATTGCACAATGTAAGCGATTTCAAAGTTGTCCTTTTTGGGTTTAGGAAGCTATGATGGGTATTTTTTGGGACATTTTTTGACATTTTATTGACCAAATGATTCATGAAGTCATTGAGGAAATAACTGGCAGATTAATCGATAATGAAAATAATCATTAGATGTATCCCAACTAGCGCGAACACCTGCTCGCACAGATTAAGGAGGGTGAAAAGAGGAGATGTCACAAGCCATCATTGCATCATATCATTGGGGTACAACACACTTGCAGTAAATGCCCTTAGGAAGAGCGCCGGTCGTTGATCCCAACATGGTTGTAAAACACACTAATAGCTGAATCCAGAGTCATTTCCTTCTTCTGTTTGTCTATGGAGACCCAGACCGTGACGACAGCACAAGCCATGACATTGGGACCCCATGACTGAGTCATGTGACTGAGCAGACGCGACTGCACGTACCAGACATGCACATTAGGACCCAGGTAGTCCCGGAAGATCCAGATACTTTTCCTGGAAGTCTCCCCATTGACTTCATGTGCTACTGAACAACTTTCATAGGAATGAACGGGGCCCCGCCTCCAATGCTGTATCCAGGTCTCTTTATACATTCATGGTCATACACCATAGCTCAAGACAGCATCCCAGCCTCTTTCAATAAGCATTAGTGCTGAGTCGACCTGATAAAGCCTCGAGGTGAACTAGTACACTGTAACGTCACTGAAGGGTGTGGTTACAGGTGCAACAGAGCGCATTTATCACCATATCTATGTTATCATCAGTGTGGTCAGGGGTGAACACTGACACACCGCTGTTCAGCATGATGTTACATTACTCTTTAAGCCGTGAGGTTGGTGAGAAACGCTGAATCGACAAGAATACCCCACTGGGCACCGTAAAGATTTTTGTCTGTAGAAAAGTAATAATCTTGATGAAAGCTGGTGTAGTCTTTGGCTTTCAGCAGGCTATATAAGTAGTATGCAAGACTCTCCAACTTTGTGATGGTGTACTATTATTGGATAGAGTCAGCTGCTCTGGACAAAGCCTCAAATCTTCTAGAGGACACATGTAACAGTTGGCCCTTGATAGCCCTCGATAGCTCACTGCACTGCAACAACATTTTTATGTAAAACAGGCCTACTTTTAATTTTACTTCTACTTCTCAGGACAGACAACTGAATAGTTCTCCCCTCCAATGTGAATGTATGTAAATCTCTGGCATCTCATCACTTTTTTTTTATTAATCTTTGCCTCTGCTTGAGTATTTCTTACTCTTAATACTCTCCACTTTTCTCTCCATCTCCCACCCACTGAAGACCTTTTCAGACACGATGCGACAATGGCATCACTGTGCTCAGAAACCTGTTATTTACAATGCTAGAGCTGCGACACGACGGTTTTTCGGTGCGTCGAGCAAAGTCCGACTTTGGGCGCTGCACGCTGTGTTGCGAGCATCTCTTCCACCGGGAAACAACACTTGGTGTATCTGTATTGTCGTCCGGGTAGGAACAGTAGAGCATATACACACTGCACAGAGCCAGAAACAGGTTGAGATAATGAAAAGGCAAAAAAGGGTGTCATAAAGTGGGAGAAATGTGGGAGAAACGAGGGACAATCGTGACTCTGGGAGGAAACCGCAATGAAAATGGGAGTCTCTTGGGAAAAGTATGGGTAGTGTTAGACCACCATCTGAGTGTTGTATCACTCCACTACTACCTGTGTCTGTTCACAGTAGCGAATCCTTGCCTTGAACATATCCCTCTGCTGCAGATCAGTTATACACATGGTAACCAATATAAATGTCAGTTTTACTCTGTTTTACTTGGGAACACTGCTAATGTAGTTTTAGTTAAGCTGGTGAAATGTACAGGTGTGAATCAGTTGCTAGCAACATTGCTAGAGTGGCTGAGTTTCAAGGACTCTGAAAAAAATCAACTTACACAAAGCCTGTTATCGTAGGAATGCTGTAGATACTGGTTCTTTCAAGAAGCTGACAGGCTTTTGCATGAATGTGTTTATACTTATAGAGAGATAGATGCTGTATACCCAGATATGCACTATGACTATTTCACCGTGTGGGCAAATACAGACATGTTTGTTGACATTTAGTTACTGAAATGTGAGACAGGGAAACAGGTCTGCTGTAGACCTATTGTACACTAGTGCCTAAAGGACTCAGTATGACTGACTTATTTTTTCATTTTATTCAGTGGTTTGACAAAACAACACTGCTTCAGATGTGGGTCTTATTTGGTTAAATGATAAGAGGTCTGACAATCAGCACTCAGGTATGGGATTTCAAACGGAACAAGTAATGCATCAGTTGCCAAACAGCAGAAGTATTTCATAAAAGTAATATATACCACAAAATAAGGTCAGGATAGAACAGATGTGCACAAAACTGCTAAAGGGCATGCAACCTAGTATAACCCACTGTTGTAGCAGTGTTCGCAGTGGTGATTGAGTTACTTTCAAAGTCCAGCGTGTGAATCAAGTTACTCATAAGAAATGAATGAACCAAGCAGAGTCCTCTCCTCTATAGGCCTTCAACTTATCTTATTGGCTTTATACTATTCACAGTAGATTTGCTTGTTAGAAATGCACTGTGTTGTTCTTCTGATAAGTTCAAATAAATGTATATTTTGCTCTAACTCTGGGGCCTGTCCTTGCATCATTTCTGGGTGGAGACTTATCACTAAAACATGCCCTTTTAATTTGTTAAGAGATAAGATAAGATATTCCTTTATTAGTCCCACAGTGGGGAAATTTACAAAAGGTAAATTGAAGGTTGAAAAGGTAGACTGTGTAGGATTTGGCAGCATCTAGTGGTGTGGTTGCAGATTGCAACTAACTGAGTTCCCCTCCGCTCACTGCGGCGTTCACCTCGCTCAGAGGAGGGAGCAACAGAGGTCAGATGACGGCTGGCGGTACCATGGTTTCGCACTCTGCGGCTCACGTCACCACAGTCTCACAAGCTTGTTGGAGAACTATGTGCTTCAGGTAATGTAAAAAGTGAGGGAGTCAGTGACTGGTTTGTCCATTCTGGGCTACTGTAGAAACATGGCGGACTCTGTGAGGAGGACCTGCTCCCTCATTCTAAGCTAACGAAAACACAACAATTCTTAGTTTAAGGTGATGAACATGATGATGATAAACACTGATGAAAACAGTTATAAATATTATATTACATGCTCCCCTGAGATCCCCTGAAATATTACACACTGTTCCTTAAAATTAAGTGTATGGGGTGATTTTAAACACCTGGACTGTAGTAGACAAACTACTGCCTTTTGTACACTAAAAGCAGACAATAAAGTATTATATATGACAAATAAAAGCAGTAAATCCTCATATTTGTGAAGCTGGAACCAGACAATTTAAGGCATTTTTGCTTGATAAAAATAACAAAAAATGAATCAATCTTTAAAATAGCTGCCAGCTAATTGATTACAGGACTGTCTCAGCTCTAAAGCTTAAAAACTAGTACAATAAAATAACAAGCACATGAGGAGACATTCAGCAGGTAGACTTGTGTAAAAAGACAGGAGACAAACTGCTGTCACCTCAGCGTGTAGAGCTGCAACGATTAACTATTGATCAGCAATTTTGATCAGATTAATCGGTTTCAGTATTTTTTTTTAAGAAAAAGAGTAAATTCTCTGCTTCCAGCTTCTTAAATGTGAACATTTTCTGGTTTCTTTACTCCTCTATGACAGTAAACTGGATATCTTTGAGTTGTGGACAAAATTAGACATTTGAGGATGTCATCTTGGGCTTTGGGAAACACTTTTTCACCATTTTCTTGTTTCAGTTCCTTGATGGAGAGCTGATATGTTCCACAGTTTGACCACCAGATGGCAGTAAATCATCAGCTCACAGAGATGATGGGACACGTTTACAACAGCAGCAGAATGATTCATTTCACAGCAGTTATGACCTTACCTACAATAGATTCATTAACTTGATTTGGGGAATGTAATAGCTGGGTGTCTCAACAATTAACACCCATTTATTACTGTTTATTGGCAAGATGTGCAGAGCTTGTCTTGACGTAGCACCTCTCATTAGTTCCTGACACTTATCCTTGAGGTATAGCTCTACTGCCTTTAATTCTGTTTTTGTCCTTGGTGCTACGATGGTCAGGGATATTTCACGCCTTTTTTGCCCATCTTTTCTTGTCTTTACTCAGCTTTCTCTCTCCTTAATCTGCGGGGAAGCAGTCCCACTATCTACCTGATCCACAGATTTCACACAAACCACAACAGCATTTCTCATGCTTTCCTTCAGGACCGATATCGATGATATGACATATAAAATTATGCTTTTTGAACTGAAATAGGCTGCATGAAGCTGTGGGAAGATTTCCCAATCGAGTGAATGACTTGTAGAATGAGTGCTGATGGTCAAAAACTGGCATTCATCCAAATTAATCTATCTCCAGATTTTTGGCATTCATTTTTACATTATGGTAGCAGAATAATGCATTTCAGTTTCCCAGCTGCTTATTGTTTCTCTGTTGTACTTATGCCTTGAATACATACTCATATACTGATTAATGCAACAATGGAAGTGGTTATATATTCAATTTGCTCCTTTTATCCTGTATCTAATAGAAACACAGCCTAATGTACGCTTAAATGAAAAACAAGCTGTTATGCACAGCAACAGCAGTACAATAGCAATATTCAGAGGGTTTCTTTGTTTTTAACAACATTGTTTATTATTTCAAATGTAATCAAAACAACAGTAGTTACAGAAATTACAGACAGCTATGATACTGTGTGATTTTGAGTCTCATTGTGTGCCATGATAAGATAAAACAAGGTCACGGTTCTTGTTTCTTTTATACTGAGCTCTGGCAATTTTAAAATCTTTCACCCATAAGTCAGAGAAAAAGCAGCATCCCATCTCAACGATACCACCGCTATGCTGCTTCTTGTCATCTAAAATAACATTAAGAAAGTGGGAGCGAAAGCGATTAGTCAAGTCCAGTGACGCAAGTGAAGACTTCCTGTGATCAAAGTATTTCGGCTTTTGTGTAGACGTATTTAACACAGACAAATCCGACCGTCGGCCACTTTCTCTGACTGCATTTTGACAGTGGTTATAAAAAACAAAAACAAAACAAACAAAAAAAAAAAAACACTTGCAGTTTCAGGTGGCAGTGTACAACAAGCAGATGTTCCAAGCACTTGCAAAGTCCACAGGGATCATTTTTAACTATTGGAAACAATATCTGTATGCATGAAAAAGCCTGTTAAACTCTGTTCTTGTATGGTTTGCTGTGGAAAGGAGTTATGAGGACTCATAAAAGAGGGTTTGAAAAGCATGGGGTTTGTACTCTCTAGTGGACACCAATGAGACCACATCCGATCTCAGTGCGGCTGTAAAGAGAGGTCTGTGTGGAGGTTTAAAACAAACAGTGAGTCCTTAATTTGGTATCTGAGCATGACTTGTGTGCATCTTTGGGTGTGTAGGTGAGTGTATTTAGACTAGAGGATGAGATTTAAATGAGAGATGACCCCGCCCCCCTGAGTTACTGTTGCTAAGCCCGTTTAGCCTTCCGGTCTCAAACGTCACAAGCACTTTACATCGATTATGTGGCAGATTTACGATTAAAATGTGTTTTAATGTTTTAAACTGTACGTCCCTAATATTAGACAGTGTTAGACAAACCGGGCTTCTCATTTCTATTACAGGACCGTCGATTTTTCCAACTGGAAAGACAACTGGCATGTAGCTGTAGTTAGCTCGTGGCTGTATTAGCTTGCTAATTAAGCTAACGTTAGCTCCAAGTCGGTTGAAAGGGTTTAAATATTTCCAGCGGACTTGTTTTAAAACTTGAGTTTTGTAAGAAGGGCCTTAAAGGTGTACACGAAAGCTACATACACGACGTCGCTTAATACTGCAAAACTAAAAGCTGACGCTGTCTCAGGCAAACACATTTGTATTGGCATACAATTGGGTCACGGGTGTTTCGGTTTATCGAGCGACCATGTTAACTGGCGACCTTCCGCTGTTCAGCAATAGGCGAGTGGACATGTTATGTTTTGACATTGTAATGAAACACTAAACAAACAGGCATTCACTTGGACATCTACGTATTACAGCTCTCCCTGCTGTCAACAGCTGTAGTAACTACAACTACAGACGCATCCGACCGATGGTCGCCAGTTAACATGGTCGCTTGATATACCGAAACACCGCTAACGTTAGCCAACCACCGGTATCCGTACAAATTAATTAAACGGGGATAATTGGAAACCCAGAAAGCACTTACCAGTGTTGTGACAGTCTTTTCACAAGCACCAAACACTCTCTAACCATCTGGATGATACACGTCCGTCCACTGCACGTTAAACAATAGTTTTAACCCGTTTTTCCACGTTGTTTCCTCTGCAGGTAACGTTAGTCGGCGGACTACCGCGTTTGTTTTGGATCGGAAACCCAGGTGCAACTTGGGTAACATCTTCATTATTCAGCAGAAGGAACACTGTTTTCATCCGTGTGCTTAGAAGACTGTTGGGATTGTAGAAATACCTTAACGTGTTTGTAAACTATCTCTTCAATGCTAGCGCTAGCAATGACCAGGGCTTTTGAACTCAACAACATAATTCAACTACTTAACTAATAATGAGCTTTTTGGCCTTGGGAGCAAACAGGAAGTGAAAGTCAATTGTTCGTTCCATTGCAACATCAGTGCCCAACAGCGGAGATACGCTTCCGGCATTTTGGAATGAAAGCGACTGCCAAATGTCAGTAAAACGTCCACCTACAAAGCCGTACAAAAGTAAAACCAAAAGATTTCTATTGTATTCACGTACTCTATCGAAATGACTTGTGTTAAGCAATATATTAGGAAGTACATAGCTGTTTTCAGTCCAAAATGGCGGCCGTTGTCCAAAAGCCCTGGAGTTTTGTATCTGTCGTTCTATACATTTGTTGGAAGTACGCTCGGTTACTAACGACTACAAGTTACGTTAGGGCATATAGACACACTTGAATCAGTTCTTCACACTTTTGCTCTTGTATTGATGGTTTTGGAAAAGTTAAAAAACTCTTGGAAATGCGGAGTACCGTCCCCTACTAGAGCTACCGCTTCAATATGTTAAAGCTTGACAAGCAGGCTTGTCGTGCTTAGTTACGGTTGCTAAGCTACGATTGGACACTCGTTGCTAGGGGGAGGGGTTTAGCGTACTGTCCTGTTTGCAGCAGATTTATATGTAAATAGCTGTAAAACATCACTATAACCAATAAAATATAGCTATAACTAAGTGGCATGTTGTAAATGGATGGTTGTGTGGCTGCTGAGGCTGTGGGGAGTTTGAGGTAAATACTTGAAAATGTGATGCTGATTAGTCTTTGGTCTCAATGTGATGTTGACAAGGTGTGAATTAAAAAAAATAATCAGATGATTGTTATTCTTATGTATTTACAGTGTCAAACTGAATGGGTGTAATATTGCACGTTTTATTTTCAGTAGAATTCCAGGATACTAATCTAAATGAGTCTACAATCATTGGTGTAAAAACATAATTTTGTCTTGAGATAATATTGTTAACAGTAGAAGTGACCGAGTTTGTTCAGTCAGAAGCCTTGTGTATTGATTGGTGACAGTCATGATTGAAACAGTGTTCACATTTAAGTAAAAAAGTAGAGAAAAAAAGGCCACTCATAAAAAATAAAAAAAGTTTTTTTTTTTTCTGTACTATACTGCTATACTACAAATGTTTGCCATGAGTTACCTGAATCTGCAAATGTTTTGGCCTTGGTATATACATGAATGTGTTGACACGGTTGAGCCGATCATAACATAAACACAGACTATGGTTATGCTGGCAACATACTAGAAAAAGAAACCACACTGTAAAAAAAAAAAAATCAAGAAAAACTCCAACCATACCAGTGTGTTTTCTGGCTCACACAAACTGTATCCAAATACCTCAGATTCAAATCAATACGAATCACCTGTGCAGAGCCAGCTCAAACATATGCACCCATAAAGCAGGTGGATATCCAATCACTAATGTAAACTGCTCTCTTCTGCATTCACACACATATACACAAACAGAATCACTTACACTTTAGAAAATATATTCAGCATACACACTCACAAGCGCCTGTCTTGTAATTTTGCATTAGTACCACATGTCAAATGAGAAAAAAAATGTGCAAACTCTAGTTGGGGACAAAATGGCACGGCAGTAATAAAAAAAACTGCAAAAATAAAAACAAAAAATACATAAAATGGTATCTATGATGTAAGGAATCGATCAAAGAACCGATCAAAAGAAAGATAATGTGCCCATCACCCATTTAAAAAAACACTGAGATACTCTCAGTGGACAAAAAACATCATTCTCAGAAATTAAAACCAGCCAAACATCAGAAATTAATTCAGCTGCTGAATGTTCAGAGCTTTTCTCTGAGCTGCGATTGATCGCAGTGACAGGACTTCAGCTCACGTCATATCGCACAACATGCTGCAACCTCTCTGTGCAGAGCAGGCAGCGGAAAAGTCAATTAAGCCTGCGATGGTATTGAAAAGCAATACCGACGGTCTGTACAGATAAATGTGCCAACCCCTGTGAAAACAACATACTGAAAGAAAAAGGAAAAGAAGTAAAAACCTGATGGATATACAAAGGCCTATACAGTATAACCCCACCGACAATAAAGTGGAAATCTCTGTTCACATACTCTGTATTGTTTCTGAAAATATATATTGTATAAGTCACCCTGCTCCCCCCTCAACCACACCAGTATCCAGTCTAGGCAGTCAGGCTGTACAATCCCTCTATGGCAACATGATGGCAGCCCAACAAACCATAACCAATGCTGACTGAGTCGATGACATCAATGCTGTTCCCTCCCTCTGTCCCCCAGTAGGTCAGTTCTTTGCCAACAGGAGCTGAACAATGGGCTTGTCTGGGATCAGTTTTCAGGGACTTCCTCATATCGCTGGCTGCCGTATCCAGTCTCATCTGGCGCTCAGTGGGCCGATCCCGCAGTCTTAACGAGTCATTGTGTACACTGATAAGCAGATCCTGGAGGTTCCTGGCGAGGAGTCCCTGTGGAGCAGGAGGGACGAGGGCTGGCACAGGAGGGGTGGAGGTGGGGGTGGAGGTGGGGTGCAGACGCCCCCACCTCCCTCAGCACTGCTCTGACTCGATGAAGCCCTCCTTCTCCTGACCCACTGGCTCCACCTCTGCGTAGGCCGGGTGGCCCGACCCCCGGCGAAACTTCATGGCTGGCCACCTGCTCGGGCGTCTCTGCCAAACGGAGAGGACATGTGAGGACAGCGTTTAGGATAAACAGTGTCATCACGGTTAAAGGTTACGGCTGAGGTTGAGGTGTGTCTGTGACTTGTGGAAATCCAGACTTGGTCTCAAATCATTCCCTATTTACTGTATAGTATACTATACTTGCCCTCCCTGAATATGTCATGCATCCTTAATCCCTGACTATTTTTAATGTAGGGATTGTTCTTTAAAAACAATATTTCTAAATATAAGGAAAACTTTCCTGGGGATAAAACTATGCAGTATTTCACAAGAGCAAAGCAATAACAAGAATTTTGTGAAGCAGATCTTTTGTTTTGTTTCTTGCAGTGGTGGAAGAAGTACTCAGATATTTTACTTGAGTAAAAGTAACAATAATAAAGTAAAAATACTCAAGTAAAAATCCCACATTCAAAGTCTTACTTAAGTAAAACTACAAATGTATTAGCATCAAAATATACTTTACCCAAAAGAAAAAGTACTCATTATGCAGAATGAACCATTCCAGAGTAACATTACTTTACTTACTTTACAACATTACTGGATTATAATTATTGATATATTAATGTATTCATTATATTAATAGTAAAAGTGGAGCTTATTTTCTTACCTAATACACAGCTGGGTACAGCTGTATAAGTTGGTACATATTTTGTATTAATATCTGCAAAGTATTTAAAGTTATCAGATGAATTTAGTGGAGTAAAAAGTAAAATATTTGCCTCCAAAATGTAGTGGAGTAGAAGTATAAAGTAGCATAAAATGGAAATTCTCAAGTAAAGTACCTCAAAATTATATTTAAGTACAGCATTTGAGTAAATGTACTTAGTTATATTCCACCACTGTTTTCTTTATTTTCCAGGAAATGATCTCATGACCCTACAGTTCATGTTATGAATGTCCTTAAAACAACCTCCAGCAAATGCTCTGTTTACTCATGTTTGAGTAACATTAATAAAAGCAGTGCTCAACAGTTATTTAGTCTTTTTTTTTTTTTAAATGAAACTATACGTTTGTAAGCCATTTCTCCATCTTCTATAGTAACAAATGACAGGGTGGGAAAGTTTACTGAGAGATCGACACAGGTTTTGGCCTCTTCATGAGATTTGTTGACATATAAACAATAAAAATATAGAATATAAGCTGTCACATCTTTAAAAAACATGAATCTTATTCTTAGCATGCCAAGATGAGGCCTCACTTAAACAAGCAAAATCCACATCAGGGACGTCCTGTGACTGATAATGACTTTGTAATGTTGACACTGAGAAGGACTTTTTGTTTTTCAAAGATGCTTCAACACTTCTTGGTGCGTTTGACTCTCCAAACAGCACCTACTCACACTCGGGGGGAATTCACACTCATTTATTAAGAAAGACTGTGTGCACCACATTTCATCACCCACCCTCTGAGAGTCTTAATGAATATTTAAGAGTCAGGAGTTGAAGGATAAAATACACAGAGTACTGAATGGTGTGGAGTTTCTCTTTTAGTCGGCCAGACATCCTTTCTCACTGTTACACTTGAATGTCTGGTTTAAGAAAAATGTGGAGTTTGTACACATTCGGCTCTAAATCTTTTCTGGCAAGAGATAACTAACGTCATGAATACAATAAGTCATAAATGACTACTGATAAAGTCAGACAAAAAGAGTAAATATTTCCCCAGCAAAGGAACAAACTATTGAAGATTTAACTTACAAAATGCCTCAAATTTCATCATTCAATATATGAGACATAGAAGATCCATCTTTTTTTAATGAAGCATAAGCTCACTACCTGTTTTCATCCTACAGCTCCATAAATTGTTGTTTTTTAAAATTATTTTCCTTTTAATATGATTTTTAAGAATATAAACTAAAGTTAGCATTTTAGTGTTTCTGGTTGCCTTGTCTGGAAGTCAGTGGGTTTTTTGAATGAGGTTTTAAGTCCGTGGTTAACACAAGCTGAAGAGATTTTAACGTTTTGCTCTACAACATAAAATACATCAATAAATCAAATTTTGAAGACTTTACATCTCTTAAAAAGGCGGTTGCTAACAAGTGGCCTTTACAGTCATGTGTTTACTTGCGCTCATGTGGCCGTGGTATAGTTTGTTTATAGCCTAACATTAGCTTTTTACTTTTGATGATTACATTGATGTTGCAGTAATCATAAAAGTGGTGTTCATTTGTAGAGATTATCGCACAGAGCAAATGTGTCAGCATTTGTTTGCCACAGAGCTTATTTTCTGCAATAATCCAAAACCCAATGGAAAAATCACAGTCTTTTTGTCGAGGGAACCAGGATGATGCTAACTTCCAGGTTGGCCTATAAAAATACGTCATCCCTGCAGCACATAACGCACAGTCTTCCTCAGTAGATGATGCTGCCCAGGTGTCACAGGGTCATAGATGTTCAAATTTGAACTTTTCGGAGCACTTCAAGGACTTTTTGTACACTTCATGCCAAGTATGAAAACCCCCAGCACTGACACTAAATGGACCTTGTGGTGAGGCTATTTTGTTTACTTCTGCCTCCAAGGTCAGGAATAAACTTTCACTTTCATTTCATTTCATTTCATTTCACTTTCATTTTGGATCATCTAGCATCACGTCAGCTGGCATCGTCTCCACTCACCTCGATGAGGAAGAGGCTGGCCGCAGAGGTCGGGTGATGGTAGATGTACACGGTGACCAGCACGCCGGCAACCATGACGAGCATCACCAGGAGGATGCCGAGGATCAAACCGGTGTGCAAAGGGTGAGTGCCAGGCTTCCTGTCTACGGCGCTGTCTGCAGGCAGCACTGGAAAACACAAAAATAGACTGTTACAGCCTTTTATACAGAGATACAGGTTTCTAAAATTATAGCATCTGGAGATAACTGGGATAAAAGCATGCGCCAAAATTATGTTTGTCTCCTTTTGCTGCAGTTGTGTCGTCGACCAGCAGGGGACACTCATCATTCATGTTCCTGTATGACATGCTTGTATCCATAAATTTAGCTAAATGTCATCACATTAAAGAAAAAGACAGACATTTGATTTCAAAAGTTAAAACTGTGATACTGCAAATCTCCTTTAGCCATGAGTTTGAAAATAGATGGGATCATTTTAATTTCGTATTTTTTTAGGTTTTGTTTTTTAGAGAATTAAGGAGACATTTCCTTCACTTTGAGATAAAATTCAAGGTTTAAACTGGGTCTTTATCACTCTGTGGCACGATCGTCCTGTAGTCTGTTTAGGTATTCATGAGCAGCTCTTCTCTCCTGCAAGTAAGAGTTAATCCCAAGCAAAGGTGAGCAGCATATGTCCCTGATAGGAGGAGGAGAGAGCCCTATGGATGCTGATAAGAGTCCATACTGTAGCCTCCAGCCATGGCATTGCAAACTGAAGAGGCTGTATATAGTGACTGCGTTATATGTTTGTCCTTCGGTGAGCCTTGGAAGACACTCCCCTTTAAAGTACTTTTGTCAGATTCATATTCAGAGTCGGCCCAGCATGTGTTTTCAGGGTTCCTTTGAAGATGATGAGAGCGTCCTGTAACCTATTGGGAATATCTGTTTTCATCTATGGAGGCACAATTTGCCCAAAACAAAAAAAAAAACAGGATTTTCACCTGCAGTTTGTCAGCTAGAAGAACACAGAATAAGAATAGAAGAAAATACAAACAGTCCCAGCAGATCATAGCAGGGGAAACTAATGAAGTGATTATGAAACAAGCAGCGAGGATGTCCTCGTAGCTTATCTTACACAGATTTATAGCAAGTTCAGCCCAAATCTATTCACACGGCTGCTGATTTCTTCTTCTCTGCCCCCCTGGCAACCTCTCCCCGGGCTCCTCCCTGGCTTTAATTAGCAGCTATAGCCACCGCCGAGCTTGTCAGCCAACCAGCCTCTCCCCTGGCTCCCTGCCTCATTGATTTCCAGCACACAGAATAACCGGGTGGTAATCAAACATGTCCAATGTGTGTGGGCAGTCACTGTAAATGCGTGGGCCTGTGAATCGGTGTATAGCACCATTATGTGCACTCCTAAATTGGAAATTTAAAAAGGACAAAGTAGGGAAGTGCTGAAACATCACTCGATATTGTTTCACATTAAAAAAAAAACAAACAAAATAATTGATTACCTCCATAGTGTTGGATATAGTGTTTTTCCTCAGTCAGCCTTAAACGAAGCATCAGGAGCACTACTTTTCAAAGACAAACGACTTGCAGAAGAAAATGACAATCTCACTATTGTGCTTTAAATCTAATAAACACAATGTGAGGGGCTCAGGAGTCTCAGAGGGACATTTTTCCTGTTTGTCTGTCAGAGCTATAGAGTCCAAGAGCCATCTCTTGGTCAGCTGGAAGCCCAAACAACACGACAGGCTGTTAGTCTGCGGTGCAACTGGTTAGCGGGGGGCGTGCCACTGAGCAGAGATGTAGACACAATGAGAAATCAACAGCCCAGTGGCTAAATAACCAGCGGGATGCTAGCGGAGACTTGTCTGCCCAAACCTCTGGAGGAGCTCTGAGGCGGTTTCATCTGGACTCGTCAAAGCGGCTCATTTAAACCAATAAGACAGCAGAATCTTTACTGGGTCATAGTGTGGGCCATCACTGATTGACAGGACAGCGAAAAACACTTACTTTTAAGTCATTTATGTGGCAAGTAAAGGCACGAAGACAGGCGTGATGTGTGTTCCAATACCCATACTATTATACATAGTATATATAGTATGAAAAAAACAAGATTTAGTATGTCCCAGTATATCTTGTGTCAAAATAGTATGCCAAAAATACCAGGATGTCCAACTACATCCAGTCGTATTTTGCAGTATGTAACCCGACATGCTTTTCTGGTTATTCTGACCCACTAGTGCCGTATCTATAAAACAAACGAGATAAAGCATAGACAGATGACAGTGAACTGACAGACAGACAGCACAAGTGCAATTTATATTTTTGTGACTCGTGTGTCACGTTTATTAATACATTAACATAAGCAGAGTTTTATCTTTTCTTCTTTTATCTCTTTTACTTTTCACTTAAAATGTCACGCTTCAGTGAGCGACGGACATGAACAACAGGGTCAAAGTTCAAGGAGCAATGATATTACCGAGTAATTGTATGCATACTCTATGCAACAGAATGTACTTTTAAGGGCAGCTGCAGTACTATATGTACTAAAAGTATGCGGTTTGGAATGCAGCCTAAGAGTCTACAGTCATACTAGCTGGTCTGTGAGGCTGTGGGCTACTTTGGCAAATTGGTGCTTTGAGCTAAATGCTAACATGCTGATGATTAGCTGGTATAATGTTTATCATATTCACCAGGTTAACTTTGCATGTTAGCATTCCCATCAGCCTCTGCTGTACAATGTGTTTACAGCTTTGCATAGTTGGTAAATGACATGCTATTCATTTTGCAGGTATTTGTCATAAACAAAGTGCACAGTGCAGAGTGGGCGGCAAGCTCACATACACTAAAAGGCACTAAAAGCCAGAGTGGCCGGCCCGGCTATGTCAACAAAGCATGGAGAAGCTCTGATTACAACACACTCAGAGGGAGTGCAACTTCCCTCTCTGCGCAGGTAGACATTACTCCTCCATATCTTTACATAGTAAAAAGCAGTTTGCTGCTGTATTAACACCCTGGATATCAAATTTAGTGCTTTTAATTTCTGATTACATAAGAAAGTAAAAAATGAAAAGCCGGACCCAGCATCAGTCAACTAACTGTTGCAGCTCTAGTTGTTGACTGACTCACATTGTCATCTGTAGAGTTCATAGTTTTGGAGATGTTTGGTAATATTCATCACTGTACCACAATGCAGTCTAGACACAGAAATGACCCATCTTAAGCAAATTGCCCCAAATTCATTCTCCATTAGCTTTGTCCTTATGACTGCTGGGACTTGAGGAGACTGAGTAAACACTAATGGACAGCAGAGCTCTTAGACAGCAATAAAATACATTAGAGCTTTTCACAGAGGACAAATGAAACCAATGGAAACCAGCTGAGCTGTTCCTCTTCCAGCTCTAAATAAGTGGAGCACAGCCATTCTCCCACCTGGCTAATGGGGTTTTTCAGGAAACTAACAGCATAAACTGAGCAGACCTATAATTCAAAGTCTAAGTAAATGGGTGCTGAGGAGTGGCGGAGTTGACGAGAAAGTTCAGCGAAAGGGCGGTTTGTTCCTTTTGTTCCTTATCTCAACAATGACTGTAGCTGTAATCACCGCAACGTTTCCGACCACAGTCAAGGTCAAAGGACACCTGGTATAAACAGCTGAAGACATCCGGGATCAACTAGGTCGACTGGAATAAAGTAGACACATTTTTAAAGCACTATGGTGTTAAATACCGTAGTAAGTCAGGAGAAATTAATGCTTTTTATGTCTTCCTCACAACTACTTTTCACCTTGAACAACATTATTGGCAGGTATGTGGTGAAAAAAGTTTAGATGCACGAAGAAATAAACAACACGCAGAGAGATGTCATCACTGTGGCAGATAGCGTGATGAGAGACACGCAGCGTTTGTGTTATGGAAGTGTGACAGAAGCCGCCGATTTCCAATTTCTCTCAAGATGGAAACATATGAGAGGCTATCTCTGAGGACTGACAGAGTTGGAGGACATTTCATAGTTTGGATCCTTTGTGTAGGAAATCTGCGCTCACAACAATACATACAGTATCTGAGTGCGAGCATACAGTTTCAGTAGAAGCAGAGCAAAATCCAAGTGCCAGCAGAGGCTATTTGAGTGCGAAAATCTGAACATGAAATCAATAAGTCATGCTCTCATATTGAAAGACCACGCTCTTGAATAAAGTAGACAGCTCTGTACACATATTCGCAATTATACCACGTTGTGCTCATTGTATAAGAAAAATGCTGAATCCTCAAGGTGCACATTGTTCATTATTTGTGATCTAACGGATGTAAACAAATGAGAAACCTGTCAAAAAGAATCGCCTTTGTCTTAATGCAAGTGTTTTATGCAAAAATGCAAAACAACCTACTTTCCTTTCCTCCCACATTTATGTATATGCTTATTTTAGTTATAGCTACCTTCTTATATACCTCTGCCTTACAGGAAAACAGCCACATTTCACTGAAGACACACATTATATACAGTGTTCTTCTGTATATTGCCTTTGTGACTTTATTTGAGCTATTTAACGTAAAGTGGTGCTTTAAAGGGATAGTTCGGGTGAAGTGGGGTTGTATGAGGTACGTATTCATAATCAGTGTGTTACCTACATTAGATGACTGTTTGGAGAAGCAGACAGGAGCTACCGCATGAAAGCGATGCAGTGTACTGCTGTGAACGAGGCCGGCAACAAAATGCATTTTAGACACCTAAAAGAAAGGCTCACCTAAAAAAATATCAATATCAGTTTAAGCGTACGCAATATTAAGAATATTTTCGCTGCTTTACCTTGCTGTGAGACAGCCATTTTCTATGCTCTCGCCAAAGCCACCAGACTCCATCGAAAAAAAAAGTAATTTGACATCGCAAACACAGGAGATGCTGGTTCACCGCTGCTTCTATTGGTTAGTTTGTTTGCATTATTATGTGACTTTGGTGAATCTGAACTAACCAAAGTCACACAATAACGCAAACTAACCAACCAATTGAGGCAGCGGTAGACCAGCAACCCCCTGTGTTATGCAAGGTAAAATTACAGTTTTTTTCAATGGAGTCTGGTGGTTTTGGTGAGAGCGCAGATAACAGCTTCAATCTGAAACAAAGACTATAGCTCTCATGTCTGGTTAATCCAGCAAAAATATCCCAAATATAACATACAATTAAACTGATATAGTTTTTTTAGGTGAGTCTTACTTGTCGGTGTCTAAAACACATTTTGCTGCCGGCCTCGTCCATACTAGTTTATTGCTTTGCTCCTGTGCGATAACTCCTGTCTTCTTCTCCAAACTGAGGGCGTGCCGACTGTCATCTACTACAGCTAATATGCTGACTATAAATAAGTACCTCACGTAAGTCCACTTCAAAACGCCCAAACTATCCCTTTATACAACTACTCCTTTTGGGCACACAGCCTCTACTCCGACCTTCCCTCACACCAGCCCAGACACTACAATTGATTGTTGCAAACCACAGAGGACAGTTAAGCATTATAGTCGGCTGCTGGATCGAGTATATCAGCTGATCGAGCCACACGTCCTCCAAAAAGATCAAAAAGCAATCACCAATACCTCAGTGGTGTAAACAGAGACGGGAGGCAGGCAAAGAAAGCCATAAAAACAACAGGGAGGAACGATACAGCAACAACAGCAGTGGAGGACGGAGACCTACCCTGGTTGTCTCTGAGATGGAGGGCGATCTTGGTATCATCTGTGAGGAGACAAAGAGAGAAAGACATAACAATCAATATTTCTCTTTGTAGTTTGTTTTTGAAGCTCTGACAATATAAACAACTCCCCGAAGGTCCCAAATGAGATTAAGCGTCTTTCATTAGTGGAAATTTCAACATGAAATCTCCTCCACTTAAAAACTGATTAAAAATGAATGCTTTGAATATAATAGTCCAGCATGCATAATTCAGCACATAAAAGCCGTCTGGGGTTAACTATACATGTGAAATATGGAAATGTAGCGTGACCCACTTCTCCTTGAAGGGTAGCAGCCATTTACACACACCATAGGATTCACATTATGCAAATTCAGCACATACACCACCAGATATATTTCACTGGATGATTTAATTCAAAAGGATTTTCTATTTCAATTTTCAAAAGAGCCAATGCAGCCTCATTCTGGTGTCTGAAATGAGTCATTAAATGAGATATCGTACTGTAAGAGGCCGCACAAAATTTAGTCCAAGTCAATCCCACACTAGAGTGAGGGTTATGAATATGGATCATCATCGCTGCTCAAGGGAAAGAAGTCTGTTGTAGCCAGTGGGGGAATAACACAGAGCTACTATATGTATGTTTATTTCATGAAAATATCCATATTCATATCTGTGTTCAGATCTATAGCAGAGCTGGGTGGGATCAACTCTGGACGTTGTCAGAAATAGTCAAGAAATCTTCCTTTTCAGCGATAAATTGCTTTCTACTACCATTTATACTCCTCATACATACATGTATGAATTAGGTTGTTCACAAATTTTGCAAAATAACACAATATCTTAAACAACTGTATAACTACGATGGAGTATTAGGGCCACACTGAGAGGAAAAACATCTGAGATTTCGAGAATAAAATCATAATATTACGAGAAAAAAGTTGTAATTTAATGAGAATAAAATCATACTATTTCAAGAATTAGAAGAACAAGTAATATGAGAATAAAGTCATAACTTTACAGGGAAAAAGTTGAAATATTATGAGAATAAAGTCATAACTTTACAGGGAAAAAGTTGAAATATTATGAGAATAAAGTCATAACTTTACAAGAAAAAAAGTCAATTCATCCTCCACAAAGGAGGCAGTTTCCCTCAGGTCCGTGTGGTTGTATCTTCAGGATAAACACAGTTTTTTGCACAGTCTTCTCAAGGTCCTGATACTGATGATAATGTGGAGCTGATGAGCCAAAAGATAGAAGTATTTTGTTATGTGTGAAAACTAAACTATAAAATATAACTCCACATTCCTTATTTTCACACAGGCGGCACGCTGCTCTATTTCCCCTCTAAAATAACACGTAAAATTACTACTTTAATATTATAACTTTATTCTCATAACGCTATAACGTTTTTCTCTTAAACTTCTGACTTTATTCTCATAATATTATGACTTTATTCTGGAAATCTCAGATTTATTTTTTTCCTCAATGTGGCTCTAATACTCCGTCATATATATGACAAACGTGACAAATATAAGCATTTAACAGAAAAAAACGTTTTTGTGACAAGAGCGTCGCCATGTTGCAGCGAGCCCCTGAAGGCAGTAGAGACTGTGAAAGATGCAGACTCATTCAGCTGAATCAACACCTCTAAAACGGTTTCAACGAAAAGTGAACATTATAACCTTCATGAAGGTGAGGTACATAGGAGCACTGGTGTACTAGACTGCATTGGTTTTAGCTACCTGGTGCCTGAATGCATTTCCTCTGAAGCAGGTTAGCTGAATGTCAACAGAGAGAAATGAGATCAAAACTTTCCATGTTGAGGTTTCTCACATCCAAACACACCTCCACCCACTCAGACACATTTCTCTTCGCATCTCTTTTCCTTCCTCTCACTCTCTCGTCCACTATGAGCCACCCGACCAGCCCTCTTCCCTGAACTTTGACCCCTGCAGCTGAAAAGACAGGCGTGAGCCGGCGAAACTGATCCGCTGTACGTGTCAGCAAGTGCAACGTTTCCTCTGCGTCAGCTACACAACAAATACCACAGAGTGACCTCTTAACCTCCTGGACACACACCTACAGTCACACACACATTTTAGTCCTCACAGCACGACCCCGGTTTGATCTGGAGGATTACTCGGCGTGTTTTACCTCAGCTGGACAGTTTTCACATTGCATCCATCCTCATCACAGCACCCCGACTGTCCATTTAATCTCACCCCCACAAGATGATTAATGGAGATGCGATGGAGAAAAGGTCGACTACTCCAACTGCATTTTTGTGAGAATGAAATAATGGCTTGAATGTAGAAAATCTAAAAAACTTGAACAACAGATTAAAAAACACCATCGACGAGATAGGAACAGAGTGGAATAACACTGCAGACGCTGCGCTACACAAGTGTATATCTCATGATATTTAGTCTATTTTAAAAAAATCACATTTTCAGGACCATCTTCAAGATTATTTTAGAAAAATAACATTTTAATTTAATAGTCAGTAAGTAAATTGAATAGCACTTTTCATTATAGTAGTTACAGATGGTAGTTAGAGATGGACAGGATTAAGACATAGACAATAAAGCAAAAAGGATATATATGTACACACTAAACTAAGAACTAAAGAATCGGAAACTAAGGATCATGTTTTCGTTGGCTTACAATGAGCCCTTTATATCTACATAGGGAGCGGGACCTGTTCCCAGAATCCGCCATGTTGCCATGTTTCTACAGTAGCCCAGAACGGACAAACTAAACCTTGGCTCCAGACAGAGTTACCTGAAGGCCATCGTAGTTGTCTGACACACTTGTGAAACTGCGTTAATATGAGCTGCAGAGAGCAAAACCATGGTACCACCCTGACTTCCGTTGCTCCTACAGTAGTATGGTAAGGATGGCCTTTATGGCGTTATCACGGTTTTGCATCCAGCGGCTTACGCGACTGCAGTCTTGGAAAAGGAGGAGTGAGCTGGGGGGTACTCAGTTGGTTGCAATCTGCAACCACACCACTAGATGCAACCAAATCCTACACACTGTACTTTTAAGAAACAATAAACCAAAACTATGATCACCTTCAATTTTCAGTGAACAGATATGGTCAAAGTCTGGACTGAGAAAGAGCCGTGCTGAGGGACCATTTAGATGGATTGTTTGCAGTGTGCCCTGAGCCAAAACACTGACGGATACGCTCCATCTGACGAGGTCAGAAAATCCTTCATTCCAACAGTCTGGAGATATTTTATTTGCTGTCAGCAAATCCCACAGGAAGACCAAAACCAACACTGAACTCATTCCACTGTTGTGTGTGTAACCAGAGCATGATATACTGTATATCCTACAGTATATATATATATATATATATATATATATATATATATATTATTTTCTGCAGTCATTGTCATCTGGTGTGCACTTGCGCCTGATGTTACAGAGTCACTGACAGCAGCGTAACTTGTTTAATTGACAGCTGATTCACAAAAAAATCCCTTTTTGTCAGAAGGGAGCAATATGTGAGTAAATTTGATTGGATGGAAAATTAAACAGGCTTACAGAAAAAAAAAATCGTGTTATTTACTTCATGTGCTTATTCTCTGAACCTTTAGCGAGCCACTAAGAAGCCGGTAGCGAGCTGCTGGCAGCTCACAAGCTACTTGTTGAGACCCCTGCTTTACATTGTGGAGAAGAAATGAAGGAAACTTGCACGTAGTTTTTAATTTTGCTGCTTTTTTTACAGCTATATTTACCTCATGTATCTTGTAAACCATGTCGAAGTCACATTTCTCCACAGAGTGGATGATCAGCTCAATGTGTGCCCACTGTGTATCCCAGACATCACATACAGTACACTGTGTGTGTAATTTTGGTATTGATTATTTACAATGATTCATAGGATGATAGTGAGTGAGCGTCTCCTTCCTGTCATTTTAATTAAATGCCGAAACATCTGGCGCTGATTAAGATCTATAGCCTGTTTACTTGAATAAATTGCTCAAAAGTCATAAAAAAGGGAAATGAGCTGATAAGTGGCACAATAAATCCAAACAACTCGTAACTCCCCCATCTCTAGAGGGGAGTAAAAATAATATAAAGAAATAAGTGAATAAGTAAACAAACTTTAAAGGACACCTTGGCTGTTTTCCTATCATCAGCAGAAGAACCCTGTCTGTTCCTTTCAAAGAGGACCTGCATTAGATGACTTAGATTATGCTGCAGTATGGTTCGGGTTAGCCTCCTGCTGGGGGGCAGCGAATCATGCGCTCAGTATCTTACACTGCAATATCAAAGGAGCATGACACCCTCCATTTTACTGGGAAAAATACTCTCAGTGAGAGCTGACAGATGACATTTTATCTTTAATACTTATACTTATACATATTTTGACTTTTATTAAGGAGAAATGAAAACTATATCCTATGCATAAATATTGTATGTGCAAACATGTACTGTACGGCATTCCTACTCACTCAATATCTGTACTCAGATTTGTTTCTTTCTGTTTCATCTATATCAGCTGGCATTTTAAAGCATAAGACTGGCTTCATTTTATCTGATTTGTCATCAGACAGCTTCTATATTGGACCATTATCTGTAGGTTTTCTTTATTATAGCTGTTTTGTGATTTAGTAGAATTAAACTAACTGATAAACTTACCAAGTTAGCCGCTATACTTGTGTGTTTTGACGTTTTTGACGCTGTCAGAAATGGCTATGGAAGTTCATTTTTCTGTACATTATAAGGTAATATATTGTCATTTTTATATTTTCATTAGGAAAAGGGCTGAGGGGGTAGGGTTAGGCGTGCCTAAGAAGAGGGGAGGTTGATTCAGTTGGGTTTGGGTTTATTTCAGGGTTCCAAATTAATATGCCACCATGTCTGAGGAAAATGTTGATATTCTCAACAACCTCATCTTTCTCCTCTGTCATTATGCCTTTTCATTTCCTTCGTTATGTTACCCGCTTGCTAATTTGCTAAATTGTTAGCCTCTGTGGCTTCTAGGCACCGAGAGTTAACATTAGTATTGCTGTTGGTTAGCAGCGGTTAGCAAATGCAAGCTCATGAGTTTCATTTCAAGGCACCGTAATTATCTAACCGAACAAATATTATACATCTGTACAATGCCTTTGTGACTTTATATTCAAAACAGCTTGAGAAAGTTCCCATCTTTTGAATGCCTGTTTAACAAAAACATAACTTCATTTAGCCTCTTCTGACTGTTTTAGATCCCTCTTTTTCCACTAAAAGGCCTCAGTAATGGAACCCAACTAGAAAGAGCCCTCAAAAGTAAAATTGGACCTCAGTATCTGGATCTGATCGAGCCAATTTCACTAAACTCCAAAATTATTGAAAAGTCACTTTCCACTTACTGTGATAAAAGCCAGCGCTCAATCTAATTCCTTTTCAGACGTTTAGCCTTCAAAATCGAAAACTGGCCTTTGGTTGCTTTCACAGTCGAATGCTGAACGTTAATGGTTTATAATTAACCTAAAAAATGATTTAGAGGAACAATAACAGGATGAGAATAGTTCCCACTCATCAACAGATCAGAAAAGAAGTAAAAGGCATCTGAAAAGTAAAGATTGATGGCAAGCCAGCAGAACTGAACGACATGATCACTGGTTCGTGTGGGCGCATCTATTTTGGACTGCGGAGATTTGTCCAAATTCAATCTGCATTGTTTAAAAGTTGGTAGAAACACAGCTGCTGCTCCTTGCTCCACTGCCTGCCATCTGGAAAGAATATTTTTTTCTTTGCTGAAGTGGAGAGCTACAGTACATATTTATGCAAGTGTGTTGGTCATGTTATAAAAGAGAAAACACATCAATACCATGAAAGAACAGTTCCAGCAAATGCACTTCATTTAACGTCTTGCCAGAACAGAGACAGCATCCATAACTACTTGAATGAAAGCTCTGGGCTCCTGCACAATGCGCCCCGTGGCCTCGTTCCAGCTCTCTCCTACTTTACCTTCGGTGGGGACGCTGGTGGGAGGGTGGGAGGTGGAGGGAGCATCCCCGCCAGCAGTGGCCTCTTTGCTCCTGGATGTAGTTTTGGCGACGATCGCGGTGGTGAAGGGGTAGAGATACGTGGTGTCGATGATGTCACACATCTTGTCCTTGGTCTGAAAGATGAGAAATGATGTAACAGCTGTATGCAAAGATAAAGAAATAACTTAAAATATTTAAAGCAGTGATTCCCGAAGACTGGGTCGGGACCCACAGGTGGGTCCTGGAGATTTTATCAGGGGCAGCAAACAAATTTGCAGAATACCGTCCATCGTCTTTTAATATTCATATATCTGCAGTACACGTTTGAACCACATGAGGGAGACTGAACAGTCATATTGTTCTGATAATTTTAGCCTAACTATGACATAGCATCAAATATAAAAGGTTAGCATCCCTTTGATTTACTGAGGAGAAGAAAAAATTATAGTTAACACACCCTAATATTATAGTAAGAACTTAATTGGTCTCATTTACTGTATATACTATTTAACATGTGTATGTGTATTTATGTGCATAAAATAAAGTTGTGATTTATCAAACTGTCTCTTTGAAGTGGCTAGTTTACCTATTCAAGATACATAAGGTGATGCAGAAGTGGCAGTAAAAATGGTCACATTAATTTACACACAAATTTGTACTTTTCACGATTTCCAGATGAGGCCTGCTGTGAATTGGGTCACAATAGGTTTGTCATTTTTAAGTCTGATTATTTTGAGTTTTGATTGTGATGTTAAGCTTGATCGCTTACCTCATCTGGGCAGCTGTTATCCACCCAGTCCTGCCGATGGCGGTCGAAGCCACTGGAACATCTGGCAGGAGAGGAAACAACTGTCAGACAAATCTTTAGACTAATAAAAGAAGTTTAGTATTGCACTTGCATAAAGTTGTGGGACTTGCGTGAGACCAATTTAAAAAAGGATGATCAAAAACAAAGCAGTAAAGGCCTTACTTTTGATTCCTAATATCAGTCAAGCTCCTCCTCATTAGATCCTCCCTGTCTCGTTAACATTCAAGTTTTTAAACTCTTCATACACCCAATTTATAATGCAGAGTTTCTAACTGGTAGTTTCTTATACCAATTATGATTTTGTGCTTTCTCCCTTTCCTTTAATGTGAAATATATATTTTTGTGCATGCAAAAGGTCTGCAAAGTTACAAAGCCCAAAGTCAGGATGAAAAGGAGTGAGGCCCTGATCAGACTGTGTTTTGCAGGTGGAAAACATGTAGCACAATGCACTGCTCGCTTGTTGTCCAATCCGATGGTGTTTTTTGCAGTTTGCAGCGTCTTATTATTTTATCCTCCAGGTTACTATGCAACCACCAAATGATGTTACCTTATTAGAAACCATTAGGTGTATGTGACCCAAATAGTTACCAGAATGGTTTAAATTAATGAAAACAACTTATCCAAAATCTCAAGTACCTCACTAGTTTGCTTCCTGACCTGCTGTTTTGTGTTCAGATCATGGTCACTATGGTTGGTGAAGTCATAAAGCTTCGGGTATCAAGCAAAAGTCGCCACAGTGAGAAAAAATGCTAATGATGTGGGGCGCCTTTCCACTCTGAGTGGAATTTTTTCCAACTAAAGGCGCTCTGGGCGCTCCTGTAAAACAACGAGGCACACAGATCGGATAAACATGAAGCGCTCAGCAAAAAGCTTCAATCTCACTGAAAACAATTACAAAAACCTGCCCCAAGTTGCTAAAACACGCTCTGAACACTGCTTCTGAGCTGTCTGAAACACCTAGCTTGAAGTCCCGCCTTTTCTTCTGTAACGTGGTGACATCACCAAGTAACACATTTGCATAATAACTGCCTAGCGGCTAGTTTGGCACGCCCTCAAACAAAGCTAGTTAGAGCTGGAGCGGAGTACGAAGAGTTTGGTTCGGCTGACCAATCACATCAGAGTGGGCCAGCTGACCAATCAGAGCAGATTGGGTTTTTCGGGGGGACGGGGCTTAAACAGAGCATTTCAGACAAGGTGAAAAGAAGTGCTGCAACACAGCCGGTAAGAGAAAAATAAAATGTTTTTTGGACATTACAGCATGTAAACATGCTCTAGTAGAAACCCAAAATATAAGTATGCATGTGAAAATGAGCATAATAGGTCCTCTTTAAACACTTGGCCACCATAAATCTCCTAATGTAGGCTTTCTGTTAAAACATTTACATCTCAAGCTCCCCAGAACCGCAGAAGACATTACACATCTGTTTTCACTGTCCAAGTGTATATTTCATGTATTGTGTATGTTTCTGTGTGGAATATGTACAGGTTGTAAAAACAAATCTCTATCTATCGTGCTGCATGTATAAAAAAAACAGCCTTTAACAAATTTGTAGTGTCATTTCACCGTCATAGCGATAATTTCAGATTATAACACAGAGTTTTTCTACTATGAATCAAGCTGAGAAGCAAAGCACATCCCACTCTCGTCCTCCTCCTGAGGTCTAGATTCAAAGAGGGAGTGGCTTTTTCTCTACAGTATGAAGATGTGGGATCTGCAAAGGGGAAGTTCAATAGGTCACAGGGCCTTGGGATAAGAGTGCTGCTGAGTAATAACCTCAGACGGCAGACAGTAATCGAGGCGGCGGCAGCGGCTAATCTTCCATGCTGTAAACGGATCAAAATTATAAATCGCCCACTGGTGAACTCGCCACCATCCTGTCTAGGCCCACAAACCGTATCCTGTCTGGAAGCAGAAGTTAGCATGCAAAGCAGTAAACCCACTCATACTGTGCTTCGTCAAATGAACTGAAGTTGAAAAGCTTTCTGCAAATTATTTGTCACTGCAGGTGGGAGATGTACAGAAAAATGAAAACAACCTATGACCGACTCACAATGCAGAAACACAGCAATGGTATCAGTGCTTTGTACTGCGGGGACAATATGAATCCAGTAGAGTCTTAGACATCCCCAGCAGGCCCCATTTCTCTAGTGAACACATTGTTATGGTAATAGCTTTATGTGAAGGAGTCCATTTTCATCTTTCTACCTCTCTAATCATCCCATTTCTTTTATTTCCTCCCCAAAAAATTCTGCCTCATCTGCTCAACCAGGCGAGACAGATTCCTCCGCTTAATCCCCCATTTTTCCCCAACTGCTTTCCCCCCCGAGAGGGAAGCAAAATGAGACACAACATTACCGAGCAGGTCTAACCTGTCCCTGTGGGGAGCTGGTGTTTTGTTTCTTCTCAATGGCATCCATCTCAGCTAGTTGCCATCTCGCTCAGTCAGCCACGGTGCTTTTAATTAGAAATGGGCTGAGGTGCTTCATTTGAATATAAATGAACCCATGAGGGAGAATATTTCTCTTCAGGTTTCCAACATTCACAGCAGGATGGAGGGATTGTCTTACTGGATTTCATTCCCACTCCCTGACACACCATCTCAAATTCATGGAAGACATTCAGCTATTATTTGCAATTCATTTTCTCAACCATTAAGATTTTAATGAAATCAAACCCTGTTTTTGATGTATATGGTTGACATGTATTTCCACTCTGTAATTGCCTTTCTAGTCAGTAGTTTTCATTGTTAGTGCCATGAAAAGCACCGAAAAACTACATATATCACATTCATATGTCTCACTGTGTATCGTTTATGCTCTTATAGCTGCATCAGAGCTGAATTATTTAGTTATAGGTGATGCAAACTGATCATCCTGCTGTTGTTTCACATTAAAAGCATTCAACAACAAAATACAGGGTGACTTTTATTGTGAAGAAGTCACAAATAAGACAACAATCATCTTCTGCATTTTCCACCGGCTGGATATTTTTGTAAGACAGTCAAGGAACAAGAAACAGCAGCCACAGTGTTAGATTACAAACTTGACTGTATCCTGCTGTTGTGGAGAAAACTACCTGAAATTTTTATCGATTTACTTCTTTATTAAAACAGTATGTTTGTTTGGCTGCATTGTAAACAGACCCACCAGTTGCTCCTCTTGTATTTCTGACAAAGCTGCTGCTCAACAAATGCTTGTTGTTGTATTAAACTGCACTTGCTGTTACCACCAAGAACCACGGATGTCATCAAATCAACCAATCTTAGCCTGGAATAAGATAAGATAAGATGAACCTTTATTAATCCCCAGAGGGAAATTCGGGAGTCCATAACATTTTATTTTCTCATTAAAAGTGAAACAAATCCACCAGTGTAGTGGGTATCTATACTGTATTTCAACCTGTTTCAATGCAACTAGTCTCAAGAATTTTCTAAAATAAACTTTTTTATAATTCAAGCTTTAATTGTTTCAAGATACAGAGTCTAATTTTAGAAATAACTTAATAAATTAAATAAATTAATTCAGCTTAATTTAACTTAATAATGCTATATTCTCACTGCGCTGCAAAATAAGGCTTTTAGGATGTAATTACAGAGAAGAATAATAAATTGTCTGACATTTAGTGTATACATATAGTACATACTAATACATACTAAATATGCTGCTCACATGTTAATGCATCAATGATGATAATCAAGTATATCGAACACTATTAACTGGAGCATTCTGCACATTGAGCCACTTTTGTTACTTTAACTACATTTTACTGACAATATTACTCTTTTCCTTAAAGGTGCAGAGTGTACGACCTGGCGACACCTAGTGGTGACGTCGGAGATTGCAACCAATTGAAACTTCTCCCATGTGCCAAGCGGGAAGGACTAAGGTAGCTGAAGCAAAAACGTGAAGACGTGAATAGCTCCGTCTGGAGTCATCGTGTGGTTTGTTCGTTCTGGGCTACTGTAGAAACATGGCAGCAGGCTCCGTGAAGACGACCCGCTTTGTATGTAGATATAAACAACTCACTCTAAGGTAAAGAAAACAATTCTTATTTTCAGGTGATTATACACTAAAGAAAACATACTTACTGTATTAATACTATATTCCACTTCCAAAAGATCCCCCAAAATACTACACACTGTTCCTTAAATTAAGACTTTGAATGCAGGACTTTTATAAGCAACAGAGTATTTTTACATTCTTGTATTATTAGATTTAATTAAGTAAACCAACTTCTTCCATCTCTGATTGTTTAGCAGTGCATCAAGAGCTTATAAAAGAGTGAAGAGCTTGTGATGATGCCATTTCTCAACACAAAACTGCGCTATAACAATTTCCAGGGAGACTAAGACATCTTAAAACTCAATATCTGTCTCTTTAACAGCCATTAATTTTCCACGACTTGCATTTTGTGATGCTGGCCAGCTGTTTTCTTTAGGTAAACAAATCCCTTCAGTTCCTCTAAACACATCAATGTTCAGCTACACAGGCACTTACAGCCCACTGTGGGTCCGCCGGGACATCTGTCATGCTTTATAAAACTTCTTTGGTACCGGCTGCACATATTAACCACAACCAGCTGATTTGGTTCATAAGTTAGCATGAGAGAGGCGCTGTGCTCTCAGCTTCCCAGCACTTCACTGTGCCAGAAGTTCATTAGGGTTGTTCTCTTAAAATGTCAGCGTCAACGAGGCTGCCACTGTTTTTAATTAATGTGTGTTTAAAGCATGTTTGCTGCTTTCAAATGAAGGGGCTGAAGGACACAAAGGGCACTGAACAGCCAAATATTAACACAGTTAAAAAGCTCATTAAAATGCAGCTTAATGAGATCACTGCTACGGGCGTACAGCATCTCGCCACACATTCATGTTGCTGCTCTGTATATGAGTTTACCTCTGTCAGAGGCGGGAGGAGATTTAAGATGCTGAGCGCAGGGAAAAGTCAAATTCGATGTAAAATCTCACAGACAGAGGAGCTGCACATTTCTCCAGTCAACCTCAGAATAAATGATGAGTCTAAAATAAAAGAGTGGCAGATAAATATTTGATGCATAAGGCATTCAAAATGCAGCGGCGCACAAAAGAGAAGAGATGGCGGCTGCCCCGAGTCTGACAACAACCCCCTAAAAACATTCAAATTCAGGCGACACGTTTATCAGGACAGTAAACATCTGTTGAAACTTTCTCAACTTTAAGTCTGTGGGTGAAAACACAAGTCTACTATCTCTCCATAAATTATTTCTCCTCTCTGTCTTAAACTTTTTCCATCCGACAAAACAAAACCCACCGCGGCTCACGTTTCAGTTGTCAGGAAATTCGGGGGAGGAACGCTAACACTCCTTTAGCAGCTCAAATATTTACTTTGGTTTGAAGTGCAGGCAGACAGGAAGGATGAGATATAAAGTGGAGCAGAGTTTGATAGAACAGCTGAAAGCTGAATGAATGTTAAAAATGAGCTGCTGTCCCGTCTCAATGATAAAACTACATCTCTGCACTGCAGTGCTCACAGAGATGCTAACTGGAGATGGCTTTTACTTTCTAGGTTTTTACCTGTATCAACAACAAATGTGTGGACTGTGTATACTCCAGATTGGTGGTGTTTCACATTAAAATATGCATAAACACCAACAGAGCGTAAGTTTAACTTTGACCGAATTAAGTAACTCTAATAGCAACACATTTCCGTTGTAGTGACGGCTTGTAGTGACGGCTTGTAGTGACGGCTTGAAGTGACTGGTGTTATAGCTGTATCTCGCTGATTTCAGCTTGGTTCAGCTTGGCACCAGCGTCTCTCATCTGTGTCGCTAAATTATTCCATCAGTCCTTTATATCTGTAACCGTTTATCCCGGTCAAGTTGCAGTTTACATCCACGTCTGTCCAAGATGTCTTCACTTCCTCATTTTATTTTTGTCATAAATATCATATTAATTCTTGAGTTATGGCCAAAATCACATTTTGTGAGGTCACAGTGACCTTTGACAACCAAAATCTCATCGGTTCATCCTCAGTCCAAGCAGAGGCTTGTGCAAAATTTGAATAAATTTCCTTGAGATGTTCCTGAGGTATCGCGTCCACCAGAATGGAACAACCTGAAAACATAATGCCTCCGACCACATCTGTTGCGGGCGGGAAGACATAATAAAAAAACCTGTCCTAACGTGGTATGAACCATTGCGACAGTCTCTGCCTTCAGCTCATGACTTTGTATATAATGGAAGGAAATTGTGTGAAATTGTCATAATTAACATTTGAGTTATGGCCTCAGTCACAGTGACCTTGACCTTTGACCACTAAATTCTAATCAGTTCATCCTTGAGTCCAAGTGGACGTTTGTGCCAAATTTAGAGAAATTCCCTCTGGGTGATCCTGAGATATTGCGTTCACGAGAACGGACATACGGCCATCCGGATGTAATGACAATGATTGTTAGCTGCAGCCAGAGTAATAATGTGTTGGTTGGTAAGTGTTAAAAAATCCAACCTGTTGAGCCGATGGCACCAGCTGCAGTTGAAGTTGATCTGTGAGGAGATGCACGTGCTACAGCTGGTGAACTGGAGACAGGCTGAGGAGAAAGATCAAAACAGGTCAGATCTCAATTTACACAATCAATGGGCTAATTGACATATAGCCAAGGAAAAGGTCTCCACGCCACGTAATGACAAGGAATCCATCGAATAACGTTTGGCCAAAAGCTGTTACAATAACTCTTCCTTACTGGGTAAAGGCATCATTTCCACGGCTGTGGAATTGGTGATCTTCGTCTTCGTCAGCTCCACGCGGTGATACTCGTATATTGTCCTCCGTCTCACGTCTATATTATGGAGAAAGTGGAGAAACAGTGAGAGCGCGAACAAACCATCACAAATCTCCCACACAGAGATAAAAAACTGGGACAAGTGGCCCCTGAAGAAAGAGGAAAGACGACGGGAGGCAGAATCGGGTCATACGGGATGCTACCACAACACTTTATTTCTCCCCTCTCTTTGTGCCCAAACGTCAGCCCACAATCTGGCGATGGACGGTAGCAATTTCCCCAGGGAGCTGATATCAATCAGACCCTGTTGAAAGGCTGCCTTCCCAGTCATCTGTAACAGCAAGTCATCAGCCAGAGAAAGATGGAACGATTGATTAGATACATCATTGACTCTCATTGCATTCAGGCCTTCATAACTCATACGGGCCGCTGTGAAATAGGCTGCTTGCTTTTGCTGGCCCTGCATCTTCACTCCTATCAGTGGAAATGGAAAAAGAGGAGGATGAAATACAGCCTTTGTTTAAGTCAAAAAGGCTCTTATCCTGCATAGTATCTAAACCGATCTGATAATAACTCCTCGATGCTGTAGTTAATCTAAAACCTAATTGGATTGTTAAAGTGATTTTCTATGCAGACGTTCCAGGAATGAAACTGTAAATCTGTAGAATAAATCACTGGGATGCACTGCATCGTGGCATTACTCAACACATGACATTTTCTATAGCACTTATTTTTGCTTGACCAATGAGCTACAAAATTGAAATTCAATACACCAGACTGTGGCTGTGTAACATACACAGCAAGCAGTGACTTGCAAGTCTCATTCATCATAGAGTACTACTACTACAGTAATGTGCTGAAACACCTTCAAAGTTAAAGGAACAGTCTGACACTTTGAAATTAGCTTATTCCCGTAGTAAAATGAGAAGATCAATACCACTGTCCAGTCCACTGTCCAGTAAATATGAAGCTGCAGATAGGAGAGGAGTTAGCTTAGCATAAAGACTGGAAACAGGAGGGAACAGCTAACCTGGTTCTGTCCAAAGAAGGGCTGTCAATCGATTAAAATTTTTGATTTCCATTAAGCATATGATTGTCCATAATTAATCATGATAAATCACAAATTAATTACATGTTTTTTCTTTTCAAAATGCACCTTAAAGGGATATTTGTCAAGTATTAAACACTCTTATCAACATGGGAGTGGGCAAATATGCTGCTTTATTTAAATGCATGTATATATTTATTATTGGAGTATTGTCTTTGTTTTGTGTTGTTAATTGATTATTAACAACACAAAACAATGACAATACTGTATATTGTCCAGAAACCCTCACAGGTACTGCGCTTAGCATAAAAAATATGTTCAAATCACAACATGGCAAACTGCAGCCCAACAGGCAACAACAGCTGTCAGTGTGTCAGTGTGCTGACTTGACGATGACTTGCCCCAAACTGCATGTGATTATCATAAAGTGGGCACGTCTGTAAAAGGGAGACTGGTGGGTACCCACAGAACCCATTTACATTCATATAGCTTGAGGTCAGAGGTCAAGGTACCCCTTTGAAAATGGCCATGCCAGTTTTTCGTCGCCAAACTTTAGCACAACTTAGTAGCATTATTTAGCCTCCTTGTCAGCGAGCTATATGACATGATTGGTACCAATGGATTCCTCGGGTTTTCTAGTTTGATAGTTATGGTGCCAGTCTCTTCACTCTAGCTTGAAAACTTAGCTTGCTACAACCTCCAAAAGATCAATTGCATTAATGTGTTTAAAGAAATTAGTGGCGTTAAAACAATTTTGCATTAATGTGTTATTTATCATATTATTATCTGTTCAAAATCTGCTAACCAGCACTTCTAAAGCTCACCAATCAACCAATTTCTTGCTGTTCCTTAACATTTACCATACAAACATCCAGGCAGTGAAGCCAATGCTGAAGTTCCTTAAAATTACAGTCTCTCTAACAGCCAGCAGGGGGCGACTCCTCTGGTTGAGAAAGAAGTCTGATTGTATAGAAGTCTATGAGAAAATGAGTCTACTTCTCACTTGATTTATTACCTCAGTAAACATTGTAAACATACGTTTATGGTCTCAATCACTAGTTTCAGGTCTTCTTCAATACAGCATGATGTTCATTTAGTAAATTATGGTCCCATTTAGAGTCAAATAGACCATAAAGCAGGGGATGCTTTAGGGCGGGGCTACCTTTTGACTGACAGGTCGCTGCCACGGCGCTGTCCGTTGGTCTGGGAGTTGTCCGTGTTTTCGTCTTACAACTTAACCCTTCAAATCGGCAGTCCACAAAAGGACAAGAAAGCAAATTCCCCACAATGTTAAACCCTTCCTTTAACAACATTCATAGCTTTCTTTGCTTGGTTGATTGAACTGTTGGCTGCGCAGGCTACAGTGTTGTTCTTCTCATGTGATAGGATGTTGTTTCTCTTCAGACCTGCTTGGTTTGATTACACACAAGACAACTGATCAAAGCAGCAAATGTGAGGCAGCTCTGTCTAACCTGAGAATAGGAGCGCCTTTCCTTTCCCCTCCTCTCCTCCCCTGGTGCCTGACTTCCTCTTGCCTCTAGCAAAGGGATTATCAGGTGCCTAATGACACGGTGGGGGCCAGAGGAAGGTCAGCTCCCCAGCCTGAGGCTGCTGATGTGTGGGCAGAATGTACAGCCTTGCTGGCCTCTGTTTTGTCGGTGGAAGGAAGCCGCAAATCAGATCAATTATAGCCTGGTCTCAACCACAACATAAACAACGCCTAATGAGGATTTAGCTACCTTCCGCTGATGCTATCAAACAAAGGCAGATTTGCTTGTGTTAATTAAAGAGGGTCAGTTAACTCGTATTCAAATTAAAATCACATCCGGATAAGATAATGCACATATTATTGCACTCTTAAGCTATAAAATATAATGAGAAATTGCCTGTGTTTACATACTTGCTTTGATTAAATCACAATAGCAGGCAGCCTCTTACTGCTTATTCATCTATATGGCAGAGCCGCATGGAAATCAATCAAAATGAAATGTGAAGACACTGAGTTAAGGATCGATGGTGAAATGGCACGCTCACACTGTCTGCTCACCAGACAGCACTCTGACTAGTTGTACTGTTACACAAAATATTACATCGCGTTCAATCGACCTCTTTAACCTCCTGATTAAACTCTCGGATCGTCAATCCAACATATTAAACCACAATGTGTCTCCTCGAGCAGAGATCAGCAGTGAAAACCCTGAAAATAAAAACACAGAGTGACAACGGTGTATAATTAATAGCTCCAGTCTTGGCAACTTCCTGCTGGGAATCGAGATTATTAATTCAGATACAGGTGACAGGGCCTCATTTTAAGAATAACTAAGTGGGACTAATAATAATGTGTGTAGCATTGAGTCTGGGTCTTCACACATGCTTGTTCCTGTCCTGTTAATAACCCACCCAGACCACAGGACACCCACAACCCTTCCCTCTCATCTCTAGCTCTGCCCGGAGGCTGTGTAAAGTGTTTTATTTGAGCTCCTAATCTGGGGCGAAGCTACAGTGGGTTAAAGAAAATGTCCCCCTAGTTGCCATGGTTGCCATGCAGTAATTGGCTGCAGTCGCAGACACTTAACTGAGTTGAACCACTTCTTCATGGTACAGCCTGCAGCGGTCATGGCTTTCCTCTCTGTTTTATCTCTGCTAAGATTAAGGCTTAATGTTCTCAGGACATGAAAACTTAACAGAATCCATTTATTAAAGTTATGGCTGTCTTGATATGAAAACATGTCAAAAGATTTCTATTTCACCAAGATGGCCCTTAAATGAGATTTGAAGCGGATCCACAGCACAACTGTAATTTATTTCAGGAAAATAATATCTCAGCAGCATCTTTTCGAACCTACATTTAAACTGTATATGCAGAAGAATAAATGATGACTTGAGGTCACACATCAACTTTAACCATCCTACAAAGAGGGACCGAATACCTTTGGATGAATGAGCTACAATGGCATCCGACATCACCATGAAAACTGCTGATTTTTGCGTTTTCTAAGGGTTAGCCCTATCCATTTATCTCCTAAAGCAATAGTTTGGGTGCATTGAAGCGGGGGTTGTATGTTCTTATCCATAGTCAGTGTATTACCTACAGTAGATGACGCATGTAGTGTGTAGTGTACGCTATATTAATAATATTTTTACTGCTTTACGTTGATGTCACACAGCTCTCTCTGATGGGGAACTGAGGCCACAAGACAGTAAAACAGTAATTTTACCCTGCAGAACGCAGGAGTTACTGGTCTACTGCTGCCTCGTTTGCTATTGTGTGACTTTGGTGAATCCAAACACTAACTAAAGACACAGTAAAACAAACAAACTAACCTACTGAGGCAGTGGCAGAGCAACTCCTTTGTTCTGCAGGGTAAAATTACTGTTTTTTCAATGGACTCTGGTTGCTTTGACGAGAGCATAAATAACAGCTTCAGTTCCTCGTTCGAAACATAACCTGTATATCTGTCTCACGGTATACATATACAGCCTTTCTTTAAGGTGTTTTAAATACATTTTGCTGCCGACCCCGTCCACACCACTAGATTGCTTCCGTGCGTTAACTCCTGTCAGCTTTTCCAAGCTGGGGGCGTGCCGACCGTCATCTACCATAGGTAACATGGATAAGTAGTTCATACAACGCCACTTCAAAACACCCAAACTAACCCTTTTAATACACCACTTTCTATTATTTGCACCAGTTTAAGGACTAAGAACCTTTGACCTTACATGTTGCATCCTTTGCTGTCTCTGCAGACTCTTGCCATACAGCTCATGGCGCACTTGAAGCCCTTTGGACTGACATGCATGATTCAAGCACTGCCCTTTTGCTTCAGACACAACATGAACCTGTGCACTTTGCAAATATCACCTGCTTGCTGCACAGCAAGAAAACACAGTCTTGTCTGCTTCAGCTGTTGCAGGATTTTGTATGCAGCAACTGAAGACAGTCTGAGCAATTGACTATTCATTAAAACCTCTCCCCTGAGATGGTTTCTCCACATGTTGAAGCAGTGTGCATTGGGATGTAAGACAGATACACTGTGACATGAAGAAGAAAACTTGCACTCCTCAGAGACGTCACTCATGTCCAACACAACACCTCGGTCTCAGTCTGCTTCCACTCAAGATTTCATCACTCCATAGGAAAACAGCTGTACACGCTGGTTCATCATGTTGTGTCAGAGGCATCACGGACAGCTCGGTTTATGAAGTCTAGGAGGACTGCGCTAACAGGTTCAATGGTTCAATAGACAAATCACTCAGTGTCAACTACAACCAAAGAGATTTTGTAGGAAAGGCCTTCAGATGAGACAAAAAAAACAACCTCCCACTCAGAGTTGTTTTATTCTTCAGCCAGACAACAGTCTCACGGCAGTTTGTGAAAATAGTCACAAAATTTAATGTATTTGATTCGTGTTCAGCAACGTATTTTTCATTCTTCTCCAGTCCAGCGACACGAGATGCATGTTTCAATTTATGCTCCAGTCTTTTCAAAATAAAACTACTTATTTAGGTTTAGGATCAGATCGACTTGGTTAGACTTAGCCAACAGAACTACTTGCTACAGGCTGAGGAAAAGATCGTGATTAGAGTTAAATAACACCAGAAGTGCAGTAACTTAAGTATGGAAGTTATGTGACAATATACCACATATCAGCTTTGACTTCTGGTTTCACACGGGCCATGAACACCGGTCTCCTGGAAAAAGTACTGTCTTTTTTGACCCAGCCATCCACCTCGTCCTCCTTCCTTTGTGGCATCCACTGTTCTTCATACAATTTTGTGACTATTAGCAAACTGCTGTGCAACTGGGCTGCATCATCGCAAAGTATTTAGCTTTAATTTACGGTGGCCCACAAGTGCAAATGTGCTATAATGGCCCAACACATTTCCATTAGGAGAAACATGCTGCATCTTCAGAAACATGCCACATGATGAAAATCCAAAACAAATACTATAGAAACATCCATCCATCCATCGTCAACAGCTTATCCCGTTAGGGGTCGCGGGGGGGCTGGAGCCGATCCCAGCTGGCATAGGGCGAAGGCAGGGTTCACCCTGGACAGGTCGCCAGTCCATCGCAGGGCACATAGAGACAGACAACATATAGACAGACAACCATTCACGCTCACATCCACACCTACGGGCAATTTAGAGTCATCAATTAACCTAAATCCCCTTACACGGGGAGAACATGCAAACTCCACACAGAAGAGCCGCAAGCTGGAATCGAACCTGTGACCCTCTACCACTACACCACCGTGCAGCCCACAATAGAGACACTCAAATGCAAATGAAAAAAAAAAAAAACATGCTGCAGAACAAATACAAATACATTAACAGCAAACATGCAGCAAATCCAGAAACGATGGAAAGTCAAAAAAAAAAAAAAAAAAAAAAACTACACAAATGCAAATGCAACAGAAAATCGCTGCATATCCAGTCAACAACAGAGGTTCTCCAGGCCTCTAGAGGGAGCGATATGTGGAGCAGCTTGATTTTCGACCCGAGAGAGACCAGATGAGAGTGTTTGTTTTTGAAGCGTGAAGAAAAATGGAAGAAAATATAATAAATATTAAATGAATAAATCAAATAAATAAATAAAATGTATGTTTTACATTTGGCCTTAGGCTTGTTAAGCACCAGTTTCTATTATGTGCATCACTACAAACAATAAGTAGGGCTGTCCTTGACCAAAGGATTCTTAGTTGACCAACACTCTGAAACTGAGTTTCTCCACAAAGAATCACACAAAAGCACCACTTTACATCCTGTGTTTACCATAGATGTGCTCACACATTATAAATAAGTAATTCAGCATGACAAAAAAAATCAACAAACACTAATCGACTAAAGGCATCTTGGTCGAAATCTGTTAAATCTGTTGTATTTGTTTTGGATTTTTGTTTGTGTTTTTTACACTGGCATTGTGTCTAAAGCTGCAGCACATTTCTCCTAATTGATTTGCTGTCGTCGGCCATCGTCGTAGCTATCGCCTCTTCATCCAGCTCAACATAAAGATGCCAAGTGAAGGATGAAAAAGCCCTTCTCATATACTGGGTTTAAAGTTATGAATTATTAAGTTTGAAATTAATGCTATCCAAGTTTCACATATGAAATCAAAACAGAGTTTAAATTACTGAATAAATCACATCTGACAACTCATTATTGTGGCAGACTTTGAATCAGAGCCCATGGAAAAGAGAGAAAGAGGCTGACTGTGGATAGAAATGTTTGAAGTGTCTCCCCTTTGCTCGAAGTTGCTTTAACTTTAATGGGCCTAAATTGCAGTAACTCCAAATCCCAGAGTGGGAGAGGCAGATCTGGAGCTGTGCCCACAGCTGTGCCCACTGAGAGAGGTGGAGCAGTGCTGGAGAGGAGGTGGTGACAGTTGGAGCTAAAGCAAAACAGACCAGGCCGAACTCAGAGCAATGAGGCACGGCTTGAAAGGGTAAATAAAAAGCTGATGAAACAATGCTCTCAGTCAGCTAAACGAGCCTTTGCTAAGCCCCGCCCCCCTTAGTTACTGTTATTGAGCTCGTCAAGCTTTCCATTCTAAAACACAGTTCACCATGACGACAGTGGCAGGTCTCAAAATTCAAAAAAAAATTCTTGAAAATGATTTAAACGAGGGCTACACGGTGGTGCAGTGGTTAGCACCCTCGCCTCACAGCAAGAGGGTCGCAGGTTCAATTCCGGCTTGGGACTCTTCTGTGTGGAGTTTGCATGTTCTCCCCGTGTAACCGTGGGTTTTCTCCGGGTACTCCGGCTTCCTCCCACAGTCCAAAGACATCCAGTTTAGGTTAAGTGATGACTCTAAATTGCCCGAAGGTGTGAATGTGAGTGTGAATGGTTGTCTGTCTCTGTTGTCTGCCCCGATGGACTGGCGACCTGTCCAGGGTGAACCCCGCCTTCGCCCAATGCCAGCTGGGATCGGCTCCAGCCCCCCCGCGACCCCAAACGGGATAAGCGGTTGACGATGCATGGATGGATGGATTTAAACAAGTCTTTCACGTCACACATTGACTGACGTTATAGTCGTTGACTTTGTCGGCTGAAATGTTGAATGTAACTAGCATGTTTTATTAGCTCACATTAGCTAATGTTGGCTATACTATGTGATCTACCCCGGTAAGAAGCGAACCATCTTCGTAGGATGGAAAACCCAGAGTTGACCCTGAAGTTACCTCGCTAACTGCAAATCCTGCCTTGTAGTACAGGCCCCTGGTATCCTCAAATGTCTTGAATGACCTCATGCAGGTAATGTGACAAAACTTGCATGTGTGAAAGGGATTGGACAAACGCTGCTGAGGAGTTTATCGAACAGTCAGTTCAATTATTAATTTCATTTCCAAAAAAAGCTGGCATTTGGATATATTCAAAAATTTCTTTCTGTGCGTAAGTGATCAAATGTGAGTTAGAAAGGTGTGCCTGAAACTCACTGGGTATCTGCTGGATCTTGTGGACCACCACAAAGGCATCAGACAGGCCCACCTTCACCGGGTGATTGACAGAGCTGATCTGTGACACCTCAATGGGGATCTGGAATAGAAGAAGGGAAAATCAATTACCAGAACTACGACGAACTGTCTGGGACCGGCTGGAAAATAGAAGCAGGCCACATCAGTCTGACAGCACTGACAATTCAACCAATTTATTACCATCACCCATAGGAGTCTGCTCAGGCATGAGCGTAGGACTATATCTTCGGTGCCACAGATGGGGCTAAAATGAGCAACAATTTTGTGAGGACTGATTTATGTCTGGGAAAACAGACTAAAACTAACATTTATGGTCCATTCAAGTTCAGTCTGGTATGTTGATTTTACACAACCCTGCAAGAAGGGAGTTAAACTAAACAAAAGCAGTGTCTTGGGGATGAATTCTCAAGGTAAATGAGATGGAGTTGCAGCTCAAGTAACCGTCAAGAAACACATAAAAACTCAAGATTACATGTAATTGTCGGGTTGGTCTTTTCAGACTAATAATAGCAGCGTAATGAAACACCTATTAGAAAAAAAAAAACCTCCAGCAGCTGTTCTAATCTGGGAAAATAACAAATGACAAAAGAGGCCTCCAGTTGTAAAAGAAGCAGCCCTGCTGTTATAACCACCGCAATTATGATAGATCATTACTTTGTTATGGCAATTTCACACTCTTACAGCAGTCTCTGTTGGCTAATATTTTTCATTACCGCCTCGTTTTCTCCTGTTCAATTAAGTTGTTTATCTGTGCATTTCTGAAATTTGGAGATTTATAGACACCATTTGGATAGCTAATATAAAAACCTGCAACTTGATTTCAAATAATGCTGCATCCAAATCAAATATACGGAAACACTAAGAGCACATTAAACATATATATTTATCATTAAATGTACAGTGTTATTGTTATTAATGTTTGTCATGTTGGAAAACACACAGACATGAGGCTGCAGTTAGAAAGGCATTTAAAAAGTCAAAGATAAGAAACAAGGAAAACAAAGATATTTGTGTGAGCTGTGTAATTTGGGAGAAATGTACTATAATGATGATTTAAGAATGTTGATTTTCCATGAAATGTCTCCCCAAACCCTGAAATAGTCTGGTAAAGATATTCTAGTTTGATTGTTATATATTTGTTTAATTTCAGTGTTTAAGTTTGCTAAATGTGTCTCAAAAGCCTGGAAAAGATGAGTTTAGTTAGTATTTACCCTGATTTCTCCAGTATTATAGTAAATATCAGTCATTTATGAATTTCGTTGTTGATAATGTAGGTCTAAAAATCAAGTTATAAACATTGTCCAACCCTGTTTTATTTATTTTTTCACTTTTTTGTACATAAAAGAACTCTGGATCTGGCTTTTATTAATTTGTGGTACACTATACACCCATGCAGGCTGGATACAGGACAGTGTATACACAATAAGAAAACACTGATTCATTCATCCAGACTGATAGATAGATCTGGTAGTGTATTAACGCCATTGTAGGTTAAAATAAAATATTTACGGAGCCAGAGTGGGGGTAATGTTCAGAGAAAAAGTTGGAAATTTACAAAAAAAAAAGATTGAAAAAGAGATTAAAGTGGCAAACTTACTAGAAAACATTTACATGACACTGTCATAGTAACTCAGATATTGGAGATAACAGGATTTTTTTTTCAGGAAAGATGAAGAAAAATGATTTGATAAATGAGTTCTGACCTCCTTGTACGCAAAAACAATCCTGCCGGTGTTGTGCAGCGTCGCCTGGAAGGTGAAGCTTCCCAGGTTGTAGTTGTCCTGTAGGTGAACATGGTCCCACTGCACCACCAGAGCAGTACCTGAAGGAGAAACAACCACATACAGCTCAGTACCGCATGTACTGCAGAATCACTCAGATTAAAGGGAAACACAGGCGTCATTTATATCTACCGTCACGCTTTTTACTTTCCAACACTGACTTGTGTTTCACTGCTTTTGAAATAACATCTCTACTGTCTCAGATCTAGCGTGACGTGAACCGCTGACCGGGCTGCGAACATGAAGACATCAGCGTAACAATAGTGTGTGTAAGGCCATATGTTTTTGAAGGATTATATCCTGGCGGAGGCTTCATATCCCTCTGTGGGTGTGAGGTGATTGACACTGAAGTAGTGTGAGCACTGATATGAAAACACTCGGCTGGAGCGGCATGAAAACGCCAATAAAACTGAAACTTTTTTGAGAAAACCAAATCAAGGCGTGACGGTTACTGTGATGGATTATGGAGTGCCAGCAATCACAAACAGTGAAAGTTTTTCATACTGTGCAAGAGTGAGTAACAGTTCTGTAAATTACATATTTTATGGTACAGAGAAATGTCTCCAACTACACTGGCTGAGAGCAGCCGCCAGCTGAGACAAAGTAAAGCAGGGCAGCATCATTAAAGAATGAGTTCACCCACATTATAAAAGGATATACTCGTCATGCCAGCCTCTATCTATCTCTATCTAGCATCTATCAATCCATTATGTGTTCCCGCTTATCCTATTCAGGTTTGTCGGGGCTGGAGCCGATCCCAGCTGACACTGGGCGAAGGCGGGTACACCCTGGACAGGTTGCCAGTCCATCCAGTGTAAATGCATCCGCGTAAATATTCTACGCTCAGAATTAGCTACGTAGAATAAATAGTGAGAAAAACGATTAATTGCAGGCAGGACAGTGGGTTGATGGTTCCAACAAACACAGGACTTTGAGCCAGGAGGCTGGAGTTTTGTTTTTAGTGACATTTCCTGTAGCGATATTGCATCGCTTCCATACATATTGTACTTAACTTACATACTTATTTTAAGGACAACCATGATGTTTTTCCTAAACCTAACAAAGTAGTTTTGTTGCCTAAAAATGAGTGAGTGTTTTTGTGGCGCCCTGCTGGTACTGCACCTTCATACTCGTGAGTAATATTGGTGCCTTAATGAGGTAAAACGTGACATTAACTCTATCCTCTGGCGGACAGACAGATGTCTGGTCTATTACAAGCTTTGTTGGTCTTGTATATAATTTGGGTTTTATTTGCTCAGGTTTTGAGATATCCAATCTGCTGCCATCTCTATATAATGTAAGTAAACAGAATTAAATTCATGGTGCAAAGAGCTTTGACAAATAAGATATGAAAAACTTATATTTCATGAGACATTTCATAAGATTACGTGGTTACACTAAATAATCCACATCTTCCTGTCAACAGTTTTCACTATAGAGCCATTGTACTTATCACATATTTATTACAAAAGAAATGAATAACTAGAATTACCGCTTCATGGTTGTATACCTCCGCCAACCCGTCAAGTTGCAGTTTACATCTATGTCTGTCCGAAACGTCGTGACTTCATAATTTTATTCTATTAGACATTTGTATGACTATGAATTCTTGAGTTATAGCCAAAAAGTGGAAGTGGAATGAGACAGACGTACGGATGGACAACCCGAAAACATAAAGCTATCGCCGGCTCAGAAGCATATAAGGTGTTTATAACAAGGTGTGTAAATTACAGTTTGAGTTTTTAATGTTTTCAGAGTTTTGAGCTGCACAAGTTAAATTAATTTCATCTTGTTGTACTGGGGTGGCTTTCAATTAATCACTTTAGATATGATGTGAGAGTACACAGAATAATTTGGGGGTTTAGATTTGTGAAGTGTGATTTTTCTCAATTTTCTGACATTTTATAGACCAAACAATTCATTGATTAGTGAAGCAGCAGACTGTTAGTAGCAGCCCGGAGTGTACCTACATATTCAGACACCACCAAGGTTATATGATAAACTTTTGTAAAATAGATGAACTGACCCCCCACCAGGTGAAACATGGATGCACACGGTGTCTCAGACAGGAGTGCAGGACTGATCCAGGTCCAGCGTTTCCTGTTTTAACACTGCCAAACATCTTAAAGACCTCTAGAGGCAGACTGAATACTGTAACTGAACGTGTGAATAAAACAAGTGTGAGTGGAACTTAAAAGCCAAATGCTATAACTAAATCACACTTGACCACAAGGAGTCATCATTAGGTGCTGCCTAAATATGGGTAAGCACTAAATTATCAGTAGACTCACGGGACCGTCAGCCCTCCAGACAGCGGGCCTCACATTACTTCTAACCCCGGTTTGATTTACCGTGGACTTTGGAGAACCTATTGATGTGAAAGCCATTCCGTCCTCTGAGCTAGTCATTTGGCCGCGCGCCAGGGCAATAAAGGTTTGTTAACACAACTAATCAATTTTTCCGTTACATAGCCAGAGATCTTCCCTCCAAAGTAAAGAGATTTAGCTCAGAGAGCGCAGGCGTCGGCTTGTACAGGAAACCCCTTTCTAACGTACGTGTGGTGTGTTTAGAGGGCCTCTGGCATTAGACATGGATGCTGCATGTGTGCAAGGAGGTTACATTAGACTCTTTGGCACTGTTGTGAGTGTTTGCATGGGAAGTATACAGAGAGAGTATTGGAGAGTTACTGTGTAATGCATTAATGAGGACAGAGTTTAGGTGGATTGCAGTAGGCCGACCAGAGCATGAAATAGCTGCTACCTTAAGGCACGGCGTCCTCACTCAGTCAGCACAAGTTACGCCTAATATAAGTCTGCTAAAAATGCACTGAGTTCAGGAGTGGAGGCTGCATGCTATCTGGGGCTTCCTGGCTAAAAATACAGAGTGGGTGAGGAGGCGCAGAGGGAGCGCACACTGGCCTTGTTTCTAATTCCACTTACAAGCTTAACATGCTGTATGAACTCAAAACAAACAAATCAAATCTAGCTCTATTACGCAAGCCCACCCTCTGCATGGTGAATTAACTCACTGTGCTGGTAAGTTTAGACAGCGTTTTTTTGTTTACTTGTTTTACTTTGTGTAGTCTATTTTTCATTTCACAGTTACTTCTTTTAACCAGGGCTATCAATCGATTTCAACATTTATTAGTGATTAATCCTGATTGTGCATGCTTAATCATGATTAATCGCAAAATAATCATTTACATTTATTATTGGAAATCAATTAACAACACAAAACAATGACAAATATTGTCCAGAAACCCTTACTGACTTTAGCATAGAAATATGCTCAAATCATAACAACAACAACACCTTGTCAATGTCAGTGTGCTGACTTGACTATGATTTGCCCCAAACTGCATGTGGTTATCATAAAGTGGGCATGTCTGTAAAAGGGAGACTGGTGGGTACCCACATTCACATATCTTGAGGTCAGAGATCAAGAGACCCCTTTGAAAATGGCCATGACAGTTTCCAATGGATTCCTCAGGTTTTTTAGTTTCATATGATACCAGTATGTTACAACCTCTGAATAACTGACTGCATTAATGCCTTAAAGAAATTACTGGCGGTAAATTTTCTGATTTTTGAAGCGTGAATGTAATCGCCATAAGTAAAAAGCTATTGTTAGACTACACCACAGTCACATCATGTCACCACCACTTAGCTAAAGGTGGACTAGTGTTCAGCGTGACAACATGTAGCAGTCGCATTTAGCCGCTTGTTATCTGCTACGCCTTCTATGGTGTAAAAGTGAGTGAAATATTATCTTTTGAATGAAAATTTCTTTAAGTTATGGCAAGAAAACTACAAATCACCAACAACCTCATAGCCCATATGTAATTTCATGCGTCAGTACTACAGAGCTTGACTTTGCTGTCATTCTTTTATACCTTCTTCTACCATATAAATCAATGATAAATCCTGCTATTGGGTGTAGTAGGTCCCTACTGACCCACATCTGTGAGGTTTATAGCGACAGATGACGCCTATTTAATGGCCTGACAACAGTCTAGAAACCTTGAGGATATAGATAGGAATGAAACTGGAAAATGTGCTTTTATGTTGTAGAACAAAACATGATCTCTTAAGCTTGTGTGAACCACAGACTTTATTTCAGACATCTAACTAAAAATTCAACCCATTTAATTTGAACAAAGGAACCGGAAGTGCAAAAACTCATGTCTTTATTATTCCTGTACCACTCTATACACGGATTGGTGAAGTTTTAGCGTCTTCATGGGCTCGCAGCCACATTGCTCACCCATACATAAAAATAACTCATCATCCACACAGATAATCCTGTGGTTGAACTGATCAGGGATCAGATAAATGCTACATCAGCTCAGTGAGATCAGGTTTTAATCCGTCCTGAATGCTTCTGGGATGCATTAACACTTCTTTTTTGGATCAAACAGCTATCCGATCTGATGATGCATGAGTATAAATTGGGCATTTGATTGCTCTGGGGTTGATGAGCAGCACATTTGAGCTGAAAACATTGTACTTCTTAACATAATAAAGAAAACCATTTTAACAGGATCAGATGACAGGGTTGTGGCTCCTTCAGGAGATGGAAGACCTGAAATTAATCCTTTAGTAATGGATTAATTAATGCTTGTCTGAAGTGTCAAACTTGTCATACAGCCTGAAATAAGAGGTATTTGGCGTCACCATGGTCCTGCTGGCAACGACAGTTAAATTCAGAAGTCTGTCACTCTTCTATTATTGTGCGCTATGAAACTTCAAGATAGTTTCACAGCACTTGAAAAACTCATGTCTTAACCAATCACATCGTATTCTTTATTTAGTAGGATTATAATTAACAAAAAACACTGTCTCCATGAAGTCTCACGCAATCATGTTTGTGTGTCCAGAACAAATAATACATCTCTGCTGCACAACGGTCCATACAGTTGTTATGCTATATCGGCAGGACATTGACTGATGGACAGCGTGTCGAGGAGCAGGCGGGCTGAGAATTGATCAGCTGCCAGTTTGGGTAAAGTCTGATGAGCTCCACTGCAGAAGGTCACACGGTTGGTCAGTCGCTCTGCTGCAGAGGGAGGGATTAATGACTGACATGATGGATAACAACCACCACTGATGGCATAAGAAAGGTATAGAGAGACTGAGGAAGGGCATCATTTTAATTTAACGTGAGTAAGTGGAATTGAAGGGGATGTTATAGAGGTTATGGAGGGTTTCATATAAATCATTTCATGATTAAGACTTCATATTTTGTGAGTACATGTCACAAATGATGCTAAATAACGCTCCAAACTTGTGCCACATTTTGGCAAGAAAAAAAACGGCATGGCCATTTTCAAAGGGGTCTCTTTGTTTTCATAGCCGGTCCGGCTGCACGTGTTTGTTAGCGCATATAAGCTCCTGTTTGTGTGCGCCACTGGCTAGCTACCTAGTTGCTCTGCACGTCGGTTCCAGCTGATAACCGCGTCCTGACCAAGCCTCCAGGAAGAGCGCCAGTCGTTGATCCCAACATGGTCGTAGTGGCCAAACGGTGGGACTGCAACTTCTGTGTCCGTCACGTGACGCCATTGAGCCCAAAGGACTTTTTCCTCATAGACTTACATTAAGAAAGAGACGTCTGTAACTCAGTGGGTATTTTTTTTTGAGGTGAATCAACTCCCCTGTGCAAACATTCTAATAGCCCTTATTTAAATCAGTAGGTCCTAAAAGTTGTACAACGCACTAATAGCTGAATCCAGAGTTATTTCCTTCCTCTGTTTATGTCTATGGAGACCCGGACCGTGACGACAGCGCAAGCCATGACGTTGGGACCCGTGACCAAGCCCCAGAAGATCCGGGTACTTTTCCAGACCCGAAAGTCCACCCATTGACTTCATGCCGCCACTGAGCAACTTTGATAGGAATGAACAGGGCCCTGCCTCCAATGCTGTATTCGGTTCTCTATAGACATCCACGGTCCTGACCCACGGTGTCATAACAGAAGTGTAACGCCCACCCTTCAGTGCCCCCCCAGGTTAACAGTGTTAGCTATGTCAGCGCTGTTGCTGTTGTTTGCACCATCACAGTTAGCTGCAAACCAGCAATGGCGCCATCACCATGAGGAGATCCGTGTAGGCAATCCCTCAATCACAGATCTGAATTTTCGAATTTAGCACCTTGAAATTTTTCGCTGCTATATTTTACCTTATGTTACTATTTTTGTGTTACTATTTTTGTCTTATATACATATAAATATATTATATTTGTTTCCGACTGGGACTAATGTGTGTAGCATGAGCCCACACATTACAACAGCAAATGTTTCTTTAACAGTATTGTCTGTGTTGTCGTAACTTGTCAAGCACACCACCTTAGCGGCCAATTTGACCATTTAAGTGTTTTCTAGAGGCTCGCTACCACACGGCTGGCTGTCCTTACCAGAATTAACAGCTAGCTGGAGCCAGAAGAGAGTACACAGCAGCTACATATTAAGGCAGAAATAAAATTAAATGGCAAACAGCTGTTACCGTTGTCAAAGTAGATGACAGTAGAGTTTCTGGAGACGCTGGGGTCAAAGTTTGCCATGAGAGGAGCGATGTACTGTGTAGCTGTTAGCATCCGGTGGACCACGTCACCCGTGTAGATGAACCCTGAGGAAGAAACAGAGACAAGATATAATTTTAACAGTCTGAATTCTAATTTAAATGTAATCTTACTCGTACACTGTTAAAATCATCACTCACACCTGCTCTGATAAAGTGTTTTACCATAAAAATAATCTTCTCTCCCTCTATCTCTACTGTTTTTTCCTCTGTTGTGTCCAGGAAGACTACAAGTCTGCCCTCCAGTCCAAAGTTAAAAACTCCTCATCAACCCACAGCCATCACCTCCCTCTCTGTCTGGCCTCCTGCGGCAGGCTGCGAAGAATTAGCACCATTATCTTTTATCAAAACCAGAAGGGCAAATCTGAGAAGCGTAGAGGGAAGGCATGCTGAGTGAGCAGTAGATATATTACCGTGGGCCTATGAGCCGTCTCTTTACTCTCCTGGTGTACTCCTTAACATCCTCGTGTGTGTTTTTACTCTACATCATCAATCACGGACGCTAACAAAGAGACCATGACAACAAAAAGGGATTATGTTAACTTTTTCGATTTATGCGTCCCTTCAACGAGACACAATTAGATCTCTCCACAGAGAGCGGCGTGCTCAGTCAACACAGAGCCGCATCATTTTGCAGCCTGTAAACATGGTTATTAATGGAGTCCGGAAAAAAGGGGGAAAACGCCCACTATTCAACACGAGGGAACCGTCGCGTTCATGACAACAGAATCAAACGGCGTCTTAATTTCCCTGCTGACAAGAAAGTTTAGCAAAGTCAGCTGCTATTTAAAGATTTATGTATTTTTAGTTTCTCACTGTGGCTTTGCCTGAATTGCAAAAACAAACCTGAACATGCACCCTTTAAATCACGTTTTACTCAGAACAAAGGGAACGCATGGCATGTGGGTGAGACGATCACATGCATCCAATATAATTTACCTTTGAAGAGCAGTTTGAGGAATTAATAAGACACTTACAGTGACTGCATCTTGAAAAAGGAAATGTCAAAAGACGGGTTTTTCTTTTGAAACAATTACTGTTGTTGGAAAATTATTCTTGCAACAGGAAAAGGGGGCATCTATTTTTTTCCCTGATATTTCCACCTTTGTCTTGTTGAAAGTTGCAAAACGGCAAGATTTTTTGATGAAGACATACAGGGCTGGTCAAACATTTTTAACTGGTTATAATCTTCTACTGTACCTACATACACATGGTTCAGCAACTGCTAAAAATATGGTCTTTTCTGGACAGTAAACTAATTCAAATCTGTGAGTATGGGTTTTGGAAATCTTGTCGTTCAACATTTAGCTGTATCTTCCACATTTCCTGTCTTTGTCCGAAGCTACGCCGACTGGCTACTGGCTGCAGCTTCTTAAACAAATTACCTTTCCATACAACAAATCTGCATTGTGAATGACGTCTTGAGGGAAACATATGTTGTTGCAGATTACATTTGTGTGTGACAAATCAAAAATTGTGAAATTTGTCCACAGAAATTTACTTAAGTAGGATGTCGGGGAGGTGGATGGTCAAACAAACCCAGGAGACCACTGTTTGTGCCCCATGAGAAAAAGTCAATGTTCATTTTGTTTATTCAGATTTTTTTACTAAAGCTAACCAAGTAGTTTGTGTAGCTGTGTTTTTACAATATTTACCATGTTTAAAACTGGTTAAAAGCACAACCGTAATCTGGTAGAAAATGCGTTTCCCTCAAAATGTAATTGAGAAGGCAGTTTGGTTGCATGGGAACATAATTTTGTGGGATACAGAGTTACCACACAGACGAGAGAGTCATGTCATAGCATCATGTTTTTCCCAAAATATCAAACTATTCCTTTAAACGAACAGTGAGTAAAATGTCAGTGGATCTATCAGCAGGAATAGAATATAATATCTATAACTATGTTTTCATTATAGTATAATCACCTGAAACTAAGAGTTGTGTTTTAGGTAGCTTAGAATGAGTCCTTCATATCTACGTAGGGAGCAGGTCCGTGTTTCTACAGTAGCCCAGAACGGACAAATCAAACACTGTCTCTGGAGAGAGCCTTTCAGGTTTTCATGTCACCTGAAGGCCACCATAGTTCACCAACATGCTTCTGAAACTACGATAACGTGAGCCACAGAGCGCCGCCGTCTCTGGTGCTCCTAACGTAGTGTTATTATGAGGATGGCCGCTGAGCGAGGCAAACGGTGCTACCACGGTTTTGCACTCAGCGACTCACGTTACCGCAGTCTCGGAAAGCGAGTAGTGAGCGGAGGAGTACTCCGTAGAATCCTACAGGCTGTACCTTTAACTGTTAGACATGGAAACTATATCTCTGAAAAAGTCCTGCACCTCACTTTACGATGGACATTTTTTCAGTTACGTTCTGAATATCGCAATAAAACCATCAAACGGCCCAGAGTAAGAAATCATTCTCTTTTGAGGGGAGCTCTTTGCTTTGTTGCAGAAGTTCAACAGAAATACAGTATATAAAGAAGCTGCCTGAGGCGTTTAGGGGGGAAAACCCAGCTCAGGAAAAGTCTCATTCGGGCCAGGCCCATAAACCCTTATTTCATGTCACCATATGTCTCCTCATGCAGTAGACTGGTTATAAAAACCCATCCATCACGTTGGAAACTAGGAGCAGAGTATATCATGAGGGGAATCTATCTTCCCCTAAAGACCTCCCTGCTCAGAATTACCTCGATATAGAGCGCTGTCAGCACTCACAGTGAGAGGAAGAGCAGGGGAGTGAAGATGTGACTCTATTGTCAAGTCCTGACTGTGGAGAACTCCACCTGGACTGAACGAGGTAACAGATTCAGTCCTCTACAGCTCCACCACAGCTATTTTTATACGCTTCTGCTATTACAATAATTAAAAAGTATAATGGCTTCCAACACAGACAGTGACGGGAAACTACCATACAAATAATATCTATTATTCCAGGTGAATAGGTTCAACATCTTAACAGATACCACCATGAAACTTGTTTTCCCGAAATGCTTTGCCTAAATATGCAAATGAGGGATTATCTTATTAAATGTGTGTTAATTTGCAAACATTTCCAGATCAGAAATCTGAACATTAGCTAAAGCCAGGTTCGAAATCCTTCTTTCATTTTGTTGACATATTAGAGTCAAAGGTTTTTATGGAGGGAATCTTTTTATCACGCCATAAATCAGAAAATACTGTCAACGATCATGAAAAAATAGTTTTTCACCACGTTTTAGGAATAAATGTTATGTCAGTCAGGCTATGTAAGATAAACTGCACCCGATTTGACTGTTATCAGGACATTAAAGAGTCATTATCAGTCGCTATAAGCACCGGAGATGAACATTAAGGGCCTGCTACGTCTACTATGTTGTAATAGTGAATGAAATGTTATTTCTTTTTGAAATTATGGCAAGAAAACTACAAATCACCCCCGACCTCATACCCCATATGTAGTTTCAAGGTGTCGATACGACTTCCACTTCTGCTCCTGTCATGATTTCTATGGTATCTGTCTCCCATGCGAATCAATGACAAATCCTACTAATGGATGTAGTTGTGGGTCATCTGTGAGGTTTATAGTGACAGATGACACCTTTTTAACAGTCTGACAACAGTCTATAACCCTTGAGATCATAGATAGGAATGAAACTGGAAAATTTGCTGTATGTAAGAGCGACTAAAGATTTCTGGCTCAGAGTGAGAAAAGCCTCATTTTGAGAAAACGGCCTGTAAAGAGATGAATTGTAAAATTACATTAATTTTGCAAGACACTACAGGTGAATAAACATGTTTAACTGATAGATATGACCATGAAACTTCCCTAGCTGATTACTTATGTTAAGACTATTAGTTTATGCTTTGCAAGTTTTATGAAATTGTATGTTTAAGTATGTAAATGAGGTGTTATCTAACGCTAACTGGTGAATTTAGAAGAAATTTCGAGACACAAATAGACAAAGTAGTAAAATTAATCCTAAATCTGTCCAATGTTTTCTTTCCACCAGGCTGAAAGAGGAAAACATGTCAAATTGACCAGTGCATGTAATACAATGTACCATACAATTTTACCAATGTTTTTTTGCTTTTTCTGTTATTTCTTTCCCTTTTGTGGCAGGAAAACAACAAACTTCATCATGATAAAAAAAGAACTGAGCTGTTTCAAAGTCACTCAGTATTTCATTACACTGACTTTGAATGAGCACAAATTTATGAAACAACCTTGATATAATGTTTTCACAGGAAAAATAGTCGTTAAGTAAATAACGGCTTCAAACGCCTTTTAAGCTGCTATTAGGGATGCTAATTTTGAAAAAAAAAAAATTTAACCAATAACTGACCCTTGTTAATCGATTATTAACTGTTAACCGACAAGATTTGTGCCTCACATGCAGCGGTGCGCCAGCTGCAGTATATGAGCACAACAGACAACTGAGTGCTGGGTTCACCATCAGGAGAGTTACTGTAGCAGCCACGGTGCTGCGTTCACTGTCTCCAGTTCACCATCAGGAGAGTTACTGTAGCAGCCACGGTGCTGCGTTCACTGTCTCCAGTTCACCGTCAGGAGAGTTACTGTAGCAGCCACGGTGCTGCGTTCACTGTCTCCAGTTCACCATCAGGAGAGTTACTGTAGCAGCCACGGTGCTGCGTTCACTGTCTCCAGTTCACCGTCAGGAGAGTTACTGTAGCAGCCACGGTGCTGCGTTCACTGTCTCCAGTTCACCGTCAGGAGAGTTACTGTAGCAGCCACGGTGCTGCGTTCACTGTCTCCAGTTCACCGTCAGGAGGGTTACTGTAGCAGCCACGGTGCTGCGTTCACTGTCTCCAGTTCACCGTCAGGAGAGTTACTGTAGCAGCCACGGTGCTGCGTTCACTGTCTCCAGTTCACCGTCAGGAGGGTTACTGTAGCAGCCACGGTGCTGCGTTCACTGTCTCCAGTTCACCGTCAGGAGGGTTACTGTAGCAGCCACGGTGCTGCGTTCACTGTCTCCAGTTCACCGTCAGGAGGGTTACTGTAGCAGCCACGGTGCTGCGTTCACTGTCTCCAGTTCATCGTCCAGGAGCGTTAGCAGCCACGATGCACGATGCATAATTAGTTTAGTTTAGCATGTTGTCAGCTCTGTGTCTGCCCGGATTAACGATAGTGATTGTCTGACAAACAGGGTGTGTGTTTGTGCTAAGTTAGCAGCTGCTAGCGTTGCTGGTGCCTTCGTGCCCGCTGTATCGTAACTTCAGCTTGTTTCAACTCCTCAGCTGGAAGTTCAGAGCCAACTCCTGTATCTGCGCCGACTCTCTCTTAAGGTGGACCAGCTTTTCTCCTTAAGGTGATGAACCACTCCTCTGCTTTTCTCAGCTTTTTAATTAATTATTAATATTTCTTTTAACCCTTTAACCAACAACATTAATCACTTAATGTCGGTTATCGGTTAATTATTAATATCACTACTTTCATTATATGTTAACGAAAATGACAAGTTGTGGTTTGACTGTGGGTCTTTTTGTGCTTACAGAGCATGCAGATAAAAACATGTTATGTCATAGGAAATGAATGTAAAGAGGACAGAAAATAAAGAGTCAGGGTTGTTTGGTCTATCGGCCTAAATTCAGGTAAACATGAACGTGACGCTCTGGTGAAACTGGTTGGATGCGGCTGCTTTTTCCTTTATCTGATCGAGCATCAATCACAAATCAGCTCATCTCATATTTACCCAACATTCATCCCAGGCACATTTTCATCTCTTTCTTTGGCTTGGCTTTGTGCTATTTCTCTTTTCACTTTCAACCTCTAAAGCTTAGAAATCCCCCCAACCAAACACACACACAAAGGGTTTTACGTCTGCTCTCTACTGGCAATCTCCTGAAACACAATACAACTTATTTGACAGTCTAAAGAAAATCAGACAGCCTCTCAATACTCTAAAGAGGTGAGAGCCGCAGGGCGCTCAATGGAGAGGCAATTCATCCATTATGGCCGTCACTTACAGCAGAAGGAGCCTGGACTGAGGAGGAGGGGAACCTGGGGAACAGCACATATAAAGAAATAATGAGTTTGAGGTTGAGAAAGAGGTTTTAGGAAGAGCAGGATAACTCTTTCCAAGTTCTGTTTATATGTACTGCTATCCAAAAGCGCCGGGCTGTGTATATCCAAGAAAAACCAGCAGGAATTAGCAGACCCAGCAGACTAAAGCTTCCCTTTATTGGACGTTGTGTTTAGACAAGGCCTTTGTTCCTCCGTACTGAGCTGTGTTTAATTTACAGGATATTTTCTGTTTATCGCAGCTGTTCTGAGTAAGATCACACATGCATTTGATTTAGGCTTTGGTCTTTTAAATACCAAACTACACAGTTTTAATCTAAATTGAACGCCTGCTTTTTTGTTCTTTATTACTGAGTGATACAAAACAATACTGAGTCAGCCTATAACCAATCCATCATGTCATACTGAGCAAATATCATCTGGCACACATCTGTTTTATGCTTCACAACCGTGATTTCTTTGGAATACATAATTCGGTGATAGTCAGCATGACTGGACATACAAAACATCAAACTCTATTCACCCCCCGAAAAAAGTTATTATTCTTGTCTCAACCCTGTCTCCAAGAAATAGTGTTTATGCAGGGAAACCTAATTACTTGGATTATATTCAGTGCCAATGTTTTATTGAGTAAATGCTTAATTTCTAGGAGACAGTGTTGCTTGCCATAGGCAGTGGTAGAAGTAAGATATTTTACTTCAGTAAATGTAGCAATACCACAGTAGGGCTGTGTATTGGCAAGAATCTGGCAATATAATACGTATCATGATACCAGGGTTACAATTCAATATACAGCAAAATATTGCGATACTGTAAGCAAGGCAATATAATCCAAGTATACTTATTGTATACAATCATAACAGTGGGATCTGCATTTACATTTATCACTGTCCTTAAAACATCCAGTAGCATTTCCTGAGTTCATCTTTGCATGTTAACTATTGTGTCGGATCTAGCAGCATCTAGTGGTGAGGCTGAGATTGCAATTACTGAAGCCTCGATCGTGTGCCAAGTGTGCAAGAGCTATGGTGGCCGACGCAAAAATGCAATTGGCCCTCTCTAAAGCCAGTTGTTGTCATAGTAGTGTAGGTCATTTGGAGCAGAGACAGCCCATAGAGTGTGTGTATACGTGTGAAGTGAGTGGTGAAGCAAGAGAGAGAGAGCGGCGGCAATGGGAGCAAGTAACATCCACTCACAAGTTGTTGGGCTACTGTAGAAACATGGCGGTGCATTATGGTGGACTGTGTGAGTTATTTCCTTCCTCTGTTTATGTCTATGGAGACCCAGACCGCGACGACAGCGCCAGCGCGATGTTGGGACCCAGCGACCGAGTCATGTGACCAAGCAGACGCTACTGCGCATGTCCGATATGCACAGTAGCGTCTGCTTGGTCACATGACTCGTAAGACCTGGAAGATCCAGGTGCTTTTCCAAGTCTACGAGGCCCCGCCTCCAACGCTGTATCCAGCTCTCTTAATACATCCATGGTATCTGCACCGCTCTCTCTCGAGGTGGACCAGCTTTTCTCCTTAAAGTGACGAGCTACTCCTCTGCATTTTTCTCAGCTTTTGAATTACTTATTAATATTTCTTTTAACCCTTTCATCGCTAGTGTTAATCGGTTAAAATGCGCTTCAACAAAGAATGATGTCCCCTCCTCTGTTTGTTTCATTTAAATAGTATTTAGAGGCCTAAACTATCCAGTATTTCACAATAAAAATCTGAAATAATGAAGATAATTTGTACAGCAGAAATGTTTCCTGCCTTGCTGATCATCTTATGATCCTTCAGATTTATATTTTGCAGCTCTTTAAGGAGTTTTTGACCCCGATGCCGGGAGCCACATGATATCCAGAGTCCACCGTTTCCTCTCATGTGCTCCTTTACTCACCTCATTCGTGTTATGTATTTCATGCCGTAGATATAAATGCTTGTGATCACCATTTAGCTGGATAACAACACATACTACCTATGATCTGACATGAAGTTATGTGTGGTTTGTATTCTGGTTGCACAGTGTGACAGCTGGCCCCGTAAACAGCACGCCACAGCTGGATATCCGTCGACACAGCTGGCGGTGGTCAGATCATATATCATCAGAACCGGCATTCACAGCCTGTACATATCGAGCCGTCCACTCACACACCGTTCAACACACACATACACAAACACACACAACATAACAGACAGTCAGTTCATTACAACACCTGCAGTAAGTCACTGCAACTCTCCTGACTGTATGAATATTTCCCCTCTTTGTTCATATAATCCATTTATTTTTAAGACATTTCTAGTTATATTTTAATGTGTTCTGTCTTTTTATTATTATTCTGGCATCAAAGGTGCTGTTATCTACTGAAGTGACTTTGTAATGTCTGTGTGGGTTTTAGAAAGGAGAACATCAATATTAAAGTGTTAAAGTAGCAGGACGCATTGATGTCTGACATTTATGTCATTTATATTACTCCCACTGGAGTAGAGATGCGACTGATGATTATTGTCATCATCAATCAATCTGTCAATTATTGTTACGATTGAATGATTAATCGTTTAGTCTATAAAATGTCAGAAAATGGTGAAAAGTTTTAAAGCTATAAAACAGATAAAAGCAGCAAATGCTCACATTTTGCAGAAGCAGGCTTCAGGCTAAAAAATGACTTAAACTGTTGATGGTTAATTTTCTGTTGATCAGCTAAACTATGGAGGGTGCCATAGTGGCTTGAACATGGCTTTAAATACACACAAAAACAAAACAAAAACAGTTTTATCTTATGGAGCATTTTTTTTTTGTCAGAACTGAGCCTTTAAACCTTTAATATCTTACAGTATAAGATGAGGAAATGATTTCTGCCTGTTTCTAATACAAATCAGCTTGTTTAATAAACTCTTGGAAATAGGGATGCTGGGCTGACACCGATATTTATGTTTAAAATGACAATTTTCATTTTTTCTATTATTTGTCCCCCTTTTGTGCCAGAGAAACAAGACTTCATTATAAGAATAAATAACTGAGCTGTTTCAGGGTCATTCAGCATTTCATTAGACTCTTTGAATGAAAACAAATTCAATTATGCAAATTTCTGAAACAACTTTGGTATAATCTGTTTTCACATGAAAAATAGTCCTTTTATAAATAACTGCTTCAAACGCCTTTTCAGCTGCTATTAGGGAAAAATGTTCTTTACTTATAGACTTTACTTGGGCGGGACATCCGTATATTAACGAGTCAGCATTTTTGGCGACCCATGTTAGCACTCTTCATTTTTATTTATTTTTTTTATCCATCCAAACGACGTCATCTGTGATCGATTAACCAGTGGATTGGTAGCGTCAGAACGGCGCCGGGGAGCGGCTGGAGTGCTCCGATTTCGCTGCCTCAGCTGTCCGGGCTGGACAGACCCACGGCGGAGCTGCAGGACTACGATACGGCGACCCGATGTGCTGCTGCACTCTGCTCTACCGGTACCGGATACTGGTATAGGAGATGGACCGCTGCAAGGCATCCCTACTATGAACATTCATCTTGAAATGTGTGCAGTATTATCTTATTTATCATGTAGGTATTTACACATATTTATAGGAAATTGTCAACACTGATTTTCTTTTTTCACTTAATTTCATTCAGGACTCAAAATGACTTCTTGCAGTGGAGAATTTTTGCAGTGTAACTCTCAGTCTACTGCATGCAGTACCCATAAAAGTGGACCTATATGTTTGACAAGGCTGCATGCCAACCCCATCTTGTTGCTTCATCGTTAATGTGTTTGAGAACTGGCTGTTTAGAAAGTAACCGTAACTCTGAAAATACAAGACTATGTGCAATTGCAATTCTGCTGATGTTTCATCAGTTAATAAATTATCTTTTTTTTCTGCAGTTTTGGCATATTTAATTTAGCAAAAAGAAGTATTTGCTGAAGTAAAAACAGTGACTTGCTGACAGCAATGAAAGTGGGGAGAAAAGATGAGAGGAACGAGCTGATTGATAGGCCCTGAAATGGAGGAACGTGAGGAGGGTGTCTCAGAGACAACAGCCCCACAGAACTGGGAGAGGCAGATAGCCACCTCCCCCTCCTCCGTCTACTCCCTCCATCTCTGTCTGGAGGAATGCAAATTGTTGTTATCACCTCTCTGGTAGCGTCTGAGCCCATCCACTCCGTCACACCATCATCCAGCTGCTCCTAAAGCCACCTCAACTGTGCCACTGATGGAGGATCAAGTGTGGAAAATGAGACAGTGTTGATCATGTCGATAAGAGACATGGCGGATTATTTCTTTATTATTCCAGTGGCAGCTAAACGCAGCGCAACATCTCTGAAATAGTTGGGTAAGAGCAGGGCTTTACTCTTTGATGTGATAATAGCCGGTTGGGCTGTTGTGGTTTCGCCGTCAAGACTCAAGTGGAAAATTGCTTTGCACACTCTGGCGAACACGTCTGCTGAGTCACGTGTCGAAGCCACACACATCTCCTGATACTCCCACCTCCTTATCCATGTCTATCAGGGTGTGCTAGGCCACTTGGCACAGCGACTCCTGTTTCCAGTCCAAACCCATCGGTCTGGGTTCTCTTCCAGCTCAGTCTGGTGTGGAGCTGCTGGGGCTGAGTCTTGGGAGTGGTTTGTTTTTGTATCCCCCAGTGTCTAGCAGACTATCCCAGAGGTGAGAGCTGTAAGTGGTCTTGTATCAGGCTGACTGCTTGGGTGTCGGTGGTGGTTTTGTGCTGTGGTTTACGCCAGACGAGTCTTTTCAACTTCCCAGAGACAACATCTGAAGAAATAACTCATTGTTTGGTTCGTTTCTGTATTCAGGAGTGAGTTTGTGCAGTAGCCACACATTTACTCACAGGTACAGCGAGTACTAGAAACACATTCAGACACACTCTTCTTCTTCTCCATTTCATAAATGCCACCGGACCCCAGACTGGTCCTGACCACATTCCCTTTTAAACCCAGCAGCAATAAAACTGTCTGTGTGTGTACAGTCTAATATGCCAAGCACATGCAGTATATCCAGTAACAACACTAATAACTACCATTTAGAGAACAGTGTTCACTTACCACCAGTCGCCACGGTGATTTCACGCAGGAAATGTCCATAAAAAGGGAAATCGAAGGACAGATTAACTCTCTGTGAGGGGAAAAACAGACAGATGACCCCGGTCAGAAAGACAGAGGCAAGAGGAGGATCGGAGACAGCTCTCATCTTAAAAACACAACAAGACGATTTAGATCAGAGGAAAGAAAATCTCTATATTTTATGGAGCAATCACAATCATTTCTGAGAAGAAATTAAAAATAAAAGACTTAAAGAAGAATGTAAATTTGGTAAAAATGTACACGCATATGACCTTTATTAAGCAGCTGCTAATGTAGCACAAACACACACTGTTTGTCAGACAATCGCTATCGTTACACCGAGCAGACGCAGCTGACAACATGCTAAATTAAATTAATCTTGTCAATTAATGTTATAATCGGCTAACGAGGGCCGGTTATCGTTTAAGATAATTCTTCAAAATTAGCATCCCTAATACAGCATAATATTGCGTTATTTTGTATGGCAATATCGCATCGATACACAGATGTCAAGTATCAGTCTAACGCTAAATAACGTACCAAAGTTAGTTTAACGATGAAAAAACTGCCATGTCCATTTACAAAAGGGTCTCTTGACTCTGACCTCGAGATATGTGAATGGAAACTCTGAGATGAACAGTGTGAAAACTGTAGCTCATTAGATAAAAAAGATTTTGACAAACTGCGTAATTTTCAGTTGAGAAAAGGTAATAAATCGCAATATATCTTATACCAATACTCAGCATATCACAAAATGTTTAAAATCATAATAAGACCATATGGTGAATTAAGTATCGTGATAAGATCGTATCACGTAATAAGTGTGGTGATAATATTGTATCATGATAAGATCGTATCACGTAATAAGTGTGGTGATAATATTGTATCATGATAAGATCGTATCACATAATAAGTGTGGTGATAATATTGTATCGTGGGGCCTCCCACCCCTACTACGAATGCTTTCCAGGAGACAGAAAGCCTGAAAATGAGAGCTGTTATTATCTCTGTATTTAAACGATATTGTGTCCTCCCTCTCAATGACCGATGGCTTTTCACCACTGTGGTGTTTTGGAAAAATTATAACCACTTTGGTCGGACAAACTGATTCTGTTTGAGTATTACCTGACAATTAGTCTTTTAGAGTCAAAATTATGGGTTTTTGTGACACAATATTACATTTTTAGACATGTTAAAATGCTGACTCATTCTTTCTTCCTATAATATGTCATATATACTGTACATTCTTAGGATCTTAGACTTAGTATCTCCTAATTTTTACTTTACAGTTGTATCATTCCTAACTTTTCATCTTTTTTCTTTTCCTGGCAGAGATGGGCCTCCATATTATTCACAAATATCTTGAAGGGAATTAACACATAATAAAAAGGGCTTCTAGAAACTATATTTTCATAAAATCATTCTTGGACCAAATGAACAACAAACTTCTCAAGCATATTACCACAAATGATGGTTTATGCATTCATTATGTACCCCGTGAGCTGAATATATTACAGTCACATCAGACCACAGCCAGCAAATGTTACGGAGATAGACCATCCACAGTAAACATGCAGCTATGAGCCTAGATTATGCCGGGGGAGTAATCCTGTGGCAAACCACACTGAATCTCACAGACTATACGGCCAATCCAGAGCTTAGCTTTCCTACAGTCCTGTGATGAAGCTGACCTCTGCGGCTGTGTTTTCTTTTACGACCTTATTGGCCAATTCCTGTTCGGTGTCGGGGGCCAAATCGCTGCCGGGCAGCAGAGCCAGGAGGGAACATGGAAGCTCTCTCCAATCCTGTTCCACATCAGTGTTTTATGCAGTTTCTCAGGACTTTAACTGCCATCATTATAAACTCTATTTGTTCAAAATGTTAGTCTGCTGACACGGTGGCTGCATCTCAGCACAGATGGTTTTCAGTTTTTCTTCTTGCACTGCAATCTCACGATGAATTCATGCAGGCAAGATCTCCTTCTTGACTCTGCGTTGCTTGGCTGGCCATTGAATTCACTTATTAATTCATTTTTTTAAGCCAAAGTCGGAGAAACCTCCCACATCCCTTCTATACCGTCTGGAAGAAAGGCCTCGCCTCTTAGCCGGGCTACAAAGGATAGCTTGCATCAGATTGTTTGGTTCAATCCATCATTACATGACTGAAGGTACAGCAGCAGAATGCACAATGTGGGACTCTATTCTGCCTCCTCGCCAGCCATTGTTCACCCTGGGTGCTTTCTCGGTGACTGCCCGGCTGCCACGTTGCTCTGTCTCTCAGTCAGTAACGGCTGCCTTGTGTGACCTCATCAGTATGCGCCTCACATGGGTCACCTGCTTGTGTAGAGCTGGAGGGAGGGAAGCTTTTAAACTTCACCGCAGAGGACATTTTTAACCCCAAAAATTCTTAAAGGAATAACATTTTTGACCATATGTCCATGTTTTCAATGGTAGAGGAAACAAATCCAAGTCATAAAAGTAGAGCGGACATTATTATTCAAATCAACTCAGCAGGATGGTCAGAGCGGCAGCCATTTTTATGTGTACAGTTAGCGGCGGGATAACCTAACTGCTGTATGAAACGACTTGCGGTAAATCACGGACTCACTCATGCTGGCGTGAAGTGTGAATGTGTGCAGCCCCGCCATGGCGGCTGTTGCTTTTAGAAGTACTGTGAGAAAAAAAGTATGAATTGGCCTTAACAGATGTTGATTCGACTCTGTGACTCTCTCCGCTGCCGACATGCGTTGTCGCCATAACATCAAAAACAATCACCGTTTTCTTATACTAGTCAAGTTGACAGGGAAATCAGGTCCAAAGTGTTTAGCCGATTAAAACTAATAGTTTTAACCCCATTCTTATCTCCTAATCTCCTCATGGCTTCGTAGGGTCTACAGCGGATCCTCGATCGCAGCTCCCCAAACTGCATCCGACTATGTGCACAAACCACAAACATCGTCTGTGTTTTTGTTCGATGAAACTATTAAATCGTACCTTGTTGATGGTGCAGTCCTTACGAGTGAAATTTTACTTTAAGATAAACGATTTGCTAAACATCCACAGAAAAAAGCAGCCTCTTACACCAAATCCTAACCAAGTTGCCATAAATCTGCTTCAATGCCAGCGGTGGACTTACCGCTGCTTGTCTGTGTGTGTTGGACAGTATCCCGTGGATCTTCACTTTGTCCTTGTCCATCTGGTCGATATCTACCCACAAGTCCTTGCTCATCGAGTCTGACGGGTGGTACGTTTTTGATGTGTAGTAGTTGTGATCTGTATCCTCCTGTAGAAAAACAAAACGCACCCTGTTAGTTTTCACACAATATTAAATTGTGAAGGTGCTTAATACGACAGAAGTTATTTAGAGGAAGGTAATACAGCTTGAAGGACAGAGTGGATATTGCTGCGTTGCTCTGTGAATTAAGTCGATGGAGACAGACAATGCTCTAATTATATACAGCGAACAGAATATATAAGCACATATTTATATCCTGTGAGCCCAAATCAAATTCAAAGCAATCTAATAGCTGCAATGCAATATGGGAAATCTATCAAGTTTTTTTTTTTTAATTTGCTGCAAACAAAGTGCCTGCTAAATCACATTATATGACAATCATTTTCACTATGAGTGCATTCAGTTTGTCCTTTCACTCAACTGTGTAGTTTTCATTAAGGCTCAATCAGCACACAAAGAGGTTTTAATGTCCACTAATCAAATTACAGGAAGCAAATCAACTTCTTCCTCTCTTAAAACCAGACCACACAGTCAGGTTTACCTTTTATAACAGAAACATTCATGGGCTTTTATAAGCCATGTGGGAGCGGCCCGTCTGCTTTTATTGTTTCCTGTACAGATTTAGGAAGAAGGCTGGTGTCGTGGGCTTCCTATTGCTTGTCTATTTCCCTGTGGGTCTAATGAGAAACCTTACAGCTGCGCCTTTTATCTAAAACATTGTTAAAGTTAATGTTTTGCTGGATGAGAAATCAGGGAGGTGTACTACATCTGGCTGTGATCTTACTAATAGGAACTCACACACAGCTCCGTGCATACTTTGATGTACGGGTGGTATTATCTGTCAAAAGGCCACGAGACAAACATTAATTAAAGCACAAATCTTCCCTGTTCAGTTCGTTTTGCTTCCAAGATTCACATTTTCCCTCAGAGAGTTATAAACTAATACCGCCACACAATAGTCAGCCTGGGGTATAAGAGAGAGAGATAATGTTTCAGGCTTAGCGAAGCCTCTGTGGGATTGATAAATATCAAAATTCCAAGTGTTCAGCCATGAATGTAGGTGGTATTACTTTTGATCAATTTGTAGATTCAAACAAACACTGCCAGAAGCCTTTCATCGCAGCTTAAAGTGCAGACAAATCATGTCAGGGAAAAAGGCCCCTCCAGGCAGCCTTAGTCAGCACATTACTTTCAAAATAGAAAACAAGGCCACTTGTAAAAGCAGTAGACACCAATGCACATCTGTAAAGGTTCCTCCTAATCAGCACAAGATGTTTTTGGGTCTCGCGAGGAGAAGGATGGAGGGAGACGGAGGCTCCTCGGAGGTGAGAGGGGCCACTGAAGGCGAAGGTTGGCAGGGTGGCCATCGTCCAGCTGCATGTAGGTGGACACGAAGCTGTGAGCAAACACAGGATGCTCCGACCAGATGAACAGTCTCACGCACACGGAAAAATACACAATTATGCAGAGAGGTTTGGTGGGAGGCTGTGGGAGGAAAGTACGGTCTGTTTTCTTTAAATCATGCACTGCAAACTTGTGCCAGCGAGTGAAGCGTGGTACTCGATGTCGATGTGTGAAAATACAAACATGGTGAGAAATGTGCTGCTGCGCCTGATTAGCACTGTTGACTACGACAGGTGGTTGGGAACAGAAACCATCTCCGCTCAAGCAGATTTAGCAGTTCATAAACAATGGGTTTTGGTGACAGTTATTTTCCGCCAGCTGACCTCAGTGGGATACCTCCGGGGCCTGAGGAGTGAAGCCAAGTGCCTAAACCTGCACTCTCTCTAACAGCCAGCAGGGGGCGACTCCTCTGGTTGCAAAAGAAGTCTGATTGATGAATGAAGTCTATGAGGAAATGAGCCTACTTCTCACTTGATTTATTACCTCATTAAACATTGTAAACATGATTTTATGGTCTCAATCGCTAGTTTCAAGTCTTTGTCAATACAGCACGATGTTCATTTAGTAAATTATGGTCCCATTTAGAGTCAAATAGACCATAAAGCAGGGGAGGCTTCCTTGTGATTGACAGGTTGCTACCACAGAGTTGTCCGTGTTTTTGTCGTATAACTTTAACCCTTTCACAGCATTTATCAAAATTAATGTTAACGTTTTGTTTGCCTAAGAATGCTCTACCCTGTCATTTCACTTCTGGTTGCATAAAAAAAAAAAAAAAAAAAAAAAAAAAACAGCCAAAAACCGAAATGGCTACGGCCAAAATGCCAAACTCAAGATTTCAAAACAGCAGTCCACAAAGCAGTGGGCGACGCCACGGTGACTACATCGACCTCTCATATACATGCGACATTCCACATACTGATATCACTCACTGGCTGCAATAACAAAACAAAATTACAACCCCCTCCCGACAAGAAATCAGCTCACATGAATACAATCTCAGGTTGGACGAATGAAGAGGACCAAAATTAAACTTGATTCAGTCTGATTATCAGGCTAACACAGAGCCATACTCCCACAGAATAAAAGTTAGTATTTGTATTATACAGCCTCGTTCATCCATGATTTAAATAATCAAAACTTTATCTTGAAGCTGTCCATTGTAGTCATATGAGACCTCATCTTTGAGAGTCTTAATGGCACTGGACTCATTGTCAAACACATCACAAAATAAAAACAGCTGGTTGTTGCTGTTAGATGCTCTAAACTTCTCACTCAGGAAAAAAGTCAGAGTTGAAAGAGTCGTAAACTTCCTGCTGACACATTAAAAATGTAAAATGTTCTGTGCACCAATCATCCACAGGATGACAGCAGAATATTTATTAGGAGCTATGAAATGTCAGTGATCTACAGTATATTCCTGTTTTTGCACAGTACTGAGCTGAACACCTGCATTTTTACAGCTTCTGAAGGTCTGAATGTGCATGTTGCAGGTAAAGCTGGTGACTTTAGGTAAAACACTTGTAGATGGGTGAACTAATGATGTAGTGGTCATCCCTCCTCTCTCTGCCCTCATTTCCTGTCATGTCTGTAGTTTCAACCATCAAATGAACATTAACATTCCTGATAAAAGTCACTATTATATTAATATTATATTTCTCAAAAACCATCACAGGCATTTGTAGGCCTCAGTCTCCAGATACCCGAATGTAAGAGCATACGTACCAGAAAAGAGAGTTTTTGATGATACGTCCCTTGATATATATTGAAAGCAGGCTGTCAAAGTTAAAGCAATAACTAGAATAGCACTCGGAGAGCGCCAAGATGCCTGAGTACGAATGAATCTGAATCTGGATCAAGATCCGGATCACCAGCAAAACATTTCATTTACATTCATCACAAACCTGCAGACAAACAGATGAACAAGAAACTAACGCCGGTGAAAACATAACCTCTTTGACTCAAGGCCCATAGCGGAGGTAATAACGCAAATTTGTTTTAACGTCACTAACTTCTTTAACGCATTAACGCAACTTGCGATTTTTAGGTTGTAGTGGGCCTGCCTGTTGGGCTTCAGTTTGCACTGTTCTGATTTGAGCACATTTTTAATGCTAAATGCATTACCTATGAGGGTTTCTGGATAATATTTGTCATTGTTTTATGTTAAGTGATTTCCAATAATAAATAAAAATACACATACATTATACCATGTTGGCAAGAGTATTAAAAACTTGACAAATCTCCCTTTAATGTAGATTTTGAACAAATAAAAAAATGTGTGATTAATTTGTGATTAGTCCTGATTAAATATTGGAAGCGATTGACAGCCCTAACTGAAACATAAAAACAATACAGTTGCTTGTTTGAGGACATTTTGGGGTTACAACATATCTGCAATATCATATCCATAAATAACACCAGCCTCCCTGAAATAAATGTATTACACACAAATTTCAAATGCATTGCTAATGCAAGCCCTTTTGAAATATATTTAATAATAAAAACATGGGCAGCTCCATTTGTGTATATCTTGTTTGTATTTATATTTTATGATTCATGCTGTATTTTAAGGGTACGGGGACACAAACAGACACAACTTCAGTGGGCTAAGTTCGAATTGACCCTCAGAGACACGACTGTGGAGATGAGACTGAGCTGCACTGAAAAGCCTGAAGGAGGCTAATGGAAGATAGATAGCCACATGATGAAGGAGTGAGAGAAGAGGAGGATCGTGACCTCGGCTTCAGGGTAAACTGAAACTAGATAGAGATGGAGAAAACAAAAATTGCTGCCTATAATGGACCAATTTCTGTCTCTAGAGCACAAAAAACAACAGTTAAAAACATTCATTCACAGTCACTCCCATCTCTGTCTGAGACATTTACACAAGCTGCCCACCACATCAATATTACATTAAACTGAGACCTGAATATCTTGTTTCCACTTCTGAATGGCTCCATAACACATGGGATACCCTTATTCTGTGTGTTTTATTTAAAGAAAATAAGATGTTTGAGATGTTTCTTCAAACTGGTTCTGAAGACAAAACCGGGGCTGAGACGCCTGTCAGAAAAATACTGTCTTTGCTCGTGATAACATAAAACGTCACGTATGCACAAGCACACTTTGAGCTCTGAATAAATGATCCAATATGTTGGGACTGAGCTGTTTGTCAGCCAGCCTTCTTTTTCCTGAGATAGTACCATCCTGCACACACACAGAGCAGAGTACACATTACATCAGACTGCAGCGGCCTGCTTGGAAAAACATTAAAAGGATGCCATCGCTCATGTGTGCAGCTCTTCATCAGCTGATAATGCCTGTGATCCATTATTCATCGTTCCACTCCGTCTCCTGCCAGTTGTAGCTGCTTCATGGTGTGTGTGTGTGTGTGTGTGTTTGGTGAAACTCAACTATATGAAACTACATACTGGTCTGTGCAGCACCAGACAATTTCTCATTCATTTTAAAGGAAAAGTATAAAACATTTAGGGGGGAATCTATTGGCAGATATGTAGTATAATAGTAATATATGTTTTCTTTAGTGTATAATCACCTGAAAATAAGAATAGATTTGTTTTTGTTTGCTTAGAATGAGCCATTCATATCTTCATAGGGAGCGGGTCCTCCTCACGGAGCTGGCCGCCATGTTTATACTGTAGCTCTGGAGAGGACCATTCGCCTTTTCACGTTTTCACATTTTCCTGTCGGCCACCGTAGTTCTCCCACACGCTTGGCACACAGAAGTTTCAGTTGGCTCTGCAGTGTCACTGCTAGACGCCGTTTTATTTATTTTCACTCTGGTATTTGACATATTGACACACAGACCACGGCAATAAATTCCCAGGCTGGGTAGGTCAAGTTCCTCGAAGCCAGCGGACCTGTAAAGACCTCTACTGAAGTACAACTACATTTTTACTAGGGTTGTCAAAGTTAACGCAATAATAACATGTTAATACAAATGTCTTTAATGCATTAACATAACTTGTGTTTTTCTAGGATGTAGCGGGCTCAGAAGCAAGAGTGAAGATACTGTTATCATATGAAACTAGAAAACCTAAAGACTCCAGCAACCATTTCATACTAGCTAAATTTTGGCAAAGAAAAACTGTCATGGCCATTTACAAAGGGGTCCTTTGACCTCTGACCTCGACCCACGACGACTCTCCCCGTTACAGACATGCCCACTTTATGATAATCACATGCAGTTTGGGTCAAGTCATAGTCAAGTCAGCACACTGACACACTGACACACGGCTGTTATTGCCTGTTGGGCTGCAGTTTGCCATGTTATGATTTGAGCATATTTTCATGCTAAATGTACCTGTGAGGGATAATATTTGTCATTGTTTTGTGTAAATTCATTTCCAATAATTAAAATATACATACATTTGCATAGCGTAAGCATACACTGATCAGCCATAACATTAACAACATTATGACCACTGTCAGGAGAAGAAAATAACATTGATTATAAGATAAGATTTTCAGTTTCAGTACATACACAGTAAACGTACATAATGGCACATATCATCACACACACCATGACAGGTATTGCACCCAGGTAGTGCACCACACTGTCTTCTTGCTCATATAATCTTGTTACAATGGCATCTGGCAGTGGGTGGGAAATATCATGCAGCAAGTGAACATTTTGCCCTTGAAGTTGAAGAACAAATGGGTAAGCGTAAGGATGTGAGCGGTCAAACTGTGATGGCTAGACGACTGGGTCAGAGCATCTCCACAACTGCAGCTCTTGTGGGATGTTCCCGGTCTGCAGTGGTCAGGACCTACCAAAAGTGGTCCAAGGAAGGAAAACCGGTGGCGACAGGGTCATGGGTGGCCAAGGCTCATTGATGCACATGGTGAGCGAAGGCTGGCCCATGTTGTCTGATCCAATAGAAGAGCTACTGTAGCCCAGATTGCTGAAAACGTTAATGCTGGTTCTGATAGAAAGGTAGTAGTTTGTTGTGTATGTAGCTGCGTAGCTGTAGACCAGTCAGGTTGCCCATGCTGACCTAATGTTATGGTTGATTGTGTATTCGCCCACTCCCGTGTTTTTAAGAGTATTAAATACTTGACAAATCTCCCTTTAAGGTACATTTTGAACAAAAACAAAGGCAATTAATCACGATTAACTATGGACAATCATGCGATTAATCACGATTAAATATTTGAATCGATTGAGAGCCCTAATCATTAAAGATAGCATGTAAAAAGCGTAAGAAAATGACCAGGGGGCTTTTCAGCTGGATAAATATCAATGAGTCGGTGTGGGATTGTTTCAAATACAAAGAAAATATGAGAAAATAAAGCAGACAAGGAGTCTGAGGTGAATCCAAGCACCTGATATATAATTTAAGGGTTCTTCTCTGTTCTTGTCTGTGGTTGTTAATCTCATGAATTGGCTTTGCAAGCTGTCTGATGGCTTCCAACAGTATGTGGCTGCACTTTAAAGCGATGTTCAAGGATGTAAAGGTACACAACGTATTCACAAACTCTCTACCTGATGAAATGACAGTTACGGACCGGAGCAGACTACAGGTTCATCTGTAGAGCAGCTCCGAGCTGTAACAGCTGTCTGAGATGATGCAGCATTACAGAGTTTTAAGTCTGAACAACATAAAGACAAGTAAACACCTCCTTCCAAACACATTATCCTCTGGGAACCTTTTAACAAACTTGACAAACTGAGACACAAAACAAATAAAGGGAGAAAAAAAAACATCATTTGCATTCACTACAGGTTTGGAATATGGAGCGTGGTGAGGGTAAAAGCAGCACTGGGAATCAAGTGAAGTAATGAATATTAGCAATCCGAGCTGCTCGCTGTGTGAATTCTCTCCCTAAAGAAATACACAAACAAACAGTGAACGTAGTGAAGCATGTTACCCCCAAAGAGCCTCCCGAGCTGTGGAGTCCCAGGCATCCAGTATCAACCATAAACCACACCCTTATTACTACATATCAAAGTGAGCTACACAAACATCACCCCCCAAACACTAATACTTTTATTGGCAAGCTGACACCGGTTAAATTCTCAGGACGGGCTGTACTTTACTGTACATATGAACCGCCAGGCGAGAAAATGACACCACCAAATGTGCACATTATTTCCGAAGGAGCACGAGGAGTTATGTGTCTCTCTTGTGGTGTTGCAATGTGATACAGGATATGAAAAAGGAGCAGTCTGTGCAATTTATCACCCAAGTGGCTGCCGTATGTGTATTTGTGTGGTTTGTTTATGCTCCTCATAAAGATAGGGCTTAAAACGGTGCCACCTGACAGCTGTTACCTCCAAAGTAGTTTCTCAGAGAGGTCAGGACCCACGGTGGCTCGCTTGGTATGCAGACAGGGTTTCATCCAGGTGACCTCCGCTGGGTCATTCTCATTGAAATGAGCGAGAAGATTGTGTTTTTTGAAGCAGTGGTTAGGACTTAGCAATGATGATACTTTGACGTTCACAATGTTGAGCCATTCAGTTAAATCAAATTCATTTTCTTTTGAGACAGCTAGAGTGGTCGTATTTTCATCAAATGGAGATTATTTTTCAGCATTCAATATTTCAATATTGGTGCCAGTTATATGTCATCAATATCGACATCCATGGTTTCAAACTGAGGTCTAGAACAGGGGTGGGCAATTATTGTTCCTGGGGGAGGAGGCCAAACAAATACTGTCAGACATAACCTCTATTTTATCACTATAGAAAACGTACTGGGCACTTATTTTTCAGCATTTATTATATCGAAAATCACTCCAAACACCATATTATTAAGAAAATGACATTGTATGCATATATGTTTTGGGTAGTAATGTTTCCATGAACAACATTAACACGTACATTTAACATTTAACTCAACATTAATACTTATATTTAACATTTAATTTAAAATTAACACTTATATTTAAAATTTAACTCAACATTAATACTTACATTGTATTGCTTTTGTTAAGTGTGAAAAAATGTGGGCAAAATTGAAACTGGCCAAACAATTCAACCCAATCTCACACCAGCTCGTCAACTACTGACGCTTGGTCAGCGTCTTATACCAACGCAGAGCAACTGATGTAGTATAAAGAGCAGGGAGGATGGGAGGGTCAAACAAACATAGGACTTTCACCCAGGAAGCCTCTGTTTGTGTTTGGTGAAAAACCAAGTCAGTGTCGACATATTTTACGCTCATTTTGTCAGGTAAAATACTTACTTAACATCAGTTACATAACCCAAACCACGATCTTTTCCTAAACTTTTTGTTGCATACATAGATTGTCTACAAAGACGGATGACTTGACAGCTCCCCAAAAGTGAAGCCAAAACATCTCGATCACCCGCTGGTGCCTGGCTGCAAACCTCAAGATGGCTGCTCCCGTATCCTGGATGTTTTGGCTTTACTTCTGTACAGTGGGAGGAAGTGGAGACACGTCGTCCATCTTTATATACAATCTATAGTTGCGTAAACCTAAAAATGAAGCAAACCTGCACTGAAGCTTTATTTGGAAAAGACACTATGTACTGTATGTAGGACACGCCATCTCTAAAATGTCCAAAACGAACACTAGAGATGTACCTAGAGCGAATATCAGTATAAACATTAAATTATGCCACACAAACTGCCCATTTACATGACAACCTAACAGCTGGGGTTATGAAATACTGGGTACAGGTTGCTCTGAACTGACACTCTGGAAGATGCAACAAACGACAAAAACACAACCGTTAACAGCCACCAACCACTGCTGACAACATGTCTGATCTAGCACCTTTCCTGAATAAAAGGTTTGGCTTGAATTCAGCGACACTGACTTGTTCCCACGCTTTGTTCCAACTTTGTCTTATTCTACCTTACAGTGACCTGAAGCCGAGAGGCTGTTTAATCTGATAGCTAGCACAGTGAGTCACAGTCATTCAGGGCGTCAGACAGTCTGCTGGTATAAACCTGCATGTCAGGTGAGATGAATCTTTTGTTGGAAACTCCCGTTATGGCACCAGTTAACCCAAACACAGACTGACCTCAAAGCTAAGACCATGAAGGAGATGAGGAGATCTCTCCAGCTCTGTATAGATGGAAATCTGATTTATGGAAATTATAACAATAATATTCGAACAGATAACTGGCAGAAATTTAAAGGAATATTCACTTTTTTGCTGAGTATTAGATGAGAAGATCGATACCAAACTCAATGTCTGTACAGTAAATATGAAGCAGGAGCCAGCAGTCAGTTAGCTTAGCTTAGCACAAAGACTGCAAATAGGGGAAAGCAGCTAGCTTGGCTTTATCCAAAGGCATAAAACTTACCAGCACGTCCTTAAGCTCACATACTAACACGTTAAAGCTTGTTTGTTTACAAAAACAACACGTTGTGGTTTTGAACAGTTCTTGTAGAGACGACGAGACTCCAGCCTAGCAATTTCCCCCTGTTTGTAGTCTTTATGCTAAGCTAAGCTAACTGTAGCTTCATATAGATGAATCCGGCGTCCATTTTGTGTGTTCCGCCGTCTCGCCGTTATTACTGCTGTGTCGTAGTCGTAGTGACTCAGTATTTACTGACTGTGTTAACTGGCGACTTTCAGCCGAGTGCATCCGCGGTTGCTTGTAATAACTTGCGTGAATGCTCAGTGTAGATAATAAACACAGATTAAAGTACATATTTAAAATTGATTAACTGAAAGCTTTTATGAGGACACAGCTGCCGTCACCACGAGCAACCACGACGCATTCGGCTGAGAGTCACCAGTCAACTCAGTTATCAGTTTGTTTTAATTCTGTTTGTGATGCCGACCGAATGATGTTTACTTTATTGTCAATAGATTGCCTTAGTTAAAGCAACTAACGTTATACAATAACAATTGGTAAATTTACTCTGTGGCACCACCGCAGCCCTACACAGTGTCTTGAACTCACTGACGTTAGCTACAGCACCCGAACTACGCAGCCGATGATTTATTATTTCAATAATAAAGACATATTTAGTAAATTTATATCTATGTATTTATTTGATATGTTTTGTTTCACAAAGTTAGGAAAGCAATGTTTAAGTCAAGCTGGATGCCACACAGTGAGGCTTACAGCTTATTAATTCAACACCGGTTTTGGATCAATACCCAAAGCCCGGGTATAACTATTGGCATCCTAGATGTTGTTGTGAAAAGGAAAGGTAAACATAGAAAACTGTGCACTTCTTAGGTCAGACTGCATTCAAACCTGTGCGTATTGTAGTGAGATGCCACCGCACTATTGGTGACTTGTCTACTTCCAAAATGTCTACATTTTGGTGCAGCTGTAACAAAACAAAATGATCATAAACATAAAAAAAGTTTGTGTTGAATCTATGAAAATCCAATGATTTACTGGCTTTTTGAAAGTATCTGAGTCGATTTTTCCTTTAGGTGGACACACAGTCCCTCCTCTGTCTCCCTCAGTTAAAGCTCTCTCAGATCAGAGGTCTTTAAATCCAGTCAGCTCACTGCTGGCTGGAAGATTTCAGCATCTACTGTTTCTGTCCTCTGAATATGAAGGCATTTCTCATGTCAACAAAGTGCTGGTGGCAGGTGAGGGAAGGTGTGTTGAGAAACGACAGGAGGACTGACGTGGTGTTTGTGCCGTGGACTGTTTTTCCATTCGGAAACAACAAATGAACCTCGGAGAGAAAACAGAGTTGTGACCCTACATAAAAGTCGTGTGTGCGCGCACACGAGCGTGTGAATGTTTACGGCTGACGATCAAAGCTCCTCGCTGAGAGACGCGATGCTGTGAACCTGAGATGATTACAAGCCACAGGAAAACTTAACGAGCTGTCGAAACCCAGGAGGCCGCCGTCATTATGACTGAACGCCTCGATGCTGCGCGCAGGCCAAGGCGCCATGACAAGGGGACACGGGCGATGCCTTTCATTTACATAGACGCAAACACGGGCCCAACCCAGCTATTAATCTCAGCATTTCCAGTAACCCAGCGGACCTGTGGGAGGCCAGGTTAATTTCCTGTTCTGGTCTCTCTGAGGTCAAGTTTAAGAGAATCCAGCCCCACAAAGATGGGAGATGAACACCTGAGGGCTGAGCTTAATTTGATATAAAACGTTAATCCTCAAAGACCCCTCCTAGTCTTCTTTTCATTACTAAACATCCACTCTTCCAGGGAGATTTATAATTGCTCCAGGGAGGCAACCAAAGAGTATTTTTAGGTCCGGCTCAACGGAGGACTTTATCGATTCATTCTCTTTATATTAGTTGGCTTCTTCACTAGACAGGAAGCTTTACTGTGTGGAGCTGCACTGATCTGAATAGAGTCACAATAAAGTCTGAATCTATTCAGCGGGAAGATGACGATGATGAGGGTCGCAAATTTGAAGATTACTGACCCCAATCATTTGCCCAAGTTTCAGGAAAACCAAATCAAATTATAGCGCTACATAACATTGTTGTTATGAGAGACTAAGGTTACATGCACAAAATATTCTGTTTCTTTTGCCTTCATTTCGAAAAAGACAACATTCCTCCTAAGCTGTTTATTTGGAGAATGAAAATTAATTTTCCACTAATATTCCCATTTACATTCAGTTGTTCATACTCACATAATGTAAAATGCCACCATGGTATATGTCCTACGGCTACACTCTTTAACTGGCATTATTTTATTGTAAGTTAATATAAAGACAGGGATTTTGGTGTGTAACATGAAATTTGAATGTATGTTAAGTATATAATTGTTTCTGATTTCTGTATCGGACACCAAGAAAACTAGCTGATGTCATGGCATCGTCTAACAGGGATCCATAAATGAAACTCAGCTACACTACTTTTCCAACTGCAGTCATGTTTCTCCATAAAAACCCAGACTAAGATGCATATTCTGAATGTGCTGTACACGTGTCCAAAGAATCCTCCTTAAACCTGAATAACATCAGCATTTCTAACACGTCTTCATCAGGAAATTTCCATCTGGAATAAGGCCTAATTCAGAATATAATATATGCTGTTTACATGATCCATATCAAATTCAGAATACTGCCATAATCTAAATAATAGAGGAAAACTATTGTGCATGTAAACATAGTCACTGCGTTTACATGCAAACTCTTATTTCACTGTTATTCTGATTCAAGTGGGGTGTTAACGGCAGTTTGCGACACTCTTGCCCGTTTATGGCCAGCTCTGTGCACTGTATACAAATCAAGTAGCCGGCAGTTTGCAGAGATGAATGCCCAAAAGAAAAGACGGACAACACACACTTTTATACATCACAAAACATTTGGATAACTGCCGCCGACCTTTTCAGGAAGGAATGAAAGAGGGAGGCTGTGCTCGCATGGTCCAACAAGTCCGCCACCGGTGGAAAAACATTTCTGAGGCGAAGAAGCAAAACGGCACGAGTGGCTCCTGCCATTCCACTTTTCTGTGTTTTGGCGTAATGAATGACGTTAGGGCATCAATCCCTGTCAAACACAGCCGAGACTGGCATCTATGTGGGATTGATGAGGATGCCCTGAGCTCCTCAAACGGACCAGATGATGAGGATGATAACAATAGGGAAAAAGACAACTAGGTAGCCAGCTGACTTGTTCAGCTAAATGGATTGTTTGTAGTGCAGCATGGGACATTTTACGTTAATCAGAGTATGCACGGCTGCGTGTAAACAGGAATATTATTGGAATATGTTCATTAGCCAACAGCGAGTTGGTCAATTAAGGGTTAAAAATACTGTGCACTGACAATATAACACTGTCTGTGTACTGTACATAGGCATGTATCCATTATGTTTGCGTTTAATCACACTGACCCATTAGATGAACTGTGTGTGAGGTATCCATGTTTGCTTGACTCTCAGGCTCTTATGAAGCGCCTGGTCGGATACATCAGAGCAGACTTTCCCATCATAATTACACTATTTAAGAATCAGAAACTTGTAATGACACGAACACGGTATAACGTTTCCCACCCTCACAGGTGCAACAACACTACCAGAAAGACCAGAGAGATGTCAGTCGAGCTGCTCGTTCCCACACCGCTCTCAGATGAGGCGTAATAAGTGACAACACCTGTGGGAGGACCATGGGTGTGTAGGGTGTTTAATGCTGCCAAATTACACTATTAAACAGGTGGTTCAGTGATTTATTGGAGCATTAGACTTCCATAAAAAAAAAAAAAAAAATCAATGCAGCAGAAGAAGAGAAATATTGACTGTAAGTCAAACCAATGACTGTATATAAGAAGTCGACGTAGTCACTGTGACGTCACTTATTGGTTTGTAAACTACCGTTTTGAGTTTGGCACTCTGGCCTTAGCCACCTTGTTTTATTGCAACCACAAGTGACACAAGAGTGTGGAGCTAAGTACAGCCAAATGCTGAATAAGCCATCTTTAGGTAACCAACTTTTATGAACTGAAAATACACTGCAAAAGGTTGTTAGATGAAAACACAGACAACTCCAAGACCCGACAACGCGTGATAGCGACCTGTCAACCACAAGGAAGCCACACTTTAAAGCATCCCCTGCTTTATGGTCTATTTGAGTCTAAATGGGACCATAATCTACTAAATGAACATCATGCTGTATTGAAGAAGACTTGAAACTAGCGATTGTGACCATAAACTCATGTTTACAATGTTTACTGAGGTAATAAATCAAGGCTCATTTTCTCATAGACTTCTATACAATCAGACTTCTTTTTGTAGCCGGAGGAGTCGCCCCCTGCTGGCTATTAAAGAGAATGCAAGTTTAAGTCACTTCCCATAATGCAACTGGATAATTTTTCATTGAACTCTGTGCCTCCAGTTTCTAACGCAGACTTTCTGTTAAACATCTTTACCAGACTTTAGAAAACTCCCCCAGAGCCACAGAATTATAAAGAAGTTTTAATTCTGGTTTTTCTCTGATTTTGGAAACACAAAATGATAAATCAAGTAAGGGATAATGTAGAGCGAGCCCGTCACTGTTGTGATATAAACCCCGACAGGGCGATGTAGCACACCAACGCAAAGTGGCACTTATTACACGGCCACTTACTTAAGAAATCAATAATTTGACACAAAAACGGTCCAACGTCAGAACTGCGCCCATAGCAACAGTCTGCTATACGGAAATAACAGACCGTAGAACGCCATGATTGACCAATCAGAGTCAAGTATTCAACAAACCTGTGTAATAATTACAGCTATCTCTGTCATGACCTCGGTGTGAATCAGCTCCTACCTCGATCTGGGAGCTGTTGTCTGTTTCCTCTGCAGACAGCAGGCCTGGGAATCCCTCAGGCTCCTCCTGCTCAGGATCCTGGTCCTGCTCCTGGCTGGCCCTGTTACTGTCCATGTTACGAGGTTTTGGGGGAAGCCATCTCCTCCACCGGTGACTGTACAGCTTCACGTCCACTGCAGCTTCCTCATCGCCTGCCTGTCCCTGCACGTATGAGTAGGAAACCCCTGGAGAGACAGGAAAACAAATTGTGAGTAACTAAAGAAAACATCAGTGTAGTCCAAAGTCAAATCACCTTAAAGTTGTAACTGCATGCTGTAGGGATGTTAATAATTAACCGTTTAACCGTTAACTGACATTAAGCATTTTAATCAATTAATGCAATCGGTTAAACGGTTCAAAGAAATATCAATAATCAATTAAAAAGCTGAGCAAAGCGCAGAGGTGCAGCTGTCCACCTTTAGAGAGTCTGAGCCAGCGCAGATACAGGAAGTTGGCTCCCATGACTCAGTTTGTTGTGCTCATATATTGCAGCTGGCACACCGCTGCATCTGAGGCACAAATCTTATTGGTTAATAATCGGTTAACGAGGGCCGGTTATCGGTTAACATTTTTCAAAAGTATCCCTAGCATGTCGAAACAGTAGGTCACCACAAATATACTTTGATAAAGAATGCTCAATGATTTTCTAACCTAGTTAAGTTTGTTTAATCATGTCAGTCCGAAAGGAAAATCTGTTGTCATGTATTGCAAATTGGTGGGCTGTATGTGCAAAATAATTACATGCAACACTAATATTTGTACTTTCACTAAGGCAATAGTCAAATCACAGAGGCGGGGCCTATTCAAGCCATTAATCTTGTAACGGTCTCTCATAACTCACTGTCTCTGCAGACTTTTCCTCATTGCTCTGGGGAGAAATCTCACTGCCTGAAACAGATGCACATTAGCAATGACTCAGCAGCCATCACACAGACCAGTGGGTCACAGTCATACACAATCATCCTTATCCCCAAGTCTGGAATCAGACGGTGACGGGTGAAAAATGGGCCCGTGTTAATGTAAGCGCTGACGCGATTATCCAAGCTTGACAGACATTGACATCTGCTGCGTCGTCATGAGAAACAAGTTTTTTTTTTAATTGGAATGAGTCCAAATGAGGAAGAAAAAGGCATCAAACATCACATGTTCTGTCCGTCTTCCTTCTGGAGGTGGAAATGAAAATAACCTGCCTTCAGTTCAGTCTGCTTTAACCTGTTTGGTTTAAACAAACTCGTGCGTGTTTGCTCGCTTGATTGAGTCTGCTGTTTAGACTGGTGTAAAAGCTGTTAATCAAACTCAAGGGCAGATCAAACAAAGAGACCGAGACCTTCTGAAAAGGGGGGTGAAAGCACAAATTCAAAAGATAAACTACTAAATTAATTTGCTGATCCTGAACTGTCAAGGAGGCCATCTCATAATCAGCGTACTGTACATATTATGCAAGAAAAAGCAAGATTATTCAATAACAGTGGTCAGTCAATCAGAAAGATTATGCCCAAAATGTAGGGATGTTAATAATTAACCATTTAACTATTAACTGACATTGAGCATTTTAACTGATTAATGCTATCGGTTAAATGTTTAAAAGAAACATTAATAATCAATTAAAAAGCTGAGAAAAACGCAGAGGAGCGGCTCATCACTTTAAGGAGGGAAGCTGGTCCACCTTAAGAGAGAGGCGGCGCAGACACAGGAAGTTGGCTCTGGACTTCCAGCCTCGTTGCATTTATTCACCGATAAATAAACTGTACACACACTGTCTGCTACAGCTACGCTCACAGCTATAACGTTAACATTAACAAACTCACAGTCATCGCCGCCACACACACACAGTTAATTGGTTAATGAGGGGCGGTTACTGGTTAAGAAAATTTTTCAAAATTAGCATCCGTACCAAAATGATAATCATGATTATTGTGATCATTATTAAAAGCATGATTATTCATTGACTATTGATTCATTTTAGAGATAAAAATATATTGCACTCTGCAAACAGAGCACTGCTTTCCCTTCCATGTCGTGCTACTTCCCTGCTAATGAACAAATGAAACTGTAAACCAAGCCTTCGAAAGTATTCACACTAGTCCTCTTTCTACCTCGTTACTCTTGACATTTGAGGTCTAGCTGCAATCTCGATTGATAACGCTCATAATCAGTTATTTCTTCCAAAATTTGATTTGATCCATGTCTGATGCCGGGTGACGTTCATGAAATCAAATTAAATCATGCTTCCATGTGTCTTTTGCACCTCTTGGTTCTTTTGTAACAAGCCAGTATGAACAAGAAAGAGACCAAACTTAAAAACAGATTTTTAATTTTCTTTTAAATGAACAACCGAGCTGAAGTACAGCTGTGACAGTGAGTTCAGTCTAAACCTACATAAGAGCTGTTTATAATGTCTCAGCAACCACCTGTCTGCAACAGACTTCCAGCATTTTATTTATGCAGGTTTTGCAGTCTTTCAGTGCTGCATTTCAGTGGTGGAAAGTAGCTACGTACATTTTCTCAAGTACTGTATTTGAGTGCAGTTTTGAGGTACTTTACCTGAGCATTTCAATTGTATGCTGCAGTATTTTATAGGGAAATATTGCACTTTTTTGTTACTTTTTACTCCACTACATTTATCTGACAGCTGGAGTAACAACAATAAATTCATAAAATACAATACAGATTAAATTATTCAGCAGTATATAAAGTACTTAGAACCTGCTTCACCTCTACCAGCTTCATTAATGATATTCCAATAATATGACTATAAAGGACCATTCACCCCAACAAGTACTTTCAAGTACATTTTCCTGTTAATATGCTTGTACTTTTACTTAAGTGAAATCTTGAATCTTGAGCCACAACAATTAATCGATTAATTGAAACGTTGTCAACTATTTGATTAATCAACTATTTTGATAATCGATTAATCAGTTTGAGTCATTTTTTTAAGGAAAAAAAAAAAAGTTAAAATTCAACAGTAAACTGAATATCTTTGAGTTGTGGACAAAATAAGACATCGGACGTCATCTTGGGCTTTCAGAAACACCAATCAACATTTTTCAACATTTTCTGACATTTTATAGACCAAACAACCGATCAATAAATCAATAGATTCATCAACAATGAAAATAATCGTTAGCCAACAGTATACGAGTACTTAAAACGTGTTCCACCTCCACCAGCATCAGTAATAAAATTTCCAGTAATACCATAATATGACTCTCTGAAAGGGACCACTGTCACTAACAAATACTTTCTTTAATACTTGAATGTAAGACAGTAGTTTTACAGAGTGGTATTTTCCCTTTTACTCAAGTAAAAGATATGAATACTTCTTCCACTGCTGCTGCATTAAACTAGTAAGTAACATCACGGCTCCAATGCCAAAGACTACTGTCTCCTGCCTACCAGTGCAATAAATATGCGATTAACTTGACCAAGAATGCATGTTCTCCGCTTGCTTACAGTTTCCACCGCTCACGTGGATTAGAGATGCTAAATGGCGTGTAGGTATGAATGAGAGCAGCAGAGATGGTCTGTTTATCTGTCAGTCCTGTGATGGACCGCAGACTTGTTTCCTGCCTTCAGGCTAAAGCTCGGCATGCTCGGATAAGCCGCTGCTCCCCACGACTCTAATAGGATTAAGCGGTTAAAGACAATTAGTAATAAACTTAATTTTTATAGCACTCATTCGAACAGAAAGTTTACAAAGTGCTTGCACGCTTTTGCAGCGATGCAAATTGTTTTGGCTTTAGAACAGAAAATACTGCTGATTCCTCAACTATAACTGCTTGATGCTTCTGTTTTATGAGAAAGAGGTCACCGGGTTTAACTAGCAGAGCGTTTTCCACTCCTTCCTCGTCTTTCTCTTTTCTCTCTAACGCTCACATTTCTTCCTCCTCTCTCCTCCTCTTTCCGGGCCCCCGACCAGTGGCTCTCATGAGACGAGGAGAGAGCAAGTGGAGGAGCTTCGGATGCTAATTCGCCCAAAAGTGGACGCTGACAGATTCGCTTTATAATGAGCATCGGCAAAGCAAGAAGCAAAGAGACCAATCTGCTCGTAGAGATGGCTGTTGATGTACATTGGAAAAATTTAACTGAGCAGAAGGGATGAAAGAAGGCTGAGTGCAATTAGCAGCAAATTGTTTTTTCGAGCCAAAAGAAGAACAATTAAAAGTTAGTGCTCACCTTTAATCAGTAATGTTAAAAGCCACAAACCAAGCCAGAAATCTTGGGGTAATTACGGAGCCAGAGCTACATTTTAACATCCACTTCGAGGCAGATTAGAGAAATTAAAAGACTCAAAAGTCTCAGCAAGACTTGTTCATGTTTTTATCTTTAGTCGGTTCGACTACTGTAACAGTGACTTAACAGCTCTCAATAAAAAGTCGTCAAAACCAAACAACGTACATTTTTTTTATGCGCCACACTTTTGGAACAGGAATCAGGAGACACCAACGTATTTCAAACGTGAAAATGACGGGCGAGGAAGCAGCAGCGGTTACGACTGCAGCGGTTGCGACTGCGACGTTGAACATCGAACTATACAAGTACTATACAGTACCACTATACTGTAATTGGATAGAAGCCATTATTGGGTTAATTTATCTGTCTGAATTAAATTACTGCCGATACGGCGTGATGTCCGTGACTGACTATTACTAGCGAATCTACTGAGCTTCCTGTGAGTGCACAACAGTCGTGTGATTTTAAACCCTGTCGAAAATCATGGACTACACAAGTAAATCCATAGTGTGCACAGTGTACATATACTACATGGACGTGTACTAAGGGATGTACCCGATTTGAGACATACCTATGAACAGGGGTGGACAGTAACAAAGCAAATTTACTTGAGTACTGTATTTAAGTATCTGTACTTTACTTGAGTAACATTTTTGGAGTATACTTTTACTTTCACTCCACTACATTTGAAGGACAAATATTGTACTTTTTACTCCACAACATTTCATTTCTATATCGCTCTTGTTACTCACTACTTTTGCGCTTCTGGGAAAATAACCTTTGTGCTGATTAGCATATGTTTTTTTTCTTAGCCGTATTTCTGCACCTGTACTACGTCATGCCATACGTGTGTAATTGTCTGTGCTTGTAGTATCGTAGTTGCCATTTTTGAATGGTTTAAAAATATGGCTGTCGCAGTGTAGCTGAATGATTAAGTTCATGTCATCTGTGTGCGTGTGGGTGAGTACGTTAGTGAGGTGGTGCTGTCTCTGATGTGGATTATCCAGATAATTTTTGGCACTGATGCATGATATAAATAAACTAGCCAATAACTTGTTTATCCATATATGTCAATATAAGTTCTTGTAGGGCTGATACAAGATATATAGAGAAGCAATCAATATGTCTGGAGCAGAATCGCATCAGTGTGTTGTATAATTACAATAAAGCTAATTTCCTTTCCTGTATTTCCTGATATAGTTTTTTAATACTTTTACTTTTAGGGTTAGTAATTTCTAAGCAAATACTTTAGCACTTTTGCTTAAGTAATATTTCAACTGGGCTACTTTTACTTGTATTGGAGTAATATTTGACAAGGCGTATCTATATTTTTACTCAAGTAGTGAAGTTGTGTACTCTGTCCACCTCCGCCTATGAATATTATTTCTGCTCCAGATCCCCCAAAATGGTACTCACTGCTCCATTAAAACTTTTCCAAGTGCCAGAGCCTTTTAATAAATTAAATTTGAGAGTATTCATTACTGACCTGCACTAAGTGGTTTCAGTTGTCCATCTTTCACATGCGTGATGGAAGAGATATGCCTCTATATTAAGGAATCCATCTGTCTACACAAGCTGCATTATGGCTCGTGTTTTACTCGCTCTATACATGGAGAAATGCAACTGTTAATGGTCAAAAAGCTTTAGGTTAGCCAAATGCAAGGCAGTCTTTGCAGAATTAAGTTAAGTGCGTCATCTCAGTCTTGTTGTTTGGTGTCTGCAGCAGCTCCCCTGGCCAACTATTCACTCACTGTCTCATTCTCACCATACCACTAACACTTCCTGACACCCACTCTATCCCTAATGGTCATTAGTCACACCCATGCGGACAAAGTAGCCCAGGCATACTTCCTGTCAACAGCAGTTATATACTCGAATCCAAGAGGCACCTACACATTTATTTTCATCCTTTAAAAAGGATCCTTGTCAGTTCCTCAGTATACGATGGAAAGCTGGCAAACAGCGGATGCTTTAAAATGCACCATGACCACAACACAGGGACCTTGAATAAATGGCTGCTCTTTTCCCAGCATGTACGTGAACGCCCGTGATGAGTCACCCTTTAGAGGTGCACCTGCATTTCACTTGTGAACACCCCCTCTCATGACGGTGATTCAGGAGCGGCAGATTCTCTTGTTATCCAGCGGGAGCTCTGAGTCTTTTGTTAAGTATTTGGGAGGGCGCTGAGGTCAGACCCCCGAGGGACACCTAAAATAACCCCCCCAGCAGGACAAGGCTACCCCTCAGCGCGAGGCGGTTCCTGGGCTTTTGTGTGAAAGGAAATCTTTCCCCTCTGCTTTTCTTTCAGAGCGTCTGAAAGCCCCCGCATACCTTCACCCTGACTCTGTCCAGGCAGCCTTGTTGGTCGGGACTCACGCCTGTCAACACCTCTGATTCACAAACACCGGAGGGACTGTAATTTGGTTCCACCTAAAACCCTTCAAGGACGTTTGGTTTAGGAGGTCATAAAACCGCAGAATAAAGGTGCTGTCTGCACCCCTTCTTTCATTCAGCTTCTGCTTGTTTTCGCCCCTCAGTTCCCACCTGACTCAGTGCTGCTGACAGGAGACCGCCACACATGACTGGAAAGTAGAGGAGCTGGAACCTTTCATTGCATTTGTGCATGCCAGTGTGTGGTGTGCATAATTTGAGTGGGGATAAAAAAAAGTCACATCCCTCTACGGTTCCTTTGCCTTTCTATCTCTGGGTGTCAGAGTGCTTAATTTAGTGCCCACTGAAAGCTGCTTTATCAGTGTACCAGCAGACCCTGCCAAGCATGCTGGAGGACCTTCTCTCTGCACAGATCAACTCACCAGGGTCAACACGGATTAAGTTGATGTAACTACTGCTGACGTCCGTCACTTTTTTGCTAGAATTGTGCTCATTTTAGCTTCAGAGCAACAGAGAAAAACTAAATCACACCTTATGTAATCTCTGTGATGAAAGGCCCTCTTGTTAGAGCAGAACTCAACCGACTCTTACACAAAGAACAGACAATGTGATTAACAGCAGGGCTCCAGATCACGAGGGAGAACATCACAATACGTCCTCCATTCAGAGTCTTTGTCAGGTGAAAGCACACACTTTGAAAGACTTTGGTAATGCCAGCAACACTGATGCTCTCAGCAAAATCTAAACAAAACAAAACAAAATCTTTAAGCACTTTTCCTTTAAAAATTCCAGTTCACCCATTGTACCACTCACCCTGTCATGGTTCAAAATCCAGACAAACACCATTCATTGAGCTGTTCCTTCAGATATTTCTATGACAAAGTTTGGGAGTACTCAACAAATAATTGTGCAGTTAAACTTCAAAATCAAAATCACAACAAAATAAAAAGACATGTCATTGATGAAATCAGTGACTGAATTTGGGTTGCTTCTGAGGCATGTACTGTTTAATTTATTATCTTTTTATTTTGCATTAATCCTTTGCATGTTTAGTCAATAAAATATCAGAATTCAAATTGTTTGGTTTGTCTGACAAACAAATTAGGCTACATTCAGAAAGATATAAAACTGTTCTGAATGATCAGCCAGTCCTCATTTTTGTGAAGTTGAAAATAGACAATGGTTGGTATTTTTTCTATTTATTTTCTGCTAACTAATGCTATCAACTAGATAATACATTTTACTTAATATGCATCTGTATAGGGACAAGAATATAGCATTAACCAGTGCCACATACCACAGCATGTATAGCCTAAGCTAACCTGCAAAGACCATCCCAATCAAATTATTGTTTCAGCATTGAAATGAATCAGCTTTCTAAGCATCCAAAACATAAATATGTTTAAAATATCTAAAGTCAACATATGAGCAGGCAGGCCAGTTGCAAGAAAGACATGTTGGCATAGTAGGTTTCTGTACAGACACATTGAATGTCGACGTTTTTATACTATAGGATACTCAGTATGATAGCATGTAACTTTTAATAATGTCACTCAATATACTACGTCACTTGCTCTGACTGAATCCAAAAAAGCAAGAAAGTCCAGGACTGTCACCCAGAAGACCACTCTTCGTGAAACCTAAAGTAAATGCTGAGTTGATGCTTGTTACATAAAATTGTTCCGCTTGGTATGTAACATTATATATGAAAGTTTGCTGAGGCTGGTTGTTATATATTTATGGTAGTTATGAGATGTTATGTTATTAGTTTAACACAAACTATCATCTTTTTTCTAACCTTAAAAGTGTTAAATGTGAGATTGGAAGCATTTATATTGCCAGCTCTCAACATGGCAACAGCTAACAGCGCTAACTGTGAAAACAATGCCCTGGATATTATATAGAGAACGGTTAACCGAGTTGTTTTGTTACCTAAACCTAACCAAACATGCGCATGGAGAGGAGGTTGTGTTGCTCTGGCTATATCTGGTTGGCAATGCTGGGAAGGTGTTTGACATCCTCCTGGATCCACCTTCTCACACAGTGTTCATTATATGTATTGATTTTTGTCATGTTGTATTTTCATTATGTTGTTACTCTGCACACACGACCTCTATTGTATGTCTGTCCATCCTGGATGGAGGATCCCTCTTCTGTTGCTCTTCCTGAGGTTTCTTCCATTTTTTCTTTTTTCCCTATTAAAATTTTTTTTTAGTTGGGGAGTTTTTCTTTATCCGATGAGAGCGTCACATTGTCACATTGTTGGGGGCGGAGTGCTAGTCTGTAGGGAGTTGGCTTGGGAACCGAGGGTCACGGTTCAAGTCCCGACATGGACAAGAACTGAGGTGAACTGGTAGCTGGAGAGGTGCCAGTTTACCTCTTGGGCACTGCCGAGGTGCCCCTGAGCAAGGCACCAAACCCCCAACTGCTCGGGGCGTTGTCAGGAGCAGCCCCATCACTCTGACATCTCTCCATTGTTGCATGTTTGTGCATGTGTGTGTTCGGGTCTGCATGTACCATGTATAAGTTAACAACAGAGTGAAAAAATTAAATTTCCCCTCGTGGGACTAATAAAGGACTATCTTCTTCTTCTTCTTAAAGGACAGAGGGTGTTGCATCCTGTACGGCCCCCTGAGGCGGTGATTTGTGATTATTAACCATGTGGCATTGTGCATTTCTGGAATTCTGATGCTGACATGAAACATTCATGAAACATCTACTATCAATGTATTCTGTGGTTTGCAGAAATGTACAATGCCAACATTTTCTCCTGGTGACCAGGATGGAGCAGGCTGATGCCTGAAGTAGTGTTTGGCACTGTCCCGTAACATGTTTTCAATTAATGGCCCTTCACAAGCCGAATTATGTTCAGGGTTATCTCAGAGCAGCAAACACTGAGGCTTAAAACCCTGACAGAGTGTTATCAGCCTTGGCTGATGCTAAAATGATGAAGTGGATAGATATTCAATATGACTGATAAATGAATAAACTGGGTTTAATAGGCTGCTGATGGACAAGATGATTTTTTCAAACAAGCGTCTCTATCGCTTACTGTGTGTTAATGGATTATAGATTACATAAAGAGAATTAACTACAACCCAACTTGCTTCATTTTCATATTAATTGAATTATCTAAATGCATAGCATGTATGATAACGAGTTATCCAACTGCAGACCTTTTAAATCTCTGTCGCCTCGGGTGGAGAAACGCATTAAACATTACTCCACACAAATTCCAGACATGCAACTGTCTGAAATTATTACAGTGCACTTTTCTAACCTGTCGGAGCTTGCTTATGACACATCCTCTTTTAAAAAAACGCAGCCTGTCATTATAGGAAAACACATAAAGTCGAAAAGCTGACTGCAGGAGAAAGTTAATCACAGGTAGACACAAAGGCAGCGACGAGGTTCAAACAATCCTCGTAAAGTTTAGATGAACAGCGTGATGAAAGAGAAAATTGAAATAGATTAGCTGTGGGATGCATTTAAATCTCATATAATCGTTGCGTGAGACAAGTTAAGACAGAAAATTAAATACAGCAGGAGTGTGCACCTGAACAAAACCATTCTTCTTAGAGAAAATACAGTGAATTTCCCTCCAGACAGAGGCATCACGTGAGCGTCCTGCCGCTCGTGAACGCTCCATTACACCAGAGATTTTGTTTTGCCAACAATTAGTCACATCTTTCCAAGTCAAAGCACTGCAACACAAACATCCCCCAAGGTTCAGATCAGAGCTGCAGATAGAGATCCTCCTTCCTGTTGAGGCTATTATATTACAATATAATGCTGATTTCTCACTTCAGTAACTCACAGGTTGATGCAGACCTCCTTTTGAGGAGAGACAAAGCACCAAGACACGTTTGAATTTGAGCAGAAACGCTACAGGACATCTGAATGTGCCACATTATCATGTAAACAGAGACTTAATGCTGAACTTTGACCCTTCTACAACAGAAAGGTTCCATATGTATCAGGGGAGGGAGAAAAAAATCAATACAGCACAATATCGCAATATTATATCAATACACAGACGTCAAACATCTTTTATTAAATAAACAATTAAAGGAACAGTTCATGTGTTTTGAAGTGGGTTGTATGAGGTTCATAGTCAGTGTATTACTTATAGTAGATGATGGTTGGTACACCCCCAGTCTGTAGAAACAGGAGCACCGACACCAGAGCAAAGCAACACAGCATGGACATCGCAGACAAACGTATCTTAGCCTCCTAAAAATATGGATATCCGCCTAAGTGTACGCCATATTTAGAACATCTTCCGATGGCGAACTGATCTGAAAGTGAAATGTATGCACTGTTTAGATAAGTTTCACTTTCAGTGCACTTCCTCATCAGAATGGGAAAGGAAGGGCTGTCTGATGGCAAGATAATGTGGTGAAAATATACTAAATATAGCAAATACTTAAACGGTCCACAGTACTGTATTTCTTTGCTCCGGTGTCGGTACTCCTGTCTGCGTCTCCAAGCTGGGGGCGCACCGACCGTCATCTACTGTAATGTTTCCCAACCTTTTTCCTTAATGGCCCCTTTTCTGTCATTGAATAAACTGATAACCCCTGACTAAGTAACACATTTTATGAATATTTTATATTATATTTTTATCCAAACTTTGAATATAACAGTTTAGTTTTCTTCACATGTGAGGTTCAGCTTGGAAACCACTGATCCACTGTAAGTATAACACACCTACTACGGATTAGTAGCTCATACAACACCACTTCAAACACCTGAACATCCTGGCAGATATTATATCTTACTTAGAAAACCTTTGAAATTGATTGATACCAACGATGCTCTGTTAGCTTGTGGAGAAGAACGCTAAAAACGCTCCAAAGTTGCGTCAAATTTTGGCGAGGAAAAACTGGCATGGCCATTTTCCAGGGGGTCGCTTGACCTCTGACTTCGATATACGCCATGAAAACTCTGAGATTTGAAAACAGATGTTGACAAACTACATAATTTACAGGTGAAAAAAAGTATAAATCACAATATATCTGATTACAATACTCAGCATATCACAAAATGTTTAAAATACCAATGAGATCATATTGTGACTGAAGTATTGTAATGATATCATATCGTGGGGACTCCCGCCCTTCATACATAAGCAAACAAGGAACAAAATAATCTCTAACTAACTAGCTCTGTGGTTGTATGTCGCCCCAAATGAGAAAAGAAGCAGGTGTGAAATGGGAGCTATAAATAAAAGCCAATTTTTGAAGTCTCAGAAGTGTTAATTACAATCTGCAGAGCATAGAAGGTGGAAGGAATTCATCAGACGGAGACTAATGTTGCGTTCGCTGTGCCTGGGGTAACACAGCTCCTATGAAGAGGACAGGTGTCAAGACTGCATGTTAGAGGGAGGAGGCCGGAGGCAAAGAGACTACAGGGGAATTAGGAGGTGTCCACCTTGGTCCAGTGATTTTTAATCAAGGCTTTAACCTTGACGAACATAATTGTTTTTAAGCAGGCTTTACAGAAAATTGCTAATTTCCCTCCTGAGCGTCTGCTGAAAACAACTAAATGCAGTGGACACAAAATCCAAGCAGACTAAGCCACAAAGCATCCCAGAGCACACAGTATCAAACCCCAAAACACAGGGTTTAAAGTGCTGGAGTAAACCATCATGGGGTCCGCTGTCACCGCCGCGGCTTTCTTTATGTAATTGGTGGTTGCGCCGGCCCCGGTGTTGGTCAGCGCAGGAAGTGTATACAAAAATGCTTTGGCAGAGTGACAAACAGACGGCACGGAGTGCTGCAGGCCGTCAGCCGGATCACAAAGAGAAATGTGCTTCCTGACTGAGTGACAGGCGTTCAGGAATTCAGGATTCCAGTCAGGCACAGTGTCTGTCTCATATTTCAGGAGATTGAGTGATTGACTGCAGGACTATGAAGCGCTGCCGTTGGCTCCCATTCCACTTTTAACTTTGGGAATGAGCAGCAGGGCTCAGGAGCCCCGAGGCCTTGAATCACTCTACCATGAGAGAGCTTGGGCCTGGCAGGCAATGTATCACTGGATACTGGACGTCCTGTAACGGGTTATTTCTCCTCCCTCCAGTGCAGACCATTACCTGCGGGAATATCACTGTATTCTTACAGGTCACCGGCTAACCAAAACCATCTTTGCACAGACAAAAGCTCAGCATCTCTCACCCTCTGCCTAAATCTCTCCATGAAAACACAAAATCTGCCCTTTCGCTGTTCCCACAGTCCTCTTAGCGCATGCTTAACAGACCTTAAAATTGGAAATGGTCACATCTGTACCGAAGAATGGAGAGGGATCGGCGGGACAAAAGCCTGCACTTTTATTCTGATACGCCACATCACAAACAATAGCCTCGCCGTTATCCTCCGGGCTCACACACCCCTCAGTCGAGCTTCTGCGGATAAGAAACACACCTACACACATCTGAGACGCATTCGACACAATAGTCGCCCCTTTTTGTCCTCTGTGCCTCTCCGAGAGCTGATCTCTCCGTCATTTGAGGTCACTGACTCACTTGTGTTTTGTACATATTTACAGCATGATTTTGGCCAGCTGCTACCACAACTGGGATGAATAATGTCTGTAGATACATCTTGCAAAGACTACAATAAAAACGACCACCTGATCAATAAAAGAACAATCTTTACCTTTTCTTCAGTATCAAAGCAACCCAGTGAAAGTTTTAATAGACATTATAGCTGCAGTCGGTAACTTTGAGCAAATATAATAAACTTATTTTTATGAAACTGTCACTATGTCATGATCAGGGTCTGACAAGTCAGACAAGTATTTTTTCTGTCTGCCACTCAAAAATTTATCTGCCACTTTTGAAATTTCTGCGCTAAATGAAGGACAAACATTTTAGATCTGTTGTCATTCGATGTTCGATATATTTTACATAAAAACATTATATACGTGTAAAAACACATAATTCAAAAGATTATGATCATTCAAATATTTATTTTGATTAAAAACTGTCTCTCTATTAATGTGAAATCATCTCCTTCAAACAAATGGATTTATTCAAATTTCTCACCAACAACTTAATTTTACAAGATTAAATTTGAACACGTGATAATGCTGTAATTTATCCTCGCCCAATAGTCTGACTTTGACTGAGAGCTTAAACGTCTCATAATAATAACTCAGTGGCACCTCAGTTAACGTTAGTAGCTCCGTTATTTAACCAATCAGGACCGTGCTGCCCACCGGCTGCTAACAGGTAACGTTAATAACTCCCATCCTGTTGATTTCAACATAGATTTGTTGTTCACAGTGTTGCATCTGGTCCCAAACAAACTGAAACATGGTACAGTATGTATGCGTCACTGCATGTGTAACTGATGTAAAGCTTTAATTACAGGAATCAATAGTTATGGAGGCATAAGATGACAAGGTATCGGACAACTACTGGTCTCTATTCCCATCACTAGCGATTTCCCTGCCTGCCGAATTGAATGATTTTCTAATTTCAGATCATGTTCTTATCATTTTAGCACTTCCTGTTCCCTTGTCTGTAAGTCAATGTTTTTTGTAAATTACTTTTTAGTTAGATGCCTGAAATAAGGTCTGTGGTTAAGCTTAAGGGATTTTAACATTTTGTTCTACAATATAAAATATGTCAATAAATATCCCACTCCTGAATTTCGAAGCCGTTATGTGTCTTAAAAAGGCGGTTGCTAAGCGGCTAAATGGGACTATTAAATGTCATCGAGCTGCTCATTGCAGCCTCATTTTGTACACTTGTCTTCATGCAACTGTGGTGTAGTGTGGTAATGTTACTTTAATAAACAATGCCCCCTTATGATGGAACCAGAGTGTTAAAAAACCTCGGCTATATTTTCCCTAACAGATATTAGCACATGATGAGTCTGATATTTTTGTATATGTCTGTCGTGACAGTTTTATTTGTAGCATTTGAGTCAAAATCAGACATTATTTTGTAGGAGCTTTTAACATTTTAACTGTTTTTAACTTTTTGACTTAACTGCCATATATTCAAATAAGACACTTAGTACTTAACACAACATCTGTAACATTTTTTAATAAATCGTGCCCCATGTATTTACAAATTATCATTTATGTAAAATTCAAAATAAAAATCAACTTTCACATTTACAAATGAATCCTAATACATTAGTACTTATCACTGAATCCGTCGCATTTTTAATAAATCATAGCAGCTATTACACTTAATACATCAAAAAATTTGCAGCTCTAAACGAGGCTTCAGTTGCTTTTAGAGATTTACTGGGTGGGTAGTTAGCGAGGAAGTTTTGGCACGTAATGAAGTGTCTCCACATTGTCCCACTTTGCTGCAAATGAGAGACATTTTTCTTTCACTGTCGCGAAAAAGAACTCTTCCTCCCAATCGTCGTGTCAATAGTATGTTTTCGTTCGCTTTTCTGCCATGTTTTCTCTGTTTAACGGGTAAAAACCACATCTAGCGCCTGATCGTAGCTGCGTGGCGCCCTCTTCCTTGTCTTCCGCAAAATTTTAGATATTATCACTTTCAAATTTACATTAATGAAAATGTTTCTGAAAAAAATAAAATAACAGCAACACAAAAAAACGAGAAAGCTGATGAGCCGACAGCCATGTTTGTTGAGAAAAGTTGAGGAAAAACTAAACAGCGCCAAGCGGCTGGAGCAAACATCCTGAGAAACAGTAACAGAATATTGATTCATATTTGATCAGCGCTGCAGCTGATCGGAGGTCACAAGCCTCGTGAGCAGTGATTGACGGCTGCTGTAGAGGCATCTCGGCTCTGATTGGTTGTTTTCCTTCAGGGACGCGTCATTGGGAGCTCAAGGAGGACACATATTTTTTTTTAATCTGGCTGATGCAGTACTGTCAGGATATAGTGACAGTTTTATAAAACCATCTTTTCAATCATATTTGCTCAGAATTAGTGACTTCAGCTTTAATGGGTACAGCGCAAACCAGAACTGCTAATACCTAATTCAGCATAGTTTTAGTGGTGCCATTTCACCAAAATGAATACAAATGTGACTAAAAAACAATGCTACAGCTACAGCAGTACATTTGTCTCTCTTTTTTTTTAAGTGTCATACTCAAACGTTTTTGACTTTGACAGCTCATTAATCACTTCAAACTTAGAGAAGAAAAACTCTTTACATCCAGACACCATTATCACAACAACGTCCAGAGCTAAATTACAGTCATTTCAAACATTCATCAGCATAGATGCTTTAGGCTAATTGCCCATGTCTACACTTCTGTCACCCTAAAAGCAATCGATCTGTGGCTCAGAGACAAACAGTGTCCACCTTTGAGATATAGCACAGCTGTAACTGAAGATTGATTCCCTGTAGTGTGGACAGGCTTTTTCTAAGTGTGTGTATGGATCCATGTGTCTGCAGCGTTTGTGTGTGACCTGTCCTGCAGGTGGAGATTGATTGACTGAGCGCTGTGAGCGTATTAACTGTGTTTGGTCCACTTTCTTTGTGGGCAGAGTGCTACAGACGAGGCCAGACGAGGCCAAACGGGGCCTTCGGGCCTGTCTTCACCCTTCTTGCTAATCCATCAACATCACCGAGCCTCTCGCCCCTCCGCCCTGCCAAACCTCGCCACACTCCACTGTGCTCGGAGTTGAGCGTTGTGTAAACACACACAGACAGGTCCAACTCTTACGCAAATGGACCTGTCATTTACCACGGTAAAAAAAAAAAAGAAAAAGAGTCCGGCTGTCAGACGAGGAGTGTGAAGGACGATTATTGGATTGCAATAACCACAGCTTATATCAGAAAATTACTGCACATTCAAAAGAGCTAGCACTTGTATTATTAGAGGAAATGGACAGCCAGATGATATGGGAATACAAAAAAACGTACACACAAACAAACCGTCAACATGCCCCCCCTCCTCTTGTCAGTTATATATCTCTTTACTAAAGAAGACATGTGTTTTTGATTGAAGTTCACTCTTGTATCGCTATCAGCGTCAAGAATCTCGCATCCATCCGGCTCTACTTTCTATTTCTCATGAACTAGCTGATATGAGTCTTCTCCTGTTTAGTGAGCGAAGCCTTTCTCTTTCTCAGCACAAGCGTCTACTAATCCATCACGACAAATGCGACCAACAACACGTAGTGTGGTTTTCCAGCACTAAGAGCAGCCCTCACATCCACTTATGAAATTCCTTATAATCAAGTTAATTTGCTTCAAATACTTGTGAGTAATACAGAGCCTCTTAAATAAAAACATGCATTACACATGTTTTTCCCTCCGAGATCTGGGTCAATTCCCAGTGTGCAGATGTAAACATATAACCCAGGTTTTTAATCTTCTGCAGGAAAAGATTTTTTTTTTTTTTTTAAATGTGGAAAAACATGTAATAAACTCCCTAAAAACTTGCCAAATCCCATATCCTCCCACCTTCAGCCTCCAGGCACCCACACCCACAAACCAGCTACAGCAAAAAGACTGGATCTACAGCACCAGCATCCCACAAGCTCACCGGGAAATATATATATTTCAGTCTACTGAGCAGAAAGAGCGACGAAGGGAAAGCTTATGGCTGCCAAACCCAGCCCTGCACATTTCTTCTATCTGTTGACAAACTGCGAGTCTGTAATTGCTTCAATCTCTTCCTATTCAGCGGTGAAGACTTCAGCCACTCACAGGAAATCAATAGTAAATATTGTTTACAACACAACTTCGCTCGCCTCGCCGGGAGTTTTGTTGTGCAGACTGAGACCTAGAGAGCGGCGTGTCACCGAGCAGATGCCGATGGCCGACTCCCTCCCCCAAAAAATCCCATTATAGAGGGGATTGTGTACTGTATGTAGAAAAGTGTTTTGTTAAGACCCTGACTTCCACTCAGTCAGAAGTGAACACCACCAAATATTTGTATTGCAAAGTGAAAAAACAGATTACCTCCTGTGAAAATGTCTAATTATGGAGAGAATATATTCCATCTGAGCTCTGCTTTGTCTGTTTTCTGACAGGACCAAGTGAAAAGCATGAAGGTTTCTCTGCTCAAGCAAACTTAATTAAATTCATTAAAAACACAATTCATCAGATTTCTCATTTATTTTACCCCTTGTACTTCTCTCGGTAATTGTGATGCCGCTTAGACTCAAAACGGCGACTGCAACAAAATGTTCAGCAGACTTGAACAATCTAATAATAAGTTCAGCTAATAAACGTCTCCAGGCAGAGATGATTTCCTCGGTGTGATTTGCCGTCTTGGAGATAAGATGTCTAACCGTCTGACTCAATTCAGAAGTTTTTGTAGGGAATTATCTAATTGGGAAAGACAGACACAGAGTCGGAAACTAACAGAGGCCGACACGTTGTAATGCGCGAGAAGGGGTTATTGGTGAGGTCATCAGGGTTGAAATAAAATGGTGAAAGAGGGAGCAGCTTGTTTTGGTTTATCGCTCCCAGTCGACAGCTGTGTGGTGCAGCTGCAGGGCCCGGGGTTGTAGTGCAGCTTGTTAACAGGTATGGGTGTAAAGGGTCAGTGCATCTGGAAAACAGGCTAATAATAACAAGTGCAGCCACTACAACTTTTGTAAACTTCAACATACAAATGTACGCCAAAATCAAACCATCTTGACAGTGCTGATCCGAAGCAACAGCGAGCCAGTCCAGAAGGGAAGACGCTATTGTAGCTTTATCAGCTGTGTTGCACCATCGATTTTTATTTAAAGTAATAGTTCGACATCGAGTCTTTCATTTGTAAATTTAGATAAATAACTATGTTTTATTAGTGTATAATCACCTGAAACTAAGAATCACTGTGTTTTCGTTAGCTTAGAATGAGCCGTTTATATACACGGTACATAGGGAGCGGGTCAACATGTTTCTACAGTAGCCCAGAACGGACAAACCAAAGACTCTAGAGAGAGCCTTTTGCATTTTTACGTAACCTGAAGGCCACCGTAGTTCTCGACACACTTGTGAAACTGTGCTAATATGACCCGCAGAGTGCAAATCCGTGGTAATACCGGCCACTGTTGCTCCTAAAGTAATGTTGTTATGGTAACAATGGCCTTTAAGCGAGGTGAATGGCTTTTCCAGGGTTATGCAGTCGGCGGCTCACAGTACCACAGTCTTGGAAAGGGAAGATGAGCAGAGGGGTACGCAGTTGGTTGCAATGTGCAACCACACCACTAGATGCCAACAAATCCTACACACTGCACCTTTAAAGGCTCCAGGTGAAGTGAGGCTGCACGCAGGTGCTCACCTCATCTTCCTCGAGTTTGAACACTCACTGGACAGCAGACCATCATCTCAGATGCATGTTGACATGGCTGACTCCTACATTTGCTGACATGCATGTTTGCGGTAAAAGCCCCACCACGCTAATGAAGGGTGAAATTAGCGAACACGTTTATGCTTCTGTCTGTAGTTTGCCCCATCGATCCCTCAAATACGCCTAATATTGATCTAACACAAACATATTTGTGACCCCTGTAGAGGACACAGGAGTAATTGCACCCTTCAGGACTGATGGCATCATTTGTCTGTGGAGCTGAGCATGGCTGCACTGAGTCTTTAACACAAACAGACAGTTCAACGCCCTCTGACAAACAGCCTGCCAGACACTTGGTTTGAATGCAAATGGAATACACTTCTAAAATATCCTCTGACTTTCCCTCTTCTTTTGTTCGTCTCTAAGGCAGGCAGTCCGGATGAGGGTTAGTTTGCTGCTCCGGAGGTGATGATGAAGATGGGAGGAGGAGGCTGTGTTGTTATTTGGATAGAGAGACGGATGTACTTTGGCAGTCTCAAACCCTTGTGACTTTCCCAGGAGGAGAAACAAACAACTAACACTGCCTTGTTTTGGTTCGCGGTCGACGTGACAGTCAGAGACAAATTCATATTCACACCTGTTTGAGCCTCAGGCTTTCTTGATTTCTTTATAAGGGTGGGGTGAGATCATCGGGGCCAGAAAAACTATTCTGATTATTGGGTGCCTCTATGTTGCACATCCTTCCTGACAGTAGCCAAAGACATGTTTACCGTAATAATCACTTGTACTACCTAAAAACCTTGTTTACCTTGTAAACCTTTAGGCCGCAGTTAAAGCAATGGTTTGATTTTTTTCGAAAATACATTTATTTTCTTGCAGAGAAACATGGAACGATCAATGCCACTTTCTGATTAGCTTAGCTTAGCATAAAGACTGTAAACGGGGGGAAACAGCTAGCCTGGCCCTGTCCAACAGCACCTGTAACACACTGATTCACACACTATATCTTGTTTGTTCAATCTGTACATAAACTGAAGTGTAGAAATGGCAAAAGAAAAGATGTAGCAAGAAAGTAAATAATATTTCCTGAATTTTTTTGAACTATAATGTGTCTCAAGACTCATACTAGATGTTTCTCCACAAAGAATCACACAAAGGCACAACTTTAAATCATCTGATTACCAGCGATGTGCAAAAATCTTTTGGAAATTAGTCATTCAGCATGAAAAAGCTTTAAAAATGACTAATCGACTAGTCGAAACAACCGATTAGTCGGCTAATTGTCTACGAGGGGGCAGCCCTACTGAAATCAATATTCTTGAGAAGCTTTCCACAATCAAATAAAACAACATTTAGCTTTTGTGATAGACTGCTCAGTAGAAATGTTGCAGCATAGTTGCAAAATCTTGACATTTCATGGGAAAGCTAAGCCCCAAACCCACTCTGCCTTTGAAAATCTCCTTGTTTTGGGACTTTCAAGTGTGACTCAGCCCCCCCCCTCGCTTCATGCCATGCTTCTGGGCAGCCTGCCATCAGCACTGGGCCCCATGTTCTGCCTCTCTGGGCTTCATTGATCAAATTTAGGGCCCCATAGCACCGACAGAGCCTTGGCAAGCTTCTCCAGGCAGCTACAAGAAGGAGAGGAAAGGTAGCAGCACTCATGCCTCCACGCTCCTCTGCTGGAAGAAGCATTCAGATCCTTTACTTAAGCAAAAGTAGTGATATATAATGTAAAAATACTGCATTTAAAATCACTTCACTCAAAATCATTAATAGTATGAGCAAAATGTACTTAAAGTATTTCAAGTAAAAGTACTGGCTCTCCAAAAAAAATGGCCTCTGTGGCTGATATATGAAGAAAAAATGATTAATTTGTGAAATGTTGGATAATTTCAGTCATTTGGGCCTCAAATAGGGCAGCGCTCATTTGAAAAAAACATCTAATTGCGATTATTTTTGAGTGACATTGCAACTGCAATATAATTTAAATAATTTTCACATAATTATTTTCATTGAAAAACTTATTTGTGGGGATCCATGCCAAACAAAGATGTTTTCTTAAGTCTGTAGAATATGATACGATGTCTGTAGCACCACAATATTTAATTTAAAATGGTATTTCGAGACACATTTCACTTTTAACTAATATTGCAGTTTCCTCCTCAACCCACAATTTGGAAATTGCAGTAGACCATATTGTGATTTCGATAAAACTTCAATTAATTGTGCAGCCCTAGCTTCAAACTTTCATTTAAATGAAACCATGTGGGAAGCTTAGAGGGGAAATCTCTTTTTTTCTGTAAGGAGCAACAAACATGGTGGGAACAACTGGTTATATCTACAATAATGTACTGTATTTTATAAGCCTGTCATATGCTTTAATTAACCTGAAAAAGCAGTTAACTAAGTAAAGTTGTCAAATAAATGTGTAAAGAGCACAACATTTCCCTCTGTATGCTCGATAATCACGATATTATGTTTTGTGCTACTGTATTGATTCTTGATTTTTAATCAATAGTTTATGTGCAAAGATTCGTGGCAGACAGTGGATCAGATTGTACAAACAGTAGTGCTAAGATGTTGCATGTTACAGGAGTTGTGACAAAAGCATATGGAAATGCCACTTCTGATTGCACAAAAAAGTACACTTTAAAAAAAGTATGCATATGGAGGTATTCTATATAACATGAAAGTTTTCCTAGAATCATACTTTTACCGTGCTATACAATAAACTCATATATTAAATCGTAACTCCTGTATCATGATGCTTATCGTATCGCCAGATTCTTGCCAATACACAGCCCTGCTCTGTAATGCAGTGGACTAGACGTAGAAAAAAACATAAACTCGAAATACACTCAAAATGGTACTTAAGTACAGCATTTCAATAAACGTACTCGGTTACTTTCTACCTCTGCTCTTCTCACAACTTACAGTTGCTGCACAGAGGACATATAAAAGCTGCTGCTTACAAACAAACACTACGAAGTGGTGACACATGAATAAAACATGAAAATCTCCCTGCGGTGATATCCTTAAAAACACTCTGCATTTTTTTCCTAACCCGTCGGATGAAATGCATATGGCTCGACTCGGGAACAGGTGAGAAAACATACATTTCATTTCGACATACAGTTCTTTTTGCAGATAGCGTGTCAAGATAAGAGTGAAAAGCAGGTACCCGCAAACAACAAAAGGTGTTTAAAGAAGGGGGCCTTGCTTGCCACAGTTCACTGTGTACAATGGTAGATTATAATGAAGGAGGGGAAGCTGTGCAGTGGAGGGAAAGGCCCTGAGGGGGTTGAACGCTGGGCTGAGTCACTCGGCTGTACCAGGAGCTGCAGCAGACACTATCCTCTGACTTCACACCACCTGTCTGTGTGGATTCAACCACAGGAGACAGACTGCCGGGGGCTTTACAGGCAGAAAACACAGGCTCTATTACATCCTGACACACAGGGATGCTATGCAGTACTGTACCTGATGATGGAGGCTTCTGAAGCTACAGTTCATCTTCTCTTAAATAATTGCCAAATCCTAGAGGTGAGCAGCCCAAATTTGTCAAAAGCAAATGATGCATGAGGTAATGATAGCCATTTGGGCAGCGATTTTAGCAATCGTTCATCTTGTTGCTAAAATGTCTCAAGTGTAATTCTGTCCTTGGAAACAGAAGACAGAAGTTTGTTGTCTGACAAGGAAAATAATTGCAGCATTAGCATATCATTACTGGCTGGCAGGGAGACAATAGATCAACAAGACTTCTCTTTGGTGCTTCTCCAAATGCAGCCAAAATATCTGGCAGATAGAGAGATTATGTCCCTTTCGCTTATTGATTTCCTTTCACGCTCCAACTGGGCTTCAGAACTTTGTATGAAAAATGTTTTGTTTTTTTTTTTTAAAACATCGATCAAAGTATTTCTGAGCAAAACTCAAACAGAAAAGATTCAGTAAATGCAGCTTTATCTGCTACACCGGGTTTTATCATATGCAGAGGCACAGTGGGAATGTAGCCAGGCAGAAGCTAGATTTTTATGATTTCCTGTTCTCCGCAGGCCACTAGAAGTGCAGATAACAGGGCCAGGTAGGCTTTGTATAGACCTGCCCCACAGCAGCACATAAAACTGCATAATGACGCCCTGGCTCTTTAACAGAGCCTATAAAGACAGTAGAGTCGTGTGTTGCTGTGTTTATGACCCCGTCAGCTGGGGAACTGGGTCACCGTCCAGACACAAACATGCAGAAACACGTCGGAGACGAAAAACCTCCGCCGCCTGCGTCTCCTGATGTTGTCGGTGAAGTGGAGAAAATGACCTTGACTGACAAGCGTGCCCTGAAATACATCCAGAATATCAGCTCTTTGTCTTCTGTGCCAGCTGACATTGAGGAAAATGTTGTTATTTAGCACTAATTATCTTTAATCCAGACGGATGTTCATCTGCAAAAGTACTCAAGGATTTCTGCACATGATGCAAAGATGCATTGGAAATTTCACTCATTCACACATGTAGTGAAATGCACACAGTGCGCCACGCTGTCATGAATCATTATCACCTGTCCTTTCAAGGTAATTCGCAGACAGACTGGAGACCTTGACATGAAAATTATTTACTAACTGCACTGTCAACACTTTCAAGCACCATCGAGCGTCGAAGAGGACGCAATTTCCATTAAAGAGACGATGGAAATCAAAAAATGAGACGCCCTCTGAAGTGAGTGCTTTCTCACAAATCTTAAATGATTTCCGCTTATCACAACAACAGCAAAAAGTCTGAGCAGTAGCAACAAAATGCAATGCTACGCTGACCCACAGACCAGTCCCTTAAGAACATCCCAAGTCAACCAATTTCTACAATTTTTCCACCAAAAAAAGAAGAAATTCAGCACCACCAAATATCCCCCAAATCATTACTCTCACAGGACCTTATCACATAAATCAGTTCTTTAGTGAGTTTTACAGGTAAGTTTAAAATATCACCACAATGCAGCAAGTCCAAACATTTCAGTGACTATGTTAAAATGCACAAAATATCCAGATTTTTGCTCTTATTCTAAATAACATAATAGTCCTATTAAGCTGTTTAATGGCTAATGAAAGTCAAAAGTCAAAGTTTTCCACCGGTGGAGGACTAGTTTGACCGTGTGTAGCTCTGTGGTAATATTTCTTTCATTTATTGAAGCCATTGCATTTATTCATATAGTCTATTAAGCTGTTTAATGGCTAATGAAAGTCAGAAGTCAATCACTGGTCTCTCCTCCCTGTTGGTTGTGTGATTTTTTGTAGTCTCACCTTTTAGGGGGGGGGGGTGAGGAAGAGGAGAGAGACAGGTAAGGGGGTTGGAGGGGGAGACGGTGTTGCGTGACTGGCAGCGAACGAAAAGACTTTAACTTTCTTAGGCGCGGTGGTCGTCCTGTAGTTAGCCGTCGTGTAGTGTATTGTGGGGAAAGTTAAGGAGGCGGGAAAGACCTGGACCGCTAAGAGAGACTTTTATGGTAAATGCTGCACGGAGCTACGTGGCTACGCTCCGCTGAAGGCGACGTGTGATTGCGAGAGACTTTGAGGAGGACGGGAAAGACTGGACATGGAGAGAGTCTTCTAACTGCTGGACTGAGTTGTTCCTGAAACGGGTTGCCACTTCCTTTGTGACCTCCATTGCTGTTGTTATTTTGCTCGTTGCATTCTGACTGTGTGGAGCTGTAAGTAAGAACTAACTTTTGCACGTGATTTTTGTTTTGCTGGTTAAGCCAGTGACTGGCCGTCTGGTTTTGGCCCCACCGCTCACAAGCATGACTGGGCCTACAACGGGGTGTTTGTATTAAGCTGTGTGAATGTGTGCGTGAGTGTGGGCTAAGGAATTTGGGTTTTTCCTTTATTATGTTGTAAATAATACTGTTTGAAGTGAGAGCCATGTGGTAGTGGGGGAGTTTTGAATTGTAATTAATTTAAATGTAAAGTGACAGTTAATGCTTAGAGATTACTAAATTGAAGTTAATAAATGCCTTGTTATTTACTAAATTTGAGTGGTATTTAAGAGAGATTTTGTAAAGAGATAGTACTAATTTGGTTTAATAAATTTGGGGCCGGTATTTTAATTAGTATAAAGTGTAAGGTAAGCGCCCCTTGTGGCTAGGCCCCGTCCTATTGCACTATAACCCCTGAATTCTAGCTTATGGGCTGGGGTTAATAAATGGAGGCAGCTGGGATTGGTTATTGTATGACTGATTTGAATTAAAGTAAGTTAAAACTCTACCTAATTGGTCACTTTTCCAACCCAAGTTCTCTGAGCTTTGAATGGTGTGAAGATGTAGGTGTAAATCAGCTACGTTTGATCTGAGTATGTACCTATGAGTTGAGAGATTTTTTGGAGGATAAAAGCATGGTGAGTGTATAAAGCTAGAAAATAGCAAGGTGGGATATGACATTGTCTGGAGTGCAGAAACCCAGTTAATTCCGCTCCCCTGAATCTTTCCCTTTGGTGGAATGGAGGTGCTTGCTAGAGTGTGCCCCTAGTGTTCAAAGAAGTTTGACTTTTGAAAGTGAGGGAGTGCTAAATGCCTCCAGATTGTTAGCAAGGCCCCAAGTTGCCTCTAGTTTGTGTATAGGAGAGTTGTTGGAAAAAACATGGAAGATAAAATGCTGAGATGCGAGTTTTTGGAGTGTGAAGAGGGGAAGAGAGGAAATGGTGGAGAGGAGTATGCTAGATGAGTGTGATTGTTGGAAAGAGAAAAGAAAAAGGATTGTGGAAAGTTTAAAGGGTCAGATTTGAAATAGTAGGTGTGCGATGTAATGTGTGTGCACGTAGAAGATTATTTAAAGTCTGGAATGCTTGGATCACAAGTTGGCGAGTCTTTTTTTGCTTTCGTTGAAAAAGAGGTGAGAGGTTGTTGTTATAGGAGATTGAAAAGGGTAAAAGAGTTAAAGAGGAGGTTTTTAGAGCGGTGAGGGTAGAGATATGAGAGGTGACTTTGAGTCTGATATCTATTACTTAGGAGGTTGAGAGAGAGGTTAAATACGTTATGGGTTATTGGTGAGATTAGAGGGGGGGAGAGGAGGATGTGGGGTGGTGGTGGAGAGGACGTGTAGTCTATTGAGAGAGAGAGTAAAGAGGGAGGATAGAAGGGAAGGGGGGGGGGAGGGGGGGGGGGGGGGGGGAAAAAGGAAGAAGAGGAAAGTGAAGGGGGTGTTTTGGTGTGGAGAGGGGTAAGGAGTGGTATAAGTGGTAGAGAAAGCTAAAAAAATAAGGGGTGAAGGATGTAGAGCTTAAGAAAAAGGGGAGTTGCCGGGAGGTTAGTGGGTGAGGTGGAAGTATTTGAAGGTTGGTGTTAATGGTTGTGGTCTAATGTTTTGTTTTTGAAATATTATAAGTTTGTTTTTGGTTGGTGGGGCCTAGTATAGCTACCAGGGAGAGTGGTGGTTGAAGGGTGTTGTGAGGTGTGTTTGTTGTAGGGTAGGCGGGCCTTTTGTGGGTATGGGTTTGTTGCGTGTAGGTTAGTAGAGGGGTATATGGGAGGGTTTAAAGTGTTGGTGTGTTAAGTGGGTTGGTTGGTGTGCTTGGGTGGTTAGTTGTGGTTGAAAATAAAGAGTTGTGGTTGGTGGGGTGTGGGTGCTAAGCCCTGGTTTAAAGTGGGTGTGGTGTGCGAAAGGAGAGGCAGCTTTTAAGGTACCTTGTGTTATAAAGAGTGTTGTACTAAGATTACGTGTGTTTTGTTTGGTGTTGAGAGGAAAAGAGTAAAAGTGGCGAAGGATTTTTTGTGGGGTGGTTGGAAAGGGTGGGTTAAAGTGAAAGCAGAGAGAGGGTGGGAGGGAAATTGATGTGGGAAGGGTTGGCGGGGGATTATAAAGATGGTGTTCCGGTTGAAGAAAGAAAAATGGAAATAAGGTGTGATTGTTATGCCTTAATTTGAAAAGGCATATTTCTGGTTGTGTGTGGCAGTAAGGAGCGTTGGTTTTGTGTTGTCTCGTCTGGTTTCCAATCGCCCGAAGAGGAAAAGATGTTGGTGTTATAATTTGGGGTGCCCCGGCATGGGGCCCGGCCAGGATTAGGAGAGGCGTGGGAGATGATTGAGTGTCTGTGTCCGTGTTGTGTTTGGGCTTGGAGGGGGTGTATTGGGGGGGTTGGTTTGTGGTAGGTTTTGGGAAGTAGTGGGAATTGTGAGCGGATGTGCCGAAAAATGGGTGCCGTGGCGCCCCCTTGGTGTGGTTCGGGGTGGTTCCGCAGTATAAGTGCTGTTGCTGAAAAGGGTTCCCCGAGAGGGGTCCACCAAAGTAGTTCCTGCCGGCCGGTGGCGCTGGCCCGCTGTTGGGCTTTCCAGTCATCTGCTGTGTCCGTGGTTGTGCCCAGCCGGGGGCAGTAGGAGGGCTTGGGTGTTCTAAACCAGAATCTGAGGGTTGGTGGTTGTGCCGTAAGTTTGCCAGTAGAGAGATCGTGTGGCTGGGGTGTGGATAAGTTTCGTTCGGGGCCCGGTGTGAGAAAGATACGTTGTTGGTGGTTGGCTAGGTGGTGGTAGTTTGTTTGTGTTAGTGCCGGGAGAGAGGGGGGGATGGTTGTCAGATGATGAGGATGAGGATGGGATTGTGGGTGTGGCTTGTGTCGCCAGTTAGAACCGTGTTGTGCCCGAGAAATGGCGTTCCCCCGTGTTCCCGTTCGCCCTGTTGGGTGGTTGGGGTGGAATGATGATCGAGCAGGATGGGCAAAGCATTGCCAAGTAGGGGTGGCCCTCCCCGGTTGCAGGTGGAGGAGAGGTGGCTATGATAAGTAGGTTATAGGGCCGGGTGGAGGGAGATTTTCATCCCTAGGTCCGTGGTGCTGTATTATGTGTGGTTTTGGAGTTGGAATTTGGTGGAGATTTTTGGCCAAATGCGTTCAGTAATATGTGGGGATGTGCAGTACATCCAAGGGCTGCAGATGGTGGCGTTGTGGTATGTGTCATAGGCCAGATTAGGGCATGGCATGTTGTGGTCGCATTAAGATTGCAGGCTTGTTCCAAAGATAGAAGCGAAGGGAGGTGTGGTCGAGAGTTTGGATTTGGTTGGTGAATATTGAAGGTGTGATTTTGAGAGTCGCCATAAAGAGATGGAGTGTGGGTGTAAAAAGTCAGACGCTTTCCCTAAGGGCCCGCCAGGGCTAAGAACATTCTATGTTGGGCCCCCTAAGGTGGTGTTGTGTTTGTGTCCGCATCTGCTGTGTGGTGGTTCGTCTATGTGGGGTGGTGTGCTGAATTGTGGTTTGGTGGGTGAATGTAGCCATATGGCGTGGTGTCTGGGTCGGTTGTGCGCTGCTAAGTCAATAAAGGAGAAGAGTGGGGATAAGTGTTGGAGAGGTGTGCGTGCACGGTTAGGGAGGAAGCGCTAGTGAAATGGCTTGGTTGTTGTGGATGCGTAGTGAGAGTACGAGAGGGGAGAGGGGAGTAAAGTAAGGGCCCCTGTTGGGTATTTGGTCGGTCTCGGGAGGAGAGGTTCCAGAGGCCGCCGCAAAATAAAATAAGGGGGAGGTGAGGGAGGGGTTTGGTTGCGGGGCGTTGTGGTGGTGGGGTTAATAGAGTGTCAGAATGGTGTGGGATGGAAGAGGAGATAAGGGGTGAGAGGGTGGAAGCAAAGATAGAGCAGATGCGAGGAATGTGGAAGGTTAGAAGGGGGCGCGTGGTTGTGTTAGGCGTTGCTGAGAAGTGGTGGAGTTTGATAAACTGGCATTATGTGGTGTGGTATGAGGGTTTTTAGGGTTTTTCGTGGGATGATGTGTATGAAAATCATTCTTTGAGATTGAGAGTGGATCGCGAATGAAGAAGTAAAAATTGGTGAGGGATCGCCTTTTAGAAAGGGGAGGTTGTAGGTGGTAATATTCCATTTATATGGTGTCTTGTTCTTGGGGTTTAAATGTGTTGTTTATTTTTTTTGTTTTTTTTCTCTTTAAGAATAATTAAAATGTTAAAAGGGTGAAGTTAATGTATAAATATGTTAAATGTTGAAAAGTAGGGGTAAGGATGGTTGGTGATCATAGTTTGTTGGGTGCGAGACCAGTTGTGTGTATGGGGATGTAGTTGATACAGCCTGGGAAGTCAATCTCGGTTCTTTGTTGGTTGTGTGATTTTTTGCTAATGAGGTTCCTTCTTGAGGGAGGAGGGGTGGTGAAGAGGAGAGAGAAGGTAAGGGAGTTGGAGCGGGAGAGACGGTGTTGGTCGAATGGCCAGCGCAACGAAAAGATTTTTTTTCAGGCCGGGTGAGTGTCTGTGTTGGTGGGAGGTTTGTGGCGCGAAGTTAAGGAGGACCGGGAAAGACGGACCGTAAGAGAGATTTTGGTATGCGCAGGGCTACGTGGTCGCTCCGCCTGAAGCGGAGTGGTGCGAGAGATTTGAGGAGGACCGGGAAAGACCGGACCACTGGAGAGAGTCTTTCTGCTGGACTGAGTTGTTCCTGAACGGGTCTGCACACTTCCTTCTGTGCTCCTTGCTCGCTTGTTTTTTGTGTCTGATTACTGCTGTCCGCTGGGCTGTAGTCAGATACTTTGGTGATTTTTGTTTTGTGGTTAGCCCAGTGACTGGCCGTTGGTTTCTGGCCCCCCGCTAGCATGTGGGCCTAAGGGGTAGTTTGTATTAGCTGTGTGATGTGTGGTGAGTGTGGGCTAAGGAATTTGGGTTTTTCCTTTTTCATGTTGTAAATACCTACTGTTTGCAAGTGAGAGCATGTGGTCAGTTCCGGGGAGAGTTTTGAATTGTAATTAATTTAAATGTCAACAGTGAACAGTTAAATGCTTAAGAGATTACTAAATTGAAGTTCAATAAATGCTATGTTCATTATACTAAATTTGACGTGGTAATTCTAAGCAGAGTCATTTTGTATACAGAGATAGTAACTATACATTTGGTTACATCAGATAAATTATTGGAGGCACCGCCCAGTCATTTTACATTACAGTATTAACCAGTGTCACAGGTAAGCGCCACCTTTAGTCGGACTCAGGCCCCGTCCTATTGCACTATAACACCCCCTGAATTAACTAGCTTCATGGGACTGGGGTTACACGTGCAAACACAGCCTCCCTCTTTCATTCCTTGAACCACCTTCTTGAAACGGTCAGCGTTGCGATATTTGTACAAAACCTGCAGATAACCAAGTCCTTCATAATGTTTAAAAGTAGGATTTTTCTTCTTCCGACCAGAGATGTGAGCCTTTCTTTTGGGGTTTGTGTAAAACGTGCAGAACTGCCGTAAACAGGCGAGAGGCAGCGGGGTCGTGTGTCGCAAACTGCCGCATATTCCGAATGCTGCTGTTGACAAAAAATGCTCCTAAAACCCAAATAATATCAGCACGTCTCGATCTAAAAACGCTCCATTCGGAATAAGGCTTTATTCAGAATATCCAAACGGAGTATCAAATTTGGCCTATTGTGAATAATAGTGGAATATTAGTGTGCATGTAAACACAGTCAATAAAAAAAACATGATGTGATGGTGCTACAGCAAAAGTCAGAAGATCACCAACGTCAGTAGGAATCATCCTCTGGGGACCATGAATGTTGGCACAAAATTTCACAGTAATCCCTCAAATAGTAGTTGAGATATTTCGGTCCAGACCAACGTACTGGATGGAGGGGAGACCTATATTGTCATCGCTATGGTCCCAGATTCTTGAGCAGCACAGTCAGTCAATTTGTGCAATAATAAAACTGGCATGAAGGACAATATTTCTTTTTTCCACATTCCCTAGAGGGTCAGAGGTCAGATCAGCATTTTCAGAGCTGGAAGGGAACTCTTCCTGTCTTGTCCAGTGACCCTAACGCAGAGCAGATGCTCATTGTCCCCGGGGCTTGAACCAGACATTTTCAGATATGCAGGCATGATGCCACATTGTGCTATACCATAAAAAAGAAACTAATGCATTCCTGGCCGACACGGCTGAAGCTATCCAGAGCTGAGGACGTTCAGTGACTACAAAAGCCTTCACATCTGCAGGAGAGGAAGAGGGGTGTAGTGGAAAAATAACAAGACATCTGCACAAAATACATTTTTTTTTTTCGTTTCATGACAACAGCGGAGGCTGCAGAGCGTGGGCTCTGTATGTGGAAATGTGTATGTCTCAAGTGTTTTTGTTTATTAAAGACAGAGCGAAGGATGAGAGAAAAACGCTTTTACGTCAGTGGTGGTGAGGGAATATTGCTGACACATGAGGAACAGTTTGCTCTGCTAACAAGCTCATGACATGAAGCTCGAGTCTGAACTTTGGCCTCTTCCAACACTGCTTACATTACTCCCTGTAATACAACATTTACCGCAGGTCACCTTTTAAAAAGTTGTAGCCGTTAAACATTTATTTCACAGACGTTGCTGTGCTAAAACATCAACTCCAGGTTGTGATTCTGCATGGTGTCTGAGAGGAAGGTGGTGTCGCTCCAACTGTTCGACCCCCAGAGTCCATGAGATCAGACCCTGGTGTTTCGCCACTGCCTGCCCTCTCCAACCTCTCTCCATCTCCTTCTCTGTTCATTGTCCTATTCACAAGGCCAGACCTGTTTTTTTCTCTTTAAGACAGATGCGCAATCCCACATGGTATTCCCATCGCTGTTTCCATCTGAATTCCTGGACTTTCACCGAGCACAAAACTGAAACAGCTGACAGGAGGAAGCTTATCAGAAAAGAAGCGTGAAATATGCTGTTAAATTGACTTATAACAATATCTGACAATCTCATCTCAAAGCTACTGGATCTTCAAGGAAATTAAAATAAACCACAAGATTTAAACTGTAGTATAGACGACCTTTTGACAGATTAATCTATGATTTGAGCTGATAACCTGCGACCACCAAGACAATCAAGTCCTCATAGTGATGCCGCTCCATAAAGACAGATGCCCTAAAAGACAGGGTCAAATTATCACCGTCACTCACTCCGCAATCCACTTCAGCACCGGCACTGAGTGGGACAGCCGAGGTGTCAGGGGAAGACGGGGCCTTTTATTACCTCCCTGTCAACGCTATTGTAGCCTCATATCAAGCCGGATGTGTCGCCTGTCATGTCTCTGCGGCGGGCTGTCACTGCAAATCTGCCACAGGATGCAAAACACCCGGGACGATGCACCGAAATCCACACGTCAGCCGGGGCCAGAGGACGTGATTTACCTGCCAGGGGAAGTGATTTACCTGCCAGCATGAATGTTAGACTGAGATATGACCCGAGGGGTCACGGCATGCACAAGCAACATGAAAGCATGCAGTCAGGACGCAAAAAACACCCAGGGTGACGCACCAAAATCCGCACGTCAGTCGGGGCCAGAGGAAGTGATTTACCTGCCATAGGAAGTGATTTAACATGCTCAAGCAACATGAAAGCATTCTAAGCCCACGTGACCTCCAACGCTATGACCTATATGTTAAAACCAATATCAGGCAACAAAAAGGGATGAAATGATTCTCTATGCCACAACTGTCTGAATGTTTTGTACATTGATTTTTGCTCATATAAAAAAAAAAAAAAAAAAAAAAGAACGACTGGATAAGAGATTTATCTCTAAGCGCCACAGATATGAGTATTTTATTAACTTGGAAGTGAATCCAATACGGAGCCGACCGTCGGACTATTGCCAACCTGAACTGATGTTCACCATGTGGATTTTGTCAGCAGTAATGTAAAAATATTGGCTTGGCACATTTTAAGCTTGTGGGAGTCAGTGGGGTATTGGAGACTATTAGCTTATCCCTGCACAAAATTAAAACACGTCCTAAAGCAGCTACTGTGTGTTCAATAGTTTTAGATTAACACTGGATCTCATGACTAATTGTAATGAGAAAGGGGTCAATCCTGGTGATACACCCCCTGATAATTAGCACCTGTATCCGCGATTACTCTCGTCAGAGTCAGTTTTCAGATGCAGTAGCAGCTGTATTCATCAAAAAAACAGACAGTTATAGCAAATAGCTGGTGAACATAGTGGAGTATTTAGCTGCTAAAGAAACAGGTATCTCCCTAATGAGCTGGTGGAGACCAAAACAAAGCTAAAACGAAAGTGCCTATTTGGACTTGAACTATTGCTTACGTTGCTCCATATTTGCTGAATGTATGAATAGGCAAACCGCTCATCCGATCTACTTCACACTTGGTGGGTGTATTGTTCAGGACCCAAGGATGTAGTGTCGAATGTGGTGCAATTTGGCGAGATGTTGGCACTCTAACAATAAACTTTACGTGTAACTTTTTAACCAGAAGTCTCAGAAACAAAATTATAGTTTCATGGATTTTGTGGGTCCAGACGAATCCATCCATATAAGCCACGCCCATTTATGTCTAGATTCATTCTCTCCTTCAAATTTTGAACAACCGTAAACTAATTTGGTACAAAGCCTCTCTGGAACAAGCCAGAAATTTGTTAATTTTTCAGATTAACGATATTTGGTGGACACGTGTAGATATGGTGTCTGAATGACTGTGACAAATTTAGTGCCATGCGGCTGATAGGTGGCGCTGTAGTAGCAGCACCTAAGTCTTGTCTATCTTTGTATATATTCATGACTGTCCTTTGCATATCTCACAAAACGTTTATCCAATCAGCTCCACACTTGGCAGGTACGAGCAGCCATAACAATGCTGCAAGCAACAATTCTGGAGGCCAAGCAATCGGACGGACGAGCAAGCCCTCCAAATAGGCACAGCACTACTCACCTTAAAAGATAATATATCAGTATATTAACAGCTTTTTTCCTCTGCCAGCAAGTGAGCCATAAAGTCAGTTACTGCAGTAGTAGTACTGCAAAAGTCCGGATGAAATCACAATGTTGTCCCTTTGTGCATTAAATGTATTGTTGGTACATTTTAGTATTGAAATGACAGCCTTAGAGTCTTAGAGTCCCAAGTCTTAGAGTATGTGGGTCAGCGTTTGAGTCAGCAGGGGCATGGAGGCTAAACAAACCTGCCCTGGTAACTGTAGCTTACAAGCCATGAAGAGACAGCGTTTAACGTATCCTCATACTACGAGTTGTATGATAACTTAGGAAAATTTATGCATGCATTTTCCTATGAACGTCCAGCAACATGTAACGCATGTGTCAATTTCCACTCCAGTCTTTTCAAAACGTCTTCACGGGAAACATCTTGTTGGGTTTAGGCAACAAAAAATCTAAACTTATTAATCTATAGCAAGTATGTTTATAGCTATTTAATGTGCTGACTGGCTACTTAGCTAGATCTGTATGCTGTAGCAGAAACAACAGGCAATCAAATTTCACTTGGACATAAACTTGCACCTACAGTACTGTATGGTGTTTTCCTTGCAGGGTGTCCCACTTTTTTTTCGAAAACATCCACACTTGACCTCAGTTATTTTTAATGACGCACTGCGAGGGCAGAGGGGAAAGTATTTACTGATGGTATTGTTAAATTTACCTCCTCTGATAAAGTAGTCATAAACTTTTACGTGTTGTGTGTTCTAACAGAGCTCATTGTGTAACTGATTTACACTTGGATGCTTCTGGGGTTGAAGAGTCCAAACATAAACAGAGAGACTCAGAGTGTTTTCCTCTGAAAAATGACAAACTTTATGAGGCTCCACTGACCTTAACAACCCTAAAAGGCCCCCAAAGCATTTCGCTGTCAGTGGCATTCTGCTGTAAACAAAGAGTTATCGCTGAATCTTCTGAATGTGTTCCCTGCAAATGCCAAGATGAAAACACAGACAACATCTTGCTGAAACTGCCAAACAATAAGCTGATAAAATGCAGCCTGTGAAAAGAGTTATACCATTTCTTTCTATGGTGACACTCAGGCAGCATACATTTTAATCAGCTGCTTTTTTTTTTTTTTTTATGAGACACTCAAAATAATTTGAAGCTTTTAAGCTGTCCAATCAACTACTGAGTCAATGTAATTACACTGACATATTTATAGTATATATGTACATATATAAATAGTAAAATGGCTCATTCTAAAAAGCATTTCCTAAAGTTTTCCTTTTAAATCAATTAGCCTCATGTGAGACTACTTTTTCAGTCCGGACTGAAAGTCTTTACTGCCGTGTAAATGTCAGCTCGTCTGAACTATAAGGTTGAAGGTTAATGTGCCCATTCAATCGCGTATTTGCTCATTGATTAGAAACCTTTCCCAGTGCCTGCCATTGCCCTTCTTTATATTTGCCTACTCGTAGGGGTATTTGTCTGAGGTCTGTTGGCGAGTGCTTTATTTGGCCACAGGCCGACACCACGGCGTTAATGCGTTTGCCTCCCTCGCGACCACATGGATGAATTTAGCCGTCGAGTCGGAGAGTCAGACCAAGGTCTCTTCTTGTCGAAAGAGAAAGGTCAAAGGTCGAGATGAGGGACATGCTACTGACTGCCTGCTCTGTCTCCCTCTATTTATCCACTCTCTGTCTCATTTATATTTAAGGAGAGTTTTCCCACTTAGCCCTCACATCATGCATGACAGTACAATGGATCCTGTTAAAGCCTGTTTCCACTACATGGCCAAAAATATTTGGAGCCGGTCCTGCCAGAGGTCGCTTTTCTTTCCTCAACCACCATCATTTTGGAAATCTAAGTGTCAAAACATACACTATTTTAGACGACAGTAACGTCCAACTTGATCGGCCAGCACAACCTCTTCCAAAACTTTTGGGATAAACCAGCCATAATGCAACTAATGCTTTTGTTAGTGAATGGAAATAAAACTGAGAAAATGAATCCATTAATCAAATATCGATCAGAAAAATAACCAACATTTTTGATAATTGGTTAATCAGTAGCGTTGCTTAATTAAGCAAAAATGGTAAATATTTTCTGGTGCCATCTTCTCAAATGTTACTTTTAATTGAACATTTTGGACAGTTTTTGACCTATCGTAGACGTAACATTTAAATAAAGTTACTACAAGGAACTTTTAAGTGTTTTGAAACAGCTTCAATCTACTACTTATGCCTCTATATTAGAGGTGTTTCGATACCATTTTTTTCCTTCCTGATACCGATTCTGATAAACTTCACTTTACCGATCCCATCATACCAGCATAATTTAAAAAATACAGTTATTATAATTAGATTTATTTAAGAGTTGTTTACTGCTGATCATGTATGGATATGATATGATTACTGTCCTTCTTGTAATATGCTCTTTCATGAGATGCGTAAATTGCTGGTGTTGAAACTGGCAACGCTAGTGCCACCCTACGAAAGGGAAGCCTTTACATACAGTTCATATCGTCCTTTTACCTGTGAAATATTGCCAAATGAGTGACATTTTCCTTGCTCTGACTACCGTTACACTCTCCACTAACACTGATGTTTGTTATCATGAAGGTCACATGACAAACTACCTGCAATCAGTTCTTCTTCGCTGCTCTAAAACACTACTTACCAGTGGCAGCCATGATAAATCCAGGGTGACAACACAGTGAAGGCTACTGTTTCGGAGCAGCAAAGAAGAAATGATTTCCGGTTAATAAATTATGGTGTCAGATCAGTGCATAGATATAGATAACAGAATCTGAATTTTGGGTAGATTCAGACACATTTCCGACACTGGTATTTGTAACCCAACTACTTTGTATGACTTACATAAGTAAACAAGCCCATCACCAAGATTGTTTATTCCTGTGTATTTATTCACAATGCCTGTCATCTGTGTCACCGGGTTCGATTCTGGTAAACTAGACAAAACCATGCAAGTTCACCTGAAACTAATAAAATGAGAGGTTTTCTAAATGGGGATCTGGTGCTCAGAAACCACCGCGTTTGTCCGTAGGGATCGCCAAAACCAGCATAAAAAGAAAGTCCCTCAAAGTAACATTAGTTGCAGCCTTTTAGGGCAGTAAATCGCTGCAGTCAGGTTCCAAAATGTTGTGGGAAGTGTTCCCAGAAGAGTGTGGAGGCTTTTATATCAGCATATTGGCTTTAGGATGAGATGTTCACCATTCACATACAGTAGAGGTGGGTGTAAGTTTCAGATCCATATACTTGGACATGTACTCTGCACACACACTGATGTCATGGTGTGACTTAAGCTTCAGACGCAAACTCAATATTTATCAGCGAGGTATTGATTTCGAGGCTCTTCATCAGCCAGGGGAGACAGCAGGTGAAGGACAGGCTAAAATCAGATGATGGATGACACAGCTAAAGACTCCTAACACTGTTCATCTTTTACAGAGCTCACATGTATTAAACGAAATCTGGGGCAGGATGAGAAATGAGACTACGAAAGGGGGTGGGAGGGGAAATGAAGAAGCACAGATAGAAGTACAGGGATAGAGTGTGAGATAAAGCGTACAGTGAATGCTCATAATGCATTTCTCCATCATGAGGTACTCCAGGAAGTAACGACTGGCGTCTGATCTCAGCAGCAGATTACTGTGACCTCCAGCTTATTAAAAACACATCCTCAGTCGCTCAGGGTCATTCTGTAGCGTCGCAGGCAGCGGTCAACCAATCATTCGAGCTCGATGGCTAACCACATGTAACACAAAAACATTAAGAGGAAGCTGGGAAATGAACAGAGGGAGATCCTGATTGAAACCAGGTAGAAAGAGACTCTAGCGAGACTGTAGCTCAGCAGGATTAGTTAAGTTTGGTCTGTCTGGAGATCTCACTGATGTAAACTGTCAGAAACCACTGGCTACAAGTTAAATTAAATCAGTTCCTCTCCTCTGTTTTTGCTTGAAAGTTGAGCTTAAATTCTCCCATTTCGTGTATTGACAGACAAACTGTACTGACGCTGCAGCTTTTGCGCCTTTTCCTCTGTGACGTGGTGATGTCACCAAGTAACACATTTGCATAATATCTCCCTAGATGCACGTCCGCTAACAAAGCTAGTTAGAGCAGAGCTGGAGAAGAGCCCAACGTTCTCACTCCCAACTCGTCAAATACTGCCATTTGGTAAGTGCCCTTTTTGACGGTGTGAGCAAGGGACGTAGTATTAATAATGTGAGCGTCCGATAAGGGCAGGCAGAAGGGGTGGTGGATGGGTCAAACAAACACAGAACTTTGAACCAGGGTGTGAAATTAAAAGTAGTCTTATTTTGTCACGTCAGTGTCACGTAACTCGTCGCTAACATGTGAGTTGTAAGTATCGTCAGCCCTGTCACATAAGTCGTTAGTAATGTCAGTCCCATGAGTCCAGTGAGTCGTTAGTATCATCAGCCTTGTGAGTCACGTTAGTCATTAGTATTGTCAGCCCCGTAAGTCGTTAATATCGTCAGTCCTGTGAGTCATGTTACTTTTTAGGCACGTGAATCATTAGTATCATCAGCCCCGTGAGTCACATGTTGCCAGTCCCGCGAGTCACATTAGTCGTTTGTGAGTTGTTTAGTATCATCAGCCCCCTGAGTCGTTAGTATCATCAGTCCCGTGAGTACCATGAGTCCAGTGAGTGCCGTGATTCACTAGTCGTGTGAGTTGCTAGTCAGTGAAGTTAACGTCAACCACGACCATTTCCTATCCAAAACTGAGTGGCTGTGTTGCCTAAACCTCACTTCCTGTAATGATATAAAGTAAAAAAAGTGTCGAACATTTAAGCATGTAAACATGTTCTGGTAGAAATCCAACGTACAAGTATGGACCAGAAAATGAGCGCAGGAGTGCCTCTTTCATTCAATTTGATCTGTTTCATCTGTTTACACGCAGGCTAATTCACAGTCATTAGCTGACTGCTGCTGATGGACGGCTGTGAAGTGGCTGCTGTAACAACAACCTCAGAGGCGGGACTGCACACAAATATACAAACAAATACACATATGATCATTCAAAAGCTTACATGTGCACATGAAGGCATGAAACCTTGGTCCTGATGTTTCAACACACCCTTCAATTCATCCGTTCAGCTCTAACTGTTTGCAGAAATGATATGCAAACAATAACACGCCTCAGCATAAGATCGGATGAGCCCCCCCCCCTCGGGTCTGGGCTGATCTTCTGAACAATTGAGGAAAAACACTAATTCTCTGCATGTGGCTCTACATCCACAAAGACCAGAAAAGCCCTGAAGCAGGGAAGCTTCCTTTACAGTAAACACATAAACTTAAGTTCAGGGAAATGCTGGTTTTTACCGCTTTTGGCTCATTAGCTTTCACCATAACATTGCTTGTCTTTATAGATGATTTTTCCGTTGTTTTTGTTGAGGAAACGTCACTTTAAATGCCATTTTTTGAAAAGTAATTCCAGAATTTGGTTGGCACTTTGACAGGCTAATCCCTAATAAGCATCAAATATCATGAATCATCTCTAAATCTAGTAGACATACAGATCTCTGACCAGAACTGTCAGAAAGATTTAATGAAAATTTAAGAAGAAGAAGAAGAAGAAGATATTCCTTTATTAGTCCCACAGTGGGGAAATTCAGTTTTACACTCGGTGGTCCAAAGAAAACAGAAATAGTACATATACATGTCAATGGAGAGATGGGGGGGGGGGGGGGGGGTTAATAGCTCCTATTAACATAAAAAGTTATTCAATGTGACTTTGAATGACATTAAAAATCATGTTGTCACAAAAACAGCCCAAATAGCTCTGTAGCAGCAGGGAAATGATAGATTACAGAGTAACTGGTACGCGCCTTCAAAAGAAAACCAGCCAGGCCAGCCATTTAGGGCAGACTGGTGGCAAGAAAAGGACATCAAATAACACATTTATATTCATAACGCCACCTCTCATTTTCAACTTTGGCTGTTTGTCGATAGATGGGATTTTCAGAACATATATCATTGGTTTGGCAGCTGTCTACAGACATTTCATTTTTGTCCCCCATACAATATATGCTGGGAAGCAGGTCTTTCATTTTATCAGGCCAAAATCTAAACAGGGAAAATTTATTGCAAATTACATCCCCACAACTCTTTAGATGTGACTTAAACGATGTGTTTAGTGTAAGTTGGGTTGGCAGCCAGCAGGTTCCAGTTGCAATGATGCACAGTGCGTTGGCACCTTGACCACTTCCAGCGTCTGTGATACCAGGGGCCTCTGGGTGAATGGGGAGCCGGCCAGACATTTAATCGATATCTGGACCTCTTCTGTTGAGACACATATCAGCTTTTGGTTGCTGTGGGACCCCAGTGCAATGACAAACCCCTCAACACCGCCTCTGGGTTGAACAATAACATGTTCTGAGAAAAGGATATTTTTTTTGTTTATTTTTCCTTCCATACGGCAGCTCCAAGGTGCAGAACACAACCTTAGACTAAACTAGGGATGTGACGATACCACAAATTTAGTAGTTGATATCAATACCAGTGAAATTCAACCATTCTCAATACTCATCTTGATATACGGCGGCACAATATATAGTTTTCTTTTTGTCATGGCTTGTCAATTTGTGTGAAGCATCAATTTGTTGTATTTTTGCAGCATACTGGAAGGCAGGACTCAGTATCCTGTAATATCTGTTAATTAATCACAATATAGTGACAATATATAATATTGCATCATTGCATATTGCATACTTTCCTCATATTGTGCTGCCTTAATTTGATAACATGGCAAAAAACAAGAACAAAACAATAAATCCCACTTGAATGTACACTCCTTTATTACCGTGTGCATACTGTTTTTTGCAAATTTATTAACCGTGATAATAATCTGCCTGAAGTTCCTTGCCAAAAACTCCATTTTATGAGAGTAAATTTGACCACATTATGATAATGTTATAATTTCCCTTCACCCATTACTCATGTTTACTGAATAGAGCTTGACTGCAGCAAGCTCCATACAGCTGTTAGCTCTGTGATTTAGCCAAGCAGGACTACGCTAAGCTAATGTTACACGCTCTCCTCCTGCCGATTTCAACACGGATTTGTTGTTCATAATGTAGCATTATCAGAGAAACTTTCTACCGTCCCCAGGACGAAAAGACCTTGTTTGTCTTGAGCGTTGATCCTCAGTATTGTAGAAAAACAAGTACCGTCTTGTTTTAAGAATTTGGGCATCGACTTGGTACCGAAGCAGGTATCGTGGTATCCCTAGACGAAACACAACAAAACCCCAGAACATTACAGTTGTCAAAAATGTTTTGTTTTCTCTTTTGTTGTTGTTTTCCTCAATTTTGTAATTATGTTTTGTTCAATGCTGTGTTTTGCACCTCAGGGCCACCATACTTCTCTGACATCAGTTACAAATCCCCTGATTGACTGTCGTTCATAATGATTTCACAGTTTTACATCGCTCGCTTATCATCCACTCCAGCCCCACCTGTTCCAGAAAAGGACCTGTTTATTACCTTTGTGTCATGGTATGAATAACATATTCATAATAAAACTGCTCACACTAATTTACTCTCCATCTAATTAAAGCATTCTGGGAGAATGGCCTTTAAATGAGACTCAATTACCTCTTTATGATTTTAGGGCTCCTCTCGCCACCTGACAAAAGAGCTCTCGCATAAACACCTTTTAATGGTCATAAACAATAAGAATTCCCTCCATAACAAACAGCATTCATCACATTTCTTGGACAGGGCATTGTTAAAGGGGATGTAATTTTAATACGACGCCTCAGTGATAGGAACAGAGCGTAATGCATTTCTGTAGCTCAGCAATCCCAAACAGGTGACAGAGCGCTTCAGCAAGATGGGCCCACATCTGACGAGCATTCAATCTCAGTGACAGTGAGCAAATAATGCATGTTGGGAGGAAGGAGACAAAAGACCCATCAGCCTAAAGGGCGGAAATTATAGAGAGCATCCCTCTCTGGGCAAGAAGTGGTTGATACTCGGCTGTACGAGCAGCCACTTTCTACTCCTCGCACTTTGTTCGTCAAAGACAAAAGGACAGGGAGGGAAACGCATAATATTACAACCACAAACAGACACAATCATGCACAGTTATACATAACAAATACCTGCACTTAATAGAGACACCGCATGCTTGTAGACCAGCCAATTTACTGCTCACAAACCACAGACTTTGATCTGTTGTGCCCATTAAATTGATGCGTTGCAGTCTTCTGGATCATAACATGTATACACTTTACGACCTCCCTTGACATCACGATGCTTGTTCTTGCTAGACTGTGCAGGAAAACACAATTAACTTCCACAGTGCAGGACATACCAGACATGTCTCTAGTTACCTGGGCAGAGTTTCCCACTTTCGCTGGCTCCATTTACAGGACACTCATACAAAGGCTGCTGTTACACCTTGCAATTCATCACCACGTAGACTCAAAGCAAGCCTTTGTTCTTGGCTCTGTGCTGAGCTCTGGGGGAAACTCTTTGCTAGTAAGCATTGGCGAGGAGACAGACACCTGAACACCTGGCACAAACTAAACCTCACTTACCAGAATCACTTGGTGACTGGCTTTGTTGGTTTGGCTCACTTTTGTCGAATCAAGCATGTTTGATCGAGTCAAAAGGAGACAAAGAAGCAGTAAACAGGACAGAGATGAAAATGTGCTGCGAGCGCAACTCCCATTATGAATGAGCTGCCAACTGGCCTCCTGTTTACAGCTTCGGGATGAGCTCAGCGCCCAGTTAGGAGGTGGACAGCTGGAACAAGTTTGTCCAAAACAAGGATCACCCTGACCTCCAGAAACCTTTTGTTGCTTCTGGGAAGAGTCCTTTATCCTCTCATTCCTGGCAGCCCTGATTCCTGAAGGGCCGAGTGATGAACAGCAAAGCCGAGCAGGGAGCCTTACAGATGTATTACAAAAACTGTGTTGAGTCTTCATGACTCATTTGAGGACAAAATTAGCCAAAACAAGTCGCAGAACAATGCTGACCATTCTCTTTCCAAGAGTGACAGATGACCAGCTTTATTTCCTTGAGGCTACTGGGCCCAAAATCTGACTCCATCTCTGTGGCATTTAGTGTTTCAAAACTTCACCATTCAATCCACCAAAAAGTCCCTCCAAGTTTATATAGAACAATATGTTCACATGACAGCAGCAATAACCGGTTTATGCATCCTGGAGATTTCTTCTGTCCATATGAATTATAGCTGTTGGTGGCAAACAGAAAACAACTTTGATGGAGTCATCAAAGTCCCAATCTATTCTCAGCCTGCTCACACAGAAACACACTTGTGGCTGTAAATCTTTTCATTTCCACCTAAAAATGCCCCGGCGCGTCAAAGCGCTGCACTGTGAAGAGCCGTTGCCGCGGGGCATGCTTGTTCTTTGTCAGGATGAGTTTTGTGGGGAAAGAGAAACTTCTGGACAGGGGACGTGGAGACATTTTCCGGGCAGAGTAACAAAGGCAGCGCTGTTGGACCTACAGCAAGGAAAACACATCAACGTCTGCGAGGGTTCGCTTGGCCCAGCTCAAAACGCCGTTTGAACATACTCGAGTGGGTGCAGCATTAGCAGGCTAATCCTGGCAAAGGCTACATGTCGCACCAGGTTGGAGCAACAACTGTATGTTATACAACCACAATTGATGGCGTTTCAAGTGAGCCTGCTGTTAACATGATAAACAGTCCAAAAAACAGATCAATGTGAGTGGTTAGCGGGCAGGTTAAATGTAATTGCACTCACTGAAATAAATTAAGATGTTTTGCATTTTGCTGACTCGATCTACCTAAAATAACAGGGAAATCAGTGACAGGTACAGTAGCCTCGCATTTCTTTACAGCGCTGTGTCAGCACTACACAAATGCCTGGCTCCGCACATTATCTGGTATAGGAAGAAAACACTTTTTTAAACCAATCACAACTGTCTTGAGCAGCGCTAAGCACAGGATGCAGTGACGGTGCCCTCGCAAAATACATGGCGGAGATAGCGGAAGGGGAGGAGAAAGCCGGCCGAAATAGGCGGAGCGACACGGCAACAGGCTACAAGTCAGTCACATGAAGCTATAAGCTGCCCGACACTTGTGGCTGCGTTATAGATGTGCTACAAATAAAGCTGAGCTGGTCTTTTTCAGCGTTCCAATGACGCAGCAAAGAGTAAATAAATCAGACATTTTTGTTTCGCCCTGCTCTGTTCTGCCTACAAAAATGCAGTTAACCAGTTCCCAGTGCTATAACATAACTATGTTGACAAGTGCACAACAACGTAGCAGGTAGGGATGCTTATTTTGATAAATTTACTTTACGATAACTGACCCTCGATAACCGATTATTAACCTTAACCGACAACATTTGTGCCTCGCATGCAGCAGTGCGCCAGCTGCAGTATATGAGCACAACAGACAACAGTTCACCGTCAGGAGAGTTACTGTAGCAGCCACGGTGCTGCGTTCGCTGTCTGCAGTTCACCGTCAGGAGAGTTACTGTAGCAGCCACGGTGCTGCGTTCGCTGTCTGCAGTTCACCGTCAGGAGAGTTACTGTAGCAGCCACGGTGCTGCGCTCGCTGTCTGCAGTTCACCGTCAGGAGAGTTACTGTAGCAGCCACGGTGCTGCGTTCGCTGTCTGCAGTTCACCGTCAGGAGAGTTACTGTAGCAGCCACGGTGCTGCGTTCAATGTCTGCAGTTCAACGTCAGGAGAGTTACTGTAGCAGCCTTGATGCTGTAACTTTTTTACACTTTACTAATGGGTTTATTATTTTTTTGTTTTGTATATTGGACCTAAATATTTTATGTTTTTGTGTCAATAAATAAACTAACTAACCCAACAAAATAATATAGTATGACACTCACCTTGGCCTTGGAAAGTAAGCTAGCTAGCTGGACATGAGTAGAGCAGACAAAAACACTCCATCCCTGACATTTTTGATCTTGTGCTTTGGGTTTTGGAAAGGCTAAAGAGGAAAACACCCTTCAAACTCTTATGCAGAGTATTTCTCTTACCGAAGCCCAATGTACACTGGCTCAGCATGTGAATCCAAAGATTTCTGTTGCTAAACCAGGAGGGGTTTAGTGAACGGTCAGTTCAATATTTCAAAATGAAATACTGGCACAGATGCCAAAACAATACTTATTCAATAACTCACTTTGCAAGAAACCCTCCAAAAGCCAGTATTTATTTTAACCAAATAAGACAAACTTCTGAAGTGTTTCCACCAGACCTTTATATCTGACAAGAGAATATGTAAACAGGAATCTGACCAAACCTTCAGGGCCAAATTTCAATCTGGACTAAAGAAGTACAGAGGTTTGGAACTCAGCCCTAAAAACAACATGCCGATCCTGCATTTGTATATTTCACTCGCTGCGATGTGAATTCAAAAATATAAGAGTAAAGAAAATGGCAGCGAAAGGAAGTGCATGGGAACTGCCGGACAGAGTGTGAGAGAGAAAACTTTCACACACAGTTGCACATACAGGCAAAGGCATGTAGCAGCATGCCGTAAACCCTGTGAGTGACACTTGCTTTGTGGGACAAAGCCAAGCCGGCAGTCCTGCTGAGCTCAGGATATGAAGGCCGCTTTAGGGTGGGGTGACAAGCTCCTCCGGCACCTTATCTTCTTTCAGCATGACTGGACGGCCCGCAACACCACACTCTCTCCCCTCCTTCATGATACCCATGCATGTACCACTTTGTTCCCCTTCGGAGCGCCGCCTCTTTCAACTTCCTTCAGCGAGCCCGTCAAATCTTTGGTTTCTTCACATCATTTTGGCGCAGGCGCCGCATGGAAAACAGGCAAGGCGCCGTACGTAATATTCACATTTGCAGACGCTATTATGATGCACAGCAACAGTATGGGCACCTGCGTGGGTTTGTGCGTTGAAAAAACGGTAGAGTTCAAAATCGAAGTCACTCGCTGTTTTCTTAAAGTACAAAATCATAGTTGTTCTGCAAGTAATTTCTGTCTTTCCACCATCAGTCACAAAACTCCTCTCCAACAGGTCGGCGGATGAAGCATGAAATCACACCATCTGTGTTTCACAGCCAACAGGGACCCTGTTACAGGCCACACAGCTGAGTGCCAACCAGCCAGCCGGTTTATACAACATGTTACCCATAAAATTCAGCACTGTGAACTTTAGGTTACTGTCATCAAATACCTGGCACTTTGTGGTGTGGAGCAAGACTATAATGTAGGTGCCAGGGTTTAACTCCTCTAAAGCATGCTGGGATCTAATGAGACGATAAAAAGATCCTGCTTGAAAGACAGTTTTACCCATAATTCCACTGTCCAGCAGTCCTCAACATATACGCAAGACAAAAAGGATGTATTTTACCTATTTTACATACTATTTTATAAAGGCCAACCATGAGGTTTTTCCTAAACCTAACTAAGTGGTTATATTGCCCTCTGCTGGTAGGATACTGCACCTTCGTACACGTGTAATATTCATGCCTTGACGGGGCAAAGTGTGACACTGACAGGCGGGTCTATTTCATACTTCGGCATGATATCGGGTTGAGTACATCGATATTTCCTGTGCAGCTGCATCTAGTTTGACAGGAGAAGGTGAATATAAAGGGAACCGAAACAGTCAGCCCGTCACATTAAAGCACTTCACAGAAGCTTTATTTTGCACCAATGTTCAACTATCATACAGACAGAAATCCATCAGAGACATATATTAGTTGATCAAAAGGTAAATCTGCATCCAAATGTAGTGCGAATTTTAATCAAATTCCCAGAAAATCATCAATATAAAATGTGAACTGATGCACATTTACAAGCATGTTTAAATCACACGCTTCATGCACATCATGATTACACATTGTCCCATTTTGTTTTAACCAACTTTTATATATACAGTGTTAAATATTTTTGCTGTACTTATTTATTTTCCCAAATTTACAGCACGTGCACTCACAAATTGAAACTGTACATAAAACATACAGCACTACTTGAAACACTAGCTATCAGGTACACTTTCATTGCTTTGTGGAAATACTATATAATAATAAATATCTTGAATTCAGCCAGCAAGCATGCCATCATTTTCATTTTCTTTTATTAGATATATATGATTTAAACATCTCCCTGCATTTTTTTGTTGCCATCTTTTCTTTTTTGTCTTTTCACTGCAGCAGTTGCCAAATGCCGCCACTATTTCCTGGCATTCCTGGTGCAACTCGCCCTCGTGCCCTCGCTGTCATACAGTATAAATAAACAAACACCACAAAACCGCAGAAAAAAAGCACTAATTTGTATACGGGGCTGTGTTCAAGTATGTTTGGCATACTGCTATAGACGAGCAAATGATTGATTATAACAGGAAATAACAAACAGATGCAGAAGCAAATGAGGCAGACAAACCGAAAGTAGATACTGTATTACACCAACTCCCTCACCAACACTTCGTCACAAAATGACTCCTGGCTCTCCAGAAAATATAACAGCGTAAGAGCATCCAAGGGAGGGATTTTCCTTTCATATTCATATCATTTATTTATCCTTATAGAATAACCTATGCTTTATCATCGCTCACTACACTTCAGAGTGTAATATCTATATTTTGCAGCTGTAATTCTTTTCTCTTGTGACCCACAGCTAACAGGGGGAATTGCTGTTTTCTAAGCCTTTTCCCTTTCCTTGTTATCCCCCCAGACGCAAAAGAAAAGCCAACTCCTCCCACCTAAATAAACCCATTTTATTCATTTCACCCCTCGGCTGATGATGTAGCATCTCTTATAGGGCAGCATCCCTTAGAGGAGTCAACAGGAGAAGCAGATAACAGCCTGGCTGTGGTCTACTGGCAGCTTTGCAATCATCTGCAGCAAAGGGATGTTTATCACGAATGGAAAACGCTCGTCATCTCTCATTGAACCGCTGACGTTCAGATGTGTAACACTTGGTAACGAGGCAGCTGCTCCTCTGACCTTTTCAAACTTGCTAGATGGGCCAGATTCAGAATTTGGCTGCGCTGAATAAACCAAATAAAATCACACAGAGTAAAACAAGCCAGAGAGTGATTGCTGATAACTCCGGTGGAGCTCTGCAACAAAAGGAGCTTTTCAAGCACATGAAAGACAATGAGGAAAAGCTAAAGAGGAGCTTAACAGCGCTGGGTTTCATTAACTAGTGGCCTCTTTGCTCTTTGTCTCTGAGCCTATTGAACTCTGTGTGCCGCTCCGGCCCTCTCGAGCCTTCAAACTGAGCTTTTTCCCGGAGAAAAAGGGGCAGGGAGCTCAGCGGCGAGGGCCAGGCGTGACTAATGTAGGAGCCTGGTGCTGCTGTTGCATGCTGGTCCGGGGGACGACCCTGCCTCCCTGCCTCCGCGATGTATGGCACGGCCCACTGTAGCTGCATACAGGGCAGCACATAAACCCCAGCGGCCGCCGCCACCGTCGCCGCCCCTCCTTGTCTCTCATGCCGCCCCACCCCCGTCATCCATTCATGGCAGATCCTTTCAGCAGGTCATTCAGAGGGCCAATAAAGAGGCTAACTCATTCTGCCCCTTCTGAAATGTGCAATGTCAGAAAGAGGCAGAGACGGGGAGGGGAGGGAGGGCAGATTCCAAGAGGGCTTACAATCCCTTCTCTAAAGTAGACTGAGCCGGACCTCCCATTTTGTTCTCCGCAGACCGTTTATGTCGGGAATCATCCTTTCAGTACGACAAAGAGAAGAGAGCTACATGGCAGCATCTGTCATGAAAAGGGATGAGGTTTGATATCAAATCTGAATCCTTTCAGATACTTATACAAATCTTTTTAGGTTGTTTGTTGGGAAATGAAGGTATCACTTAGAAATATAAAATATGTACTGAGTATGTGCAGTATCATACCTTTAACCACTGAGACTCTGCTGCATGGAAAGAGTGAAGGGCTTTCACCACATATTTTCTCACTACTGACATTTATCAACCCTGTCCAGACTCAGTTATCCTTACCAGTGCTTTTCTCTGTTTCATTTTCCACGGATAATACCCCCTCAATATAGGCGGGATTCCCAGCTGATCGCCACAGCGGCGCCACATGACGGTGCTGTGACATCATCTTCAGCAACACTCGCTGAATCCTTTCATCAGCAACCAAACGAAGGAACGTCTGCACTTCATCAGCTGCACAGTGTAGAGGACACGGTGTATTGGGCCGAGGGAATGAAAAAGATGGTCGCTATTGAGGGTAGCGTGGCTTAAAGGTAACCTGCAAGTTGCGAAAACTCTCATGAAACTCGCTACCTAACCCTAACCTTTCAAGGTCAAAGCCTTAACTATTTGAGGTCAATGCCTAACCTCAACCGTCTCGATCAAATGGCGGGTTTGTGCAGGATGTCCCGTGTCGTGCACCGTGTCTCGGTGTCCTGGCAGTGTGTTACCACCTTCTAGCATCGGCTCAGCTCTCGTGGAACCTCGACCAAGGTGATACCAAAAAAAAGTAACAGGTACTATCCACAACTTTTGTTAATGGAGAACCAAACCAGAGCGAGTTGAGTTGAGTTGAGCCGTTGCCGTGCCGTACCATGCAGTGGAAATGCAGTATTAGGCTTAGCAGAGATGAGATGTTGGGTTAGGGATAAGGTTCAGGTAAGGGGAAATACAGTGGTTACATGCCATTTGAGAAACCGTCATTGAAAACTGTTTAGAAAAGGGCAGACACATATAAAAAACATGTAGCAGGTGATTGGATGAACCATTTGTCAATCAAAAACATCGTCCCCATTGAGAAAAGCCTTTGCAGCATCAGCCGTTGGTTTGAACGAACAGTCGCCTCTCTGTGTCATCACAGACACTTCAGCCATGTAGCTGCCAGTAGCTCCTCGCAGGATGCTGATTGGTCCATGCTCTGGCTTTGACGGACACAAATACATTACTTGAAGCCTGACAAGATAGATTTTCATGTGATATGTGATCCTGTGATCAGCTGCTGTGCAAAGTAACTTTTCCATCTCAGCCAAGCACAAAAAAAAATTGCGATATTTCGACATTCCAGTATTTTTACTCAGGTTTTTTTGGGGGTGCAAACTTAACACACGAATTTGTATACATCATCAGTTCCTTTGCAGACACCTGTAGTGTCAGAGGGAGGCAACTGTGGCTAATGAAAGATTCAATAGGAGATTTACTGGCTCTAGGGCCATTAAGCAACCAGGTATTTTACTTGAAAGTGGATCTAAGGTCCCAGCTATCTGAACCACTGTCATGAAGGTCAAACTTCAGAGCCAGTCTGCATGTTTCTCTGCACCTCACACTCATACATGAGTGTGATTGTATGATTACAAAGGTGGCTGCTGGCAGAATGATGGATGAGGGGGCTGGAGACGTCCATACCGCTGCCTGTGAGCGGATTAACCCTCTACCAACCAAAAGAAACACAACTCTGAATATCCACAACAAATTAAATTCCACACACAACCACAATCTTAGCACATTAACAGCCCTCAGCGCAGGCTTTTAAATTAGACCGCATCATTACACGAGGCAAGACTTTCTCTCTCACGCTCTTTCATTCCCCTATCGCACATGCTGACACACTCCAGACTCTAGTGGAACATCTCTTTTTCCACTCCGGGAGAAGCACCGGAGTGGAAATTAACCCCTAATTTTGTGAGAGTGCCACTGGTGAGTATCACTGGGTGAGCATCACAGAGCCACAGATTGAAAGCTTATTAAAAAAAATAAGAAAAATGACGCACCGAGCACACAGGATGTTGAGTAATTTCACCCAGATGTGCTTCACAGCTCATCTAACTAATAAATGCAGCCGGTCTTTTCACATCTCAGCCTCTGCTGGAGCTGCCGAGACACTTTCTAAGAGCCAGGAAGCTTTTCTAGTCGTGAATGGTGCGTTATTATTTTATTCCTAGAGTGGAAGAGTCCACCTGTGCTCTATTAATAAAAGCCTTTCTGAGGAAGGACAGGGGGCTGCTCCTCACAGCAGAGTCGAGGTCAGTCCACGACAAGGGAAGCACCCAGTGTCTAAAAATACTGTCCTACATACTAAATGTGTCCGGCTCAAGCACAGGAGATGGAGAGATGAAGCCCTTTTCATTTATGGATGTTGGTGTTTTGAGGAGTTCCTGTGAAACAAGCCTCATTCTGATAGTTTTCCCGCAATGAACACATACAAGCCATTGTTTTCTAGTGCAGCAGCCCAGCAGATTGATTGAATTCATAAATAAGACGGAGTACGACTGTGTGAAACTAAAAAATGTGCGCGAATGGCCACAAACGGCCGATAACATCTCTCCCAAACACAGCCATACATTCCAGTAACTCTGTGCGCTGCACACACACACACACACACACAACACACACGGGTTTAATTTACAGTCACTGTCAGCGGCCGAACATTTCTCTAACCACTATCTGATACGTGATGAAAATCCGCTGCCAGCAATAAAAGCTCTGGGAAACAAGAGCTCGTCTGTGCGAACGGGGCCAATGTTGGCATGAACTTGTTCCACCGAGCTGCGATGGACTAGATTTGAGATTAATGGACTTTGTAGGTGCACACGCTGAGGCTTTACAGTAGGGCATATTGTTCACACTGGAGTCCCCATCCACCAGTTATAATCAAGGACACCAAGATGGACAGGTATCCGGCGTTACCTCTGCAGGACTTAACCAGAAAAAACACCTGCACTCTGCAGTGAATCATCTCAAATCTGCAAAAAGTTGCCCAAGGATGTTCCAGGTCATACCAGAGAGAAAAATCTCATGTATAAATAAGACAGAAGACACCAACAAAAGACATTTTCAGAGGCAGTTTGAGATTCCCATACCCTGCACTGATTGCTTTGACTGTATCACCACAATAATGAGCTCATCCTCAGGGGAAATGCATGTGCAAAGATAAGAAAAAGAAAGCTCAAACATGTAGTAATTGTGAAAATATGATAATTAGAATAAAAAAGTCTTTGATCCAGACAGAAGAAAAGAAGTTAGTAGGTCATAACGTCCTTCTTTACATAGATTGCTCCAAAAAAATAAGGTAATGGAAGAGAAACAGCCTTCAGGGTGTCTGTCCTCTCCCTTTTTGCACATTTCAATAAGATTAAATGCAACTGCAAATGCTGTATTTCAGCATAAAACAGTCATTCTCGTGCAAAAACAACGCGCACTCCACCTGTGTGATAGTGCCATGTTTTGCACACTCAGGTCTGGTTGTAGTGTTTTAAGGTGCTGCTTCTTACCGTTACTGGCTGTGATCTCGGCTCGGGTTTCCCCCACACACCGCAAAACTAAAACAACTCCAACGAGAAGGTCGAACGTCTTCACACCCGCCATATCCAAGTTCCACCGGCAGTTTCTCCTCAGTATCCCGGTCTCCGTCCTCCTCGTGCAGCGGTACCGCTTCCCCGCGGACTCCGTAATAACTCCCCCTGCCTCTCGTGCTGCTTTTAAAAACGGAAACCTGCCTGCGCTGCGCTCGCTGCACTGAGCTGCTTTTGTTGTTCCAGCGTGTGCCACACTGCGCGCTCCTGGAGAGAGTGGAAACGCGCTCTCCCTAACAGGTCTCCACCACCACAATACAAAATAAACAACTACAGCAGAAGAAGAAGAAGAAAAAAGTTCTCCACTTAAATGTTCATCCCAGTCCGACGCACTGGTCTCATCCACTGGCCGGAGGCGCTGTGTGTTGTAGGCGAATGCGCTCCTGGAGAAGACAGTGCGCTCCTTCCGTCATCAGCTCCTCGGAGCCAATGGCTTCTTCTTCTTCTGTTTGATGCTCTCTGTGTGTGTGCAGCAGCAGAAGAAGAAGACAAAACACGCACACAAAGCGTTTCTCCAGCTGCCGGGGAGACAGTGACGGGTTTTGCCTTGGGATATTATCCGCACCGTGTCTGACAAGCGGCGTTGGAGTGATGTGGGAAGATGCGTTTGGGGGCTTCAGGAGCCGCTGCTGGGGGCCTCCTGCTTGCCAGCAGACAAAAGATGTTCAACATACGGGAGTCATTCCTCACAGGGATTTGTTTGTATTACATATGAAAGCTTTACTAAACGATAGACGTGAGGTTAAGGTTTTATATGAGCTGATAAGAGGTCAGATTCTGTGCAAGAAGTTATAATTATTTTTGTTCTTATGAGACTATTTTACTTATTGAGTGTCCCTGTGCTCTGTTACACTCTCAATGATTATCTATCTATCTATCTATCTATCTATCTATCTATCTATCTATCTATCTATCTGTACAGACAGGTGATTGAACTGTGAGGGCGCCCTCTTCAGGTGTAACTTATAACCTTTCTGGTTTGTAGACTGTTGGCTTTACTTCCTACAGACCTCACTGCTGTATAACAATAATTATAATAATTGCAAACTCAACAAAAATCATTTCCTTACAATATTTCCTTTGACCCCACTGAAACTCAATATGGAGAAAAATAATGAGGTGATAACCATTTCCCTTTTTTCCACAAACTGGGTAAATGAGCAAAAATCCTTGTTATTACAGGAAATAACGAAATATCTCAGGTATGTTATATTTGCTATATATTCCTTTTGCATTACATAGTGATGATACTTGTGTTTGGGGTCAGATGGATCAGAGGCGTCTGACTTCCTGTTAGACTTCTTAAAAAAAATCCATCCATCCAGCTGCAACTGCTTATCCCGTTCGGGGTGACTGGGTCTGGGTGAGGGCGGGGGACGTTCTGGACAGGTTGTCCATCGCAGGGCTGACACATAGAAACAGATGCTCACATTCACACCTATGGGGAATTTACCCGCATGTTTTTGGACAGTGGGAGGAAGCCGGAGAAAACACGTTCACACGGGGAGAACATGCAAACTGCATGGATTCGAACCTGCGACCCTGTTGCTGTGAAGCGACACCACCGTGCAGCCCCCTCTTAAAAAATCAAAAAAACCAAATCCAGGAAGATCTATTAAGGATTTCGTAGAGCTGCGTAAGAAGAAACAAGTCAGCACAAGTCTAGGGCTGTCAAAGTTAATGCAATGATAACACCAATTTGTTTTAGCACCATTAATTTAGTTAACAAATTAATAAAATCAATGTTTTGGAGGTTGTAGCAGGCTCAGTTTTAAAGCTAGTGAATATACTGTTATCACATGAAACTAGAAAACCTAAAGAATCCACCGGTACCAACCATGCCATCCCAGTTTGTCCGCAAGAACGCTAAACAATGCTCCAAACTAAACTAAACCTCTGACCTCTAAATATGTGAGTGAAAATGGGTTCTATGGATATCCACCAGTCTCCCCTTTACAGACACGCCCACTTTATAATAATCACATGCAGTTTAGGTCAAGTCATAGTCAAGTCAGCACTCTGACACACTGACAGCTGTTGTTGCCTGTTGGGCTTCAGTTTGCCATTTTATGATTTGGTCATGTTTTTATACTAAATGTAGTACCTGTGAGGGTTTCAGGACAATATTTATCAGTGTTCTGTGTTGTTAATTGATTTCCAATAATAAATATATACATGCATTTGTATAAAGCAGCATATTTGCCCACTCTCATGTTGATAAGAGTATTAAATACTTGACAAATCTCCCTTTAAGGTACATTTTGAACAACTTAAAAAAATGTCAGATTGATTATATTAACTGTTTAACAGCCCTACACCAATCACGTACTGTATATAGTGCATATGAAAATTGCATTTCACAATGTTTTACAACAAACATAAGAGTAGTTTTCTGCAACAGATGTTTAAGCAATTCTCATAAAATTTGAAAAAAACTTGAAAGTGTTAAAGAGGGTCAGGGGTCTCCAGGACCCAAAACAAAACAACAAGGTTAGTGGATGGACGGGAATGTTGAAAACTCCCATTTAAATTACTCCTCGTTTCCTTCGCTGGTTGTGTGCTTTAGTTTTTTTTTTTTTCTCAACGGCAGCGGCCGGAGATTGAGGAGGGAGAAGTTGGAAACCCCTCATGAGAGAACACTTCTTTTTTTTCCTTCGTCATTGCTTAGTTTGTGCTCATTTTGCACAGGAAGGATAACTTGGACCACATCCTTGTTCCAATTAAGACATTTGCTGTGGGAATTCAGGAGCTACACCACAAGTCATGGAAAAGCTGAAAAAAAGAGACTCTTGCATGAAGGAGCACTTTTATAATTTACTTGGCTGCGTATTGAACATGGAGTTTTTTGCACTAATGGATTTTCAAACTTTTTTAGTGGTTAAAAATGTAATAAATGTCATCAAAATCCAAACGTGAGGGCACTGTGAATGTGTGACAGCACACCAGTCTGGCTCCCAAATGAAAACGGATCAATGAACGGCAAGTACATCACGAGCTTTGTCAGTAATTAGTTATTCCCTAGATTGTCTTCACTGGCCTCTAAAATTCATCAGTCCCATTATCTTTACAGGTGACTGCCAACAAAGTGGCTGCAGCAGTGATTAGTTTCTGCACAAAGTGAATGCAGCAGCTGCTTTGTGCCAGATCCAGTGTCAGTGCAACATGACCTGAAGAAGAGCACTTCAGTTTGTCTCTTTTTCTGTTTAATATCTCAAGTCAAGTCAAATGTTTAAGGAAAATGCTATGCTAAAGATTTTCTGAAAAGGACACAGAGAAAGAGAGCACATATCAAGATAATTAATGGTATAATTCAAATTAAAATAAAATAAAAATAGAATATTAACCTCTATCTCCCCACCTAAGGACTTGCCCTTACTCTAAAAGGAAGCAGAGAACATAATAAACTGCATTAATTCAGTTTAAAAAATCATATTTTTATAATCATATTTTTATAAAGAACAAAAAAACAGGGTTCAAGTTATAATAATGGTCCAAAAATATTGTAAAAAGTTAAATATACAAAATATTTAACATGAATTGCATGATTGATCCATAGTTAATTGTGATAAATCACAAATGAATTGCACACTTTATCTGTTCAAAATGTAGCTTAAAAGGAGATCTGTCACTATTTACTACTCTTATTAACATGGGAGTGGGCAAATATGCTGCTTTATACAAATGTATGTATATATTTATTATTTGAAATCAATTAACAACAGAAAAAAAATGACAAATGTTGTCCAGAAACCCTCACAGGTACTGCATTTAGCATAAAAAATACTGTCAAATCATACTGTATGTACGAATAGAGCCCATTTTTATTCACGTCTTAAGGTCAGAGGTCAAGGGACCCCTTTGAAAATGGTCATGCTAGTTTTTCACTGCCAAAATTTAGCACAAGTTTAGAGCGTTATTTATCCTCCTTTAAGACAAACTAGTATGACCTAATGGTACTAATGGATTCCTTAGGTTTTCTAGTTTCATATGATGCCAGTATCTTCACTCAAGCTTTAAAATTTAGCACGCTACAATCTAAAAAAACTCAAGTTGCATTCATGCATTAAAGAAATCAGTGGCGTTAAAACAAATTTGCGTTAATGTGTTATTATCACGTTAACTTTGACAGCACTAACATACACAAATATCCCATCAGCGTGGCTCTCACAGTATGTTCCTCTTCTCCTGTGGATATTAAAACTGCACATTGCAGGTACAATCTCCATCTTGTCGATTATGCCAATATAAAGAACCTGAAGGCTCTTATTGCAGTTATTTGTCCCAGCCTCGAGGATGTGGCATTTAGGGACAACCTCCTTGCCCAGATTTCAGAAGTAGAGGAAGCGAGTTACGTGCTTTTTATTTCACTTCCCTCTAAAATAGCTCTAGGAGACGTTGTTAAGATCATAAGACTCAAATAAATATCTGCTGACAGTGCCTGTCCATGATAGTGTCATCCACTTTTGCACATAAATCTCGAATCACCCTCAGCGTGATCACACACCTCCTTTGTACCCGCAGGGACGTATATCAAACGTCTGTACAGCCAACACACACAACCCCACCCAGATGGACATAAAAATATGCTACCTCGTGATGTATTTCCGTCATAAAAGATTATTGTTGACAAATGTAGTGCAGCCTTTTAAACCATAAAGCGTCTTTCAATCAGATCATGCAGTCCAGTATCAGGATGGGATTTAGTCCTGAGGCTGGGAAAGCATCCTCCGTCCACATATATGCAATTCTACTCCCCTGAAAAATTTTTTCACTCTCTGCAACTCTTTCCAAGCACTTTAATCATCACAGTAGTTGAGACTCAGTGGCCACAGCTCCCCATGCAGTCTGCTGCTCTAATCACCTTGTTCCACAACTCCAGCAAAAATAGGCCAAGCTCGTCCTCAGCTGACCACTCTGAAAATCTCTCTTCATCCATTTTTTTTTTCTCAAAGCATCCTCTTTCTCTCTAAACTCCCTCTAAGCCTTTCTTTCTCAAACCTTCCCCGACTCCTTCCCCGTGTGGCATGACGCAGGATCACTCACACATGCCGTGAACTTTTGCTTGGCTGGATCCCACGCCACACTCTGCCTCCCAAGGGCGACCTTAAAGAGCATCAAAACGTCTGCGATGAAATTAACGAAATGAGATGGGAGCGACATCAAGGGTCTTAGATCTGAGGGCGGTGGCAAGTGTAAATTTTCCAAAGAGTGCTTGTGTGTAGATTCGGGTCTCACTTGTTGAGTTGCGGAGCAGCATGTCACCGCAGCATTTATGATGCTTGGCCACTTAATAAACAGAGAACAGAGTGAAGTCATAAACTGAAAACACTGCGGAGAACAAGCTCAGCTCTGTTTCTATCTTTCCATTAGAGCATTGCCGATTATGAGCTTTACCGTTTCACAATAATATTAACAAGACCTGAAAGCACACAATCATTTAGCTTTGCTTTAAGTAGAAGCTTGGAAAAGGTCAGCTTTCTTCCCTTATTGGTCCATTTTTTTTCAGGCTTCAGACTTCTGCCTGATCATTTCATTTAATTCTGCCTGTGATCCATGAACCAGTTGGTTGGATGCTGCTTCTCCTAATGCCCATTAAAGCCACCATCTCCAACTGATTCCTCCTCATGTAACTGTGTTAAATCTTCTATCCATCCATCCATCGTCAACCGCTTATCCCGTTGGGGGTTGCGGGGGGCTGGAGCCGATCCCATAGGGCGAAGGCGGGGTTCACCCTGGACAGGTCGCACAGTCCATCGACAGGGCAACATAGAGACAGACAACCATTCACGCTCACATCCACACCTATGGGCAATTTAGAGTCATCAATTAACCTAAACAGCATGTCTTTGGACGGTGGGAGGAAGCCGGAGTACCCGGAGAGAACCCACGCTCACACAACATGCAAACTCCACACAGAAGAGCCGCAAGCTGGAATCGAACCTGCGACCCTCTTGCTGTGAGGCGACAGCGCTAACCACTACACCACCGTGCAGCCCGTGTTAAATCTTAAAGGTGCTAAATTTTAAATTCAGAGCACATAGTGCCGCTGCATAGCTCTCAAACAAACTGAGTCAGGAGGCTGCTATTCCTGTCCTGTGTGAAACTAAAAGTAACTTTGATTTATTTTGTCATGTCAGGCTTTATTCATGTGACGCGTCGCAGTCCCGTGAGTCATTAGTCTCGTGAGTCGTTAGTATCATCAGTCCCGTGAGTCATTAGTCCCGTGAGTCGTTAGTATCATCAGCCCTGTGAGTCATTAGTCACGTGTGTGGTTTAGCATCATCACCACCTTGAGTCACTACTAGAGTCACTAGTCACATGAGTCGCTAGTCAGTGAAGAAGAAGAAGAAGAAGAAGAAGAAGAAGATCAACCTGTATTAGTCCCACAGTGGGGAAATTCAATTTACACTCTGTTTAACTTATACATGGTACATGCAGACCCGAACACACACATGCACAAACATGCAACAATGGAGAGGTGTCAGAGTGAGGGGGCTGCTCCAGACAAGCGCCCCGAGCAGTTGGGGGTTTGGTGCCTTGCTCAGGGGCACCTCGGTAGTGCCCAGGAGGTAAACTGGCACCTCTCCAGCTACCAGTTCACACTCAGTTCTTGGTCCATGTCTGGACTTGAACCAGTGACCCTCCGGTTCCCAAGCCAACTCCCTACAGACTGAGCTACTGCCGCCCCCCAAATTAATGTCAAGTTAATGTCAAGTCAACTTAATGTCAAGTTAAGCCCAAGTTAATGTCAAACAGGACCGTTTCCTAACCCTACCTAGGTTGTTTTTCCTAAACCTAACTTCATGTGAAAACGAAAGTTTATTTTGAAAGGACACTATGCATGTAATGAGCGTACATTGACATGCTATCAAAAGTGATGCAAGAGCTGTACCCGGTGCCAGAGAGAGAATGTGCTGGATATATCACTCGTTGCACTTTGAAAGGTCAGTAGCAACTGAGGTCAAAATTTGAAATTTGAGCACAACACTTGTTTAGATGCCAGTGTAGTGCATCTGCCTAGTCAGGCGGCAGCGCTCTCCCCATAGGAAAACAATATCACAACCAGCCCTTTATCACGTGTTTGGCTTAACATGCACTAAATGCATGCATGGCCGGCCCGGCTATGTAAACAGAGCACAGAGAAGATCAGATTACAACACACACAGGGAGAGAGACTTCATTCTCTGCTCAGGTAGACTTTACTCCTCTATGTCTTTACATAGCAAACAGTTGTTTACTGCTATACTGATGCTCTGGATATCATATAGAGCACCTTTAACTGGACCCATGTATGGTCCATTAGAAGATCAAACCTGAATAGAGGGCTTTACTTAATAAATGATGGACAACATGACAACGAAAGCAACCTAAATAGGAGGCAGGAACAACAACGTGACTCCTCCAGCAGCTCTGAAGGAGGCCTCACAAGTAAAGACTACTGAGCTACACAAACTTTCTTACCGATGGTTAAATATCGATCAACCTCTCATGAGTAATTCATTGTATTTCCAGTCCATGGCAAAATAAATGACTCCACAGAGGTCATTTATCTCTATGCAATCGTTCTCTAAGGCCTCACTTGTATATCTCATGAAGCACACAATAAATAATTTAACTCCTGAACCTCATGAATTCAGTGTTTGATGATAAAATGACTTCTCTGTCTGTAATGATGGAATGGTCTAACTGGTAATTGATTGTTCAAGGAGCATAAAACACCATTTACAATTTCTTTCAAGTCATAATGAAGCTTTGCTGTACGACACAGGAGGTAGTTAAGATGTAGATAAAATGATTTTACAACCCAAAAACCACAAGAGATCCGATCAGAAGCAGCTCTACGGCGCCTCCTCTCCTCGAGACCTGGTGTGCTTTATCTGAAGAAGCCAGAGGACGTCCCCTTGGGCTGATCGCCATCCACTCTCACTGAATATAGAGGGAAGAAACAGACATTTTCCTCTGCACTCAGAGAGGATGACAGCGCCAATTCAGGGCTATCATTACAAGGAAAGGGGGGAAATTCACCTTGACCTGGGTGGGCTGGTTGGGTAACCTCAGTCCTCAGCTGCAGGAGAAGCTGAATGCTGATAGTATGTTGGGAGTCAGGGATGGGAGAGGTTATATAAGAGGTTATATAAGTGAATGGTCAACTGTTAATTTGACAGAAGGACTCCTTAAAGGCTGTCGTTGCTGAGTTTTTCATTACAGGAACCTTTCTGAGTGGTGCACAAACAAAACAGTGACCTTTAGATGGACTCTGTGATTAACAAAAACTGTGACAACAATAGCTCCGGTGAGAAAAGCTGACTAACGCTGCCTTGACTAACAACAACACAAGGACAAAAGGCTGGCGGCGTGCTGCAGGCAGCTCTCCCGTGTGCCATTCAACAGCACAAATAACGAAGGCACCAGAAAAAATGTTCGGCCAGGAACAAAAATCACTGATAGCTGCACATTCACAGTCAGCGGGCCGTCGTGTGAGAGGGCGGCCACGGAAAAGGTTTTTGTGGCGGTCATTGATTGTAGTTGTGTTAGGTCAAAAGTCACAGGGTTGAGGCAAACAAACATTGATGGATAGGCTGTGAAAAGGCTGAGCTGGTGATTTTGGTGTTTCACAGAGGGAAACAGAAAGGTGCCCTTGAATAAAGATAAAAGTACACTAATAAGAATGAACAACATGTATATAATAATAATAATAATCAGTCACCTTTCGAGGAGATATTCCCATCTATTTACATAATAAATAATAGTGGGTTAAAGTTGTTTCAGAAACTAAATATTTATTCAACTCTGCTTTACAAGCTCTGAAATTGAGAAAAATGGTAAAACTGTGTAACATATAGGTATGTGGTATGTGGTGAAGGTATGTGTTTACCTACATTCAGCATATCATATGCTGAACATATACACTGCTTTTGCTTTTTAATGATAGTAACAGTGAATAAACACTTACCCGGCTTTATCAGTGCTGCTCCCTCGTTTCGTCGTCGGTCTCGATCGCCATCGTGCTGGTGCACGTTTAGGCTGGCTTTACACAGTGAAACCTTCACACAGAGGGATAATTATATTAGGTAATGACAGCTGTAGTGAGTCAAAAACTGCTTCAAATAAAACAATATATTGATTTACCCTATCATGCAAGAGCTTGTCTGAGCTTAGGCTGGTGAGCTTGACCCTCGATTTTAACGTCCTCTTCATCACAATACTGTGACTGTATCCCTCAAATGCATATTGTAGTTCTTTCTGTCTACTTTTCTCTAATATTTCTTAACTATTATTCCATAAATTTGTTATTTCCTTTGTAATATCGCTCACAGAAATCGTTGAAATCACCATATTGACATGCCAGGTGTGAAGGCGGGCGAGGCCTAGCAACAGTAACCAAGGAAGGAGGGGCTTAAGGAAATGCAGATGCAGGAAATGCAGATCCTGGACCGTGAATAAACTTCTTTCACCTTTCTTGTCCATCTAAACTTTATTTAATTATCTGCATTTGCAGTTATTGCAGCTATCTTACAGGTTGTTTTTCTTCATTATAGATTTGTCTATGGCAGAAATATTTGTTTATACGGTGAAACAGATGCCAAAAGTCAGATTTCAGTCTTAACCCAGTTCTGACCAAATGTGTCGTATCTGTCTTTTGTAGGGCAGAATAGTGTCAGAGGAAAAGGTGGCGAGCCAATATAAGGCGAGGGCACAAACAATAAAAGCTAAAAGCTGAAATTGATCTTGTGGCCCTTTGATAAATCTCTGAACCAGAATCCATCTACAGACTCAGCAAAGTCTCTATAGTGATGGAGAACGAGGCTAAACAGTCGTGACACTGCAGATTGTGTTCATGCACACTCTGAAAATTAAAGATTCACAACTTGAACTTGAACCAACATGTAGGACTGGGAGTGTTTTGATGTGTTTCTGACTAAGTGCAGGGCTCTCAGAGCACTCACGAAACAACAGATTGACCTGACATTTATTATAAATGGGATGGAGAATCCAGCTCCCTCTAAAAGCCAGAAGTAGGACTAGCACCATTAAAAACAGGCCAAAGAATGAAAAACAACCTTGTTTTGTTCCCACCTATAGAATTGGTCGAGCTTTGTAATCCTGTAAGCCATTTTCACAGAAGACATTTTGAGTTAAAGTATCATAAAAGGCAAAGCGCCAATAATATTAACCATGACTCCATTCTAGTCCAGCAATCATTCATTTTATTATTTACATGTTTACTACTGTGACAAGTCTGAGAAGACGACCTACTGAATAATTAAGGGTTATCTGATTATAAATATCTCCATTAGTGTACCTAGTTTTTGCAAGTCAGTACTATTTTATAAATACTGTAATATAATGGTGAGAGGAATCACTTCCCAATATACATATGACAAAAAGATTTAGTTAGTTTTTCATGCTAATCACATCAGGTTTTTATTGGTTTCATCAACTTTCAGCACATGTAGTCAAAGACATTAGTGCAATATGCTGACAAATTAGGAGCAACAAAACAAGAAGAACATCGTTTAAAGGAATAGTTAGACATTTTTAAATTGCTTTTATTCGTTTCCTGCCCAGAGTTAGATGAGAGGATCGATACCACTCTTTAGTGTCTGTCTAGTAAATATAAAGTTGGAGTTTTAGAGGTGCTGGTAACCTTTTTTCCTTTGGACAGAGCCAGGAGAGCTTTTTCCCCATTTCCCATAGTCACTGTGACGTCACCCACTGGTTTGTGGACTGCCGTTTTGAAGCCTTGAGTTTGGTATTTTGGCCATCACCATCGTGGTTTTTGGCCGTCGCCATCTTGGTTTTTGGCTGCCGCCATCTTGGTTTTTGGCAACCAGAAGTGACTCAAGAGGATGGCGCTAAGTACACCCGAACACTGAATGAGACATTTTCAGGCAACTAAATTGTTACAGTTTAACGAAGTGAAAACACACTATGAAAGAGTTAAAGTTGAAAGACAAAAACAGGGACAACTCCCGGACCGAACAACGCTGGGTAATCACAAGGTATCCCTGCCCTAAAGCATCCCCTGCTTTATGGTCTATTTGACTCTAAATGGGACCATAATTTACTAAATGAACATCATGCTGTATTGAAGAAGACTTTAAACTAGAGATTAAGACCATAAACTAAAATAAAATGTTTACAATGTTAACTGAGGTAATAAATCAAGTGAGTAGTAGACTCATATTCTCATAGACTTCTATACAATCAGACCTTTTTTTGCAACCAGAGGAGTCGCCCCCTGCTGGTTATTAGAAACAAGGCACTTCACCATTGGCTTCGCTTTTCAGACCAGGAAGTAGTCAGCTGATATAAAGTGCTAAAATTGATGCATCCGTGTTAACAATGTAATTAGATAATATATGAAAATATATCAGACACAGTATTTTTACTTTTGATACTTCAAGTGCTGACAACATTTCTGTATTTTTATTTAAGCAAGATTTTGAATGCAGGACTACTGGTACTTTTACTTAGGTGAGGAATGCTGAATTGAAGACGACTTGAAACTGGTGACTGAGACCATAAACTCATGTTTACAATATTTACTGAGGTAATAAATCAAGTGGCTCATTTTCTCATAGACTTCTATATAATCAGACCTTTTTTTGCAGCCAGAGGAGTCGCCCCCTGCTGGCTTTTACAAAGACTGCAAGTTTAAAACACTTCAGCATTACTAACTGGCTGCTAGCTGTTTAGCTTCACATTTAATAGATATAAAGGTGAATGGTACCAATGTCGTCATATAACTCGTGGCAAGAAAATGAATAACCATATTTCACAACACTGCACAATTCCTTTAACTGCATTTTAAAATACTATCAGTACGTCTCGAAGCTAAGAGGAAGCTGCCGACACAAACTGATACTCTTCAGCATATCTCACTATCCAGCACATGGCCTGACCTTGTAAATCATCATGTAGCCTGTCAAATAGGAGAAGGTCATTCATGATGGCATCTTTGATGAGACACAGCTGAGAGGAGCCATGAACAAATTTATAACAGACTGGTTTAACTGTGCTGTTTATGAGCCATCTGCTGGCTGATTCAGAGACTTTGAGAGTCAGTTCACATAACATACAAAACAGCTGCAGGACGCTGACTCCTAATGGATTTTAATTTGCAAATAAAACGGGCAAACTATTTTATTTGCACTTGTGGGGATTAAAAAGGATCGCTAATGAAGTCAGGACTCCCTTTGGGAGCTCTGTGTGTTCAGTGGAGTCTTTCAGTTCAATGCCAGCGCTGAAGAAAACCTTTAATCGCCGTGCACAAGCTCTCACAAACACTCCAGCAAGTTAGAGGACACTGGCAAAGTGTACAAAATGGATAAATTTCTTTTTTTGGATTTGATCTAATGTACATTTTGACTTCTCTACTGATGGGAATTTGCATGTTATCTTTTTCTTATTCTTTGATTTTGTTTTTACCGTCTCCTCAATATTTTGGACTGTTTAAAAATAAAGTCTGACATTAATAGAAATATGCTTATTCTCTCTATTGATGAATAAATGAGGTGAGAAATTTGACACCACTATCGCGAATGTCCATTAAATACAAATACAGCTCGCAGCTGATTATTTTAGCATAAAGACAGAAAACACTGGAACCATAATACCTCCTCTCGGTTGTGTGCCTTCGCCAACCAGTCAAGTTGCAGTTTACATCCATGTCTATGAATGTCATCACTCCATCATTTTGTAGTGTGACACATTTATATGAATTTGTCACAATTAGCATATGACTTCTTGAGTTATGGCCAGAAATTGTGTTTTGTGAGGTCACAGTGACCTTGACCTCCAAAATCTACTGTTTATCTTTTAGTCTAAGTGGAGTGGGGGACTGGAGCCGATCCTGGAGCCGATCCCAGCTGACATTGGCTGAAGATGGGGTACAGATCGCCAGTCCATTGCAGGGCACATAAAGACAGACAACCATTCACGCTCACATTCACCACCACAGTCATTAATTGCATGCTTTGGACTGTGGGAGGAAGTCGGAGAACCTGGAGAGAACCCACAAACTCCACACAGGAGGGCAACCAGCCGGACTTGAACCTGTGACCCTCTTGCTGTGAGGCGACAGCGTTCACCACTTTACCACCGTGCAGCCCTCCACGGTGAACACTTCCACATAAACAGTCTCATGCTAGCGTAGACGCACTACTCGTCCATGCTAGTCCAGTTAAATAGTTAAGGCTTTAGCGAAGATGCATGTGTAGTAAGACTTGGATTATACTGCACGAGATGTGTGAGTTTGTAAACAGATATTTTGATAGAGTTTTGCTGTTGTTAAACGCGGCGTCCATTTACTTTAACTTGGCAAGCCTTCTCTGTTTTTTGATTCTTTGTTCACTGTGGAGAGATGAGAGAAAAAGGTTTCTTCATGAATTCAAGGTAACACATGGCGAGTAGTTGATATACAAATGAACATTTTATCAGTTATTCCTTTAAGTGTTTTTAAACTACATTTATTGGTATTTATATGGACACAAATTCTTTAAGACTAAACTCAACAATTATGAGAGTGTGAAAATAAAAAGATAAAAGTGCTGCACACCAAGTACCAGATGGGTGGGAGGTATCACATCTTTCATTTGATTAATAATTTAGTTGCCAATAACAACAGCAACATCAGTGTATCAGAATTGACATTCAAGTACTTCCTTGCAAAATATCCAACCTCTCATCCACTCTTTGCATGCATGTGCACACACTGTCTGACCCAGATCTACCGCTGCGTCAATACGTAAAGTCCATTGTTTCATGCTTCAGAGCTATTAGCATCAGGGGGGTAATTGTACAGTGGATTGGCGAAGGACCGCTTGGCATCTCTCCAGGCTGCAGCCTGCTGCGGACACAAAGACATACGTCACGTCACTGACTCCTGCACAGATAATTCGGGTGAAGCACCAAAGGCTGAGGCAGGGACACCTTACCTCCACCTCCCTCCTCCAGGGGTAGACACTGATGGAAAGCCTGTGACCATCACTCCTGCTGGGGTCAACTCTGGGACAACCGGGCAGGCATTGGGGCTGAGGGAAAGACAATCATGTACACTGGCTTAAAATTAGATGAGCCTGAATATGCGAGTGTGCATAAAATGCAGGCGCAATTAAAACCAAATTGACCCGTTATGTGTTCGTAATTACACCTCTAACCTCCATAAAACATTTCATCATCTTCCAGAGGTGGAATAACCGCACAGTGTTTCCACTGCTCAGTTTAATGAGTGTTGGAGCGGATCTGTCCGTGTTATCGAGATACCAGTTCACACCTACACCTCTCTATTTATAGCCACGGCGTCGTTGGCAGCCACATGAAAACAAACATGTACCAACACGGATATAATGTATTTCAGTATATTCTATATGTGATGTGTGTATGAATCATATAATGGGGGAGTTATCTACTGTGGGAATATCACACACAACAGCAACAAAAGAAACATGACACTACTGCACTACAAACACACACATGCATACACACATTCAGCACCATTAAATCCATGATGCTCTCCATCATCGGAGTCATGACAGTTGGGGCTCACAACATCAATCCCACTTGAATTACCTGCAGATAATGTGCGTGTGCTCGGACAAACAGCTCGCTCATTTTGTCATTTTTAGAAACAAACCCACACACACGTGCGCACGCACACACACAAACACACTTACACATGCACACACACAAGAGTCCTTATCCAAAAGGAATAGCTGCGATTACATTGTCTCTGAGGCTGGGATGTTTTTCAGTGATAGCAGGAATTACAGACGCGAAACAAGCATACAGTGGGTGGACACAATAATAGGAACACCTGTGATGGACAGTAACTAAGTACATTTACTTGAGTACTGTACTTTACTTTAGTATTTCCATTTTATGCTACTTCATACTTACTTTGTTTTTCTACAACACAAATATTCCAGATTTGTGTAGATTTGTGATGGAGTCTGAACCCTTACTTTACTGTCTATAAAGCACAGACTGTTTATAAAAAGTGGACGTAGTCACTGTGACTGGTTTGTGGACTGCCGTTTTGTAGCCTCGAGTTCATCATTTTGGCGCAAATGGGGAACTAAAGGCGGCAAATTGGAAACTCCCTCAAGATTGTTATGGTTACGCTCAAATGGTTAAAGTTAGGACAGGTCATTGGGCAGCGAGTCTCGTGAGAGTTTTTGCAAGTTTTTGCAGATCTCAGATCAGATTTCACACTTTGAGGGCTTCTAGACCAATGCGAGTCTAAAAGCCTTACAGTTTTTAAAGCCTCTTATGTTATATTTTTGCAGAAAAATGAATTTTTTTGGCGTTAAACTTGTGGTGTTGGATTTGATCAAATTATAGTTCAGTTATTGTGTGTATCTGCTGTATATGCACTGCAGCGTATATAAATCACACACACGCATGTAAAATACAAAATCAGTAATCCTAAATCAAAAATGTGATCTAGCAGAAAGGCTTGCCGATCACATTCTGACCTCCTCAAATCCACTTATTGACTTAACGTGAGGCGCATGGGAGAAAAATGAGACGTGTATGGCTGAGAAACCAAATGTCACCCGAACAGAATTCGCTGATGATTGATTGGACATTTCTGTTCGCTGACCTCTGCCCTCCAGTCAAAGGCTGGGTTATCCATCACTCCGTAGTCCATCGAGTTGGGCTTTCTGTGGAGCCAGTGAAAAAATGCACTCATCATCATCAGCTTTATCATCCTCACTAGCAGAAAGGAGACATTATTGTAGCCAGAACTTACATTAAGGAGCATTTTTCCTTGTATAAAGCCAGAGCGCAGACAGCCACTCCGGCAACAAGGAGCAGCAGTCCGATGCCGATGCCAACATACACAGCGTCTAAACAAGAGGGAGGTACATTTACTTTACTGCAAAGAGAACTTTTAATGACTGCAGAGACGTTAAAAGGGTATGCAGGGACATAGTAAATAAATTCAGGTTAGACAGTTTAACAGAGCAGGGAAGTGCGATTCTTTGCTACCCAGCTGTGTGTCCTCTGGTTTGGGTGTCGCAGTGGAGAGAGATGGTTTCTCCTTCACATGGCAACGGTTGCCTGTCCATCCTGGATAACACCTGCCATCAGGTACCAAGAAACAGTACAAAGTTATGACGTTGATGCTGGGGCAAGTAGGTCAAGTTTTGCATTCTTACTACTACCAGTTTGGGTGGCAAAAAACGGCTCTCTTAAACCAATTAACCTTTCTTAAGCCACGCCCCTTTTTGCTATGTGCTCCAATAACATATGAGCTAACAATCCCCCTTTCCTGTTGGGTTATACTACAGTGTATGCGTTATACATCCACTATATGCTGCGTCTGTTCAAAGGTAACATTATAATGTAAGTGACATTACATTGTCATCACAATCTTCACAGACTGATACCACTGTATATAGTCACAGTTACTACAAGGAGCTTTCATTTTGTGTTGATTTGGCAGTTCCTGTGCACAAAAGCTAGTGTTTCCGAGCACCAGAGTCCATTTAGAAAACCACTCCTGGTTCTGGTTCTCCTGTGCCTCCCTTCCCTCCAGTGGGCCCAGCAGTAAGGCCTGGACCTCCAGCAACGTGGTGTCGGTGTTGGCTTCCAGTGGGGACCAGCGGAGCAGCAAGGCGAAGCACTGCTCCTGGCAGGAGGTGCTGAAGGAGTTTCTGGTGAAACTGCATGATTTTGTTCCTTTATTTATATTATCTCTGCTTCGTGCCACCATGAAATATGCTTATGCTTCTTTTTGTCAAGTTGATCCGACCTAGCACCACTAAGGGGGCAGGATTTAAGACTGGTTCATTTTCTTTTCTTAATATCACTCAGGTGCTAAAATGGACTCAGGTTGGTGGGAGGCGAGTCCTGTGCAACAGACTTAAAGTAGCTAATAATTTGTGTTTTGCAGGGATAAGCAAAAAGCAAAATGGGATTAATCTACCGGGTCTTAAATTATGGAGAGAATAAACTCTGTGGCAATGGTATTTTACACATTTTGTTCAGCAAGGTAATCATCACAAATACAACACCACTTTATGATTTTTGAAGCATGAATGCAATCGCCACATAAAAAACAGGCTATAAATGAATTACACTAGTTGCATGACTTCAGTGTCAACACCAACTTCCAACTTGTAATTTGATTTCAGCAAACAGCGAGATAAGGTTTAATGTCCTCGGCAACCTCTGGAGTCGTATTAAGCCCCTGGTTAGCAACACGTAAAAGCTTCAAAATTCATGAGTGAGGTATTTACAAATGTATTTTATGTCATAGAACAAAACGAGAAAGTCTTTTCAGCTTGCATTTACTACAGACCTTATTTCAGACAGCTAACTAAAAACACATTCAAAAAAAATATTTACTTCAAGACGAGGGAACCGGAAGTCCAAAATGCTAATTCATATCTGGGTTTTAGGACTCATTCCTTCCTGCAGCACTCTATTAGTCGGTTGGACTCTAAATATACTAAATATCAGCTTTGCACCAATTTGTAGTCCTATTTGTGTGTGTTTTTGTCCTAAACATAAAAATATTTGGTTATGTATATAGTTTTTTTAACCAAATCACAAGTTCTAGTCCAGATGCATCCTGATGTCCCCCTGGGTGGCCCTGGCTGGGAATGATTTTAGTCATGCATTTTTGATTTTAGAAAAAAAAATAAATATCAAAGTAGATAAAGAACATAAATCACAGTCTCTACTACCCAGAACACATGTATACTTCAAAAAAACAAAACAAAACAAACATCACTATCTTGACAAATGGTACAAGATTTATCTGCTGGACATCCAGCATGGAAAAACACACTAATTGCAAATAGTTTGGCCCGTCTGGTGAGCTGCATCGCTGGGAAAAATAGTAAGTTCCTCTTTCTCCCAAAAGAAGACTCTACTCCAAGTCAACATCTGTTCAGTATCAGCTTGATTTCTGCGCAACATTGAGCTTCTAATGCAAAACACACAGCTCTCAGTGAAACCAGACTGTGTCATTATCATTCAGAGGGGTTCAGGGTACATATTGTGTGACGGTCTGGCCATGGCAGTGGGACGTCCCTGGCCTGGTTCCCTGGTGGATCCTGCTCAGCAGATTGGGGAGACGTGATGCAAATACTGAGCCAGAGGTGCCTCCGATGCTGGCCTCGGGTTCTGATACAGCGGGGCTGTTATCAATGCTGGAACAGCTACAGGAGCTCCATACCACATTGTGCAGTCAATGACGGCGGTACAGTCCTGTTACATAATGAGAGGAGGCAGCGGTGGCGGCGCTGCATTGAGGAATGTTGGACAGGAGAATGAACAAAAAAGGGGAATCAAACACAAGGACGCCGAATGAGAGCAGTGAAATATCTTCACGTTGCAGGAACACAACCAGCACATCACCAGGTGGCGGAAGGGCACGAACCGCCTCACTGGCACTGAGGTGTCGTGGACCTCGCAGTAAAGACAGATCAGCTTTGGAGCAATACTTAGCCCCTTTCCCAGTGAGCTAGCATGACATGTTTGGGATCGACGGAGTTCATCACAATCTCAAGATTCATAAGATACCACTGTATGTCCACTACCGAACTGGACGGCTCATTTTTATGAAAGACTGTTCCCCCTTTTCACTTTGAAAGAGCAACGGCCAATGAGGAAACTCCAACACTCGGCTGACCAGGCTTTTAACTTCATCACTCAGCCGGTCACTCAGTGACAGACTTGTAAATTTGTAGGGCTGGCCCTCTGCGGTCCAGCCAAAAACTGAAACCCCCAACAGCCATCAAAAGACAGTAATGTTAACGCCAGTCAGAGGATCCACCATCACTGTCAGAGGGTTAAATGTAGGCCGAGTAAACCAAGAACTGAGGAGGAGATAATTCAAATTTTAAGATCATGGTGATCAATGAACGGGCTGCACGGTGGTGCAGTGGTTAGTGCTGTTGCGTCACAGTCACAGGTTCAAGCATGGGGCTCTTCTGTGTGGAGTTTGCATGTTCTCCCCGTGTAAGCTTGGGTTTTCTCCGGGTACTCCTGCTTCCTCCCACAGTCCAAAGACATGCTGTTTAGGTTAATTGATGACTCTAAATCGCCCATAGGTGTGGATGTGAGTGTGAATGCTTGTCTGTCTCTATGTGCCCTGTGATGGACTGGCGACCTGTCCAGGGTGAACCCCACCTTCTCCCAATGCCAGCTGGGATCGGCTCCAGCCCCCCCGCGACCCCTAACGGGAAAAACGGTTGACGATGGATGGATGGATGGATGGTGATCAATGAGACAGGCAGAGTCTAATTAAAATATATCCAGTGGTTTTCCGTTTTAGATAGTTAGATTATGTCAAGCCTATTTGTAGGCTGCAGTGTAATTGTCGGCCTATTTAGCTAAGACAATTTCATTTAAGATATACAGTATATAAGCTTACCTTATTTTTTTTCCAATATGTTAGTGTTATTGGTGCATTCTGGTCTCTTTATCTAATAATCAAGGTCAATATAAGAATCTCCAGCAGGGAGTAAAAAAGAGGTGGAGGTGCACCAACTAAAATCTTGCCAAGGGTATCAAATTGGTCAGGGCCGCTACTGAACACAACTGAAATCACATCGTTTTTGCAGTCGAAAATTTCAGCGCCTGTATTTGATTGGCAGCAGCTTGCAGGCTAACGAGTAACGAGAGACAGAGTAAAGAAAACTGGGAAGACAGCGTGTTGTTAGCAGCGATACTGATGAGTTAGGACCACAGCAGCATCTGACAGACCAGATTTTTGCAAGTATGTTTTGTTAAATGTGCTGCAGTTAGCATTTTTCCCCACACCTTAGCTTGTTGAAGCTTAAATTCAGGAAACCAAAAAGATGATGAGTTGATTGGCTGCATGGAAACATGCTTTGTTTCTACATAGACGGAGAACTAACTGGATCCAGACGGATCAATGCAAAGATAGAACTACAGAAATATGAAATTTTCTCCCTTTTGGGTGATTTTCTCAGAGGAGCACAGGACTTGATTCATAGATATTCACATATCTGTCGAGACCTTGATGGCCTAGCCCGATCCAGACAGACAAACAGATTGATAGATAGCATTTCTAATAATATGATATTTATTGCAGACACATTGTGCCGTTAGTTCTATGAACTGCTGCACAATTCACATCCAGTCTGTGGAAGAAAAGCAACATTCTGACATGATGATGGAGAAATATGGATCTTTTGGAGACGATTCAGTGGCGCATAATAATGTTAGCAGATCCAGCACTAAGTCTGATAATTGCATTCTCACTTTTATAATGAAATATCTCATTGTGGACATTCTAAGCCGCTGATGCAGACAACTAGATTCATAAGCCTCCTATAAAACCTCCAACAGAGTGATTGCAGTGTCTGTCTAGAGATTTTTTTGTGGTCTGCCCACTAAGACCATTGGTAGCAGGGGTTGTGTTTAAATGTTGACCAGAAGGATCCATTAGAGATTCCCAGGAAACACTGTGCTGGTGGATAAACGAAGGCAGAACCACCCTGGTTAAGCTGTAGGGGATAAGCAGATTCCAACATGCTTCGTGGAGCGTGTCTTCTCCAAGCAAAGACCGATGGGATTTCCATGTTTTAAGACTCACAAAGAGAGATAAAGGATGGGAGGAGGAGTGGGGAGAACAGACATGATACTTATCTTTGTTTGTGCATGTTTATGACTATGCTTAGAAATGTGTGTTTATCCGCGGGAGGGTGAAGGTTAACTTACATGCACACAGGCCCGTGTTTCTCCACAAGGCATGAGCCATGATCCAGGCAATACAGCGGAGGACAATCTGAAAATCACACAAAAGAAATTGAATTTCTCTTCGTCACCCGTTCCTCTCTCTCCTCTTGAGCATCATCCATTAACCTCCACAGACAGCGCCACAATGTACATTAAACCACTTTAATACATATTTCCCTTCCATCTGGTACACGTGATGATGAACATATAAGAATATTCTTCCCTCCGCAGGTTGAGTGTGTGTTATCAGGGTTGCCTGTTCGTCCTGTCTGAAGTCCTCTTCAACCTTCATAAAGTAGCTTTGGCTTGGCAGTGAACTCATGCTAAATGTGGGGTTTGGTCTTATTCCTGAAAACGCAGGAAGGCAGAGGTTTTAATGGATTTTGGCAGCTCGCAGGAACCATTGAGGTGTGCTTTGAAGACTAAACAGCCAGACTTGAAAATGTCCTGGGAGTCATTGCTAAAGCTGAAAATGAGCAGACGTTTTGGCAACACTTGAGACAAAACTGACTGGTGACTCATCAGAGTATGATATAGAGAAAAGAAGAAAGGTATGTATTTAATTAAATAGCTCAATCTATGCATTTTAAATTATCTTGTTTTTGTAACCCAACAGATAGAGGACAGACAACGCGTCACCCAGCTTGAAGCCCTGTCATGTGAAGAACCATACTTAAACTAAATTTCACAAAATATCTAAGCATTGAAAGACTATAATTTAAACACACAGCAACTACTGAAGCTTTGTATAATCAAAGGTGAAATGCAAAGACCAAGCTACATCTCTCGTGACATGTCTGAGCTTCAAGGTCCAGGAATCGTAAAATGGACCACAGTTAATGGCAAAAAGCTAGAAAAGGGGAAGGTATGTAAAAATACGTTACCATGGCAGCTGGACTCATCAGAGTGAAAAGGCAGACAGTCTGCAGAGCGATCACAGCGCTTCTGAAGTGGGATACAACCAGGCCAACTTTCACACACCAGTTCTCCCAGCTCACACTGAAGAAGAGCTGCTGGAAAAAATGAGCGAGGCAGATACAGGGAAATTGGTAAAATATGGAGAGGGGTGTTTGAGAGGTGTATTCACAGATGAGCATACTGCAAATGGTACTCAAAACTGGCCCTTTGATCCTTCACATACAAAGAGTGTACTTTTTACATTTCTTATGTGCATATGCTGCAAATTACTCATCTCACAAACAGTACAGAGCACTTCTACCGCAAAAAAAAGACGAAAAAAATTTTAAATTTTCCCTCACAACAGGCAACATAAACCTGCTAGTCTCGACCAAGGAAGCAATGATGACATGAAGTTGAAGGGTTTAAATGGTGGGTCCATTATTTATTCATTTATTTAGTTGTTTTGTGGTTTTCTCTGTTGAAATCTTGATTCTGATTGGTCCATCACAACGCTCCTCAGTCTGTTATTTCTTTATAGTAGACCATTGCTAAATAATGGTCAAAGCATCAAAATGCTATTTACCCAAGCCGTTCTAAAAACTTTTCCCCACGTGACCCGACGTAGGTTTCTGCATGATGACACTGCTACATGTACAGCATATACTGTATACGTCCTTATCATCAGTGTATTAATGTTACATACAGTGACTTAGATGGCGGTCGCCATGCTCCTATGGTGAAGTAGATGGGAGTACCAGCACGGAAACTGAGCATGAACTGCTGTGTGGATGCCATGTTAGTTCGGATACAAAAGTCACACAATAACACAAACGTGCTAACCGACTGACGCACCGGTAGACCAGCAACTCCTCTGTTCCTTGAGAACGCAGCAGAACGCAGGAACATACATACAACCCTGCTTGAAATAATCTGAACTAACCCTTCCAGTTATTTCTAAACTCTGACTCAGCTACTGCCAGCATTCACATTACTCATAACCTTATTGATTACCTTCATAAAACTTGCAGCCTACATCACTGTTTTGCTAAAGGCTGAGTGGGCACAACAAAACGCAGATAGACCCGACAAATGCTGACCGAAGTGCTTGAAAAATGAAAATAAATGTAACAAACAACATAAAAACAATCCTGTAGTCATGTTGATAACTGTTGAGACGCGTTTGCTTTGCTACATGAATACTGACTCCGGTAAAAAACGCTACTAGGTAAAGAAACACACATATACTTACGGCAGCTGTACTCATCCTCTCCATCAGGGCAGTCTGGGACGCCGTCACAGCGCAGTATGGAGGGGACGCAGAGAGCATTTAAACACTGGTAATGTCCAATGGGACAGCGATCCTGTGGAGGAAGAGTACCGGGCACCACAGTGGGACAAAACTCTTCATCGGACTGATCGGCACAGTCCAGCTCTCCGTCACACCTCCAGCTCTCTGGGATACACTGATAGGAGTACGTACATTGGTACTGGTCCACACCACATGTCAGAGGCTGGGGAGTTACTGGTCCTGAGGGGACATATCACAGAGAGGATACACTTACATAATTACACATGTGAGCAGAGAGCTAAACACAATTTAAATCCCCTTTTATTGATTTTAGTTCACAGCCAGCATCCTTCAGTGAGAAACCTCAGAGGATTTTAAGACACAGAGAAGTATGCTAATGGTCTTCAGAAAGTCAACCAGTTCAGGGGTGAAGGGAGAGCGGCTGGGTGGCAGTGAGGAAACAACACAATATAAATGTAATTGCTTTTCCCCCCCATTGCCCTCTGTGCCATCCCGCGGCGCTGACCCAGTCTCCACAGTGAATTTATATGGACCTACAGGCCAACAGGCTCCATTTACTCACTACTTTCACCCCGAGAGTCTACACAATTTATATGGAAACGGAGCAGAGGAGCATGGATGATAGTGGACAGAAAATGTGGAAAAAGAGGAAACGGGAGAAGGTGAAATGCATGAAAAATGAGCACAGTGCTGAAAGGACAGGAAACGAGGAAAAAAATAAGACGCCAAATGGAATAAAAAAAAAAAAAAAAAAAAAAAGCAGAGACCAAAAACAGAAACCGCTTACCTTCTACTATACACTGTGCAGTGTAGGAGATGTCGTCCAAGGCGATGTCTGTCCACACGTCTCCACCCACCTCTGCCTGGAAGGTCACTCTGAAAGGGGCTGGGTTGGACAGGATCACATTAGCGTATGTCCACTGGTTACCACAGTTTCCAGTGGCTGCCCACATCAGCAGACTGGTGCCACTGGATCCAACGGTGTAGACCTGTTGAGGTGCAAAACCAACACGGACATTTCAGGTGACATGAAATGACACTGACGTTTGTGGTGTTTTGACAAAAACATTTTCACTGAAATAAATTTTAGGAACAGCGTGTAACATTTCAAGGGATCTATTAGCAGAAGTATTCATAACTATGTTTTCATTAGTGTCTCATCACCTGAAAATGAGAATCGTGTTTTCATTCGCTTAGAATGAGCCGTTCATATCTACACAGGGAGTGAGTCCTCTTCATGGAGTCATTGGGGTAAATGGGACCCAAAAAAAAATATCTCAATATCTCTGGTAATTGTTGCCCAAAGCTCAAGAAATTTGACTTAGGGATTTACAATGTGTACTTCTATCAAATCCCAAAGGCTGATCCAGATCTGATCCAGATGGCGGATTTTATAGCAATTTATATGAAACAAATGGGGGTACTCTTACATTTTGGCCTACTGTGCATTTAATATTAGAGGTAGAGATTTCTAACAGCAGCATCGTGTAGCTGAGACAATTCAGCATCTGAAGTATGTCAACGAATTTGATCTAGCTTTAATACTTGAGGAGACAGATCCAGAAGAAACCGCCAGGGGGGAAACTATGGTGCTTGGCGGAGGTCTGCGCTCTCCGAGAGCTTTTCTAGTTATGATAATATAACAATTAGCACCTTCATACCTCTCTGATTGCCTATTAATATGTTCAAACTGGTTGTGTAGCATTGCCTCAATGTACTTAAAATTACTTTCTACTGTTATGCACCAAAGATTTGGAACAAAATCACAAATACGACAAGCAACATCTGTTGACAGTTTTAAGAAGCTCAAACTTACTTTTATGATCTTGCTTTTAATTATTTCAACCTTTTTCTAATATCACTGACATTTATTTTATATTTCTCATACTTGCTCTATGGTTTTTATATTCTACATTTTTTTATCATCCTGTTTTTGTTACTCATATTATCCTATTTTGTATTTCCTTAAGACTTTATTATTTTTATTGTTTTCACTCCTCATATCCTGTTCTTAATGCCTGTATTATTGATTTATTTCTCTTGTAAAGTACTTAGAGCTGCATTTTATGTTATGAAAGATGCTATATAAATAAAAGTTATGAAATTACTATTATTATTATTACTGATTAAGTTATAGTCCATTTGTGAATATCTAGTGTACAGCTGGCTACATGTAGTTTTTGGCATTTTTCCAGTGCACATCATAATTATTTTTTAAAGACTTGCTTATTGTTTACCCAGCTAACAAAGACACCTAAAAAAGACATGAAAAGATGGATATGATATGTTTGTGAGGTGACATGCTTTGATGGATTATTTCCTGACAGGGAGACTTTCATTTCTTCCTGTGGGTATCAGGTGATTGACAGTAAGCAGAGTATCATGTAGTGAGAGGAACGGTAAAATAGAAAATTATGCTAAAAACCAAATTAAGCCTTCAGCTTGACTGTGACGGATCATTACAGCAAATGATATTTAAAAAAAAACATGTTTGGAAGCTGGATAACACAAACAAACACATAAAGGCTTGGAATTATTTATGGAAATGTGGCTCAGATGAAATCACCTTCAGCGTTCCCATCCTGTCAGAGCCGTGCATGTAGAACCAGAACCGCAGGTGACACAGGCCGATACTAGCAGGAAATGGACTCCTGGTTGTCACCCTGGCAACGTCGCCTTCCCTCTGAGTGGCTGAGTGTATGTACAGGAAGTTCCCACCACCGCCTTTGGAGATAAATACAGTGCAGGACACTTTACATTTGTAGTACATTTATGTCAGGTTTGAGTAACATTTCAGCGTGATGAACAACGAAGCCGCGAGCATCCAATTCCAGCTTTACTGCAGGTAAGAAATCCAATAACACTCTCCTGTTGGTTCCAACACACGTGATATTTGGACAGAAGAAAGCATTTGTGCTGTTGTGAAATGTTGTAGCCTGCAGCAAAAAGCTTCTTCAGCTCAGCTGGGCTCCGAGGTGACACAGCATCTGTGTGAGGCCAGAACAAAGTGGGAGTTTTCCCACACAAGTTAAAGTGGATTTAGGGCCATCACAATCATGCAAACCCCCGTTCCCACCCACAACACTGGATTATTCTCCTCTGGCTCAAAAAATGAAAACACAGTCTGCACATTCATTCAGATAAAAGAGGTGCTGTGTGCACACATGTGATTCACATGTTAACATCCAGTGATGTCTGCAGAGTCCCTGATCAGGCTCTCTCACGAGCATGTGTGTGTTACAGATGGCCAAGTTTATTGATCCGCTCTGTAGTGAGATCATAAGTTCATTCTATGACACAGCGCCCAGATTCATTTCTCAGATCAATAAACTCGACTGGCCAATCAGAAACTCACCCACAGCCAAGACAAGGAGGCATTAGAGCTACGCTGCAGGATCTGTTGGGTCCCAGAGTTCACAGTTAACAACGAACAAACGCAGCTGTTAGAAATATACAGTGATGGAAGAAGTACTCAGTATTTTTACTTATGTAAAAGTACCAAAACCACAGTGTAAAAATACTCTGTTATAAGTTAAAGTCTTGCATGATTTTTTTTTTTTTACTTAAGTAAAAGTATAAAAGTATCAGCATAAACTTGAACGCAGTCAAAGTAACGCAATTACATATTAACGCATATTTGTTTTAACGCCGCTAATTTCTTTAACGCCACTTGCGCTTTTTAGGTTGTATGAAGAAGATATTCCTTTATTAGTCCCACGAGGGGAAATTCAATTTTTTCACTCTGTTAACTTATACACAGTACATGCAGACCCGAACACACACATGCACAAACATGCAACAATGGAGAGGTGTCAGAGTGATGGGGCTGCTCCTGACAAGCGCCCCGAGCAGTTGGGGGTTTGGTGCCTTGCTCAGGGGCACCTCGGCAGTGCCCAAGAGGTAAACTGGCACCTCTCCAGCGACCAGTTCACACTCAGTTCTTGGTCCATGGTGGGACTTGAACCGGTGACCCTCCGGTTCCCAAGCCAACTCCCTACAGACTGAGCTACTGCCGCCCCCAACAAAACAAAAAAAAACAAAAACAAAAGAAACAAGAAAAGCCAAAGAATCCATTGGCACCAACCATTATTCTAGCTTGTCGTGAAGAAGGCTAAATAACACTCCAAACTTATGCTAAATTTTGACGGTCATGGCCATTTTCAAAGGGGTCCCTTGACCTCTGACCTCCAGATATGTGAATGTAAATGGGTTCTCTGGGTACCTACGAGTCTCCCCTTTACAGACATGCCCACTTTATGATAATCACATGCAGTTTGGTGCAAGTCATAGTCAAGTCAACACACTGACACACTGACAGCTGTTGTTACCTGTTGGGCTGCAGTTTGCCATGTTATGATTTGAGCATAGTTTTATGCTAAAGTCAGTACCTGTGAGGGTTTCTGGACAATATTTGTCATTGCTTTCTGTTGTTAATTGATTTCCAGCAATAAATATAGAAGAACTAAAGCAAAGCTCATTATGCACAATGGCCCATTTCAGACTAATCTATAATATTTAATTTTATCATAATTATGTTGTATGAATGCATTATTTAATGCTGCAGCTGGTAAAGGTGGAGCTGATTTCAGCTACTTTATGGTTTATATATTTAATCTGCTGGGTACTTTGTGAATTTTCACCATAATAATCAATATAATCTTATCTTATTCATCCATTACAATACATAATTAATTTGTTGAATATATGCTGTATTATAGAATAGAATAGAATAGAATAGACCTTTATTAATCCCACATTGGGGAAAATTGGTCATTATAGCAGCACATTTAAAAACACCCAAGTGTACATAAAAATATATGGAAAAAATACAGACAAATATACAGTTATTATTATTATTACCATTATATTATTAATCGGAATCTGCAAAGTAACTAAAGCTGTCAAACAAATGTAGTGGAGTAAAAAGAAATATTAACCTCTGAGACATAGTAGATTAAAAGTATGAAGTAGCAGAAATACTCAAGTACAACTGTACTCAAGTACAGTACTGGACTCAATGTATTAAGTTACTTTTCACCACTGGAAATATATTGGAGGATTTGATGATATAGATACAAATACTGGCAGTACAATCAAACACCAATTACAAAATGTGTTGCCATAAATCTAACTACTGTTGACGGATTCAGGTCTTTAAATTCACATTTTCTCTAGAAGTAAAGCAAACTGTGCACTGACCTTCTTATTTTCCTCTCACATGAATTCCTGCTATCCAAAACTGTACTAAGATTTTCTGTTATTTTCATGCTGCTATCTTTTTCTCATCAAGTTCATGCTCTCAACTTCAGGAGTCGTTTTACAAGCCCTGCGTACCAGCAGCATCAACAACAGACAGACAAGGCAAAAAAACAATAATTAACAATAATTAATGAATGCAAATGACAAAGTCACATGGAAATGAAGGTTTACAATGCCATGTATAGATGACAGTAACCTTAGCACCAATGAGGTGATTCACATTCCACGATTCATTTTCAATTAATAAGTAGCAAAAATCATGTTTTGACGCTGCCGCATCACTGTACACAAGATAAACAAGTCCAATGCCGTTAAGCTCAGTTTGACTCGGGCTGACGTTGATCAGGATGTATTATTAACCCTGCCTTCACATGCCTGTCGAGGCTGCTTTTTCCCAGCTGTCAGGTTGTAATTACAAAGGCGCTGAGCCGCCTGAGAGCTGAACACACGGAGGATTTAAAAAGGACGCAGCAGTTGTTAGCTCTTAATTTTGATGTTATTGCTAGGTTGTTGTTTTTTTTACAGCATTATTAATCTTTCACTAAAAAACAAGGCGGAAAGCACATACACTGAGTTCTGAATATAAACGGGAAGTGTCGGCAAGTGCTCTTTCTGTCATGATGAAAAGGGTCGAAGGTTGTAAAAACTCAAATCAAAATTATTTGTATAAAACTGCCACTTGTAAATTAAAGCCTGAAGGGAGATTCAGTTACTGTTAGATTCAGGGAACAAAAGCATTTTGGTGAAGGTTGAGGAGAGATCATACTTTCAATTAAAGGACCAGCATGGATCTATTAGCAGAAATAAAATATAATATTCAGAGTTACGTTTTCATTAGTGTTTAATAAACTGAAACTAAGAATCGCTACGTTTTCGTTAGCTTCGAATGAGCCCTTCATATCTACATAGTGAGCAGGTCCTCTTCACAGAGTCCGCCGTGATGCTCCACCATGATTTGGCCCAGAATGGACAAACCAAACACTGACTGCAGAGAGAGACGTTCATGTTTTCACATTACCTGAAGGCCACCGTAGTTCTCTGACTTAGGTGTGAAACTGCAGTAACGTGAGCCACAGGGTACAAAACTGTGGTACCGCTAGCTGCTGTCTGAAACTTCTGTTGCTCCTAAAGTAGTGTTATTATGGTGAGGATGACCTCTGAGCCAGGTGAACGGTGTTTCCACGGTTTTGCGCTCAGCGGCTCATGTTACACAGTCTTGGAAAGAGGAATACTCATCTGGTTGCAGTCTGCATTTGCTTGATAAGTTTAAACAATAAATAAAAAATTCAGGTGGCATTATGTTTCTCACAAAATTAGCCGTATATAAAGTGACAAGATCAACTCTTTCAGCAAAATCCAAAAAATGAAATTTACATTTAAGTGTTAAAGCCCTCTAGTAGCTGCAGGAATCATGATAGTACGTCGAGAGCAAAGAAGGAAGTTGGGTGGTGTTATTATCGAGAAAAATCCTCGTACGGATGAGTTTGGATTAGATGGGACAGTCAATATTGGTTTCTTTTAACCATGACTGTGGCGGTTCCCTAACCTTAACCACGTGGTTATTACTGTAACCACAAAGACTAAGGTCCATTAACCTTAAAACATATATTTAATTTTAACAACAATGTTTCCCTAACCAAGTTGTATTTGTGCCTAACCAAACCTTGACCATGGTGGTGTAAGATCAGAAAATGGATGTATTTGTCAATTAATTAAGTATTTTGTTGTTTAGTTTGGAGGACTTGCTGTGTATAACAGGGCCGAAGACAGAGTTGGCAGCAGAGTGGGTACTGACCAGGACTGTGGTCAGCATGAGGTCCAGCTCCTGGTGTCTCACTCCGATGACCGATCCTCCAATCAAAGTCATCGTCAGTGTCCTGAGAAAGCTGGCAGGCGTCTTCCCACCGGTTGTCATCCATGTTGAAATTACAAGCGCCTGGCAGGCAGACTATGTGCTCTACAAAAGAGAGAGAAAGGACGGAAAGAGTGAGAATCTGGGTTGAAAGTGTTTTCTCTGCTCTACAATAAAATGGATTCACTCTGAGTTTCCCATTTCTACTCACCGCAGTCGATCTCGTCGGACTCATCAGCACAGTCGGCCTTGTTGTCGCACACCAGGTGCGACTCGACACAGTGGCCACTGTGACACACAAAGTCTGTGACTGCAGGGCAGCTGAGCGGCTCCACAACATCTAAAATCACACAGACAAACTTGGGAACAGATCTGAGAGAGAAACAATTAACTGTCATGTTTATACTCTACATCAGGCAATCTTATTTCATCTTTTTTAGGACCGACCCACTAGACAAGAAACCATCTCCCCTTTTCCATTCGGATGAATCAAATCTAGCTTCAGGGGGAAAAGCTACGACGAACAACTGTGTCTTATTAAAACTTCCTGTTCTCTGCACCAAAGCACACGAGCGACGGAGAAGACAGTAAACAAAAGCAGACAGAGGCCTGTCAGGGAAATCAAAGCCTCCCTCCTCCATCGCCGCCTTGTCTGAGACAGAACAGAGAGGAAGGAAAGAGATCAGGTGGAGCACAGACAGCGCATATATAACATATTACAGTACGTGGATGTTTTAAACTTCAAAAGGCGAGACATTAAATGATGAGTGACAGAGTTTAACTTAATTCCATGAGTTCAGCACGGTTAATACCATCATAGAATAAGCTGAAGATCCATTTTAGTGTGCTATGATGGAAGTTGTTTGTAATACAGTAACCCTTTTCCACCAAAATTAGCATGTATATGTGTGGATTTTAAACACCGGAAAGCCCTCGGAGACGAGTATACCTTTCTGTTTTTTTCTGGTATGTTTGATTGTTGGAACAGTGGAAAGACAAACCTAGATGGTTTTGATGAGTTTTATTTTGTGTCCACCGAGTTTTAATGAAGTTTGTTTTACAATGATCAGCGAGGCAAAATTACCGTTTCTGTCAATGAAGTCTGGTGGCTTTGTGGCGCACATTTAACGGCGGTTTCTTTTCACATCTACATCTGTGAATTAAGGGATTATTTCTACCAAACTAGAGCTGATGATTGTTGGAAAAGTGGAGAGACTAACCTAGATGGTTCTGATGAGTTTTATTTTGATTCTGTTGAGTTTGAATGAAGTCAGTTTCAATGATCAGTGAGGTAAAATCACTGTTGTCTGACTGGAGTCTGGTGGCTTTGAGAGGGCATAGTAATTGTATGCTCTGTACTGTCCAAATCCCTGTTGATTTTAGTTATTATATACTAGGGCTGTACCAAATGTATTTTTTTGGATTCAAAGCTTATACTGAGATTTTCAAATGAGGCAAATGTCTGTCATCATATTTTATGACGTCATTCCTTTACTGAACATTTTCACAACAGTGAAAATGTGATTAAACACCAACAAATATGGACAGAAGCAGAAAATTTGTTGGATAAAAACATGAATTTTGGAAATAATTACATCTATCATTTTTCAAGAGATGTTGACTATTGCACTTCACAATGCTCTGGAGTTATTGAAAATGTTTGGATCATACGTGTCAGAATCCTACGTAGCAACCACTGATATCTAATTCAACAAATAGTATTAACACTAATAATATTAGCGTAGCCTGATCTTTAACTGCAACTGTGCAGAAATACCGGCTTTAAATACAATGGATATACATGCAAAAAAACAAGAAAATAAGTTGATTTTGAATTTGAATATCAACGTTATGAATGAAGTGTCCAACTATTCAGTACTGCTCTATTTTATACTCACTTCAACACATAGCATCGCGCCAGAAAAGGAGTAGAAATTAGCATGTCCACCTGGTTGTCATGTTTCCATCACAGCCAATAGGAACCGGGGCAGATTAATACCCATGATAACTGCATTTGTCCCGGGAATGAATGCCGATTATAATAACCTTTCCCATTAAAGACAAAAGCCAGATGTTAGTGGGTTTTTCGTCTAGTAGGAAAGACTTGTTTAGATTAGGATAGACAGTTTGGTCCTTGCCTGCACGCCTCTTTGTCTGTTTTGATCTATGTCTCAGTTTGTCTGTAGGTCAGTATTTATGTCTCTCTGTGCAAGTGTGTTTATATTTGTGTTTTGCAGAGGGCCTTGGCAGAGCCCGGAAACATCCCCACATGGTGTCCAGTCTTGTGCCAGGTCCTGTTTAATGCTTAACATCTGTCTCGGACATAAACATCAAACAGCGTCTGTCAGCAACTGTCATCCCACAGAAAAATCTCCCTCAAAGACAAACCGACTCTCTCCTTCTCTTTCTCTTTTCATATACTGAGTGTGGCAGAATCAATTTTATACCCCAAACTATCAGATGAAAAGATCATGAACTAATTTCACAGGATATTCATATCTTGCTTGTGAGGATTATTGAGGGAATACTTTAATAAAACAAGGACAGAGGATAGCAAGAGAGACGAGGTTAAAGATACTCTCATGAGTTTAAAGCAAATGTTAAGAGCTGACTGGCAATATATAGAAGTCTAAATGTTTTCCTCAAACTATCAAAAATTAAAGTTACTTTTAAATTAAAGAAGCATGAAGTTAGATTTGTGTTGCCGCTCTGCACAAAGCGACCTTAATATATGTGCCGAGGTTAGCTGAATACCAGCAACTCTGATTACTTTGCCAGGCGGTGAGATTTTTGGCTTTACACAAACTTTCCACTCCAGTGCTCCAGTCTGGGACAATGAAGTTTCAAGACATTTCTCATCTCCTCTGTACACCACCTTGAACTTTTAACCCCTCACAAATAGATGAAAGCGCAGTGAAGTATTTGAGTTACAACGGTGAACCGCTTTACAGATAACAAAGCAAAGCAGCACTTGCTCTGTCACACAGTACCGCTTCATTTACAGGTGTAGCTCAGTTTTAATTAGGTAGCTGACTAGTTTTCATTTTGACATTGGACGTTGTTGCGGTGCTTAGTCGTGCACCTCTGAATTTTTTTGTAACAATGCGCCAGCTGTGTGCGCTGCGCCTTTTATTTCAATATGGACACCTACGAGGGAAGCAGGTTTGTCCGTACAGACATCTCTACAACTGTTCACCGAGAGACAACAGGGAAAGTCACATGTCATTAAATGCTTGGGAAGAAATAGGCAACATACTGGGGAAAGAAGAGGCTTTCTGCTGCAGACTGTGAAAGAATATGAGAAAGCTAAAAAAAAAAAAAAAAGGTTCCACGGAAAGAGCGGTGACTCGAGGGGAAGCACCGAGAGACGGAAAGTAATTTTGACTTGGAGGTAAATGACAGCAATAATTACAGTACACAAATGCAATGACTGGCAGTATGTACGTCAGAGTCAAGTGTTTACTGCTGTTGTCAGGAAGCCTACTTTCCTTGCCGGTAACACTTGATGACTTCTTGCTTATCCACAGAGTCATTTGTTTGTGCGCCTCCTGGTGTTTCAGAGCATACTACAACGAACAGCGTGCTACGCCTACGCCTCTGTCCGTAGTATGTGCACCATCTACAGTGGCCTGCAAGTTCAAACAAAGCTTAATTTCCTTTAGCGTGAACTTTAGGCTTTGTTACGTTGCAGAGCTTTTACATGGACAAAAAAACCATATAACACACAAAAGGAAAGGGCACAAAAGGGCCAAAAGCATAACAGGTCTTCTTCACGATAATACATACTATGATATAGTGAACCTGTTGCATGTTAATTGAACAACATATAAGCAATCTTTGAAAGCTTTCCTCTGCAAAAAAGTTATTCAGAAAAACAAAAAAATGTGTCTGCTGAGAAACATCAGTCTGTCACGGTCAGCCATGTTTTTTTTTTGTTTACATTTGGTGTTTTGCACCTGGAACGCTTAAGGTTGGAACTTTCAACTGGGAAAATAGTACGAGTAGAGGTATGAAGTTAGATAATTTTCAGACAGAGTTAGGCTACCAGTTTCCCCCTGTTTCCAGTCTTTATGCTAAGCTAAGCTAAACGCCTGCTGGCTCTAGCTCAATACTTACCACACTCTCACATGCAAGCATGCAAGTATGAGTACAAGGTATTGATCTTCTCATCTCTTGGTAAATAAACACAATTCATGAATTGTTATCCTAGTCTTGTGTTCATTGCAATGGCAGTTATTTATCTTACATCTTTTATTTTGCTTCGGTGAATAGGCAACACTGATTTCAAAACGTGTGTGCTGTTCATGTCACCTACTTGGGGCACAGTCTATGAACTCCAGGTCATCCAGAGCGGCTCCTCCACTCACGTCCCTCGAACGGATCCCTTCAAATATCACCTCAAAGTTCCTTATTTTCCTCAGAGGGACCTCCGCTCGGTTCCACTTATTCCCTTGATGCCCAGTTTTGTTCCACGCCTCCCACAAATCGTTCTCGGTCTGCAGAGAGAAGAGCGGCGTTGACAAAAGGACGATCATGCGGTGACATTTCTGGTTACAACTGTAATCATTTCATAGAGCTTCAAAGTGGATTCAAAGCCATAGTGGTGATTACTATCTGAAACATATACGTCAAACGTTGAGGATCAGTGAGTCACAAGTCAAGACTTTAAGTTAAAATGAGGTGAAATGAACTCTCGGGCAGACTGCTGAGAAACGGTGAATACCATCTGAGAGGACATTAAAGTCTCATTAGCATAACATTGTAGTAATAAGTTCCCCTGCCTTGAGACCTGCTATTCCGAATGAAAGCGTGCTCCGCTTGAGTTATGGTAATGGATTTCTCTCATGCCTCATATGGAACATATTAAAAGGCATGCCGAAGTGTATTCCTCTGTAAGTCCTCTCTGTCGTTTCCCATGGTACAAGCCAGGCACTAAATCATGACTAATGCAGCTCTGAAACAAATGAATGTGACTTCGAAACGGGTTTTAGTGGATATATGTTGTTGCGAGCCAGTATCTCACCGGCGGTTTTTAATGTTGTGTCAAGAGCACGAAAGAGACATTCACAATGTCATATCATGTCACATTAAAGATACTGTGCAGTGTTTTAACATGATAATATGAAGAACTAGTACAGTTATTGAAGAAACTGTTCTTTATGTGTTTTATTACAGCCTAAGAAAAGTAGTTTATGTGTATCATAAATACTGTAGTCCCAAATTAAAGGTCCTATTGATAACACTGATTACATTATACCACTAGGTGTCTCCTCCCTCCTCGTTCCATTGCATTTACTTCACAACAAGTCATTGCCAGGCATTTACTGTCAAACTCAGCGGTTTATCCATTTGGCTCACCAGCCTTGCTAGAAGTAGAAACCAAACATCCGATATCTTCCACAGACATAAACAAAACATTCGTTGTGGACCCACCAAATGTTTTTAATTGATAAATTAACTTTTTTTTTTTTTTTCAGGAAAAGCCAAACTTTTATTCACCTTTCTAAAAGTCCTGTGGATGTAGAATTAAAAATATATATATATTTATCTATGTACAAATGTCTATAAGACCTCTAAACCAATGAATTTGAGAGAATTCATCAAATCCTTTTCAAAGAGGGACAGAGGGAAATAAAGGAAGGCTTATCTGCAAACACATTGCGACAATAACATCACCCTCTCTGCAGAATCAGCTGCAGTCAACTGCAGTCAAATCTGCAAAAGCATGCAGCAAAGCATAAAAATAAATAAAAAGCAATAAACCATAAGGCCTCTGTATTTTTCTTATTGTCAACAAATCCCACGAAAAGACCAAAATCAACAACGAATTCCTCCAACTAACAGGTATTACCTGTGGAGCCAAGGCCTGATCTTATCCCTCTGTGCCATAGACCTCCATTGTTGTATAAAAGCTATTAAAACACATCGATGAACCACACTGTAGCGCTGAGAGGCACGTTCCTTCATTAACACGAACACAGACACTGTAGTTTATTCTGAGTTGACCCAACATACATGATCCTGCTGGCATAAATACTCCTTATGTTCAATTAATCAATTAATTTAATCCGCTGAAAACAGTCCCCAACAAATTCACTATGTACGGTGGTTTGACTAACGTTTGCCAGAAATTATAGCTGCTTAAGAAAAGTTTACATTCATGAACCATTATTAAAGGTTTACGTCTTCAGTCAGAACTGGGCTTGGTGTGAAGCACTGATTGAAGAACTAACAGGTTGGTTTTGGTCTTTTCATGGGATTTGCGCACTTGTACTTTTGACCTTTGTACACTTTAACCTAAGTCAGATATTGCTGATATTAATCCTTTGTTATACTTGTATTTTTAGATGTTTTTTTTATGTGTATACATGAATTACCTGTGTATTTCAGTTTGCATACTCCCTTGCCTTGAATTGCCCCATGAGGGAAGGATAAAGTATTCTGAATTGTTTTGAAGTGAATGCAGATTACGGTCAGCCTCATCGTTCACGTGTAAATCCGAAGCAAGTCGCATGTTTCTGTGAGCAACCTGACACCTAGAGAGGAGGTAATATAGACTGAAAGGGTCTTATTGGGATTTGCATCTAAATTACATCCATTTTGTGGAAACACACACACACAAACTTTTTATCACGTTTCTCGCTTCAGGTGATTGGACTGATCGTTAAAATCTACTTCAGCTTCAGGTCAATATAGAGAGGCGCTGCCTGGTTAAACCACCGAGTGTTTAATGGAGGAACGTATAGATTTAACTAGCCATCCTCCTGAAGTCCATGAGTCTAATATTAAGGCTGGTATAACCCTGCAATTATTCATAGCAGCTTTCTTGTCCTCTGGTCTTTTTAAAAAGGTGTATAACCATTACATCATTAAATCACTTTTAGGAAAGTGTCAAGATGAAAACCAATTTCAGAAGTGTCCATTTTTGGGGAAACTGTAAATTATTCCAGATCTAACCTGTGTCAAACAAATGTTTATGATACTTACACATTTTGTTCAGCAAGATCATCTTTAAAAATGAACACAACTTTTATGATTTTTGAAGAGTAACTACAATCAGCAGAAGTAAAAAGCTAACATTAGGCTATAAACAAACTACACCACTGTCACATGACTTCACGGGGCTGTACTATGAAGCAGGATTTGCACTTAGCGAGGTAACTTTGTAGTACAGGCTTCGGGTCGCCACCTCAACACTAAAGGTGGACTAGTGTTCGTTCGGCGTGATGACATTTAGTAATCTCACTGAGCCACTTGTTAGCAAGCTCTTTAAGGCAGTTAAATTCATGAGTGTGATATTTACTGATGAATTTATGTCTCAGAGCAAAACATTAAAATCTCAAATGGCCCTTTCACAAGCTATGGCCCGTTTGGCTAGCCCGAATCATGATGACACTGATTCACACAGGTATCAGTATGAAGGAGGAGGGCCGAAAAAAACGGCGGCAAATGTAAACATGGAACTCAAAGAGCAGGAGCACGGATTCGGATACAAGCACAGCAGTTTAAACAGCTTTTTGACTTATTAATAAGAGAAAATACCTGCACTGACGTGCATATGGTTTGATTTATATGTACAGGTTATATACATAGCCCTATACAGATCAGTTATATGATCACTTCCTGAACAGAGTTCACAATCCGCAGATGGATTTATTAGTAGTTTAGTTTTTGAAATCATGCTAATATCACACATCTGCTATCATAAATCCTGAGGTTGCTTCATTTGCTTTCACGTCACAAACGAACCGCACTAAGGTTTGCATGGAAACGGTCCGAGACAACCTCTCGCAAGTGGTCTCGCACCAGTTGTTTCGGTCCGCATCAGAGTACGATTGATGCACGGCCGCTCAAACAAACCCTACCAGGGAATGAACCACACCAGAGTTGGATTAAAACTGACTAAATGTTGGCTTGTGAAGGTGCCTACAAGCTTGTGTTAACCACAGACATTACTGTATTTCAGGCATCTAACCAAAAAGAGAAAAACATTGACGAGGGAACCAGAAGTGCCGAAGATGCTAAGTCATATCCAGCTTTGGGATTCGCTCCTGCAGCACTGTATTCTCTATTGATATAAGACATTGAACTTACTGTACTTAAGGTTGCAAGACATAGCCACAGGCTTGACTGCGGTAAAAGAGACCTGGTCTAATGTACTCAAAACCAGAGGACAAGCAATGTCACATCCTACTCTGCAGTTTGAAAGCCTATTAAAATGCACCCTTGGGTGAGGCATGCACAGGCTGTCTCCTCTGCTTTATGCCAGTGGAGCTCTGGCTTGAAATAATCTTGTTACTGCGAGAGTAGAGCATAGATTAATAGGCAGCGTTACAGCAGGACTTATCCAGATTTATGTCATGGCTCAATCCATAAAAGCAACCTTAGAGTGGGACCGATGAGTGTGCCACACTGGCATGTGTAGCTCACACTTTGTGTCTCGGTGGCGCGTCAGTCAAGGCGTTTATTCGATCAATTTGAAGGTTCATTTCCTGCCCTCACAGTCAAGGCAATGCGAACACACATTAAGTTTGCTCAAAGTGAGGAGTGGATGGATATTTGCATAATTTCTTTTTATTATCCCCCCGCTGACAGTCGAGAGGCCAAAAAAGAACAAAGAACAACGCAACCACAATAAAATGCTTGTTCTATTGAAATCCCCTATATCTTACCGTATAGTGAATGTTCCACTAAGCTGAAATCCAATTTGTATTCATGGCTTTTTCATTGTACAGAACCGCTGGCAGCTGTTTCACGTCGGCTCACCTTCAATTCAGAGTGCATCACATGCCTCTGCGTCTTTAAGCAACGTTACAACACTGGTCATTTAGCATCTTGTTTGCATCATATGATAGAGCAGCTCCACAACTACACTTCAATTCGAGAACTGTTCAAAAGATTATCTTTGTCATGTCATATTTCACGCGGGTAGAACATCCGCTTTTGGGTTGACGGGCAGATGTTTGGCTCACCATAATGGCAGGCCACATCTGGATGCACTACACCATATATAACTACATAAATGAGCAAAAAGCAGGCAATGTAGTGTCGTTTTTTAGTTAATTCTCTCAGTCATGCTGATATAAATGGATTTGTCATTAAGTAAGGCAGACAAACAGTCTGCTCTCATAACATGCTGTGAAATATACACAATGTCTGTGAGAGAAAGTGCTCCTTGCATGAAAAGGAAAATATTTTTTTTCTGAAGTGCATGTTCAACTCAAAAATTACATTATGGTAATAGTTCAACGTTTTGGGAAATACACACATTTGGATTCTTGCTGAGTTAGATGAGAAGATTGATCCCACGGTATTAATCTTCTCATCTAACTCTCGGCAAGAAAGTGATTGAGCGTATGTCACAAAATGTCAAACCTTTCCAAAGTTTTTAACCTTAATTTTATGTTGCGTATGTTGTTATATCTGCCTCTAACAAAGGTTTGGATGTTCAGAATTAATTGTAGCATATCTGGAATTAACTTGCTAATCTCACATGACAAACACTTAAAAATAAAGTCCTGCTGTTGTGAAATAATCCATTTGTAATTCTGGAGCAGCATTTATTCAGGCTATCGCTCACAAATCAATCTGCATTTCAAAGTTTCCATCGATATTTCATCCCAAGTCCAAACCTTTGTGACAGCAGCATACATTACATTACATACAGTACATTACTCCCAAAAAGATTGAGGCATATTTTCAGCTTCAAGCTTTCTGTTGTATTTTAAAACAATCACCTGCGGCCGTTTCGTGACACTAGGGATGGGTCATGATTTCCGATCATTCGAATAGTTGAAAAGTTCAAATCAAATAGTTTGACTATTTGTTATTATTTCCCTTGTATTAACTGTTGCAGGTGCTGCGCAGTAGTAAAGTTACTACCAGAAAAAGGTGTGTGGCACGTTTAGTTCAGCTCTTTTCTGTCAGCTCAGGGGTGCAGCGCAGGTAGATCAGCTGTTCGAGCAGCGGGAACATCGCCATTCAAACCTGACAGAAACAAAATAAAACTCACCAAAACCGTCACGGTTTGTCTTTCCACCTGCCTCTTCCACTGTTCCAACAATATGGTTGGAATAAACTCAATCCGCAGCGTCAGATGGGAAAATGTGCCGACGCTACATGTTGTTTTCCCTCACTGGTTGCCTATCATGTGGCAATTTTCAGTAGTAGTAGTATTTTTGCTTGGAATGCACATCCCTACCTGACACCTCTATCTGCTCCTCCTCATAACAGTTTTTAAAGGTACAGTGTGTAGGATTTGGCGGCACCTAGTGGTGTCGTTGCAGGTTGCAGCCAAAGGAGTACCCCTCCTCCCTTTCCAAGACTGCGGTAACATGAAATGCCAAATGCAAAAACGTGATTTTGGGCTCTGCGGCACACGGTACCACAGTTTCACAAGCATGTCGGAGAACTACAGTGGCCTTCAGGTAACGTAAAACCCCTGTTTGGTTTGTCCGTTCTGGGCTACTGTAGAAACATGGCGGACTCCGTGAAGAGGACCCGCTCCCTGTATAGATAAACGGCTCATAACAAAAACACTATTCTAAGTTTCAGGTGATTAAACACAAATAAAAGCATAGTTATTTATATCATATTCCATTCCTGCCAAAACACTCCCCCTAAAGGTGAACAGTGTTCAGCATAAAACAGAAAATGTGCCTTGTGTTTTCTGGGAGTGCCTCTACTCTTCGGTGGATCTCCTATATATGAAAATGATATCATTATCAGATACTATGGTGTCAAAATTGTCTGCTGCACCACCCTGCTGGTCCACTCGGAGACCCTGGCATGTCCAGTCCTCTCACTGCTGAGGACAACTGAGAGGAACGAGGCTTGGTGGTGATATAAATAGACAGCACTGTTGAGCCCCTTGTGAGACTTCACAGAGGGAAACACTTGCCAGGTAAATACAATCCCCTCCCTCCCACTCTGTCTGCCCATTGAAGTCTCCAGCGTCATTACCATAACTGCCTTTGTTCTTCAATCACCCTTTAAAGATGCCTCACACTGTATTTACACTGTGATGCTCGCAGCGGAGTGGCTGTATTTGTAGCCACATCTGTGCAAATGTGTTTGTCTTTGTGGGCGTTGTGACACAAGGCAACATCACTGCTATGAAAAATGCTATAATGTTTTAAATTACAGCACAAGGCAATAATCTGTGAGCACTAATGCCTTTGAATCTTTGAGGTCAAACACGCATTTATCAACTTTTATGTATCAGTGGAGTCTATGGAGACATAAAGCTGAACTGAAATATTTGTTTTCTCTCTCACACACAGTCAGTGTGTAAAATCATATACGACGACCTCTGAACTCACCAACCTCTGTCTGTGTCTGTGTGTTTCCACTCCTACGTTTTCATGTCAAGAGCTAACCTTCTTTAAAAGGCCAGATTTTACATTTTCCACTCGTGCGTGAACAAGCAGGACATGTAGAACAGTCCACATGCATTCATCATCTGCTGCCTCTCACAGAGCCACGTAATCAATCAAATAGCCAGTGGACTGAAAAACTGGGTAAATCTCATGATTTGAATTTCTAAGCAGCGTTATCCTGTTTGCACCAGACTTTAACAGGCAATCGATAGCATACAGGAGTAGTTCAAACAGCATCAATAAATACAGTACAACATGCACATCCACAGGTGCCAGAGTGAGTATACAGTATGAGCAGTATATCACAGCATGAATATGTTTTAAGTATTCAGAATATGTAACGGATTAGTCTGCTGGTATTCTATATTTCTGTTTTTGTCAACAGCTCCCACATTAAAACCAAAACCAAAAATGTATCAGTGCTTTTCTCAGTACTTTCAAACACCATTGGTTCCAATTAACTCTGAACACCACAACCCACTGGTGGGTTTGAAAGGCTTGTTTCCTTAAAAACAAAAAATCGCCAAATACACACATAATTAATCATAGCCAGAAACTGTAAAAACAGTTGGATTATCAACTTTCCATCAGCCCATGAACAAGTCATGCGTGACAAACGATTCAGTCAGGAAAAAACAACCAAATCTATGGCTACAATAGAGATATGTCATCAAAATTAATTCATTCTACATCTCATTTAAAATTTCGTCAAAAATAAACTGTTGCACAAACCAGATCTTGTAAAAAACATAAAATTATGGGCTCCTCGATGCAAATGGGAAGCCATGAAAGACCAACAGTCACGGCAAAAAAAAAAAACAGTGAAACTTCAGCTGACTGCTCACTGTTTACACAGAGCAGAGAGTACAAGAGAGGTTGGAAGTAGAGGCTGTAAAAATGTAAAGAGTTCAACATATATAGACATTTTTTCCAAAACTGTTAACACTTTTGGGTACTTGGAAACATGTTGTATATATAGATACCATTTTTTCCAATTTTCGTAAAATAAGTGATCTAAGAAATCCAACTTACATTTTTTCTTTTTTATGATTTATGGCATAATAACTGTGTTATACTGCACAACAGACATTTAGAGTTCCCCCTACTTCTAGCCATAACTGTGCTGTCCCCATTGAGTGTGCAGGATTTATATACTGCAGTTAAAACAAGGCCATAGTGAGTAAATTGTGACAGGTGCAAATAAAATGCCCTGAAACTGCTTGAGGTTCAGAGGGTTAAAGACATAAATCTTTGAAAACAGGTCATGATTATATATTTTCATTTTGGAATAAATGCTAAATCATTTTTCTTAAACAGCTGAGCACTGCAGATATTTGCAAACATTACTCAGACAGGAGTAAATAGTGCCTTTGTTAGGAAATATTTACAGCTTCGACTCCACAGGCAATACTTTCTGTGGGATTTGTACATAATAACACAAGAAATATTGTGAGCCTTATTCTTTAATATCTATGGTTTAAAAGCTTATTCTCCTAATAATCATATTGGTCTGTCACTCAGCAACACAAATGACGTTTGTTAGCTTGTTAATAGGATCAATTCATGGCATTTGTTGACAATACAAAAAACACTGACTTACCCTTTAAGGCACATTTGAAAGTGCTGAATAAGTTAGGTTTTCTCTCTGTCTCTCTGTGTCTATGACGTGGCAGCTGAAGCATGAGACAGAATCAGTGTCACTTTTTGCGAGAGTAATGATATGCAAATTCTGCCGGATGGGATACAACCTCCTGCTGATTGAAGAAAAAAAAAATTTGCATGATAACTTGCTGACATGTTTTGCAAATTTTAGCTTCTGCAGCGCACACAAGTACACACTAACAATCAAACTCATGCTGCGCATATGTGAGTATGTGAGACAAATCTGCTCACTTACTGTACCCACACAAATGAAAAATGAATCTGCTCATGCTCAACTCCCGCACCTTGACCTTGAGGCGTACCTGACAAAGTTAAATGAAGTGGAGACTGCACAGACCACCACGGGATGGAGGCACAGTAAATCACAGCAGAATTTCAATGTTGGAAAAGCTGCAAGCAGAAATCTTAATCCCTGACAGCCGACCATGCATACACAAACGAGATGGCCGAATGCCTAACAAGCAAGAAGGCTGGAGAACTGGCAGGGCTGGTGTGAGCCCAGATGGTGAGGTGAGGCTGCTCTGGGCCAAGGGGTCGCCACGACCCCCGTGACTCCCCTCAACACCCCACAGATCCAAAAAAGACCTGAGAGATTGACAGCAGCACCTCTCGTTTTACCAAACCACTGACAGCACTAGACAGCAGCAGCATTAACATGATCTAATGTAATCAGGTTTTTATTTCTGACTGAGTGGAACCATCAGTGCTTGAAAGTGGAAAAAAATAGGTGCCAGTACTCCCCTCATTCACATGTTGGCATCGTAGACTGTATATCAGTATATAAAGTGGACGTAGTCACTGTGACATCACCCACTGGTTTGTGGACTGCTGTTCTGAAGCTTCGAGTTCGTCATTTTGGATTTTGTCCATCACCATTTTGTTTTTTCTAACCAGAAGTGACACAAGAGGGTGGAGCTAAGTACAACCCAATATTATAATAAGATATTTTAAGGCGACCAAAAAGATATAAATAACTTTCATGAACTGAAAACACTCTGTGAAAGGGTTAAAGCTGTGAGACGAAAACACAGACAACTCCCAGACCAGACAACATCGAGGTAGCGACCTGTCAGTCACAAGGCAGCCATGCCCTAAAGCATCCCCTGCTTTATGGTCTATTTGACTCTAAATGGGACCATAATTTACTAAATAAAAATCATGCTATATTGAAGACTTGAAACTTGTGATTGAGACCATAAACTCATGTTTACAATGTTTACTGAGGTAATAAATCAAGTGAGAAGCTCATTTTCTCATAGACTTCTATACAATCAGATTTCCTTTTGCAACCAGAGGAGTCGCCCCCTGCTGGCTGGTAGACAGAATGCAAGTTTAACTTCAGCATTTGCTTCACTTTCCAGAATTGAAGGTTACCTACTGGTTGGCATGCGTATCGCCTGGTATCAGCAATTATTACATTCTGAATTTCTACAGTAACTAAAAGGTACAAGGAGCTATTGGGTTTGGAGATCCTCCCGCAAGAAACATTAAGGTTTTTGACTTAAAACTATGAAATTTCCCATAATCTCGGACCATTATTATTACTACAGATAATGCCAACAAAGCCTAAAGACTAAACTTGCTATAGTTAAATAATTATTTTATTTTTTGCAGAGTTCCTCTTAATATTTAATTCTTCTGGAAATGTTTTCCCTGTAAAATCATAATGTGTAAATTCAGAAGACTTTTAAATTGGCTAGTCTCATTAATTAGATTTGTTCACGTACAAGTCACAGTACACCAACGAGTAAAATGTAGAAGTGCTAGTACTGTGTACCGGGTAGTACCAGCCACCTTCCAGCTTTGGTAACCACCTTTATAAACTATCACGAACAGGCATCAGTTTTTTTCATCATTTCTCATCATGAGTTTCTCATCTCATCAGAGTTTGAGTCAAACCCTGTCCTCACCTTGATCAGCAAGCGGATTGTTCCTGTGGCTTTGTGGGAAATGTAGTACCAGAAGGAGAGCTTGCAGATGGCGCTCGACTCTTTCCAAACAGAGCTCCTAATGTGAGCCTTGTCACCTTTGAGTCCCACCGGTGTAGCTTCAAGATAGACGAAGTGACCTGAAGACAGAAGAAAGAGGAGGAAATGATAACTATCTCTGTATGAGCAGCTCCTGCAGCCAGTGACAAATTACCACACGGTCATAAGGAGTGTGGTCGGGGGAGTGAGGACCAGGGGTCGCAGCGTAGTCTGTGGCACATCTCCTAATGTCCCTCTGCCTTTCAACACTCGGGGACCACTCAAAGTTTCCCAGTCGAGTCAAGCTCCTGAAGAAAGGAGAAAAACCTGGGAAGATGGCTGATGGCTGAATGCAGAAGCAAAGGGCGTCCATCTGTGCAGTCTTTCTTTCTGCAAAACTGTGGCAATTCTTTTCTACATAATCAATAATTTCAGGGAAGTTTTTAGCATTATAACTTTTAGTACTGAACATAAAGATCCAAACAAGATTAAATCTTAAAGTTCTAAACCTTCAGATCTTCATGAAATCAAACGCTGCTTTTGATATTATCCATGGGCTGCATTTTAATTTTATCTCCCTCTTTAGTTTTAATTGTTTAGCGGTGGAGTCCACCATTCCCGCTCTGGATTCAGGTTGCTGTTCTCATGAAAGCGGGATTCACAGGAAATGAGGCGTGCATGTAATCCAGTCTTTCTGTTTTTAATTATATCTCAATGATATCAGCCTGACTGTTTACCGTTCACTCTCACACAGCCGCATCAGAGCAACATCAACTTTAAGATACTCAGGAGAAGCACCTCCATAAGTTGTGCATGTATATATGTGTTCATTTATTCATGAGTATTGCTTTTTATCATACACATAACATATAATATTATGGAATAACAGCCTGAAAAGCCTTGCATCAATCCCCTGAAGGCTCACCTGCTGTACATTCACATAGCCAGCAGTAGCTCATTGATTTAGTCATGAATTAAACATTGTGTTGAGAGCTACCGCAGCATTTTTGGTTTAACAGGTGGAAATTTGAAAGTCAGCTCAACTTTCATTTGCCCCAATTATACAAAACCACCCAGAAGTGAAGGTGCACTTCAATTATACAATGGTAATTCAAAGAGGAGGCTTCGTTATAATGAGAAATTTAGAGTTGTACAACTCTAAATACGTTGAAGTGTGAACGAACGACGCAGCGAAATGCGTGAAGGAAAACTGTGAACACATACCACTTTCATCCATCACCGTGTGATCGTACGGAGGCCGTATGCTGTTCACAGATCCCGTCCTCAGCGTCCAATCAAAGTTATCTGCCAGGGAGCTCTTCCAGCCACAGCGCCCGTTCTCAAAGGAGCAGGAAGTCCCACAATCCTTTTCATCAGTGCCATCGCCACAGTCATCAGTGAAGTCACAGCTCTGCCCCGCCGTGAAACACCGGCCATTTTCACAAGGCAGGAGGCCTGAAGGACACGAGCCTGGAGAAAAGACAGGCACATAAAATATCAGTCAAACTGTGTGAAGTGTTTGTTTCCCCCAGCAGCAGCTGTGTGTGTTGTAATATGTAAAGTTATGTGCTTCCCTGCAAGGACAAGGGATGTTGACACTGACACGTTAATGTTATATTGTACAGAGTGAGACTTAGGGGTCGGAGGTCAAGATTGTGAGGAGGGAAATACGCCAATTCATTTTCTTGCTGAAAGTTAGATGGTGGTGAAACATGGTGAAACAGTTAGCTGGCTCTGTGCAAAGGTAACAAAAGCCACCTACAAGCACCTCTAAAGCTCACTAATAACATCGTATTTGATTAATCTGCTCAGAAACAAAGGGAAGTTACTGCCATACTTGACTTCACCTCAAAAAATAGGGAGGATTTCAAAACAAAGCAGGGAAATTAGAGTTTGACAGACTGCATTCTGGTGGCTTTTAAAGAGTGAAAATAAAATACTAAGTACACAGCAACAGCATTTTTTGTTAAGTAGGCCTACATTTGATTTTACTTTCAGTTCTCAGGACAGAAAATAGAAAAATTCACCCTTCTGGTGTGACCTTGACCATCATTCTTTCATTAATTTTTGGCACCACTGCGCTCTGAAACATGCAATGTCTTGCACCTGCTTGCGCCACGGCAGCTTTGCTGTGATGTGCAGCAAGCAGATCTCCTCCGCTAGGAAAAGACATTTGATGTAGCTCTATGGCCGTCTGGGTGGACACTGTATATACTTAAACACACTGTACAGTGCCAGAAACAGGTTGTAAAAAAAATTGGCACAAATCAGGTGTAATGGAGGAGAATTGTGACCCAGAGAGGAAACCAGGACAGGGAAATAAAAAACTGGAGGGTTGGCAAGTATGGTTACCGCTCCTGGCTAAGAAAGCGTCCGGCATAAAAACCCCTGTGAAAAATTAACTTCATCACTTAGACACTTTTTTTTTTGCAGATTAAATAACCAGATATAATGTGTTAATTAGTGAGCTTTAGATGTGATGGTAGGTGTTTTTTGTTACCTCCAGACAGAGCCAGACAAGCCGTTTTTATACTAAGTTAAGCTAATCATGAGAGACTGTTAACAATTTTTTAATCTAAAACTTGACACAAAACAAATAAGCATACTCCTTTAAAAATTAGATTTCAGCATACTGCTTTTTTTTCTACTGCGAGCTTCACCAGATTTAACAGCACCACACGAGTTCAGTATTAACTTCAGAGCATAAGAAGTCAACTCAAGAGTGGTGAGACCATCTGCATGCAGCATCAGGGTCTCTTTAAGAGGCTTAAGAAGACAAGGGAGCCTGCATGGGGCTAGGAGCCCAAATCAGTGTATCATAGGGTGGCGGTGCAGCAGGAGGCTGTAATCTGCTCTCTTTTGGCGGCAGACATTCCAGCGAGGTCAGTGCTTGGTTTTGGGGAGTGTCAAAAAGGGAGATGAAGAGGGGTGGTCCCTGTAAGTAAAGGAGTGAAAGGGCCGTAAGTTCCTCCTGATCCTTTGTTCCTCTTCAGATGCACAGGACCAGAAGCAATGTGCCCCAACAAAGGCACACAGGCAGCCAGGAAGCAAGGCTCCCCGCTGTGAAGCCGGGATGCCTCACCACCTGATGTGCAGCACACTGGTGGATTCATTTTAAAGAGAACGGTTGAGGCTAATGACACTTCTCCTAGAACAGCCTAAATCTCTTTATATATATGCAGTTCTTCACCTGTTACTCTCTGAATGTACTCATTCATCCTCATTAATTCCACATTACATGGATAACTTCGGGGCTCTGCATTGCTGTGTGTAATGTGACCTTCACACCAGGGACCCACTGTCCTCATATACAGTGTGTCTGTCAGTCACCCTGAGAGGCATACTGCCCCCTGGTGCAAGGATGGTGCTCCAGGTAAATCTTTTAACGAACTCACACATCTGGACTTAGAAGTCTGATGTTGAAAGTGAAGCAAGTTGTCCAATCACGCATCAATGCAAGGTGCAATGTGATCCACTACACTGTTGTCTTTCTTCAGATATCTGTCATATATTCATTCCACTGTTTTCTTTTAATAATGTATAAATAAAACTTAAAGCTTCATCATTGTCCCAGTACATCAAACACAGCTGACAGCATCAAAACAACATCGTTCTTAAAGTATGTCTGTCATAAAAAGCTGTCAAAACGAAGATTAAATTGATTTTATGACACCAGAGGCTGCTGATGATAAGGGAGAGAACAAGCCCAGTAACGCTGTTGGCTTAATCTATCTGTTGTAACAATGTCTGTTTTTTTACACTGTCACAGAGGTGTTAATTCAGTTATATGTTTTAGCATTGACATCATATTTAGTGGTAGTGTTGTCCTGGAATACATTATATTCAGAGGTATTTCTCAGTACTTGTCTACATGTACACAGGTATTTTTGTAAACTTTGCTTTCTCTACACATTTTGGCCTTTTGTCCACACACAAACGCCGTTTTAGGTCACTGAAAAGCTTTTGTAAAACTCCGGCCAGGGTGAAGATTTTCACGTCGTGCAATGGCAGATGGTTGGCGGATGCTGCCAAATAACCTGCTAACAGGACATAAACGTACAGTGGTGTGCGCCATCATATTGAGGAACAAAGATGTCAAAATGCACTACAGAGGTTGCGGTTACTTATCCAACACAACACAGACCTAGCCGCCAACGTCGCCAACGTGTGGCCCACCCTTGCTTTGACAGCGCGTCAGTTGTGTTTTTCTATTTTTTTTTTTTTCAGGAGGAAAAACGCTATTGACAAAAGTACCCGTGTACGTGTGGACAAGGCCAAATCCTCTCATGTCGGCTATGTAAACAGAGAGGACAAAAAATTAGAAACACCTCTGACAACACCATCTTTAACTATGACCTCATAATAAAACATACAATTCATCATCAAAAACTGTTATATTGGACTGGATTACATTGTACAAATGTACTTTAGATGATGAAACATGTAGAGCCATGTGAAAAATGATATGCAGGCAGAAGAGATTGCCCCAACGCCTTAATTAGCAACCATCGTGAGCATGAGGGACATCTCATACATTTTCTCATCACTTTCATTATTAGGTGGGTAACGATTTCTGCTGCCCAGTTTATAGAGTATGACAGTAATCAATCAGAAAATGACAAGAAGTTAAACTGGGACTCTCATTTCAGATTTGCTCACATGCTGTATCTAAAATGTTTGCTAGAAATCCTTTTATTTTTCCATGCAGTTGGTAAATATACATACATAGTAGTCTGTGAATGTGATAAGCCTATGTTGATAGTGCATTGTTGTTAGTGTTTGCAGGTATTCTACAATCTTGTTACAGCCAAGATAAAATTCACAGCCATAAAAAAATGTGGGGTTGTGTGGAGTGTGTCTCACCACTCCGTCATATCATGAATGAAGCAGTGGAGGAAAATGCCCCTGAGGCACTTCAGGATATAATTACAGTCCCTGCTGTCTTTGGTCTCATCAGTATTATGGTACATTCCCCACAGCCTGCAGCAGCTCGCCAACCAGCTCCCTTAATGGAGGGATGAACTTCATTTCACTGTCAGGGCAGTGGTTGTACTCCCTGTCTTAACCTTCAAGAAATTACCTCTATCCCTCTACTCTACAGACTCACATCCCTTTCTGTTTCCATCATGCTGTCTTTGAACTGCTTTTACGTCTGAAAATGATCCTGTCATGTCAACAAAAAAAAACAAACACTTATTTCTACCTCCAAATATTTTTTCTTTCTAGTATTTCTCATCCTAGCTAATCCTGAGTCAAATTTAACACCAATAACCTCTTTTCATGGACCGTGTTACCATTACTCTGGATATTTTGGCATTTGCATGTGTCTGTGTTTTAATACCAGTTTAGGCCTACATTTGAATGCATATTTCCACTATTTTATCATTACACTTGCTTTCACTACCATCATCTGAAGCATTTATTGACGAAGCTTTCCCTGCTAAAGATAAGGCTTTTTTTTTTTCCTGAATTGCAACCAACTGGATAGAGCGAGGACTGACTGGATCGAGCAAGCGACCGAATCAATCTAGCGACCAACTGACTTGATAGAGCAAGCGACTGACTGGAAAGCTCGTGGACCAGCTGGATGGAGCGAGTGACTGACTGGACAGAGCGGGCAACCAACTGGATAGAGCGAGTGAGCGGGTGGATCGAGTAAACAGCCCAACTGGATAGAGCAAGTGACCGAGCTGGATCGACCAACTGATGGGATCTAGCGAACCAGAGTGACTGGATAGAGCGACCACCCAGCTGGATCGAGAGAGCGATGGATGGATGCTGATATCTTAAAACCTGGACAAATAAAGCTGAAATGGACAAATGTATGGATAAAACCACGAGACGTACATGAGAAAATGTATCTTTTTTAAAGATGCTGACATGATGCTCAGGACAGAAAAATCATCAGAGCATCCTTTTGGACCTCCGTAGTAGTGGTGACAGCATCATGCAGTATGAGCAGGAGAGAAAGACACTAAACAGTATTAATGTAGAAGCCTCATTAGCACACAGACCTGCAGTTATATCTCAGCGCCGCTGCACTACTTCAGAGCTCGCTAGTGACTGATTAACACCCTGACTCGGTGGGGGTCTAGCTATTCACAGTGAGCACTTATACTGACAAATGCAGACAGACAGCGAGACAGTGAAACAAGTAAGAGAAAGAGACAGCTGTAGGGAAACTCCTACACATCACACATCGGCTGCTGGACAGAAACCTTCTCCAGCTCATCTCAAAAAGACAAGGAGACTCTTGCAGGGGGCTACACAGTGGCACAGTTTCTGAGCACAGACAATCCTGAAACGCTCTTCTCCACGACTTCCACTTCTACAGAAATAAATTTATGAGGCCAATTATAGCTGCAGTAACAATGGCAATAAATCAGCTCTTGTTGATTTCTCTTGCCTCTTAAAAGTTTCCCTCATAAAGAATGTCACAAACTTCTAGTAGATGAATCGTTACCAAGTCTTGGACACGGACAATGATGAGGCTTTAGTCAGTACTGAGAGGGACGGTGACAAATACTGTGTGGGACCTCAGGATGTCAAGTCAATGTTTTTCCTTCAGCACTTAACCAGAAAATGATCACAATTTTGGTTCTTGTCAAAAGAAAACTGCATTTATGCTGCGCTTTTTCTTCATATCTCAACTAGGGCTGTCAAAGTTAACGCAATAATGTGCTAACGCAAATTCATTTTAACACCACAAATTTCTTTGTCGCATTAACATAATGTGGGATTTTCAGGTTGTAGCAGGCTCAGTATTAAAGATGGAGTGAAGATACTAGTATCATGTGAGACTGGAAATCCTGAGGCATTGGACAGGTACCAACCATGTCATACTAGCTTGTTGTGAAGGAGATTAAATAACGCTCTACACTTATGCTAAATTTTAGAAAGGAAAAAATGTCATGGCCATTTTCCTTTGAACTCTGACCTCAAGTTATATGCATGAAAGTACCCACTTTATGATAATAACATGCAGTTTGGATCAATTCATAGTCAAGTCAGCACACTGACACACTGACAGCTGTTGTCTGCTGGGCTGCAGTTTGCCATATTGTGATTTAAGCATATTTTTTATGTTAAATGCAGTACCTGTGAGGGTTTCTGGACAATATCTGTCATTGTCTTGTGTTGTTAGTGGATTTCCAATAATAACTATATACATATATTTGCATACAGCAGCATATTTGCCCACTCCCGTGTTGATAAGAGCATTAAATACTTGACAAATCTGCCTTTAAGATACGTTTTGAACATTTAAAAAATGTGTAAATATTTTGATTATTGCCAGCCCTAATTTTTACATTTCAGAAAGATACATTCCTTGTGGAAAACTGAGGGTTTTCAAGGGTTTAAAGCCCATGTTGCTCCATGTTTACCTAGAGACAACCGGCAGTTGTGATTAATGTCCTCAATTTCCAGGAGATCTGACACATGTTTTGGTAATGCCCTATAGACTAATTGAATTTAATTTTGTAAGAGCCCACTATTAGTACTGTAATATAGTACCTAAATCAGGAATCTATTTTGGCACCAGGGGCTCCACGGACTTGATTTTCTCACTGTCAGAAATAATTTTGATATATCCTCTTATAGGGAAAAAGTGCCTAATGTGATACAGCTGTGTAGTTCTTTGCTAAAAGCAAGAAGACTAGTTAGACTAAAAAGCTGTAATTGACTGGCTAGTTCATGAACAATAATAAAAGCCACTGTGTTCCAGCTACACACTGGCCTTCATCAGGGCTCCAGTCCTTAGCAGAAATATACTTTTATTATTGCTCCAGAATGAATGAGCCAGACGTTTTACTGTAATTCTTGTTTTGCAAAGATGGTGCCTTGTTGAACCATAGTCTGTCACCACTGTTATCTAGCAACAGTGCATGCATACCACAGTGTCTCATTTGGCTTTATAGGGTGGCACAAATCAACAACAGTTTCTGATCCAGCTCTAACAAGACAGGGAAAAAAATCCCCCCAAAAAGCAAATAAGGGTGCAGAGCTAAACAATAATGTTAGTGGCTCTGTGAGACTGAATGTTTCCATCACAGTGTTAATGCTACCATTCGGAGGCACAATGTTTACCTTGTTAACTATCTCAGTTTAGTGTGCTAGCATGCTAACATTTGATGATGCGCACAATACACAAAGTGCAGCTGAGGCTGATGGGATGTCATTAGTTTTGCAAGTATGTGCTCATAAACCATAGCACCAGATTAAAGGGAAAATTCATCACTTTTTATGTGGATATCCAATCAGTGTTTATAGTAAATGTCAACTGAAGTAATTAATTCGTCAGTCTGAGCTATAATAACCTAGAAAGATGAGTTTGAAGATGCAAAATCTGTTGTTTTTCGTCTGTGAATGTTCTCATTCATCCAGGTCATATTCATTCTGACAACAGAACGCTACAGTCTGACTAGTCCCCACTGTAGCGTTCGAACTGATGAAACCACTTAGATAAGGGGCGAAACGTCTTCAGAGACAAATCTAAGTCCAGTTGCCTTCGATTCAACTGTTGTTTTTCCTGCATCCAGCGGCATCAATTGACGTGACAGTGACGTATAGGGGTGAGCTCTAGATGCTACTCAAAACAGAACTGCTTTGCTCTCTTCGCTTGTATTGCAAACTAGTTATGTTTCCAAAAGCAACAATGGCATCCCAAAATATGAGTGCAGAGGCTAAGACGACATGGTCGGTGGGGACCCTCCGGGCGTCAGAAGCTTACACACAATGCATCCTGGTCCGTGTAGGCACCAAAGGGAAACCTCCAGTGCTGAAAAATGGAGCCAACATGGAAGAACCAAAAACTGCAGCTCCTCAAATGGCCACTTGAGGCTGGCTCCAAAAACGTTTACAGCCTTCTGTTGTACAAAAAACTATTTTGGTCAGTATAGCTAATTTCCTCGTTCATGACAACTGTATGGGGGGGCCAAAATCAAGGCCAAAAGTTTAGCATAATTGAGGGCGTAACCCTTTGAGTGACAGGTGGATGCCATCACAGGTTGCTAGCTGCTAGCTGTCGGCTCTGCTGTGTCATCCGGCCCACCTCAGCTCCACAGTGATCTCCTCTCCCATTATTGGATTAGGCGGGAGTTAGGCTGTGGCATCACTGCCAAGATGGCGACGGCCGGAGTCACCTGCTTTGAGTTTCACAACGACTTTTCAGGAACCTATGAGGGACGTCACGTAGACTATGTTCATATTTTTCCACAGTCTATGGTAATAATAATAATAATAATAATAATAATAATAATAATAATAACTTAACAAAGGAAAATGTAGCACAAAGTGCTTTACAATCAGCACTCACACAACTCACACAATCAACAATCACGTTACATCATCACAAAACTAAATACTGGAGAAATACTGAGGAAACGCCATCTTGAATTAAAAAAATCAATAAAATGAATTGAGGAAACACAGGAGAATTATTAAAAGTATTAAACAAATAAAATTGAACACATTTAAAAATATGTAAAGCAGAATAAAATAAAAGGAAATATAATAGAATACTTAAAATTGATTACATTTGAAATCAAAAATAATAAAAAAATTGTATAAAACTGAACAAATTTAAGAAATAAAATAAATAAAATAGAATAAAATGAAATATATAAAGTGGATCTAACTAAAAAATTTAGTTAAAGGCCAGACTAAAAAGATGGATATTAAGCTTAATGTTACATGTCACCCTCAGATCTTCAGGCAGCTTATTTCACAAACAGGGGGCGTAGTAATAAAAAGATGCCTCACCGTATGTTTTAGTCCTAACTTTGGGTTCAGTTAAAAGGCCACTTCCAGAAGACCTGAGGGCTCTGCTGGGCTCATATGGTAAAAGCAAGTTAAATTAAATAAGAAAGAGCTCGTCCATTAAGAGCTTTATAAACCAACCAGTAAGAATTTTAAAATCATTTCTAAAAGACACAGGAAGCCAATGCAGAGACTTTAAAATCGGTGTAATGTGAGCTCTCTTTCTGGTCTTTGTCAGCATTCGAACTGCTGAATTTTGAAATAATTGCAGCTGGAAAATAGTCTTTTTAGGGAGCCACTGGCACTGACGGCTCCGCGAGCAGGTCAATTTAGCACGCAGTGAGGAATTCATTGCTTCAAGTCATTCCATTTACCATCAACACTGATTGGACGTCCACATAAAGGTGGCAAATTTTAGCTTTAAGCTATAGGATCACTAAATTTATTTCAAATCAGCACAAATAGATGAACTAAATTTAATGGCATCTGATAGTCGCTGAGCATTTCACTAAAAAACAAAAACGTTGACTTTGTGGCGTTAGAGGAAAAGACCTGGGGTCACCATAGCAATGGATTCAGCATGACTATCAGTACAAAATTTAAATGCAAACCATATAATGGCCATTGAGATACTTTAGAGATGGATTGTCTGACATAGTGACATTGTGTTCCCCTAGAGTGGAAGAAGCATTTTGAAAGGCAATTCAAAGAGACAGCAGGATTATCATAAATCAGATTTAGATATAATGTGATGGATGAAAGTCCTGATAGTAACACCAAAGAGATTAGACCCTTGAAATAACAACATGACAAATTCCAGTAACTGTTCTTCACACTGTCTGGAGTCCAAATGGGGGACACAGTTAGAGCAGAGAAGAAAAAGAGCTCATCATTTATATAAAACAAGGGAGGTTAAGTAGAGTGTCTACCTGCAGGAGGTGGAGGAGTGATGTCCTCTAATTTGGCTGAGGAGGCGAGCAGACACCCCGGAGAGAAAGTGATGTCATCCAAGCAGATGTCACCCTTTGGACTTCGGCCCACCTTGCCCTCGAACATGACCTGAAAGTCCCTGCTGTGGCTCAGCGGGATCTCCCTCATCTGCCAGTAGTTGCCCTGATCTCCCGTCAGGTTCAGAAGGAGATGCAGATGCCCTTCGCTTTGCCTGAACACGCTGAGGGTCCCGATGCCGTCTCCAGACATGTGAAAATAGAAACGCATCTAGACAAAGGACGGACAGTGAGATATACAATGTCAAAATAAAGCCCTGACTTACAGACTGTGCTGATGTGAATGTTAATGTTACCACGCTGATTCTCAATTTCTTGTCATTTTCTTTACAACAGTATGGAAATATAATATAATAGCTGATTTTGCAGCCATATATTTGAAGGAAAACACAGCATGCAATCAAAATGTTGGCCAAGTCTGAGTGATGGCATATTACGTGTCAGGGATGAGCGTGATGACTCAAATAGTAGATTAAATGTCACTACCCTCGCTAGTCTGCACCTGAAATACTGGATGGCTAAATTTAACGTTACCATATTAATGTACACATTTAAATTACATATTTTCAAATGGGGTCTTTGCTCTGCTCTGAGCTCATCAGCCACCCTGCCGTGTTGTCCCAGCCTCTGCCTAACACCACCTTCTCCACCACCTTCACCACCTGTTGCTACCTGTTGCCACCTGATGCTAGAACATCCATCCATTCACTATCTGTAATCGCTTATCAGGATCGGTTGGAGCTGATACAAGCTGACACTGGGCAAAGGCGGGGCACATCCTGGACAGGTCACCAGACCACTAGACCGCCACGTTAATATAAGTGTGTGTGGGAGAGTAAACAGGTTTTTGACCGCAGTGGAAAAAGTCAGTTTTGAAAGGCTAAATGCCCACAAATATGAGCTGAAGCAGAACATGTTGTGAATTTTGGAAATCATTTCAGATTTTTACTTTTTTACTGAGGACTGTGACGCGACTTAACAGTGATAATCGAGGGCTGAGCGCCACATCTCTCGCTGTGTGTGTCTGGGAGAAAGAGTGAAGAAGAGAAGGTGGAAATAAAACTTGCACACTAAGATACTAACGGTATAAGCAATGCCAAACCATGACTCTTCTTAGACCACAGTCCACGCCGTGAAATATTACACCAAACACTGGGTTTGTGAGGCTCATCCCTAACCGGGTGACTGGAGTGGACACTGGGGACATGAGCCTATTGATTTCAGCAGCATTTAAAATATGATAAGGTTACTGAAACTGTGATTAACGATTTCAAATGGCTTTTATACACAATGTATAAGAGCTTATAGGATAAATTATACTGAAATGTGAGTGTTTACTTGCTTTTAGACCATTCGACTGGTCTTCTGTTGAAACATCGGTGAAATTAGTCGCTAGGAACATCCCTATATTGTGACTAACTACTACATATATAATCTTCTTTAGCAACCAGACACCGCTTTGCTTTAAATTATCTTTTTCACTTTCCTTTCTCCATAATAACTATTAGTCCTCATGGAAGGAAAAGTATGGGCACAGAGAGGTAATTAAGTTTTAATAGATTGTCTAGATCGATGTACTTTTTCCTTTCAGTCCTTGTCTTTATTAAAGCCTGTGCCTGTCCATCACAGAACACTGAGGCAGCGATATGTTTTATAGCTTTTCTCTGCAAATGGAGGCGTGTTCATGAGCTACAGCAGCACAACTACACCCTCCATCTCAGGAGAGAGATTGCCCGTCCTTCTCTCCTCTCTCTCGTCCCTCCCTTCAGTTTAATTGGGGCCTTTTCTGCTGACTGTGTGACTGATTGACAGGTCGGGAGTGGGATAAGACAGACACGACGCGCAGCGCAAACCGACCAGTCAATCAAGACATCGTTCCCGGTGGAGCGTCAGGCTGACAGCTGGGAGGACGCACACGTGCATATACACACAGACACTACAAAGTGCACAACCACACACTGTATACACACAACTGGTAATTGCTTGTTTAGCTGCAAGACATTTTCAACTGCATGCTTAAAGGAACAGTTCAATATCTTGACACTTATTTGCTTTCTTGTTGAGAGCTAGATGCTCAGACTGTATATAAGAGGTGGACATAGTCACCATGATGTTACCCATTGCTTTGTGGGCTGCTGTTTTGAGTGTTGCCATCATCATCTTGGTTTTTGGCTGTCGCCATCTTGTTTTATTGCAACCAGAAGTGACACAAGGGGGGTAGAGCTAAGTACAACCGAACCCTGAATAAGACATTTTTAAGGTGACAAAAATGTAATTATATTTCATGAACTGTGAAAGGACTAAAGTTCAAAGACAAAAACAGGGACAACTCCCAGACTGGACAACGCCATGGTAGTGACCTATAAATCACAAAGTAGCCACACCCTAAAGCATCCCCTGCTTTATGGTCTATTTGACTCTAAATGGGACCATAATTTACTAAATGAACATCATGCTGTATTGAAGAAGACTTGAAACTAGTGATTGAGAACATAAACTCATGTTTACAATATTTACTGAGGTAATAAATTGAGAAGTAGGCTCATTTTCTCATAGACTTCTATACAATCAGACTTCTTTTTGCAACCAGAGGAGTCGCCCCCTGCTGGATATTAGACAGCTTTAAGGCACTTCAGCACTGGCTTCACTTTTCAGACCCACAGGTTGCCCTATCGTCAGATTAGAGGATCGATATCACTCTTATTCCTGACTAAATATGAGGCTACAGCCAGGAGCTGGTTAGCTTAGCTTAGCATAAAGACTGGATAAAGGGGGAAATATTGACACATTAAATAAGGTATATATTAATTGTTTAATGGTCCAGCAAACAAGCCCCTCTAAAACCACAACTTACTTTTACACTTTAACATGTTCTACCTTGTCTTTTTTAACCTTCAATGTCAGGCTAGCTCTTTCCAATTGGTTTCAGTCTGTATGCTAAGCTAAGCTAATGTCTCCTGGCCTTAACTTCATATCTATCAGACCTACTGTACATGAGTGTTATTGATCTTCTTCCATCAAGTCAAACAAAAACCTCAAATGTAAATACTCTAAATATACCAAAGTTGTTGAATTCAGCTTTTTCAGCTCAATTGTTAGTGTTAGTTTTGTTATTTCCTAACTAAAAATTATATTCTGTTAGCAGCTGATTATAACACTGTTGCCTCTCTTGTCATTAGAGCATTGAATAACAAATATAATATAATCATTTGCAGTATTTTCAGTATATAGTTAAAATGTGCCATACAGAGACCAATGGAATATTTTCTTTTTTTTATCCCTTGAAAATGTAACAAACTGCAGGAAACTTTCAAATTAGATCCACAGTCTACATTAGCATTCATGTCAGGGAAGCCGCAGGAGTGCTGATGTTTTATTACATTTTTTATCATGTCTCTAACGTATTCCATCTACTCGGATTGTTATAGTTTTTTTCCATTTCACTTTTACTACTGTAGGTAGTATTCATTTATTTGAAGCCATATATTTTATGCAGAACCTTTGTTCTCAGAGGAGCATCAATATAAAAACTAATTGTCAATATATTGATTTTGTTCTTCCAGTAGTTACATTTAAATTAATGGCATCATACTAACTTGTTTTCCAGTTTGAATAATGAATTAAAAATGACCTTTATTCTTTGCTTTTGCACTTGGACCTCCACCTCACCTTGCACTGTGAGCTCCTGCGGCTCAGTAAGGGTCCTGATATGCGGGCGGCGTCTCCAGCTGCCTGGGGGAAAGAGCTCTCTAGGTAGAGGTAGTGCCCCGAGGGGTCTCTCAGGGTGTGGTCGCTCGATGGTCCAGTGCCAACTGTGGGAGTGCTGCCCGCTTTGATCAGCCAATCAAAATCATCCTGTCGGCACTGACGCCATGAGCAGAGGTCAAACTCAAAACTGCAGCGCCCGCTGAAGCTCTCTGAAAGACACCAATAAAAAATAAAATCAATCCAGGCCGTCCAATTAACTGAGAATGAATCTTTCGCAGGGTTTGTCAGCTGGACGTGTAAAGTGGCCTCACTGCAGATGTAGGGGTTCTCGTCAGAGTTGTCCCCGCAGTGGTTGATGAAGTCACACAGGTTGTCCTGAGGGATGCAGTGGCCATTAGCGCAGGCGTACTGGTCGGTTGTACAAGGCTGGCCTGAAGGAAGAGGAGGGGAACAGTTCAGGAAGCTGACGTCATCTATCACCACATCACCCATGTAGCTGATCCCTCGCTTAGCCCTGAACACCACCTGACAAAAACACAACAAACTAATGATCAACTCTTCATCCATAATCACATTTATATTTAAACACAAGGGTTCAGGCCTAACGCCGTCAGACAGAAACAAGAGTCAATAGCCGCTGTTCTAATGAGTGATGTTACTCTGCAGTCAGCTGATGAAGCTGTCGATGAAAAAGAAAAAGGACACTTGGACTCAAAGCTGCTCGGTGTGAAAAGGCCCTTCAGCTGCAGATTGTATCATCAGTCTGCTCTGACAATGGTTATTGTGCATCAGTGAAAATATGCTGTGGCATTTGGTCAAAGAGATGCAATGATAGAGAACCTCTGTCTGTGTGGTCACATTGAACTGGAATAACCTCAGCAGGCAGACACCATGAAGGCGATTCAAGTCTGATTACTGTCACACACAGTTACGACTCATTAGACTGAATTACACTGTATCAATTCATGATGATGATGATGATCATCATCACCATGTCCAATTTAGCCTGTCAGGACTGAAGTAAGGCCAATTATATTGATGTGCACTGTCACCCGCAATAAGACACTGTCTTTCAACCTGAATGCCAATAATCTGAATCACGTCTATCATTACAAAATGATGATGAACCCGGAATACACATGGTGTCAAAAGGCATCTTCACTGTAAATTGTCAGTTTGAGAGTTAAGACAAAAAAGAGATCAATAGCTGTTATTATTCAAGCAGCAATAAGATCTTTTTTTGTATTAAACTCAGATTTGAGGAGATTATTCTGCCAATAAAAGCAGCAGTTTACAGTACACAATGGAAAAAGTATCTTATAAAAAGATACAACTGAAGACTGTGGGGAACTAAAATCACCCAATGCAAGAGCAAAAGAGATATTTGGTGCAGTAATATTGAATTAAAAAACATTCAATACGAAATAGGGCTGTCATTCAATTAAAATATTCAGTCAAGATTAATTGCTACTAATTGCAAATTAATCTCACATTTTTATCAGTCCATAATGTACCTTTAAGGGAGATTTGTCAAGTATTTAATACTCTCATCAATATGGGAGCGGGCTGCTTTATGCAGATATATGTATATATTTATTATTGGAAATCAATTAACAACACAAAACAATGACAAATATTGTCCAGAAACCCTCACAGGTACTGCATATAGCAAAAAAACATGCTCAAATCATAACATGATAAACTGCAGCCCAACAGGTAACAACAGCTGTCAGTGTGTCAGTGTGCTGACTTGACTCTGACTTGCCCTAAACTGCATGTGATTATCATGAAGTGGGCATGTCTGTAAAGGGGAGAATCATGGGTACCCACAGAACCTATTTTCATTCACATATCTTGAGGCCAGAGGTCTCTGAATCAAATGAAGTGACTGGTACCAATGGATTCTTAGAGTTTTCTAGCCACTGCAACCTTCGAAAATCGATTGCGTTAAAGGAATTACTGGCGTTTAAACAAATTTTTATCGCGTTAATTTTGACAGCCCTAATATGAACCATTTCACTACACTGAATCAGGTTATACAACACATTTGAAAGTATCTCTAATAAATTACAGACCTGGAAGTTGTCTGACAGCCCCAAAAACACTTCTCCTCGTCTCCATTTGTTGCCTTGGTTACCAGTCTGAGACCAAACCTCGTGAGTAGTGTTTCCATACTTCAACAGCACCTGCAAATATAGTGAGAACCTTAGGTATGAATTTTCTGATGAAACCCTTTACACTGATTAACGTTCTCCTGTAGTTTTACTCATCTTACTTGTAGTGATCCCACTGTGAATCCGCTCATGTGGTACCAGAAGACCAGTGTGCACTGAGGCCCGGTGGAGCAGATGGCGGGTGTCTGGAAGTCAGTGGTTTGACCGTAACCACCGTTTGAACTGTCTGCACACATGTACCAACCCTCTGGACCGCCTCTATCAGAAGAAAGACAAAAATATGCCCCCAGCTTGTGAGTCCAGCAGTCAATTTTAGCATCAACACAGTTTGCGTCATTATTGGGTTTGTTGTACATCTAAGTGAAATTCAGTCATTGTATTTATGTTGGTTTGGTCTTGTTTGGTTCCTTCACCTATTTTACTTCTACTGCCTTCCTGTAAATTCAAAGATCCCTTCAAGATGTGCAGATGTATAAAATGCTCTGTTTTTAATATCAGTAGGTGGTTCTTCCACCAAAAAAAAAAACTTATCAATAAATATTACTGTAATTATAGCTACTTCTTCTTCCTCACTGAAAAACCCTGTCTTGTAGTTCATTGTAAAGGTCATGCTCAACACAAGGGCACTGGGGCTTTCAAGTTACCAGATCACACTTGCGTTAGATGCATATTTAAGGTGAGTACAGAGAGACTTTCCCCCTTCAGCAGACGAAGTGAAAACAACCTTCTAGTGTCAAACTCTGCACATAAATAATTCTGCACGGTGAAGGTCAAACATCCATTAAGCAAACGTATTTTTCAGCGGAGGGACTTTAAAGTTTTTTACAGTATTTATCAAAGCAAGGATCTGCTTTTATCTTCATCTTATGTGATAGTAAACAGAATATATTTGGGCTCTGGACTGTTGGTGGGGAAAAAACAAGTGATTTGAAGAGGCCAGTTGGAGCTTTAAGAAATTGCAATCTTGAAAAATTGGTATTTTTTCACTATTTTTTGGCATTTAAAAGACAAATCGGTCAACTAAGAAAATAATTGGCAGATTAATCGATAATGAAAATAATCATTATAGTAGTTGCAGTCCTAATATCAACTACTTTCCATCAATGAGCTCATAAGCCAGTAAGATGTCAGATGAGTTAGGGCACTGCACTTGCCTTCACAGACCTCATCCTCATCTGTTTTAGTGCTACGAATTGGTAAACAACTGCACATAGTGGCAACACATAGTGGTGACACATAGTGTTGATGCATAGCTATGACACTGAATTTAAACATTTAAAGAGCGGAGCACCTCGGTAGCCGAATGGTTAAAGCTCGTCACATAGGTGCCAAGTCTCTGGATTGATTCCAGCCACAGGACCCCCAACCCCATTTCCTGCCTTTTTCATCTGTCCAATAAAGGTGAATAAATGCAGGAAAAAAAATTTCCAGAGGAAAATTAAACCATCCATCGCTGACATGGAGCCTGGTGTCCCGGGACCTGGTCAACATCCAGGCAAGAAGAAAAACAACACCCATGGATCACTGGTGCTTTATGAGATCTAAAGAGTGTTTTGCAAAGTCTGCAGGAAAGAATACTATTATTATTACTACAGTACCTTGACACTGAATGTAATGCACTAAATGTAAAACCCACCCTGAACTCCCCTGTCCTGAATTCCACCTATCCTCATCTGGTCACCTTACATATAGCTCCATTTCTGCTTCACTTTTTGAAATTCCTATAAGAGGTGCAGCTCCACTTTGGTTAAATAAGACACAGCTTCCCGTCTCCAGTTCACCCACGCTTACCGACTGAGAGGCAGTCAAGGGTGCTGCAGGAGCGACAAAGGAGAGTTTCAGGCAGACGGAGAGGTTATAAAGGATGATAGCGACTGTAATTCTGGCTGAGGGAAGAAATTTCTGAAATCTAGTGGTTAAAGAGACATTTTCGGTTTTCACCGGCCACTCAATAAAACATAGATAAGGACAATCAGGTCACTGTCTATTGACTGCAGATGGGCCATATTCACTTAAATCATTTAGCTTTCAGTGAAGTAAGAAGTGATAATGCACAAAATAAGAGAAGATGCTGCTCTAGAATTTGCAAGGCAAATGGCTTCTACATTTCTGATGACTTTAGGGCATTTCATTTATTATTTTTTTATCAATTACTCTGACAATTATTTTCTTGATTAATCATTCATCTTTTTGTCTGTGAAATGTCAGAAAATAGTTGAAAAATAATACCCATTATGATGTCCAAGAACCTAAAGCCCAATTCGCACAGGACTAGTATTACTTAGTATTATCTGCAATAACTATAACTGTGGAGGTGATCTGTGATCTTAATCCTGTGCAAAAATGTCTGCAATTTGTCAAGTAAACATTCCACCGCATATGACCAACCATATTTCACCACAACAGCAGAGGTCATGTGATAATATTAGTCCAGTGCAAATCGGCATCTTATTAATTTTGGGTCGCATTTCTTTTGCAAGGTTTTTGTTTTCACTGTGCCTTTTTTCCACCTCTTTAGGTTATATTGGCAATTATAAACTTGACAGTATTTTGGGTTCAATTTCATGAGGTTTATTTCTCTACACAGCATGAAAACACACTCGCAGGAACACCGGAGCAAGAAGTTTGTGTATATTATATCAACATAAATAGGCCTATGTAAAATAATAATATTTATAATATTAAAGTGCTATACTGTACAGTATAATAGTTTTTACGTGGTTACGAAGAGCCTTGACATCATACCTGAGGGATAATGTCAGCAAATTTGAGTAAAATACAGACTGCACTTATCCTGCGCAAATGCAGCAACGTGCTCCACAAAACACAGACGTGGGGGGTAATTCCCTGGTAATAATAGTCCGGTGCAAATAGGACTTCAGACTACATTTCAAACTGCTTGTTTTTTTCTGATCACCAGTCTAAAATCCAAAGATATTAATGAGAAGGTGGGATCAGAGAATATTTGCTTGAAAAATGACTGTAGCTGCAGATGAATTTTTTTGTCAATGGACTAGTTGATTAACTGACTTGTAAGATATTACTGTAACATACATAGTTTTGCTGGTACTCACAGGGTATGGTCATTAACAGGACGGTGGTACTGCTCTCCATCATGAATGCTCTCCCCTTGGTCAGGTGACCAGCGAAACGCGTGAATTGGGACCGAAGAGGAGTCAACGCTCTTCCAACCACAAGTGTCACCGCCTTCGAAATCGCACCGTTCCTTCACTGGAGAAAGGTAAATAAATAGAGTAGAGAGGGAGGAGCAGCAAACACAAGGCACAGCACTGTGATCATTAAAATGCAATAACTAAAGCTTCTTGTGCAGATATGAGTGATTGATGAAACTATACATGTTTTACCACAGTTTATTTCATCTGAGCCATCAGAACAATCCCGTCTGAAGTCACACACTTTGCTGTTGGCAACACACTCCCCATGAGCCCCACACACAAACTGTCCATCAGGGCAGCTGTGGGGCTGAACTGTGGGGGCTGGAGTGGTCACTGCCGGGGTGGTAGTATTCGGTGTGGGGAGCTCTCCTGCAACAAAGCACGGTGGAAAACTCAGATCAACAGGTGACAGTGAACAGACTTGGCCCTAAAAAGTTCATATTTTCTACTACGACAATCATTTACCTTCATATGGGTCGCAGTCCAGGAAGGAAAGGTCATCAATGGCAATGTCCCCTTTAAAATCATCTCCAACTGTACCCTCTACCACAATCTGACAAAAGAGAAAGTGAAAATAAACACAAGAAGATATCAGTTTAGACTAAAAAATTAAGAACAGTTAGCATCCGCTATTTGTACATCCATTTCAATAAGCCATGCCAGTTAGCAAGCATGCATCGTATACAGCAGTGTCAGGGCCTGGGACAGAGCCTGGGATAAAGTTCAGACCCCGATGAAGAGTCTCTTAAGGGAGGGAGTCAAAAGACAGCTCAGACGGCTAAGACGAGGCAGTACAGCGAAAGCTATCTTTCATTCAGATTTACTTTCACCAGGGATGTGACGGCACCGTCTCTGCTGTGCTTGGCGTGTGGTGAAAAGCTATCTAATGGCCCCAAGTAAGCTTCAGCGCCGTCTCCAAACAAAACACCCAACGCTTCAAAACAAGCACACGGGCTATTTTGTTCGCCTGCGTGAAAACATGGAGAAGCAGACAACTTTTCTGAGAAAAACCATGAGGGTGAATGCTAAGCTGTTTCAACATTATTCCCATTTTCCACGACATATCTGTGTGAGCTGAGCTGTTCAGCCCTGACTGCTATGAATGTGAATTTCTCCACTGTGGGACCAATAAAGGAATATCTTATCTTATCTTATCTTATCTTATCTTATAAAAACTAAAAACAGAGAGAGACTAAGAGCTGTTGAGGAAGAGCTTTGTGTGTGTCTGTCTTCAATTCCTCCCCGGATATCGGCTTTGCGTTCATCTAAACAGGCCCCAGAGTTAATATACATAAATTAAGAGACCATTTTATTAGGCTAAAAAGTGTCATTTTATAATATGTATGGTTGGTGGTGTGCCGCAGGATTTTTTAATGTAGAAAATGTGCGCTGGCTCAAAAAAGGTTGAAAAACACTGGTATACAGTCATCATTAATTAAACTTGCATATGTATGAAAATGGTCTACATATGTCACCAGCTATTCTTTTAACATTTACATACAAAACCAAATCATCAAAACATAACAAACCTAACATTTTAAAAAGGTAGCGTCCGCTCGGTCACATGACTCCGTCGTGGTCGCGCTATCATCACAGTCTGGGTCTCCATTCATATAAACAGAGGAAGAAAATAACTGTGGATTCTGCTATTAGTGCGTTTTACAACTTTTAGGACCTAATGATTGAAATAAGAGTATTCCTACTGGGGAGCTGATTCACCTCAAAAAAGGTCATGAAAAAAAGTCTTTTTGAGCCCAATGACGTCACACGATGGGCACAGAACTTGCAGTACCACCGTTGGCCACTACGACCATGTCGGGATCAACGACCTGATCTGATCGGATTTATTACTGTGTCATGCATAAATAATATGCCCAGCCCAAATGGGCTCACTTTTAGAAAATAAAAAAGAGACAAAGGCAGAAACCAGAGTGGCAGCATACATTACAAATAATACTAAACAAATAAACCATCCTGACATTTTTTCCAAGTTTGAGAAAGGAAAGTAGTACCGCTTTAAGTGTTTGAGTGTATTTTTTGACTGCTTGCCAGTACGCACTGCTATACATTGTTCACTGAATTTCAAGTTTTCAAGCCAGCAGCTTTCCAATGCAACAAAACATTACCTACAAGATTATTGCTTCAGCTGAGTTGTGTCAAGAGCCACCGGGTCTGTTATGGTGTGTTGACTTTGTACTAAGAAGAAATACGAATGAAGAGGTGGAACATAATCTGGAAATACTGAACAGAGTCTGATGTTAGCTTTTAAAGAAGACAGCTTGAACTTCAAAAACAAGGAAATTCTTGATAATACTGTTGTAATCATGCCAACACACATTGTGTGTCTTGCATAATAAAGCTCATCTAATAGAAAAAAAAAAACAAAGCTTGTCAAATGTTCATTTGAAGCCCTCTGTGGAAGAGGCCCCATGTGAGTGTTCACTGCAGGTTTTTAATGTCACATTAGCATGATTCAAGCTGCAGTGTTTTGCAAATATGTTTTGAAATATTTTTCCAATAATCAGGCATTCCCACTTGCTGGTTCGGCAAACAGCACGTCTTGGAAACAATTTAATTAACTTTAATGCTGCTCAGCCCATTGGTGCTTTCTACATGCATATTTTGTGCATTATATGTGGTCACACTGGTCATACTGAATCTCAGACACGAGTGAGTTAGTACAATTGGCTATCTTGATGTCAAATCATTATACTTTGTCATTCTGTGGCTACGTGCCCACCGTGGGAGCAAATGGACCAGCCTGAGTCTGAATTCAATTCATCAGTGTCTCTTCTGTTTTCACTTTTACCCTTTCTGCAGTCAATTAACTTGACAAACAGAGCTCCTGTTTTCAATGCCATAATGGAGGAAAAGTCCTTAACTGCCTGTCAAGTTATACTCACTCATGAGTAATGACAACAGAACATCCATCATGGAGGGATCGATGTTGAGCAGTGAAGCTATTAAATAGATCTTCATCATGCAAAGCTGTAATGCACTCTTAAACACAGACTTCACTGGCATTTTATTGTTGGCTGCAGGGGAGCTGTGTTTACCTGTAGCTTAGTATGTCTGCATGTCTGCCTTCGATTACACAAGGGAACGGTATGCAAATGATTTAAAAGCAAGATGTGATGTGACTACAAGTGGTGTTATAGTAAACTACCCAACAGTATATAATGAAATTAAAACTTGCTCTACTTTAACAAGCTACACCATTACAATCAGGGTGTAAAATTGACTTTTTTCACTTCCTGCCACTGTGGCAGACAAGTTTTTTCATCTGCCATTTTTAAAATCTCTGCACTAAATGAAGAAATAACATTTTAGATCTGATGTCATTTAATGGTCAATATATTTTACATAAACATTATATACATGGTAAATTACAGTCATGAATTATACCGTAGCTTCAGGGGAGCTATTTTTGGGAGGCGGGAGGACACTGTATATATTACTGTACTGTGTTTTGTTAATGTCATCTATAGGGGTTATTTGCATAAAAACACACAATTCAAATTATTATGATTATTTAAATATTTGCTTTGATTAAAATAATACTGGCAAGCTGCTCAGGGCAAGTGTTAGGAAGCTAAACAGGTCATAATTCTGAAATATCAGTGAAAACATCTCCTTCAAACAACGGGTTTTATTCAAGCTTCTCGCCAAAAATCTACGAGATTACATTTGAACACATAATTTGTGTTCAAACGTTGTAATGTTGTAATTTGCCTCGGTCCAATAGCCGTTTTACTGAGCTTTTAATGGCTCATTATAATATCTCAATGGCACCGCCGTTATTTAGCCAAGCAGGACTGTGCTGCCCGCCTGCTGCTATCGGGTAACGTTACTAACTCTCCTCCTGTTGTTGAGCGCATTTTTTTCCTCTTCGCTATGGCTCCTATGATACAGCGTGCGTTTGTCTTTGTGTTACTGTGCATGCTTAACTGTTGGAAAGCACCAATGAGAGGAATCAATAGTCACGGAGGCATGAGATGCCAAGGAATAGCGGGGCTAATTTCAGACCCTGATTAAAATACTGCTTAAAGCATCAGTAATTGCCTTTTTCCAACACAATTTGCACATACTGTATATACAGTTTTTTTAAACACAGAAAAAATACGTGACTTTTACTTTCCCACTGACAGTGGATGAGTACGCCTACTCTGTTAGAAAAAACTGGATTAGAAAGCAGTGAAAATGTTACGGTGGTTACTTCATTTTTATATCTGCTCTTCATTCAGTCTCTCTTTAAGACTAACCAAGATGGTTTTGATGAGTTTTTTATTTTGTATTAAGTTTGATTGAAGTGTGTTTTACAGTGATAAATGTGAAATGACTGCTTCGGTCAATGGTGGTGGCTTTGAGGAGAGCATATTAACTGTGTGTTTTATATGTTAAGAAATTATGCTAACTGTCCAAATGCTTGTTGATTTTGTTTATTACACATTCACTTCCACGTATGTCACATTGCATAGTACCAGAAAAGGGACAAAAATTTGAGTGTCTCCCCAGATGTCACGTTTCCATCACTAATATAGAAATAATCCATCATGGTTCTCAACTAAAATAATGATAAACTTCTCTTCAGTGTCAATAATTTAAGTATAAGTTGTTTTTACAGAATACAAGGGACATGAAATATTCTGGCTTTCTGCTCATTGCAAAGCAAGAAATAACATTTGATGACAGAAGGATCCTGAACACACTCAGTCAAACCTACTCTATAAAGCCTAAAAGCATTATAGTTACCTGGAAAGGCCGAGCACTGGTGAGGTAGAGGGTTTTCCTGTGCCACAGGTTTCCTTGTGGTCCATATCGCACCCACAGCACGTGCCCACGTCCTGCAGCGCTGGTCCGGAGGTACACCGCCAGGCAGAACACTTGTGAGCCAAACATGTGGTAATGGAAGCGGAAAACACAGCGGTGGCGGGACCTGGGCGGGTCCTTGCCACGCTGGTGGGTGGGTTGGAAGACTCTGCTCAGCAACACAGCCGTGTCTTTGAACTCCTGGGGGACGGAGGACTCGATGTAGAGGTAGTGGCCGTAGCTGGTGCCCAGCGTGTGGTCCTTCCAGGGCCCCGTGTTAATGGACGGAGTGGGGCCTTGGATGCGGGTCCAGTCAAACACGTCTCCTCCACTCTGTTCTTGTTTCCAGCTGCAAAGCCCGTGTTCAAAGTTACACTGCAGCTCCGGAGCTGAGACACATGACAGGAAATGAACCACAAAAAAACATTTTGAAGTATTTGCACTTGACTAGACTACTTCCATTCTCTGCAACTTTTCAACTTCTACTACATTTCAGTAGGAAATATTGTCCTTTTTGTCCACTTACTGTTATACTATATAAAACAAAGTGCTACTTACACATCAATGCATCAGTAATAATAATCCAATAATTAATACATAACAGTATAACAATCAGAGCACATTTGTCTGCATAATGATAATATTTACTTTTGATATTTTAAAAACATTTAGCTTTTCAATGCAGGACTATTATTAATAGTAATGGTGTATTTTTATATTGCAGCTAGAGCTGCAACGATTACTCAACTAGTTGTCAACTATTATATTAATCATCAAATATTTTGCTAATTGATTAATTGGTTTGAATATTTTTTTTTAGAAAAAAAAGTCTAAATTCTCTGATTCTTAAATGTGTTTTTGTTGTTTCTTTACTCCTCTATGACAGCAAACTGAATATCTTTGACTAGTGGACAGAAGACATTTGACGACATTTGACGACATTTGACGACGTCTATCGTGGGCTTTGACATTTTATAGACCAAACAACTAATCAATTAATCAAAAAAAAAAAAAATCAATAATAAAATACTATTAGTTGCAGCAGTACTCGTTTGATTACAAGAGTTTATCCAGCATTGAACCCCTGTAACATTGAGGTTCCAGTTTGTAATGCTTGTAGCACCTCATGTAGCCTCAAGCTGCTAGCCTCTAGCACAGATGAGGAGCGGTAAGGCTCACTTTTGCCAAATCTACAACCCTCTGATTTTTCTTTTCATTTTCAAATTTGTAGTTTTCAGCCCCAGCCGACACGAGCGACATCACTTGAGGCATTTTATTTTGTTCTGGAGCCAAAAAAGGCTAACTTTTTTCACATATGCAGTAGTACTCAAGATCCGTCAAGAGCTGTGTAAAATCGGTGGAGTTTCTCTTAGTATGTCTCCCACCACTGAATATTTGAAACCAAAACAGACACTCACAACATCCCTCCTCGTCAGATCCATCTCCACAGTCATCCACAAGGTCGCACAGCTGCAAGTGCTCCACACATGCCTTGGTATGCGTGCAGTGGAAATGTGTGTGCGCTGGGCACTCAGCCACTGCAGGGGGCATTGAACAGTTCTTGAAGGTGACGTCATCCAAGGCGGAAACCCCATCAAACACACCGAGGCTCATCTTAGCCAGAGCGATCTGGAAGGGCTGGGTGATGCGTCCTAGCTGGACGGTGACCTGGTTCCAACGGGCTCCCTGGTCGTATAAAGTCCTCCATATGACAGTGTTGTTTTGGACTCCATTGATTCGAAGGTACATGTCTGCAGCCCCCACAGACACACCTGAGTTATAATGCCTGAAGGAGATGAGGGGGAGAAGGAAGCTAAAATTTTACTACCAATAATATTTCAGCACAGCAATGTGTTGAATTACATTTTGAAATGATTTCCTCACACCTAATACTGTAAATCACATATGCCTCTTGTGATTATGCATATGCTTGCAGGATATAATACATGAGGGCTTTTGATTAGTCTGCAGAAAAAAAAAAGAAATTTATAAACCTCGAGCCCTTCCCTGCCAGGAGTACCCCTCCAATCATCCAGTGGAAAAATAAAATCTGTCATTTGACATAAACTTTTAGGAGCCATAAAGCTGTCAAAACTTGATAGATTCAGATGAGTATCTTCTCATTGTGTTTGATTGTGAAATAAGAGATGCTGAGAGCGCAGAGCTGAGACAGGTGAAATGATGGCTGGAGGAAAGGGAAAAAGATCAAGAGGAAGAGAGACGGCAAATGGAAAAAAGTTTGAAATTCCAGGTGGATCTACAGATTCTGGTAATGGTAACAAGTCATGCTGAACTTTATAAAGGAAGCTACAATGTGACTCTCACCAGAAGGTCATGGTACACTCGGAAGCCGATTGTTTGAACCACGGTCCTCTGAGAACAGCCCTTGGATAAAAACTGCTACTGTTCTTCATAATAAACATGAAGTGTCCTGCAGAGAGTGAGGCGACAATTACTGTTCAAACTATATCAGCTTCTACTTTATTACGCACACCCCCACATTGCTGCAAACAATTTCTTCCGCCAGACGGTGAATCACCTTTGAAAAAGCTCAAACCGTTAGGGATGGAGACAGACTATTCGACTAAATGCCTTCTCTCATTATCGTTGCTGCCAGATGGGTCAATTTCATCCTCTTGGAAATGTCTCTCCCTCTGGGATTTTTGTGCACAACAATGTCAATGAGCATATTAAGAAGACAAACAAAACATATCCTGACGACTGCAGTCGCCATGCCAACAGAGTCTTGTTGATGGGACAGGTCAGAGGGTAATGGCTGCAGCCGGGCTACAAATGTGCAAAAAGCTTCTCGGTGCAGCAGTGATGGGCCATTTTCTTTCACACAACTCACCGAAGGTTACACTGCTGCACACAACATGAAGATGCATCTCCTTATAAACAGGTTTTAGTTTTTAATTTTCAGGTTAACAAACTGCACACACAACACGGGTTGTAATGCTTAATCTTAATGCATTTTCAGGATGACTATTCTATCTAAAAACGTACTGCCATAGAAGCTACATAACAGTGATGCATCCAAAGCTGCGGTAACTCTAGCAGTTAGTTTGTTAGCTTTAGCAATTTAGCTAGCTTTTCCCCCACTCTGTCTCATTTAATTATACGCAATAACACACTGAATCGCCATGTCTGAAATCAATCAAAATCAAATAATCTACAACAGCATACATTAAAATATGTGACACCGCATCACATGACTTTCACTAGCGCGAAAACCTGAGATTACTGCTACTCTGCTTAGCTCTGCTTTTTAGATTACAGATGACAGGGAAAAATCATTGGGTAAATTTAGGTTTAGCTTAAGCTCATCAGTTAGCTAGCTAACAGTTGCGATAACTGTGTTATCATCAAGTCATATTCCTGTGACCTAACAGTAATAATTTTGACCTAATATGTAGATATGATGCAATAAGTAAGGGATATTGTACATGCAAGACCGCATCGCCCTGTTGGGGTTTATTTAACAATAATGACCTGCTAGCTGTACATTATCCCGCTTATTACACAGCTACTTAGTTAAGCGGTCCACAGTCTGACAGTCTGTTATACAGAGCAACAGTCTGTTATAAAGAAATAACAGGCCGTAAAACATAAAACGCTGTGATTGACTAATCAGAATTGAGTATTCAACAAAGCTGTGTAATAATATTTAATTGATCCCAGGGGGATATTCTCACATTTACAACAGCTCAATGACAGTTACTGTACTTTGTGTCCATTCTGCTCGACGCTGCACAGTATCAGCTGGTGTTGTGCTGGAGTTGGAAAGTTTTCTTGGCGCCCAACTGCCAAATAAACACAGTGTGAACACCGCCACATACCTGCACATTGTTTTGAATTCTCGAACGGTCATAGTCATATTTTCTAAACCTTCAAGCAGACGCTCCCACCAGGATATGTGTCATTTCGCAAAGCTTGAAGAAGCGTCCCAGAAACACAACAGGGACTTCAGTTCACTGCCTGCTGCACCATCTCCAAATCTGAACATAATGGAGCATCTTTTCACAGCATGTGTTTACACAATGTACATAACAAAACAACAGATGGTGAAGCTAAAAAAAAAAAAAAAAAAAAATCTGCATGATTGTGAGGGAGCTGCAAACCATCCCCCTCACTAAGATGGAAAAACACATGTGAATTGATTGTGTTATGTTAAAAAACAGACAAATATAGAAAGTTAAGGTTTATAACTTGTGCTTTTATTTGGGGAACTCCTCTGGGAACTCTTTCTTTGAGGCCTGCTTCCAGGGGAGGGTTTTCAGGGAGCACACCTGAAAGGTCTCCAGCTGATTTCAATTAGCCTGTTAGGCTGAACCACGTGGGGTAAAATCAGGTTGAAATGAGGCTGTCTGTGTTACCCAGTTTTATTGTCTATCTGTCTGCTAACCACTGGTGAGAGCTGTGTGATTTTTGTAACTTGTCTCAAGTAAAAATCTGAGCTCTGGAAAAATCCTGACTGGTCTGCTGCTGCTCACTATTTTCAATTCTGTTTTGCTGCTTTTCATGTTTATGTAAAGCACTTTGAATTACAATGTGTTGAAATGGGCTACACAGATAAACTTGCTGTGCCTCAATCCTGCTGGTTTTCGTTTTGGTTGTAATGGTCCACCACCTCAAAACTTTACAATGATGGCATCAAATCAATTATAAGAAGATACCTTGTTAAATCCATAAAGCTATCCTGAGAGTGAAATGTTTCTGGAGGTTAGATGTGGAGAAAAGCTGCAGTATAAAGATGGGATGAGGCATAATTTACTGTAACATGTTGTTGAACATGAACCTAGGAGAGACCAGCATGGTATTGTGTATTCCAGTGAATGACGGGGTGTTAATATGCAGAATGGGTGCAGCATATGTTGATTTCCTCTCTATTATTCAGATGGCTGAGAAAGCATTTCTCCATGAAGTGCTTATCTCTGAAAAACACACAGACAAGGGATTTTCTTTGCTTCCGTATAACCTTGATTTGATCTGTAGATAATATATCTTTTGTCACTTATTTCTGACCAAACACCCTGGACACAGTGAAATGATGTTATCGGCATATCATCATATTTCTGTTCTTACTCCACTGACCGGTGATGGCAACTGCATATTGCAGATGGCAGCATTGCTGCTGAACATGCGTGGTGTGTTTGTTTCTTTACCCTCAGAGGTGTTTGTAGAGTGGTCCAAAGGTGGTGGATGGTAGTCTGGAGGCGCCTCCACAGACGAACCCCTGATCCAGTCAAAGCCATCTCCAAGGGTGAGCTCGTACCAGCCGCAAGAACCGCCCTCAAAGTCACATTCAGAAGCTGAATAAGCAGAGAGATAGACGAATATTAAAATAAAGTGGAGACTGAAAGTTCACTCTTCTGGGTGATAGTGACTGGAAGCTCCAGAAAAGCTACTGACGGACCAAGTGGTGAGATTTTTTTTTTTTTCCAAGGTCAAGAATATATTTTCAATCTTAATTGGTTGGAGAACCACAACTCCCAAAGTGCATTTCAGCAACTGACAATACAGTCAGCAGTTTATGAATCAATTCACTTTCTGATCCTGGGTTTATTTTGCATTAATTTGGCGACTATGTCACCAGATTTTGTTTAACAAATTCAATGACGAAGTGTTTCAAATTCACTACCACTGTGACTGGCTTCTTCTCAATAGCAATGACAGCCGAGGGTCATGGGGATTGTAGTATTTAGACCCATCAACCAAACTGACAGAAAAAGACCAATTTCTAAGGTCATAACATAAACCTATATGATCATTACATTATCGTTACATTATCTAAGAGAGTCCCAGGTTTCTATGTTTAGTAACAATGCCGAAATCATTTAAAGAAAATTTTGAAATGGGAAACCAAACGGTGCAACTCTATGGACCTCATGGTGTGACTGTTGTGTTTTAAATTAGGGCTGTCAATGTTAACATGATAATAACCCGTTAACTTGTATTTGTCTTAACGCCACTAATTTCTTTAACAGATGAACGCAACTTGCGATGTTTAGGTTGTAGTGGGCTCAGTTTTAAAGCCAGAACGAAGATACTTGTATCATATGAGACTCGAAAACCTAAGGACTCCATGACCATGTCATACTATCATGATGCGGATGAGGCTAAATAACGCTCCAAACTTGTGCTAAATTTCACTGATGGAAAATTGGCATGGCCATTTTCAAAAGGGTCCCTTGACCTCTGACCTTGAGATTTGTAAATGAAGATGGGCTCTATGGGTACCCACGAGTGTCCTCTTTACAGACATGCCCACTTTATGATAACCATCAAGTTTACACTGACACACTGACAGCTTGAGTGGGCTTGAGTTTGCCATGTTATGATTTATTTGAGCATACCTTTTATGCAACATGCAATACCTTTACTTTTGTTGACAATATTTCACAGTTCATGTCATAGTTTTATGTTGTTAACTGATTTCCAAATATAAATATATGCATACATTTGTATAAAGCAGCATATTTGCCCACTCCCATGTTGATAAGAGTATTAAACACTCACAAATCTCTTTAAGGTTACATTTTGAACAGATAGAAATGTGTGATTAATCGCGATTACCTTTGGACAATCATGCGTTTAATCAAGTACATAAGGTTTTCACATTCTGGATAAACTTGGTTGGATTTTAAACAGAAAAAATCCAAACCAGCCAACAGTCAATGTCTTCCACTGCCGTCATACTGACAGATATATATATATATATATATATATATATATATATATATATATATATATATATATATATATATATATATCTCTCGGACAAAAGTACAAATAGGATGTGGATTATTTGGCTGGGTCACTTGGCAACAAGGTTCTTACGGCAGCTGGCTTCGTCCTCTCCATGGGGACAATGCGGGGTGAAGTCACACACTTTGCTCTCCTCGATGCAGTCCCCACTGCCACAGGCAAACAACGAGGGAGGGCAAACAGGAGGACGTACACTGCTCTCTGTTGCAGAAATAAAATATGAAAGATTAATACAATCAATATTACAGTGTTTAGTTGCAAGAGGCACTTTTACAACCAAGAGCTGTCAAAGCAGACTTAGACCCACCAGATACAAAGAGCTACAGCCTTTATCACCTATCAAGTGATTTTATCATTACAGAACACTCATGGGAGATCATGGTGGTTTAATATAGATGAGCTCAGCTGTGTCCAGAAAACAGCAAGTACATTAGCTGCGTTATGGAAGATTAGACTCAACTGTGAAGTAATAAAAGAAGTTCAGATATTTTGATCAATAGTACGCTCGAGACCCCAGCTCTTAAATTAACTTAATCTTATTGCGCGTATGAGTATTGGAAACAATAAATGAAAAATTGTATATTTTTTTAAATGGCTTTTGGCTGGCTATTGAAAATAAGTCTTGGTTTCTACTTTAAGATTTCTGCAATAACTTACTTTACTTAGAGTAACTTAACTTACTTTACTTCACTTCACTTACTTTAGGGCAACTTTCATTCTTTCTATAGAAAGAATGAAAGTTGCCCTAACAAAGTGACAGCAACTCAAGCCCACTTTTTTGAAACCTGTCATTGTTGGACTCAGATTTATCTTGGTCTCGGACTCGGCTATTGAGAACTGGTCAAGTGACTGCTGGATTGGGATCAGTTGTACAGAACCCGATTCTGCTAACACAGTCCATCCAGCCATCTGCAACTGCTCCCGTTCAGGGTCGCAGGGGGCTGGAGCTGATCCCAGCTGACATTGGGCGAAGGCGGGGTTCACCCTGGACAAGTCAGCAGTCCATCAGAGGGATGACACATAGAGACAGACAACCATTCACGCTCACAGAAGGGCCCCGAGTGGGATTCAATCATCTTGCTGTGAGGCGACAGTGCTAACTACTGCACCACTGAGCAGCCCTCTACCAACACAGTGTTTCCCCTATAGGCATTCAACAGTGCTAAATGCTTAGTGTCGCTGCTAAAAATATCCCCAAATGCAATTTAGGCCACCACAGCAAAAAAAAAAAAAAAAAAAAAAAAAGGCAGCTGGTACTGGATGTAACTCCAGTTACAAAGAGCTAACAAACAAACAAAGAGCTGGAAGTTGCAAAGAAAAAAAAAAACCCTCAAACACTGAAGGGAACAGCAAAGTTGGGAGATAATTGTCGGTAGGTTTGTCACTGATAGCAACACCTTTTACCTGCTCATTTAAGCCATTGTTAATATAAAAATACTGATTACAGCTGCTAAGTTTAAGTTGCAGATATGCGTCTCTGGAAATGTTACTCTAATGCAGCTATTCTCAACCAGTACTCAAGAATTCAAATAAATAAAAGATGTCAAATTAAAATGCTGAATTTCATTGACCAGTTACGTTTGAACATCATTACATCAATCACAACACATCAGTTAGACAGACGTGCATCAGACGTGCACCAGTGAAAGCTCCAAAGCATGTGGTAAGGAAATATGTCCCTGTATTTCTTGTCATATTGTGTTGTTTTGTCATCTATTTTTAGAAGACACTCAAACACTCAGTTTATAATAAAAGGTTGAGAGCCTCTGCTTTAATGTCAACTTCAGCTGGAGTGAGGCTCTACATGTTGCCAAAGATAAAATAGAAAGGAAACTCACTGTGACAGTATGTACTGTACTGTAAGGGAAGCAAGGAAAACCTGTAACGCTCTTGCTATGAACAATAAATATGTAATCTATCCTTAATAAATCATCTAGGATAGACTGCTTCCCTGCTCATTAATGAATGAAGAAGAAAAAAAAATTATATATTCAGTAAAAAACCTTCTTTAAAATTTAAGCTCGCCAAATGCCAAACACCCTTAAAAAGGTAGTGTTTAAGCTCAAACCATTTACATCTAACATTAATTCTGCTTCTAGCGCAACTCCACACCGTGGCCTTGATGCTCCATCAGGGAAAGTCCTAAAAACGCTGAAGTCCACAGGTCATAGCCGACATGAGACAATCAATAAAGCTCAATTCCTGTTTAACGGGCAGTACGCAAGAACATCCTCCTATACTGGATGAAGTACAGCAGCTGTAAAGATGCTATAGTTTGTGCTTGCAGCTGAAATACCTATATATCACCAAGGTAACATGTAAAAATTATGTCCAAAATGCCAAGGGGACATTGCTTTGTCAAACGCTCCCAGCATATATATTCAGTTGTATCATATTCATGACTGAGCTGCAGACAGCACACTATAGCAGACATACAGTAAATAAACCCATACATGGTGGCACTGACTGCTCCGTGTTCAGCGGAGGAGACTGCATAGTAAGCACTATTTTAACATTCTCTTATGAATCCCATCCATTAGTGTCTTCCCCCTGTTATCAGTATTCAAAACAGGTTTGTGGTGGTCTGATGATATGTGGCAATATTTTAAAAATGTCAAGGTCTGAACTTGTCCCCTCTGTGTAGTGACGTGTTATTAATGGTGGCAGTACCAGGCTCAGTTGCACAGCCGGGACTGAAGGATAGGTCATCGACAGCCAGGACCTCGGAGGCTTTGCTGTCAGCGGAAAGCTGCCCTCGAATCACCACCTGGTAGACACAGAGAAAACATCTTCAGCCTCTTTTCATTTCCTTTCTGCAAATTCTGTTTGAGTTTGTGTATCCTGGCCTGTGTCCACACTAAGTCTGTGTGTGCTGTACATTAGTGCATTTGCATGAATGATGCATGAACTGTACATAAGAAGCTGACAGTCACCGTGATGTCACCCACTGGCTTGTGGACTTCTGTTTTGAAGCCTTGTTTGACATTTTGACCGTCTCCATTTTGTTTTTTTTTGGAACCAGTAGTGACAGACATTTTTTGGCAACATAAGTGTTTCAATTAACTTTCATGAGCTGAAAACACTGTGAAAGTGTTTAAGTTCTAAGACAAAAACACAGACAACTTCCCGACTGGACAACATCGTGGTAACAACCTGTCAATCACAAGATAACCCCGCCCTAAAGCATCCCCTGCTTTATGGTCTATTTGACTCTAAATGGGACCATAATATACTAAATGAACATCATGCTGTTTTGAAGAAGACCTGAAACTAGAATAGACTTCGATCAGACTTCACTTTACAACCAGAGGAGTCGCCCCCTGCTGGCTATTAGAAAGAAGTTTAAGGCACTTCAGCGTTGGCTTCACTTTTCTGATCCGGAGGTTGCCCACTGGTAATATGTGACATATGTGTCTGCATGTGTGTGTTAACACTGACACTCCTAGAAAAACAAGACTATAGCCATGCTAATACAATAATGTCATTCATTTTGCAGGTATTTGGCTCTAAATGAAAGGACAGCAGATCACCAACATTATTACACTTAATTCTGAGGAGGACGTGACCGCCTGTACTAAATCCCATGGCAATCCCTATGATAGCTGTTGAGATAGTTACAATTACAGACAAGCATTGCCATCTCAAGAGCCACAATGCTAGCTAGCTTTAAACATCACGTTTTCTCTGACTAATAATATCAAACCTACACGGATCAAAGTCCACAAAAAAGCTTTATCTACACCAGCAGAGTTTTATAACCTACCATTTATGACTCATCTGGACAAATGCTGGTGTGTGATTATGGGTGATAGGAAAATACACAATTTGAATTGGGAATGTTTTTCAGCTGGTATTTCTTTGTTTCCTAAAAGTAGATTTTCAGGCCATAAAAGTAATACAATCTATGGGGCGATAGCAATGAGTGTATATATAACTGTTTATTTAGGATTTCATGGCCTGATTTATCTGATCCAGACAATGTGTCCTCACTCTCAGGATATCTTTATCCACAGAGTCACTTAGTTATTGTCACTAGAAGTAGCTCTATAGACTCACATCATATTAGATTTTCTTGTGCTTTTGTTTCAAGTTTCAGGCTAAATGTACAGTGTACTGTATGTGTATATAGTGCATGTAAATCTTAATAAAGCTGTTCAAAGAAAAGTTTTCAACAACAAATTAGAGGACAACTGCAAAACCCCGGGGCTATTTAAGCAGGTGAAAAAGTGCACATCATTAAGCAACCTGAGTGAAACTGAAATAGCCCGAAATCACCGCGGTAAATAAAAAGCCAATTACCTCAGCTGTCTTTAAAACAGGAAGTAGCTTAATGGAGGGGAAAGTGAATGTGGGCAGAGAGTTGACCTCTCTTCACCATGTTACGAAACTGATGTGGCTGAAGTCAGTGACAGATGGTGAAGGCAGAGAGGAGGAGAAGAAGGGTGACACGCTGACATTGTCTGAGGAGATACTGTAGGAAGGACACTAACAGCAGGCTTCGCAGGACTCCAGATGGCCTCTGAAGGGTCCAGTTGGGTCAGTACCACCTCAATGCACACAAACGGCTCCTGCTGTGCAACTCTTGTCTGCTGTGATGACTTTATCAGTCTCAAGGAAACTTACAGTTTCTATCTCAGATGGTTTATCTTAACATGAAATATAAATATCAACACAATATGACATCATTTTATAATGTAGTACTCAAATAGTCTAATGCTGTGCTCGCACTACGAGCGACGAGGCTACAAGTCACACTACAGATAAAAGCTGAGCTGGTCTCAACTTTTTTTAGTGCTTCAAAGATGCAGTGAAGTGTCAACCAATCATGTGCTTTTGTTTCACTCCATCTAAAAAATGCCGTAAGCTAGTTCCCAGGGATATTTAACGACAAAACTACGTCTTTGCCGTTTTTGTCACTCGTGGTGTGAACACAGTTGAAGACCTGAACTATATATCTCGATAAAATCTTTGGTTTTAAACCTGCTTTATTAGTTTTTGGCTGTGTGATGGCTGCGGATGCAAGCTGTAACCACAACACTTGCATATTATAACATTTTAAGTTGTTGCAACATTCATTTGGAGGTGTGTCTCTGTTGACTTAAAGGACTTATAGTCAATATTCAGTTGTCTGTTAGCGCCTTTTGCATCTCTATCATCTCCTGTAGGATATATCCACAGCTAGGTGCTAACTTAGTTTGGTGCTGGATAAGTGGTGTATGGTTTCCACCAAAACAGCTGTTGGAAATTTTAAGGTTGATGAGAGCAATGAGGGTGAACCAAAACAGTAAAGCTGCAGGCCGGAAAACAAATAATGAGCTGAAGGATGCAAAAAAGCTCAGAGGAGCTACATATAATTAATATTATATTATATAAAAATAAATGAAAAAAAGCTTATGAACAAAAAAAAAAAAGCATACAAGGGCAGTCCTTCAAGACTAGTGTAAGAAATAAGGAGCAAAAAAGACTTAAAGTTACATAACTTGATTGGGCACTTGAGAGAAGATGCAATATGTCTGACATACATTTCCAATTTAGTATTTTATATACTTTACAATATTAAACTGCAGTATAAATCTCTATTATAGAAAATTGTGAATGTTACAGACCTGAAAACTGTGATTGCTGGAAAACGTAAGCACTGTCCGCTGCCACATTTCCTTCTGTTGTAGTGTGGAGTGTTTCCACACAACTATGCTCTGAGCCGGAGTCTGAACCAAGACCTGTAGATCTCCACGTTTTGCCTCAACATAGTGGTAGAAACTCATCTGGTGAATGAAAACACAAGGAAGATATAATGGGATTGTTGATGGTTTTATGTGCGTTTTATGTGAGTTTCTTACCTGGCAAGTCTGACTGGGCAGGAAGACGGGACTTTTCAGGTCGGCGGTGGTTATGTCTCCACTGACAGGTAAAAGAGACAGGAAATGCGCTAAAGGAGAGGACAAATATGGATAAACCAGATACAGCGTTAACATAAAGGTTGTGAATTTACATTATGTCCCATATGACAGATGTTCCTACCTGATGTGGTGTTGGTGTGGTCTTGTGTGAGTCCCGGGACCTCTGTTGTCCTGGTCCATCCAGACAGCATTTCTGGGCTCTGGATCAGGTCACAAAATCCCTCCTCAAAGTCGCATCGCTTATATCCGGAGCCTGCAAAAAAAAAAAAAAATGCTCTCTTGTGCTTCATCCTGAAACCATTGATCTGTGTATTGGGACTAGGCTGTGGCACAATAAAGAGTCATCGACTCGGCAGAGCTCAGAAACAAAAGGCTTTCTCACTATAAAAACATCTCCTCTTAATCTTATTCAACTTTATGGCTAAATGTGCAATGAGGGACTTAAAAGAATTAGCGCTAATGCTTGCCTGGTATGCCAGGAAGGCTCAACCACTGTTAAGCTGTTATTTTGAAATCAGGTACAGTTTGTATTATACTATATTGTCCTGCTTTACTCACAGTTGTCCTCGTCGCTGCCATCTCCACAGTTGTCGGTGAAGTCACACACACAGTCCTCAGGCACACAAAACCCCAGAGAGCAGCTAAACTCCTGAGCTAAACAAGCTCCGACAGACAGGGGAGTAAACACCAGAGTTAAGGCCAACAGCAGCCCCACTGAGTCCAGCAGCAACGTCATCAGCCTGGTTATTGTTTGTCCTTTAACTACAAATCCTTCCCTTCACCTCTAAGTAAAACATTTTGTTGTTAAAGACAAACTTTGGTCGATATAGAGCTTTTCCTCACCGTGTACAGTTTGCTTGGATCTTGGAAGCTGTTTGCATGCTGTAAAGGGTAATAAATGGCTTTTATGGCTGTTACTCAATAAGGTCACTTTGCTGATTCGTGTGTTCCTGCTAGCAGCTCTGTGAGGCTGTACTCAGGCACAGCAGTGCTCTTAGCTAAATGCTAACACCTGCATGCTAACATGCTCGCAACAATGATGCTAAAATTCTAATGTGTAGCTGGTATAATCTTTATTATGTCCAACATATGAGTGCAGCACAATGGGCTACCTCCCAATCTGGAAATTGAAGCCAATGCTGAAGTGCATTTAGCTTGCATTCTTTCTAATAGCCAGCAGGGGGGCGACTTCTCTGGTTGAAAAAATAAATCAGATTGTATAGAAGTCTATGAGAAAATGGTCCTACTTCTCACTTGATTTATTACCTCAGGAAACACTGTAAACATGAGTTTATGGTCTCAATCGCTAGTTTCAAGTTTTCTTCAATACAGCATGATGTTCATTTAGTGAATTATGGTCCCATTTAGAGTCAAATAGACCTAAAGAAGGGTATGCTTAAAGGCGTGGCTACCTTGTGATTCACAGGTTGCTACCACAGTGTGGTCCAGCCTGGGTGTTGTCTGTGTTTTCGTCTTACAACTTTAACCCTTTCACAGTGTGTTTTCAGTTCATGAAAGTTAATTATGAAATTTTGGTCACCTAAAAATGTCTGATTCATATTCAGTTGTACTTTGCTCCACCCTCTCATGTCACTTCTGGTTGCAAAAAACAGGATGGCAATAGCGATGTAACTGCGAGGAAATTTTTCCACCAGTTAATAAACTCGTAACAATGGTGTTATCAACACTGGGCATTTTACAAGAAAAGATGACAGTCAATATGCGTACCACGCTTACTTTGGGCTTTATCTTTGGGGCCTCTCCGGTCCAGCTTTCGCTTAGGGGCCGCAGGGAACTTGAGGCTTCAAAGCAGCAGACCACAAACCAGTGGGTGATGTCATGGTGACTAGGTCCACTTCGTCTACACAGTCTATGGTTCAGTATGCTAGAATATTTGCAAATTAGCACTAAACACAAAATAGAGCATAGACTTTGATAAAATATTATTATTATTTTTCCTCTTCAGGGAAACAGGAATGTCTCTACCAAATTTCATGGCAATACATCTAATAGTTTCACTCAAAACCACAAATGTTGACGTCATGGTGGCGTTAGAGGAAAAGTCAGGGGATCACTAAAGTCATTAGGATTCATCCTCTCTGGGCATCGTGAACATCCGTACCACCAAATTCCATGTTATCTATCCAAAACTTGTTGGGTTATTTCAATTTGGCTCAAAGTAGTAGACTGACTGACACTGCCATCCCGAGAGCTGCACCACTAGCATGGCTAAAAATTAGGTAGTACTTGGGTGTTTATGTGTGTGCGTATTTGAGCTGAAACATCATGCAAGTATTTATCCTTGAGCACAATGGGCTTTTAAAATAATGAATGCTAGCACATAATTCAATTGAAAAACTATGTCCGTCTGTACATTTGACAAGTGTGAAGAGCCTGCAGATAGCCACAGTTTTCAACAACATAAAATACATTAGCTCTTAACTGCCAGTCGGTGGATGAACCTATAAATACAGGAAAGAAGAAATGAGGTTGGGAATATGAACTGCTATGAGAGGATCATTAACTGTGTCCAACGGGACTCGGTCCCACTTTACAACGAGGCATAATTTCATTTTGCAGCAATCAATAAAGACGGGAGCTTAAAACAGACAAGCAGCAAGCCAGTACAAGAGCTGGTGTAGTTCAAATGATATTAACCTTGAGAGGAAAGGCAAGCTCTACGGCTCCATGAGGGACGAGGGTCTAATGGAACAAGGAAAAGATCACGTCTGTATTGACCTCTATTGGCAGTGGTAGTGAGAAGGAACTGAGTACAGATGGCAGCATGTTGAGACTGTACCACATATAGAGCAGACTGTGTCCTGGTGAGTTTCTAAATATCTAAATCAGTCACTTTGTATAACGATGTCAGGAATCCAAAATACACTGAATGGGAAGCAATTTCAGATCTGACAGATTAATCATCTTATTCCGATTTTAACATGTGACAGGAAGGTGCAAAAGTACAGAACAGCAGCATGGTCAATCATGATGACTCATAACCACAATTAGCCAATAAAAGCACATAACATCTGCCAGCAAAGCGTTGAGCCAACATGGCAGCACAAAGCGGAGAAATAAAGCAGTAAATAAAGGTGGGAGGAGTTTATTCAAAAAAAAAAAAGGGATGACATATTTTTGGCAGCCAACCAGGAAGTTAGCATCGCCGTGATTCCCTCAAGAAAACGCCAATGGGATTTTTCCATTGGATTATTCCAGAAAATAAGCTCTGTGGAAAACACACATTTATGACGTTAGGCTATAAAGAAACTACACCAAGGTCGCATGAGTGTGACCTCGTAGACAAGTCAGCGTGATAAGTACCGGTAGTCTCATTTACACACTTGTTAGCAACCGCCTTTTATAAGACACATAACGGCTTCAAAATTCATGAGTGGGATGTTTACTGCCATATTTTAATATTGTAGAATAAAATGTTAAAATCTCTTAACCTTGTGTTAACCATAGACCTTATTTCAGGCATCTAACTAATTTAATAAAAATCCACTGACTTTCAGAGGCAGGAAGCGCTACAATGCTAACTGATTTCCAGCTTTTAGGACTCATTATTGTAACACTCTATTCAATGCAGCGGGGTACAAAAACAGTCCATCACTGATACTGCTAGATTCAATTTTAACTTCACATATAGAATATTATGAATATTACATTCAGTAAATTGTAGTCTTAAATTGGAAAAAGAACAAGACCAAGAGTTTACAGTCATCATAGCAGCCCTCGTTACTGTACAAAAGACTGTGTATAAAGATGGACAACTCCCCAAAAGTGAAACCAAAACAGCTTGATCGCCCCCTGGTGGCTGGCTGCAGAATAGGTCAGAAATCCCGCCTCCTCCATGTTAGCAGATGGGATATGGGGCAGGCTAAAATGGCAAAGTACATGTCAATTTTTTTCCCAAAAATGGTTTCTGTCATGTTAGGTAGTTCTTGTCAAGTTTGGTTTTAATTAGTTATCTAATGCTATAAAAAGGTTGGTGTGACATCATGATTGACAATTGCGATTCTCTCTCGCTAGCAAAGTGTGGCCGTGCTCGACTCGCAATTGGTTCTGGCAGGTGTGTGGGCGGGACCTCGATACAGTGACTCAATCCCATCACAACAGTGAAGAATCTCCAAATGATGTCAAAATCTCAAGATAGCAGCTCCTGTATCCAGGATATTTTGCCTTCACTTTGTTCATTTATAAATACAGTCTACGTGCTGCACTTATAGTAGCCATGGGGGTCCTTTGTGTCTGTACTATCAACCCATTGCACTTCTGCAAGTAAAACAAATGTGCAATACTTTCAACAAATCTTCCCAGTTCATAAGCTGCAGGACAGAAGAGGAGGGACAAACCTCTTCTGTCCTACAGCTTTTGAATTCTTAAGGACTCTTCACCTTCATGAGCAAAACAGAGGTCAAAGCAAAGCAGCATGTAACTAAAATAAGACAAATGTACCCTTGAACTTGACTCAGAGGCTGGTGTGACCAGGGCAGCCATTTGTCAAAGATGTGAACTAATCTACTGCACACACATAGTTTTGTACATATTAAAAACAAAGATGTTATTAGAGCCAGGTCCCCTTTGTAGCCAAACTGATTGTCTTTGACCTCGATTCTTTGCCCTTCTGTTGATGTTTCATCTGAGTAACAGGGGTTAAAAATCCCATTATCTAAAAAAAACACTGAGGGATTGTGCTGAATAGAAAGCTAGGATGTACAAATAATTTCTGCCTGGTGCCATTTCTTTTAATGCAGAGCTGAAACAAATCAGGTTATGCCCCACTGTAGCACAGACACAAAAAGGCAGAAAAACAATCAATGAAATCTCTGAGAATTTTACTTCCCAGACACATTTCCATTCAGCAGCAGTAGGAAAGCTGTTGAAGTTTCTGTTTTATAGGAAATGTAGCTCTAGGAGAGAAAAAGAAGCCAAGTTACGTTGTGTTGCCTCATCATTCGTCTTCCTCTTACCCTGGCGGCTTTCAACAGATTGTTAATTAGGACATATTGACAGTGAAGAGAATTTGCATCGCATTTTTAATGCAACCAGTCTGCTTTCACAGTCTTACTCAAGCTGTGGTGATGTGCAGCACCTGCTAATTTCCCGGTCCAACCTGAATCCAGTGATTTGCTGCTGATCGAAGTCACAACAGCTGGGGTTTAATCTTAAAAGCGTACCTGTAGGAGGCGCTTCACTTAGCAACTCCAATCGACACAGCACGAGTCTTAAAATCCTGCAGGGCTTTGTGACGCGATACAGTGCACAAAACAGCCAACAAAGTGTTGACAGATGAGCTATATATGAGGAATGAGACAGAAACCCAGACTGCTCTAAACAGCTGCCTCTTATGCATCCCATTTGCCAGATCCTTGTCCTGCCACCTGTCAGTATTCAAGAGGCACTCTGCCAGAGCGGTACTCAGAGAAAAGTCACACAAAGTAACTTACAGGAAGCCAGTTGCTTGATCATGTCACCAGTTGTGCTATTAATTCTTAAAGGTCTGCAGGGTACCAAATTTTATTTTAGAAGCATATACTGTACATCAAAACTACAATAAAGCAGTGATTGAGGAAGTATTTTGATCCTTTCTTTAAGTAAAAGTAGCAATACTGCAACATAAAAATTAGGGCTATACATCTGTCTTTAGATTCAATACTATCACAATACTATATCTTGGGATTTTTAAGTATTGTGACTCGATATTACGATTTTTGTTACAGCATATTACAGTTTACTGCAGTAATCCTGCCCCTCCATTAATTTACCTAATTCCTAATTTACTTGTTGTGGATAACTTGCTCCGGATCAGTATGACAGATTCTGTAATTAATGCATCTGCTTATGATTAAGTATTTTGAAAGCAAAGACCCTGTCCGTCTCTCCCTCTGGTCATTAGCTCTCAGAGCAAATCACCTGAATAATTACAGTCTGATTAATGACTAAGAGAGAGAGGCTGTCCATTCGACAGGACAAGAGGATAGGTTTTATATTGGCAATTCACAATGATACCAAGGATTACAATCTGACCTGAATTAGCTGGCATTTCCTCCACTGTAAATCTCACCTTTACTGATAATACACAGTGTTTATTATGTACTAACTTACACATTCTTTCAGACTGCATTTTCTTTCTATAATTTAGTGTTTTCTGTCTGCTCTACCAGCAAGTATTTCATTTTGTGCGTACTTCGGATTATGCTTAATAAACTTGGTGAATATGGAGAAGTTTACTATTTCCTAGCACTACAGAGGGATACACATTCATTCAGACTGCATCTCAACTCTGCCACAAAACATATCCTCTTCATAATGCCCTATAAAGTGACAAGAAAATGACAGAAAAGTACAATTTGACTGTTGCTATTTCACATTTCCCACACAGTTTGACATGGGTGATCATCACATTGAGCACATACCTGTTCTCCTCAACGTGCTGTTATGTCGCTCTTCGCCATTTGCTTGACTAACGTCATGTTAGCCGTTTACGCTGCCTAGCTAGCCCAACTTTACCGCGTTGTCCTGCTGCGTTCATGTTTGCAACCGACGTCAATCCTCTCAGAAAGATGTTTCAGATCCTGAAAGCCTGGTCTTGACCCGTTGACAGGTGCCATCTTCTCCGACTAACACACAATAACACAATAACAACAAGCGTCTTCACTGACGAGCTAGCAGTTAGCCATTGTGATCCTGGAGAACCACCCCATCTAAAATCTGGTTATTTTTACCAGAGGTTTGGCAGCTGGTGTGCACCGACGTGTTCAATCTCCAGTTTTTCTTCAAAACGCACATTAAAGGAAATGTGTGCTGTATAAAATAATAAGTTACTAACTTATTTTCTAAAAGAAATACTACTGTCTGCCAACTATGAGCTCGACAACTGCACTAGGCAAACAGCCAATCAGAGGGGCAGGTCTGGGCATGCGCATTGGGGTTTTCCCACACTAGGGCACTTGACATTGGGTTTGTCTAAAGCTGCATACTATGCACTACATAATCAATATGTGAACTATTGGTGCCTTCAAATGGAGCTTGTGTACACGACATGCGTTGTGTCAAGTGGTCAAGACAGGAAAAACTACGCTGCTAAGCAACGGCAATATTAACGTTACTGTCTGAGTCTAGAAACAACAGAGGCTAACAATTTAGCAAGCTAGCTAGTAACTAACATCATACAGGAAATGCTAAGACAGAGATAAGGTCATTGAGGATAGCAACAATTTCCTCAGACATATTGTAAATTTACCAAGAAAAACAACATATGACTAAAATACACAGTGCAATATTAACCTACTATGCACCAATAAATGAACTTCCATGGGCTCCACCATTTCAGGTCTTCGGAGCAGGGCAAGAACACAACTGAAAACTGAATGTGACTGTGTTGTTGCTGTTGCTGCACCTTGAATGTGAAACAGCCTTCCTCAAGGTCTCAGTGAAGCTTAGTACTTTGTGTATTCTGGAAATTCTGCATTTTATGCCTCTGGCTTTTTATGCTTTATTAGAGATTTGAAAGTAGAGAGATAACTGGCAATGAAGGAGGAGAAATAAAATAAATAAATAAAATAAATAAATGGATGACACGAAACAAAGGCCCCAAGCTAAACTAGTACTGGGGACGCCACGGACCATGATCAGGCAACAGGTTTTCATCCAACTTGTTACATACTGTACCTGTTGGTGTAACTTTTTGCTTGCAGTAAACATGTGCTTAACATTGCGAATTAAACAAAAAAACATGCTTAGGTTTAGGCAACAAAACCATTTAGTTAGGTTTTGGAAAAAATAATGTGGTTAAGCTTAAAACTACTGTTTGGACAATGAAAATGTGACTTAACATTGTGAACAGGGACACGAACCAACAGCTGCAGTCTCCTGAATGAAAGCCCTGTGTTGTTGGACCCATACACCTACAGTATGTGAGTCTATTTCACTCTTTAAACTACGTCACCACACCATTGAGCGTTTACTGTTGCCGTGGATGGATTTACATTGTAGATAATGGAAACCTGGTGTGTTGTTTAGATTTAGGAAACAAAACTACAACTTCTTAAGGCAAAGAAAACTACAACTTGTTTAGGTTTAGGCAACAAAACTACAACTTCTTTAGGTTTACTCAAAGAAAACTACAATTTCTTTAGGTTTAGGCAACATAGCTACAACTTCTGTTCATCACAAGGTCATAATTACTACAGCACCTGCCTTCTGCCGTCACTAGAGGTTGCTGTCATGTTCTTTTATACCTACTTTTGTTGTATTACCATGTCAATAGATGATAAGCCTACAAGTGGGTGTAGTAGGCCCCTACTGACCTACATCATAAGGCTTTTATTTGTACAACTGAATATTAAACTTCTTCTATCTTTACCACTGTTTGCACAGATAAAGTGTGGCTGTCCTCTTCACCCAGAACACAGTTTAGATATAATGTGTCAAAATGTCTCAGCACCATTAGATGTCTTTGCTCCACTGGTTTGGATGATTTGGGTGATGCACTCTACTCAGCCAGAGAGTTCAAAAGGCTGTCTTTATGTGTGAGGTTCATGGCGACAGGTTCAAGGAGTTTCCGACAGATTCTGGCGGAGGCCGTGCTTCCTCTCCTGAACACCCTCGATGTGCCCCACCAGGAGTTGCTTTTAACTTGTCAAAGTCGATATATCACTTTCCTTGCTGGCTCACTTCAAGGGCAATGCTTGCCAAGATGAAACGTGAGGCTGACTAATTACTAAGTTTACGTAAGATTTTCTACTTTTAAGACGAATAACTCATAGTCTTAAAAAAATCATCAATCAGTTGTACAAGTTTTCAGTGCCAAAGTCAGAGATACCCCTGAGGACACATGAATCAGCTTATTATTTTTGGGTGTCTAAACACTCTGCCAGATAGTTTCGCCCAGTTTCCTCCATCACACAAAGTCTCGATTCCTCTGCCAGACCACATCAGCTAGACATGCTGCCATTTTAACCTCATATGTGTAGCCAGACAATGGTTAATATACGTGTCAGATATCCTGCTGTTTGCAAGGGAAATGAATATGGTTTGGAGAGATTTTGCTGAAACCTGCTGGGATGGTAAACATGCACTGTCTTACTGATCCACATACAGATGTTTTACTCATTTTTTAGAACTGAAAAATAATTATCTTTAAGGAAACGACTCACCTCATTATCTGACTTTTTTTTTTTTTGTGGGGGACTTCAGTTCATTTTAGACAAATATACTATTAGTCACCTTCTGTTTTGCTGTTACTCTTCTCTTTACCATTATATGAAAAAAATCAATGCAATCTGGAAGCAGGAAGTCCATTAGTAGATGTTTTAGGGGTGATCACCTTGTGATTAATATCTAACTCTCATGCCAACATCCACTAGAGGGGGTAATAAGTTTAATTCTGCAAAAATTGTTTCATGTTCATTGTTTGTTTTTGTTTTTTTGTAATAGTTTAAGTGGTTGCATGAGATATGAAGGTAATTATACAATGTGCTCTACTGAGTTTTAGTGTATTAAAAGAGGTAGAATGGAGAGAACTATTTTTCCTTGCATGTTTTCCATTGCTTCCAACAAACAAAAAAGGCAGAAGAAGAAAGTGACATTTAGTCTTATTTTCTTTATATTGTCTTTGGCATTTTCAGTATAGCCAAGAGTGGATAGCTTGAAATACAACATGAAATCTAGAATCCATTTTCAGTCATTATTTGCAGCTCTTTTTTTTTTTTTTTTTAAAGGTATTCATACTTTACGTAACACCGTAAAAACAAAATGAGTGTGACCATTAATTCTCTTTGGGAACTAAGAGGTTAATCGTTTGCCCCTTAGACACATTAGCACTATTATTTCTGGGGACAAACTGAAAAAGTCTGGCAATTTCCCAAAGACTGCCAGTGAAATATTACATGCAGATAAAAACTGAAAACAAAAAGCAAATAGGTGATAAATTTGTCTTTAATAGCACAAAGTAATTTAAAGGAAAAAGAGAGCTAGTGCACTGTAATTGGTCTGCTGCTGAACACATCTGCATAAACTATATTTGTATATACTGTAAGACATTCAGTACTGATAATTTTGTATGCTTTGTGAGAGGCTAAAGGTAAAGATTACATCCTGCATGACCTGCTATCTGATGCAGGCATGGTGTACTGGGTATATATGTGATGGAAGTGTAGGGAGCTGGGGATGTCATGGTTCAGCGGTGAATCAGCCTTGTAAAATGCAAATTAAACTGCAGAATGTATAAGACAGGCTTAAACTGACACTTATATGACGACGGGGGGGGGATGTCATGAGAGTGGTTCCTACACAACACACATTTAGGAAATTGAATTTGGCTGTGAATTAATCAGCAGCTCGGGCACTGCAATTATCTCTGAACAGAGAATAGCGGTCAAGTGAACATCAGTACTAATAGGAATGAATATGAAGATATACATATGAAGATTAAAAGACTGCAGGAAGAGTAGTATGTTAAATTATATTATGAGATTAGTAACAAAAGCAGCAAGGATCAACATATCCCATATTTCAATCTAGGGAGCAGAAGGTCACTGACCTGTCATGTCTCTTTAGTAGCACACAGCTGCATAGCTAGTGATAAATCACAGGTTCCAGTCAGTGAACACTACAGACGTAGGACCCTTTATGTGTGGGTCAAGTATAAGCTCTATCTAGTATGCTTTTAGGAGGCTCCAATCTCATGTTCTTATGTACATATTATGGCAATGTTTTTATTTTTTCTAATGTAAAACAATGTTATATCATCACAAGAACAAAGTTAAGTGTTGTCTCTCTTCCCTGTTTCATTGTACAAGTGCCTGAGGCTTCAGTTGTGCCAGTCTGTTGAGCATATGGTGTTTATTTCACCAATTTTTAGTGCAACAAATCGATTTGGTCTAAATTCAAAATATGCTTAATTCTGACGGATCAGGCATGTATGAAGGGGAAAGCAAACCAGAAGCTTGTCTCGTTTAATAAACTGTCCATTTAACAGTCTATACATGTGAAAATAATGAGGCATGTGTACATAACAGCTTTTGAACAAAAGGGAATAAATGGCGTGAAAAAAAAATCAGTGAAACAGTGTGACTGAATCTGAGAAAGCATTTTTCAGGTTATGTCTAGATGGTAACCTACAAATTGTAAAAACTAGACTCGCTGTATGACGACCAATGGACCATTGAAGGTCAATGCCTAACCTTAACTATTCAAGGTCAGTTCCTAATCTTAAATATTCAAGGTCAATGCCTAACCTTAACTATTCAAGGTCAATGCCTACCTCACAAACCGCCCACAGTATGTGAGGACAGGGGACTTCACCTCCGACACGGTGGTCTGCAGTGTGGGGGCCCCGCAGGGAACGGTTCTGGCTCCGTTCCTCTTCACGCTCTACACTGCAGACTTCTCCTACAACTCACCAACCTGTCACCTGCAGAAGTTCTCTGACGACTCTGCTATCGTCGGCCTCATCACTGATGGGGACGATGGGGAGTACAGAGAACTTTCCCAGGACTTCGTGGACTGGTGCCTGTGGAACCACCTCCAGATCAACGCGGGGAAAACTAAAGAGGTGGTGGTGGATTTCCGCAGGCAAACTCATCCCCCTCCAACACCGGTGAACATCCAGGGATCAGACATTGAGATGGTGACATCTTATAAATACCTGGGTGTTCACCTGAACAATAAACTGGAGTGGACTACAAATTCCTCTGCACTCCATAAAAAAGGCCAGAGCAGACTGTATCTGCTCAGGAGACTGAGGTCTTTTGGAGTGCAGGGGACACTCCTGAAAACATTTTATGACACCGTGGTGGCATCAGCCATATTTTATGGAGTGGTTTGCTGGGGCAGCAGCATCACAGCTGCAGACATGAAGAGGCTGGATAAGATCATTAAAAGGGCCAGGTCTGTCCTGGGATGCTCTCTAGACACAGTGCAGGTGGTGGGAGAGAGGAGGACGATGGCTAAGCTGTCATCCATGATGGAGAAGGACTCCCACCCCATGAGAGACACCATCAGAGCTCTGGAGAGCTCCTTCAGTGACAGGCTGCTACACCCTAAGTGTACGAAGGAGCGTTACAGAAGGTCCTTCCTGCCTGCAGCTGTTAGACTCCACAACCAGCACTGCTCCCGGTAAACCACAATCACAGTCACATTCACAACAAACTCACCGGACATAAGTGCAATAAGAACTCATATGTACAATTATATCATCTGCTCAAATCATAGTAACTGGACAATTATTTATTGATATGATGGACATATTTCTGGCTTTACTTTTCTATTATGTATATACTAATTTATTTTATTTGTATTAATACTGTTTTTAAATCTATGCTTCTTGTCTTTTATTGTACTATCCACTTGCTGCTGTAATGTGTGAATTTCCCCACTGTGGGACTAATAAAGGAATATCTTATCTTATCTTATCTTATCTAACCATCTTGCGAGGGTTTTGTAAATTTTCACATTTCTCACAGAGGACATTTTGACATGTCACAGTTGGAAAAACAGGTGTAAGTGATAAATGCCAGCAGCTCTGGGAGGTTATACTATACAGCATGCTAACAATGCAAGCATGCCGGTGAAAATAGGTATGATGCTTACCATGTTCATCATCTTACTTTAGCATATTAGTATGCTAACATTTGCTTTTTTGTACTACTGTCTGCAAAATTTATTGGAAATGTGTTTAGCATAATGTTAGCAGTGCATTACACACAGTGAGAGGTGGTGAATCTCAATGTGTCAAGAAAGATGTTTTACTAGTTCTGATTTCACACTGAGAAATACCTTTTTTTCAGTTAACAATTGTCACACATAAATTCATGCACGAAATCTCAGGATAGACAAACATGACTGTTAGTCTGGATAGTTGATTGTTTTCTTCCTTCCTCTTAAAATCTTTTAAATTTAGAAAGCAACAACAGTAGATCCTAAAGTGAAGCAAAACCAAGGCAAAACAGCATGAGAGACCATGAAATCATGAAAACAGTACATTTCAATGTACAGTAACAGAGAGAGAGAGAGAGAGAGAGAGAGAGAGAGAGAGAGAGAGAGAGAGAGACTCACTCATCCACACCACCAGCAATGACACAGGGATGTCATTCGTCTTTTGGATTGGACAAGTGTGGCCGGATGGTCTCAGAGAGAGGCAGGATGATCAGAACTGAAGGGGTTGACCTACAAGAGGGCAACACAGGTGATATCCATGACAGCTACAAGTACCTTGGTTTCCCACAGGCTAATGGAAACCATGGAGGAAGCTGCAAGGAATTCAACCACAGCCAGATACCTCCAGGGAGTAACGCAAGTCCTGAAAAGTCAGCTGAATGGTAAAAACAAGGTCCGAGCCATCAACATGTACGCTCTACCAGTCATCAGATACCCCGCTAGGATCATAGGCTGGCCAAAAGAGGAGCTAGAAGCCACAGATATCAAGACAAGAAAGTCCCTCACCATGCACAAAGGGTTTCACCCTAAGTCCAGCAACCTGAGCACACTAAGCAGAAAGAGGGAGAATACATCAAGAAAATGGCCCCAAAGGATGAGCTGCTAAGTGAATGTCTCAGGCAGCAGAAACCTGATGAGAGTGCAGAGGAGGAGGAGCAGACCACCTGAAAAGTCAAGCCCCTACATGGCATGTACCACCGTCAAATCGAAGAAGTGGCTGATATCAAGAAGACCTACCAATGGTAGGAAAACGCTAGATTGACAGACAGCACAGAGGCACTAATCATGGCAGCACAAGAACAGGCCCTAAGTACAAGAGCCATAGAGGCCAGAGTCTACCAGAGCAGATCAGACCCAAGGTGTAGACTGTCCAAAGATGCCCCTGAGACCATATAGTAGCAGGGTGTAAGATGCTGGCTGGATCAGCGTACATGGAGAGGCACAACCAAGTGGCTGGAATAGTATACAGTATGTAATAGAAGTACCTAAATCCCAATGGGCGACAGACGGTGGTGGAGAACAACAGGGCTAAGGTTCTGTGGGACTTCAGCCTCCAGACTGACAAACAGCTCCTGGCTAACCAATCGGACATAGTGGTGGTGGACAAAGAGCAGAAGAGGGTGGTGGTGATAGATGTGGCAATACCAGCAGACGCCAACATCAGAGATAAGGAACATGAATAGTTGAGAAGTACCAAGAGTTGAAAGAGCAGCTGGAATGGATGTGGAAGGTTAAGGCTAGCGTGGTCCCCTCGGTAGTGGGAGCGCTCGGGGCAGTAACCCCCAAACTGGGAGAGTGGCTCCAACAGGTCCCAGGAACAACATCTGAAGCCTCAGTCCAGAGGAGTGCAGTCCTAGGAATAACTAAGATACTAAAGAACCCTCCCAGGCCTCTGGTAGAGGACCCGAGTTTAAGGATGACACAGATACCACCCCATGAGGGTGAGAGGGACATTTTTTATTTTAATGATGGAAGTGTCATTAAACTGCTTTTCAAAGGTAGAAGCATTTTTGGGCAAAGATCCCAGCAGGTCATCTGAAGGAATTGCAGAAATAAATTAAGTAAAAACTTGTTTATTTGTGTTGTATATGTACTAATAGCGGTGTTAACCAGTGCCCTCTGTGAAATTAGACCTTTAGCCTCCCTAAACAAAACAAAAAAGTGATTACGTTCTCAAACAAAGCAGCAATTACAGTTAAGATGTAAACTCGAAGCCTGAGCGAGTAACAAAAAATTGATAATCATAATCAGAACCAACAGCCCTAAACACAAACACCTCTAGGGTCAGGTACATGGGTATATATATATCCACCTGAGCATGAATGGGGATGTAAATGTTCTGTATGACTGTTTAAGCACAGTCAGCTTGCATGACCCTTTAGCGCCATCTAGTGATAAATTCATCTCATCATCATCTTTTTAGGACAGAACAATCAATGAGCACAAACTAAATAATGTTTTTGTGAAGTGACATACTTCTATGTTTCCTACTTTACTTAATTTCACCATGATAATCCACTCAGTTTCAATACTTCCCAGGGAGTCCTGTCTGCATACATAATAAAACAATCAAAACAATTGGTTCAATCTACTGATTACGTCTACTGAATCGCTCTCTGTTATTTCTGTGGAATATATGTGCTTTATCTTGAATATATATTTGATACAAATCATATTTCAAGGCACATTCGTCACGTGGATTTGCGAGTGAGCGTGATTTATCGTTTGGGTACATGCCAATTCCCTTATATCTTGGACTGCTGTCTAATGTGTCTCCCTTTCTCAGTGCCAAATGTAGGCTGGCATAGTCTTCAGCCACCTGTTATCATGCACAGACCTTTTTTTTTTTTTTTAAATAAAATTTCACTTACTTTTGCCTGTATTCTAAATGTAATGCTGTTTGGCTTCTCATTATCACTGTGTGTTAACCTGTCCTGGTGGATTAATTAACAGAGAGTGGGAGTATGTAATATGCTGCCCTCTGGATGTAGAGCATTGGGCTGTTTATATTTGCATACATGCTCAAGCACATCATTTGACAAATTAGAAATGTGCCATGGTATAAAATAAATTAATAAATCAACATCTTTTATTAAATATCTTGAGGCTAAATGGCTTCTTCTGATGTGATTCAATCTCTTCTTTTACTCCACTGAATCAATCAGTGAAACTAATTGTTGACTAATTGTTGATACTTGGTCCCAGCGGCTGCACCATACGGTGGTTCCTTCCACACCTCTTTCATCATCGGCATGGCAAGCTATTTTTCAGTTTTCACACATTTTTGGACACATCTGCAGGAAGGTTAAATGCACTTACAAAAGATGAATAGTCCACAGATCTGCACAGTCAACCAAAGAAAACCATTTTCCCACTGAGGGAAAAAATAAACTAGTATCATCCAGCAGAAGACAAATTTAAACAATCAGATGGACAAAATATAAAATGTGGGAATAGTTTGTAGGCTATATATATATATATATATATATATATATATATATATATATATATATATATATATATATATATATATATATATATATAATAAATGGTCAAATAAATAAATTAATAAAAATAATACATAATTAAATAAAAAAGGAAAAATTAAACAGAGGACTATATAAATAAGGGAATTCATTCAAAGATAAATAAATGAAGAAGCAAATTAAAAAAGAGACATAACAATTTATGTCATATTTTATCAATTAACTAATAGCTACATTTATTTTAATATAAATTTCAAGACGTTAAATGACATATTTATTAATTTATCGAAACATGTATTTATTTTATTTTGGCAAGTTCCATCCTCCAAAGTTTCTTTCATTGTAGTAAATAATCTGAGTATTTCTATGTCATGATACAACGAGCCAATAAGATAAGATATTCATTTATTAGTCCCACACAATACACAATACACAAGTCTCTGCAAAGTCCAATTGTTTTCAAAGTATATTCATGCTGACACCTACTGAAGGTTAAAGGTCAAGGGCTAAACTTGGCAGCAATGGCTGCGCCTAGTCAACACGTCTGATAGCAAAGTTGAACCCCATCAGTCAAAAACATTGACTAGTATTGTCTCCTTATATTGTTTGGAGGGATAGTACCTGATGTTTAGTGTTATACAACCCTGAATGTACTACTATTAACTAAACAGTACTAGGTGATGGTGAAACTATAAAATCAAGCTGTTATAGAAAAAAAACTACAAAATCAAGCAGAAATGGGCTCAAAAACAAGGTAAAAGTGCACCAGACCCAATCTGACGTCATGGCGTCACGGCTGTACGTGCTGCGTCACTGGCTGCGTCAGTCTAAAATGTAAACACTCCTCCTGCAGCAGCTTCCTCTGTGATAGTTTGTCGAGTTAGCTAACGTGATGTTCCAGCGTTTAATATTTCACCACCGACAGTTTATTACTGTTAATAATCGCAGTAGATATCATATGATCTTATAAAATCTTTTTGGGGGCTTTACAAGACCGCGTCAAATTACTGCCATAAAGTTAATCTTAGCTAGTTTCAGCTAGCTAGCTCTCAGAGGCTGCTTCCTTTGCAAAAGAAATAGACGCAACATTATTTCGGCTGCTACATTTTGAATGCTTAAAGCTCACCCTTCTCTGTGCTGACATGGTGCTTTCCTTGGTGAGCCTTTGCGCCAGGGAGGTGGTGAGTGACCATAGCTCGTCGCCCTGCTGGCTGAGGTGGGTGCCCAGGGAGCTGTACAGACCGCTGCTGGAGGCCTCTTTCACCAGCTGCAGACCGCTGGCTGTGGGGGAACTGGTGCAGAGGTGGCCTGAACGCACGCTGCGTGTCGGCAGACGCGGAAAACAAGGACAAACTGGGCCAAGTCGACTCTGCATCCAAGCTTTATTACTTGCAGTGGTCAGAGGACTATCAGACCATAGGTAAGAGGTGCTCTATTATTCTAGCTACAGTGTTTGGTGATCTGTGAGTAATAGTAAGACTCATTACTCTTTCCTAGGTGTGCCCTGCAAGTACTAGACCTCTGTGGACTGCAAGGAGATGAAGGAGGGATGGGGGACTCCATGGGAGGCTGGTCTCTGACTGTAGCTCTCTGCACCATGGTTGTTCAGGCCAGAGCTGGATCACAGAGGACACAGCGAGAGAGGAAGAGGTTCTCAGCTCTGGAGAGAGAAAAGGATGTGAAAAGAGAGAGGGGACAGTGGAAAAGTGGAAAGGAAGCAAATGGCGATTCAAGCAGAGATAATACGGAGGTGGGGGGAAATGACAGGGAGAGGACGGGATCTTGTGGGGTACTGGGGGAAGAGGAGCTGGTTAAAGGTGTCAGGAGGAGGATGGAGGTAGAGAGGAATAGAGAGGCTGCGGTGACAGGTTTAGGAGGCAGTAGAAAGGAGACCGAAGATGCAGACGTTGATGTGTTGGTGTACGTGAGAGCTGATCTTTTTGTAAATGCTCGCTCTTGGGAGCGTGTTCGTGGGGCTCTGAGCACAGTGGGACCCCTCAAGCTTCAGTGTAGATACCTACGTGTGGAGGAGATTTCAGTGTCCAGCATCAGGACCCTGCTAGGCCTCCTGCCTCACCAGAGTCTTCTGGGCATTGATGTTCGCTACAGCAGCCTCGGGGTGTCTGGCTTGGCTGAGCTGCTGCCTCTGCTCTCCACCTTCCCTGCGCTGAACTCTCTTCGCCTGCACTACTGTAACTTGGATTTTCGCAGAGACCACCATGGCCAAGAAGACGCCCTGAGGGACTTGTCTCAGGGTCTGACACAGCTACAAGAACTGCGACGCCTCAGCCTTACTGCCCTGCGCCTGCCTGGTCAACTTCGCGTGCTGCTTAGGTATGGCCTGGTCTCCCATTACGTGCATGCTGTCCTGTAACTTTGTCCCCACAGCCGGAGTCAAGTAAACAGCATACACTGTCTCATTTTTTTTTTTTTTTTTTAGATTTATCCAACCTTAGATTTAGGAAATTGAAAGGCAATACAATTTACCGATCTCTAATGGAGCTGAAACAAATAGTTGACTAGTTATTATTCTGCTATTTTGTGTGCTATTTGGTGTACAATTTGCCAAGAAATGCCAATAAATTGCTGGTTCTAACCTTGTAAATTTATGATTTGCTGACTATTTAAGATTGTTGTGCAACAAAACAAAAAAAAATTGAAGATACTACCTTGGGTTTAGAAAATTGTGATATGCATTTTTCACCATTTCCTGACATTTTATAGACAATATACATTTATTTTTACATGATTTATCAGTGAATAGAGAACATAATGAGCAGATTAATCCACAATGAAGCCCTAATCTCCAACTACTCAAATCTAAGTTACGCTTTTTAAAAATCAGAGACCTATTTTAATCTTTAATTTAAAGAAAATCTGTCCAAACTAACAGCCATATTTAGACGGATTAAGAACAGAAAACAATTAGACCTCTATAATGAATATCTGAGCTGAATAATAAGTAAAATGTTCTTTTGTTGCAGCTCACTGCCTCAGCCTCTAGAGATACTGGAGCTGCCATATTTGAGCCTGAGTCCAGCTGATCTCGCCTATCTGTCGTGCAGCCATCATGCCTCCACGCTGCAGCAGCTGGATCTCAGCGAGAACCGTCTGGATGAAAACACCCTGACCTCTGTTCGCCGCCTCCTCTCCCAGGCTTCCAGTAGCCTGCAGCACCTCTCTCTAAGTGGCTGTGGGCTCAGCGACGGCCTGCTGGGACTCTTGCTGCCCTCCCTGGGAGGCTGCAGGGCCCTGAAGAGCTTGGCTTTGGCTCTGAACCCGCTCTCCATCTCTGGCCTCATGGACCTGGTCAGGATGGCCGTGAGAATGCCCTCTCTGCGTCAGTTACTGTACCCCAATCCGCTGGAGGACTACCAGCCGGGCCTTCCTGACCTACCCTCCAGTGCTCAGCTCTTAGACTGGCCGCTGGATGAAGCCACGGACATCAACGTTACCAGCAGCCAGCTCAACAGGGTGCTGATAGACAGCGGGCGCTCTGACCTCTTTCTGACATGCGACCTGCTCAATTATGATAAAGACTTGGTGGACTGAAGGGAAGGACACAGCTGCTGTTTAGTTCGCTTACCAACACAACCAGAACAATGTACATCAACCTGACAATCAAATTGTCAACCTAGTAATTGTCTAATATTCAATTATCTGTTTTTATCCTTTGTTTATCACCATCTGTCTCATGTGAAGGTTCAACATGTTCTCATCCCAACTCGTCACATACCGCCCCTCGGCCTCACTTAAGGATTAGGCAATGAAACCACTATAGTTAGTTTAGTTAGCTTAAAACTACTACATTTGTAAAGTGAAAGTTAAACTGAACGATGTGAACAAGGGACATAATCGAACATCTGATTGTGACATGAAAGTGAAACTTAACATACAGGATTTACCCCTCTTAGTGCGTCTTTTTGCTCTTTAAACTATGTCACCACACTCCTGGCGCACTTTCTCTGTGCGTTTACTGTCGCTCATACTGGTGCTAAAGGGTCCACACCAACATTTACGGCAAAGCCTCAGTATTTCACGCCCTGGGAATGAGAACAGGCTGAAAGGTGATGGTGGGGTTAGGGGGCAGTCGTGTCACCAAAGCAACATGTTTATTATTGAAGGGAGGTAAGGTTTCCTCCCCTAGGGATGCATGAACCTTTACTTTTTAATATTTGTTTGCCAGACAAAAGGACATATGGAGGTGATTACATTGTGTAAGATACTCCCTTAGGATGATTAATAAGCCATGATTCAATAAAATGGTGCTATACTACTTTAATAAGTTCACTTGTCGACTGTATAAATTGTTGCATATGCTGGTTTTGTACCCAAAAAGACTTTGTGCGTGATAATCAGGTTAACAGGATCGTTGCCTTTGTGCCTTTACAACTGTCACCAGTACTGTCTTTATACAAGGCACTCATTCATATACAGTATCTGATCAGCTATTTCATGTGCATACAACCCGTCAACAACCAAAACAAGTTTGGTAATGGTTTCATTTTATAATGTGTGTTTGCATATTTTGTTCCTTAAATAGGAAATGAATGTAACTGCCAAATATTTAGGCTTTTTTTAAAAAATACATACCAACATGTATATTTGAGTAATGTACTTTCACTTTGTGCTGTTCTAATTTACATATTTGTCATTCTATATGTCTTCAGTATCTGTTTTAAAATATTCAGGATTAGATTTTTTTGTATTCATTCAACTTATATATTGAGTCAAAAATCACTGTTATCAAGAAATGTGTGTACTAAATCACTCTTGTACCACATAAATGCATTTACATACTGTCAGAATAAATCAGTCATAAAGCAAAAGGTTTAAGTGCATTTAATGGTAAAAAATAATATATTTCAAACTAATCTTTGTTATATAGTTTGTCCTGGCAATAATTGAATCGAAGGCCACTGGACTCAGATTTGTCTCTGAAGACATTTCGCCCCTTATCCAAGTGGCTTCATCCATTCGAACGCTACAGTCTGACTAGTCCCCACTAGTCTGACCAAATCTAAGTCCAGTTGCCTTCGATTCAATTGTTGCCAGAATGAATATGACCTAGATGAATGAGAACATTCACAGACTTATATAGTTTGTCTGAGTGTTACAGGCCACGAGGCATCACCTGTAGTACTCTACGTACGACTGCTGTAGAATAAAGTAGCGGCGAGGTGAGGCTGTCACCCAGTCCTCCTCTGAGTAGACGTGAAAGGGGCGAAGAGTGACCCGAGGTAACGGCAAAGAGATGAAACTGGGAAAGTGCGTGAGGAAGGGACGGTTTCTCAGGGGAGGCAGAATTACACCTGCATGACATGAATGCATTAAATGTTATAAACCAGTTCACTTCTATAATCAGAAGTCTTTGCTAGAGTACGGTGAAATCTTACCTGGTGGCCTCCATACCCTGGCCATGCTGTAAGTCTCTCCTAGACGAATGATTGGTTGAGAACTGCAATGCAAATACACCCAAAACTTAAAAACTATGTTTCGCAGAGGAAACTACCATATGTGCTGTGTGACTTGTACATACCAGTCATATAGGGGCAAAAGAACTGTGTTTTTGCGACCAGGAGGTGCAACACTTTGACCCTTTCTGTACTCCTCTTTCTGGAAGGAGCAGAAATAATTCAGCACATCCACCACGCTGAAGGTCATCGGCTTCCATGTTACTGTGCTCCTGAGGTACCTGTTATGTTCCTGGTGTTGTGGAAAAAAAGAGGCAGTTAATCACTTCCAGTAAGCGGCCACGACATCGCCGGCCACTGCCAGTCAACAACAAGCTCTCATGCATTCCTTATTTAGAGGAGTTAAGTTCACACTAAAGGACATGAGCAGCAGTGGAGAGCTGATTCAAACAGGGAGAGCCTCTCAGTTTTCAAACACCTGTTCTGTCCTTTTGTCACGCTCAAAAATACTCTGATAGATGGTGATGATGAATGTGAAAGATGTTTCTTTTTCCAGATTTAAAACAAGAATTGAAGCTGGAGAGATTAAGATTTAAATGAATGTTACTTTGTATTTGGAGAACCATAACTCCAGCCAGGAGTCTGCTCTGTCGTGGAGGCTCTTCCAGATGTCAGACCGGTCCTGCAGCTCCGAGTCCCAGCTCTCCAGCTCCGGCCACAACCACCGCTCAGCCTCATTTAGACCTAATGCAGTCAGCATGCGCAGCACTGTTTCTCTATGGACATGAGGGCAACAAGATATTATTGCTCATTTACAGGTTCATACTTGTATTTTATGTTTCTTCAAGAACATATTTACAGTTCAAAAAAACTCTACTTTCCTCACACTGTCTGTCTGAATATGCCTGTATTTACACTGAAACAACGTTTTTGCACATTTCAACGGAACTGCAACAGAATCTTTGCTTGCCGTTCAAATGGTTAAGTCCTGAGAACAGCGCTGCTAAGCAACAGCAATATTAGCGTTACTGTCGGCTAGCAAGCTAACAATTTAGCAAGCTAGCAAGTGGGTAATATAATGCATATGTAAAGGCGTAATGACGGGAAGAGACAGACAGATGAGGCAGTTGTGAATATCAACATGAAGAAAAACAACAGACAACTAAAATTACAATATTATGTACCGAAAAATTAACTTCCATAGCCTCTGTCATGTCTGACATCAACAAACACGCCACAAGTTGTGAACTCTGAGCTTTCAGAAACTTTCCACTTACGAGGTTGTGAATAAAACAAGACGGGACGTTCATATGCACTCTTCTCGTGAACATGGTGAACACGACCCCATTTCAAAGCAACATATACAGCATATTGTGTATTTATGACTTCACAATATTACAGAAATCCTGGCAGCTTGTATTTCTCTGTGGAGTGTATCGATACTTTCAATTTCAGTATTTACATATTGCTTAAACCTGCTTTATAATAAAAAAAGACATGAAAATCTAATATGGGACCTTTTGGGCGCGGAGTAGCTCAGTCTGTAGGGGGTTGGTTGGGAACCGGAGGGTCACCGGTTCAAGTCCCGACATGGACAAAAACTGAGTGTGAACTGGTAGCTGGAGAGGTGCCAGTTTACCTCTTGGGGACTGGCGGGGTCCCCTGAGCAAGGCACCAAACCCCCAACTGCTCGGGGCGCTTGTCAGGAGCAGCCCCTTACTCTGACACCTCTCAATTGTTGCATGTATATGGACCTGTTTGTGCATGTGTGTGTATTAGTTAACAGAGTGAAAAAAATAAAATTCCCCCTAGCGGGACTAATAAAGGACTATCTTCTTCTTCTTCTTCTTCTAAATTACACTCAGAATATTACTGTTTATTAGATTAAAGCTTCTTGCCACTTTTTGTCTTTAAATTGTTGATGTAACACTGGTGGACTCACCGGAGACCCGTTTTTTTAAAAGCCAGAAGGGTGAGAAGCTTTTTCACAAGCTCATAGCTGTCAGACTTAAGACGCACCAGTAGCTTCAGCGTTTCAACAAGCGCAGCCCGGTCCACAGGCGACTGAAACACACATAGGAAAAACAATCAGACACGTCTACTTCTTTAAATCCACTATGGCATTCTTTGTCCTGGATATACAGTACCATGTTAGATCTCACAAATTTGGGCACCAGGTCAACAAGGCCTTGGTAAAGCTTGTCTGTATTCTGTAAGAGTCCCTGGCTGTGCAGCGTCTGCAGTGCAGCGAGGATCTTCATCTTAAATGGAGCACTGCAGGTGTTGAGGTGGCCCAGCAGCTGCAAGGAGAAGTCCTCTGGAGACAGGGTGCTTGGGATGCACTGCACACAAACATCAGTGTTTACATGTGCATGATATACTGTAACTGCACAGTTAATGGCAGATATAAATGCGTTACCTTTTCATCAGGATACAGGTCTTGAAACCAGCCTGCATCTGAAAACTGTTTGAGGAAGGTCGGCACCTCAGGGGTGGGTTCCCGCCGTGGGGGTGGTGCTGGGGTCTTTGGACGAGGAGGACGTGGAGTAGGAGTTCTGGATTTCTCTGTCGGAGAAATGATCTCTGGAGGCTACAGGGACAAGTGCAGACGTACATATACAGTAGATGTTTTGTGTGTTCTTTTGTTCTCTGTGAAACAAAGACAGCAAATGCTCTTACCTCTTCATACTGCTTCACTTTGACGGGCGTCTTTGGTATAACAGGCCGCGGCTTGACTTTCATCGGGGTCTTTGGTTTAGAGATTGTTGCTGGAGCCTTTTTCTCCTGCAGTCAGAGAAACAGATCAACCTTTTGCTCCAGATATACTTACTGTATTTCTATACAGCTGACTGATATACAAAAACACATCAGAACTTGACTGTAACCCCACCAAATTAGGACCGAAATTATCTAGGAGTGGTTATTAACAGATGACTTATGAAAGTGTAGTGATCTTACAAAGTCCTTCTGGTCACTTGGGTTTATTTATTTATCTATTTTATTTATTATTTCATTAAATGTATTTGAATTTTTAATTTTTTTTCTTTATAAGTTATGTTTTTTTAAAAGGAAATTTGTCATATATATATAAATTACTGTAAACTACCATTCTGCAAAAAAAAAGCAAAAAAAAAAAAAAAGCAAAAAAACAAAAACAGTCCATAATGAGAACAAGGTTTTGTTTATCATGCTAACAGTTTTTACCTTGTTTTTCTCCACATTCACAGGAAAGTTAACTTTTGGTTGAGGGCGTCGGACATCCTCCTTTAAAGGAGGAAGGTAACTGGGCTTGTCGTCATTTGGATCAGGATAAAATGAGCTTATCTCAAGTCTATCTGGGTCAAACGTGTCCTCCAAATTGATCTGAAAACACAGTATTACCCTATTAATTAAATGTTTCTCTCTGCAAAATGAAAAGGTGCAAAATATTCAGATACATTTCTGAAAACTGAGGTAAAAATACTTCTGTATTTGCATCATTCAGAAGCTTGCAGATTGTGTTTCTCTTGCAAGTCCAGAAATCTGTGTTAAACTGATGCACGTATGAGCTAGCTACAGACTGCCACAGTGTATTAAAGACAGATGAGCTGATAATGAAGCGTATTCACTAAGTCTGTGTATTCTTGACAGTATCAGAAAAAAAAACAGGTAAAATGAGTGAGGAGAGGAAAGTGAAAAAAACCTTAATATTGGGAGGCAATCTATATATTATCTGCATGTAGTGATCAAATGCCTCCTTCCTGGTTTCCTTTGTACTGGGAGGCTTCCCTTTGTGACATTTTACTGAGCCTCGTAGGAGTGCAGCTAAGTCCGTGTTCGAATTCACTGAGCTCAGATACTCCTGGAACAAGACAGATGGAAAAGATATTTGAAGATATTTTTCAGTGTGCCATTGACATGTCTTAAAAATTTACCAACTCACACAAACCTTCTGTCTCCACAGGTCTTCGGTCAGTAATAAATTGTTGGCGATTGCTGGCAACTTCTCTTCCTCGTCTTTGTCTGTGTTTGCATTCCTGTTTACACCAATATTGCTCATAGCTTATCAGGGCAATGTTGAAGATTATTTTCAACACGTAGCATGAATAAATCTTACTTTGTTTTGCTGTGCTTTTCTTCCTTCTCGATGATAGGCGAGTCAGGAAAGGGCTCAGCGCAGTAAGTGTAAAGGAGCTGTGAGGATAATGGGATTAAATAGGTTTAAACTTTGCAGCTTTGGTTACAGATGTCTACATTAAACTAAGTAGTTACCATTTGTTGATAGATGTGTGGCAAGAACTTTGCGCATTTCATTCTGTACAGATCCCCTCTGATGCCAAGAAACAGATCCCCTCCAAACCCACCATAAGCCAGACACTCAGGCACTGCATTCAGCTGCAGCGTCCTGGAGGGGTCACACACATCAATAGACATATTACTGCATTACTGTGAGCTTTTCACGTCTGTATTGCAGGAGATCAGTGGCAGGTAATTAGCTCCAACCTGATGAGGTGATTCTCTTCATCCCAGATACACACTGTCCCGTCTAGACTGCTGGACACAAACACCTCCAGATCAGGAAACAAACACAATCCTGCAAGAGCAAACACCCAGTCACTCACACACATACAAACAGTACAACACCGTCTACAACAGACTATCACAAACAGAGAAGTTTTTGTGACCTGTGAAGTGGTCTGAATGTCCTTCCTCGGGTGGCTGAGCAGTCTGGCTCTGGTCGAGCAGGTTAAAGTGCATCAGCTTGTAGGTGCCACTGTTGGGCTCCCGAGAGGACAGGGCCAGCTGGGGCCCCAGCATCGCCATGTAGACTTGAGGCTGGCCACAGTGCAGGCTCCGTTGTTGGCTGAGACACTCCTGGACGTAGGGGTTTACTCTCCACACCACCACTGTCATGTCCTCACCTTACGGATTGGGGTAAAGTTGATAAGTCATCACTGACAAGCGTGAGTTACACTGACAAATACCACAGATTATATAAGACATTTGCGTAGTCACGTGATGTCAACCTTTGGTTGTGGACTGTTGATTTTAAGCCTTGAGTTTGGCATTTTGGCTGTCGCCATCTTGGATTTTTGCAAAGTACAACCGAACACTGAACAAGATATTTTTAGGTGACTAAAATGTTACATTTAAAGGTCTTATTGACATTTTTTTACATTGACGATTATTTAAAGATAAAAAAAGATACATCCACAGAGATCCACTTTTAGAAGAAAATGCAGACAAAAATAATATTGTGAATATATATATTATGATTGTGAATTAATCATTAAAAAAATGTTGGTGGGTCCGAATCTTTTATTTATATCTGTGGAGGACATCTTTTGCTTGCTTCCCACTTCTAACAAGACTTGTGAGCCAACAGTAAAGCGACGCTGGTATTACGCGTTGTCTCTGGCTCATCAGTTAGTGTGGGAGAAAAGGATAAATGGCTGAGACTGATGGTAACAACTTGTTTTTGAATTAAATGCAATGTAACAGGAGAGGGAGTATGTGACATCTAATGGCTGAATATTATAAATGTTATCAATTTTATATTTTTATATTTTATGGACAACGCCATGGTAGCAACCCGTCAATCACAAAGTAGCCACACCCTAAAGCATCCTCTGCTTTATGGTCTATTTGACTCGAAATGGGACCATAATTTACTAAATTAACATCATGCTGTATTGAAGACTTGAAACTAGTGATTGAGACCATAAACTCCTGTTTACAATGTTTACTGAGGTAATAAATCAAATGAGAAGTAGACTCATTTTCTCATAGACTTCTATTCAATCTGACTTATTTTTGCTGGCTGTTAGAAATTATGCAAGTTTAAGGCACTTCAGCATTGTCTTCACTTTTCAAGCCTGGAGGTTGCCACCTGCGAAATACCTGTGGAGAGGAGGTAACCGTTGTCAGGATAGACCTGCATCGCGGTGACTCTCTGGCCACTGTGTGCCGGCGTCCTGTGCAACACCTCCCCGTTATCGGTTCGTAGAACGCTCACACAGCCTCCACTATGGCCGAGGATGATCAAAAACCTGTCAAGTACAATCCAGTTTGCTGAAATAACGATACTTTTGACCCATAATATATTTACATAAATGACATTTAAAGGGCAACTTTGGTATTTTTCAACCTGGATCCTGTTTTCCCATGTTTTTGTGTCTAAGTGACTAATAGCGACAACAATTTCTGAAACTGGTCAAGTATTTAGGGAGAATGGTGTAGACAGCAGCTGCTCACAAGCTGCAGTATGGTGCTGGTGCCGGGCAGAGTTTGTTGTGTTGGAGTAGAGAAATCACTGCATAATGTTATCTAAATGATTTTAAATGTCATGGCTGAATATTTAGATGATTTTGACAATGTGGATGAGGTCTTTGAATTTGATTTATTTGAGCTAGACTATACGGATATTCAGATTTCACGAGACTTCATCTAGAGTGGGATTTGGACACAGTAACAAACAGAGCAGATCAAGCGAAAGTACAGAAAATGGTTTATTTCTCTGTAGGTTTAGGGTTAGGGTTATGGTTTCCATAATGTTGTCAGACACTTATAATAACAATCTGAGCCTGTCAGTGGCAAAACAAGCACTCTGATTGGACATAATATTACATAGATGCTGCTCACCTACCTTTGCTGCTTGTTTCCCGGCTGCCAGTTACAGCGTTGGACCAATTTTAAAAGTTGCTGTCCCCATTAGTCCCTTAGACATTAAAACATAGGAAAACAGGCTCCAGGTTGAAAAAAAGTTACCTGTTAAAAGTAGACACAATGCTCACTTATTCTTGACATCATCGAGATCCGCCTCATTCCTGTGACTGCATCCTCTTGTTTCCTGCAAACTCCTCCACTCCTCTAAAGCTCCCTGTGTTTCAGCCACATCACTGTAGAGTATCAGGCAGCAAGCCGGGCCGGGGATCGGCAGATCCTCAGTCACATGGTCCCCGTGATGCCAGGGTCCCTGGCCTCTCCCCTTCCACTCTTGCCTCAAAGTGATTGGATTAGTCAGTGTGTTGGCTTGGAGCACCGTACCTGAGTCAGTTAGAGCCAGCAGAATCTCCTTCTGCAAGCAGTAGTCGGCACACAAAATCCTCTGCTTTGCCTTGAAAGACGTCAACACTGCTCCTGTTTCTGCAGCCACGAGTGTGATGTCATTGTCCCCGCTCACACAGAGGAGTCGTGTAGGGTAAGGAGGAGGGAAGGGGGAGGCTAGGATTTGCCTCAGTGGGGCACCTTCATGGTCTCTGAGTTTACAGTGGAGTGTGTACAAAGTTCTGATGGTCCAGATGTCAATGTCCTGGTGAGAGAAGGTGAAGAAAGTATCTCCATTTTTAGTGCCTCCTATGCACAACGGAGGGTTTTTGTGCTCTGTGTGAACACACTCGACCACATCGCCCTCTTGCACGTTCCAGCAGCAGATCGTACAATCCACAGAAACTGAGAAGAGCATGCTTAATGTAGAGCTGTAGAACAGAGAGTTCACCACACCTAGACACAAAGAAAACTGTCATTATCATTATATCTGATCATAAAAAGGGACAAAAAGAATATGACTTTACCATTGTGTCCTACAAAAGTGACACGAAGTTCCCAGCTTGGACCCCATATCCTAATAGAGAGCTCTTGAGATGCAGTGATCAAACAGTCCAGTTGCGAGCAGTACACCAGTGCAGTGATATTTCTGTAAAACATCACAAAAACATTCAAATTCCACCATTCACAGTCTGATTCGCATCACACGTACATATACACACCCTGAGCAGAGATCCCTCTTGTGCTCCAAAACCCTCCCGGCATCGAGGTCGACCACCGTCACAACCCACCCGCACACAACAAAGGCCCTGTGAGGCTTGTCAGATTGTGGGGGAGCCAACGCCATTTGAGTGAAAGTGCCGTACTGCAGCTCCTCCTGTACCTTCACCTTACACCTCATGAGCATCACTGACCACACGCATACGTTCCCCACGCCTGCAGTCACCAGCTCTGTGGACTGCTCTGCAGCCTGGCACACACGTATATCTAGTGCATCCTGAGCAGCATCCAGGGGGCGTAACTCAGCATCCAGGAGTGTGAAGATGGGCCCCGGGCCCCAACCCACTAGACGGCCAGGGATCTTTGTGCTGGTCAGGCCCATGAAAGGGAGGCGTACTGAAGAAATCTGCTTGTCTCCATCAGCTTTATAAAGGCGAACTGTGTTGTCTGAATGGAGGCCAATGAACGCTGCAGCAGCTTCAGAATACATCATGAAACGCACAGGGCTGTCACAGGAGAAATGCTGGAGGTGATGGAGGCCGTGAGTGAACTGCTTGCTTTTAGAGCGTTTTACCTGGAGTCAGACAAAGAAAAAGAATATGAGGTGTTTAAGGTGTCTGAAAGTGCACAAAACCAGTATGCATCATGGTCTGGGGTGGATTAATGCACAGGCGGGCCTAGGCTGCAGCCAAGGGGCCCTGTGTTTGCAAGGAAACCACATTGGTCAGATTATTTTTAATGATTTAAGTGTACTTCACAGAAAAAAACAACAACTTTACCCCTATTGGCCCATAAGAAACATTAAAAAAATGCAGCAGCAGATTGGGTAGATGTGGGTCAAATCTACCCAATCATGTACACACTAGGGGAGCACTGGCATACACACACACACAAACACACACACACACACACACACACACTGAGACAGCCTTTAATCTAAGCCTTGAAATATCTAGTCTATTTAGGGATTTTCATTTGTAGATCTTGGTCACGGGGTTCTTTCAGCTGTTGTGCTTAACATTTTCATTTTCCGTGATCATATTTTCATTTTGCCGCTATTCTGTCCAGTAGTGACGTATTATTTGAAAACTAAACTGACCCGATGAACCTGGTCACATCAAGGGGGCCAAGGTCAGTTTGGTTCTCAAATAATGCGTCACTACTGGACAGAATAGCGATAAAATGAAGATATGATCATGGAGCACAAAAACAAAAAGCACAACAGCTGAAAGAATGCCATACAAAGAGTAACCCAGGGGCTCCTGACCACCTTAATCCACCACTGATCATGGTCTACCTTGTCCGCAGTTTGCTTCACATCCTGCTTGAACAAATCCTGCTTTCCAAGGTTCCTCCGATTTGATGTCCCATTCTCCTGAGACGCCAGCCTCGAGGTGGCACCGGGGAAGAGTACTGTTGTTGTTCTTGTCTCCTCTCCTGAGCCCACCATCTCCACCACTTTCTACATCTACTGCATCTGCTGACCTTTTGCACTTCCGCAGCAAAAGTCTCCTTTTTGCTGGTGACATTTGCTTGTGCAGGACGCGCTAGAGAAATACAATTAGAATCAAATATTATGAGTGCTTAGTGGTGTTTGAATATTATTTTCTTGTAAAAAGAGTTGCTAACAAAATGTGCAAACCATCTACAATTACTGTTTTATTTGTGGCCACCCTTACACTGGTAAAATCAAATCATTTGAAAGACTAATTCATCAGTCTAGGGACAATTTTTACTTTGTTAAGCTGTAAAGAAATAGATATACACTAAAAGGGTCATCTACCATTTTTATTTTGTTTTATCTGTTTATTGTTTATCTGTTGTAAAATACCCAAACATGCCGCTGTCTATGACCTGTTTAGAAATTGGCCAAAAGTTTAGTATTTTAATTTTCTGCTACTTTATATTTCTATTCCACTAGCCTCCATTTCAGCAGTGAATATTGCACTTTTTACTACACTACATTTATCTGACTACTTTTCAAAATTGAGATCATGAATACAAAAATACAAATCAACTAATAAATTATGATATTATAATGGACTAAGCTACCCTGCAGTATATAAAGTTGTATATAAAGTACCTTTAGCTCCACTTTTACCAGCTGCATCATAGTGGTGATGCCACATATTAGGCCAATATATCAGTAATTATAATTCAGTAATATATGGTAATTATTCTGATGTGCAGTTCTGCATAATGAGTACTTTTACTTTTGGTAGGCTGTATTATAAAGCATGTTTTATTTCTAGTTTGCTAGTTGTGTAGGCTGCTTATAGTGTTTCTACACAGTGGTATTACTACTTTTACTTCTCAGTACCTCCTCCATGTCTGTAGTATTTGGTAATACTTGGTAATATATTTTCTAAACTAATTAAAAAGTGCGGAAAATATGATTTTAAGTTATTTTCATGAGGCAACCAAACAAGAAACAATCATAACTCACCTTTTAGCTTCACCTTGAGTTAAAGACTAGCTTAAATCTGTCCTCTATAAAGTTGATTTATAGCTGTAGGTATCAGCCTAAAAGGTGGAAAAAATTAAATGTTGTCGCTACGAAGCCCGCGGATACAGCAGTAGGTCTGTACTCTACACAAAGTTAGGTTAATTTAGCTAAAAACAACGAAAACAATAAACCGCATATTCATTTGAGCTAAAAGTTTGTACTCCGGGTCCCAGCGGCTAAGGGCTACGTCTTTGTTGCTAGGCGACGGTCGCTCGGCCACATCCATGGCAACAGGTCGCAAAACTTTAACTTCAATGGTCTCTCAGAAAATGTTGGTAACCAGTTTATATCCTTTACTGGAAATGTAAGCTGATGTTATTTTTAGGCAAATAAATAAATAAATAAAGACAACCATGTGTCTCCAAATTTAGGGACTTAATTCTTTTTCTAATGGACTGTTCTGACAAAATAAAACATATTAGACTGTCTGCATTACCGGTAAGCTGAAAACAGGACTGGTTTTCTTAACTCATCAAAAGTTTGCTGACATTTTGAATATAACCGTTTTCACAGAGGAAAAACCTTCATTGTTGGGGAATAAAATTTAGCGACTACATAACTTAAGTATTAATTGAATGAATCAAATGTTAAAAATTCAAATAATTAACACATCATTTTAAATTTCTAAAATGTATATGCCTTGGTTAAACATACTGTATTTAAATTTGGGTGAGGCGAGTGCTTTTAAAAATTGAGTTACACAAAAATAAAAATCCCAATAGTATTAAACAACACAACCACAGATATAGTCAGTTTATTGTATAAAAATTAAAGTTGTTAATACGGAAAAATATTTTTCATTAGTCAAACTGTATTTACATCAACAAACATTCACATCATGTTTCTTATAATGTTTTTATGGAGGATATTAAATTATAATGTGGCCCTGTAGAGGATCTTTGGTATTCAGCCACAATCTTCTCATAGCTATTTTCATGTAAAATTATCTAGGAGGAAAAACCTAACACACATCAAATATACAGTAAATAGACAGATACAAAGTGACTAAAAAACAATTAGAAATTGATTTTACTTTATGCTCTTCCAGGGTTTTAAAATGCGGTTAATTCAGCCATACAAGATGCTTTGAGGTGTTTCAGAAGGCTTCAGTCATCATACTCTCCAACTTCTCCTCCTCTGCAGTAATGGGCACAGTTAAATACCTTGTGAAATACTGCATTTCTATCTTCCCTGACTCATGTACCAGAGCTATTCCTGAATATGTGTTTTGTTGTCCTGAGTCTCCAAACACAGCCATGGCTGTCACCCTGAGAGGAGAGCAGAACATGAACATCACATATATCAGTAAAACAAATCTAAAATACTCCGTCATGTCTGTCTGGTGTTACCTGTCAGAGTCCATCCGTTCGGTGACCATAGGCTCAGTGTCGTTCTTCAGCAGGTCCCATATGTGGAAGTTACAGGCGGCGTCAAGCACGCAGAAGACTGCTGGTCTGGTTTGGGCCCACTGCAGTGAGACCACCGGTTCACCGGCGGTACCGTTCCTCCATTCTGCCACAGGATGCTCATGGCTGACTGAATGCAGCCTGATGCTGCCGTCCCCACAGCCCACCTGGAATAAGAGCAAATAAAAGTACATTATACTGTCTATTATAGTCTTAACTTATCTTTATATTCATGCTACTTTAATTTATATGATGGTCTGCTGAATTGATTCTGCCCTGCACTATGGAATCATCACCAGTTTATTGTTTTTGGCATTTGCTGTAATGGCAAAAGCTGATTACAATCTCTGGACTGGATCATAATCAAAGAACCCTCAAAAACTAGATGCTTTTATGCACACCATTAAATCCTTGCAAGCCACTGTCTCACTGCTCCTGTACTTTAATATTTCTACAGAGGCAAAAGAATATTGGATTTTCTAATTTGGTGAAAGAAAAAACAAAACAACAAAAGTCCTTTAATGACACTGACATCTCTCCGGAGGAAAGGTCTCATACTACTACTACTACTACAAATTCACAAAGCTGGAGAGACTTGCTGGAAGAACTGCATGAGGTTTTTCATAACCCACAAAATAAAATCAAAAACTGGACTTGAGAATCAATGCTGGGGGTTGGTTGGTCCTATTTTGCAGCCTTTCTTGACAGATGTCCAAGCTACCACAAGGAGTATATTAGGATTTTCATAATTAGTTCACTTGTCTCTCTCTTTCTACTTAGGAAACATGTCTAAGGAACTGGGTATCAGGGACAAATATTTACTAAAAATTACAAGATGCTGGATAGATATTGTAAACATGAACAATACGGAACGTATGACATCCAGTTTAAGATTGCAGAAAGAAAAGAGTACTGGATAAAATGGGATTCATACCTGACTAACAAAGAGTGTGACAACTAAGCTACAGTAAAAGCAGTTGTGAGACATAAAAATGTGCCATTCTGTGAGGAACAACGCTTATGTTCACCATCCAATCTAACTGAGTGACCTCATGCTCATTGTTATAAAATGGGAAAAAAATAAGGTATAAAAACTGTCCTTTTAATGTAAAAAAAAAAAGTCGCTCTCACCAAGAACAAGTGTGGCCTGAAGGGAGAAAAGTGGATTGAGGTGACATCAACAGGTCGGACTTCAGCCTCCTGAAACCTGTAAAACTTTGGTGGAGCCTTCAAACCGTGACTCGTTTCATGATTGACCAGACCCTGGACAGAAATGATATTGATGCACAAAATGACAAAACAACAGCAAAATGGATTTTAGCCTCCTAAAAGAAAGGCTCACCTAAAAAAAAAAAAAATCAATATTAATTTAAGTGTGCGCTATATTTAGAATATTTTCAGCTATACAGCCTCCTATGTTTCTGACAGGGAATTGATGCTGGATGCTCTCGCCAAAGCCACCAGACTCCATGGAAAAAATATAATTTTATCACATTAGCACAAACAAACTAACCGATTGAGGCAGCGGCAGACCAACAACCTCTGTGTTCTGTGAGGTAAAATTACAGTTTTTGTCAATGGAGTCTGGTGGCTTTGGCGAGCACATAGACGGATACAATGGCTTCAGTTCCCCATTGGAAAGAGCTGTCTGATAGCGAGGTTAATGGTAAAGATATTCTAAATATAGCGTACACTTAAACTGATATAGATTTTTTTTAGGTGTGCCTTTCTTTTAGGCAGATGAAAGTACAGCAGTGTTTTGATCCCATGCAGTAATTCCTGTCTGCTTCTCCAATCTGGGGGGTTTGCCGACTGTCAACTACTGTAGGTAAAACACTGACTGATCCCGCTTCCAAATTATCCCTTTAATTTGTACAGATATCATACTATGGCAGACAAGATAATGCTCACCATATTGGTGCCGATAAAGAAATGATTGGAGTCTGTTGGAAGGAATTTTAAAAGCAGCGTCTGTAACGGCCCCGTTTTCACTGCATCTCGTGGTGATATCCTGAGAGAAAGACAAAAAAAAGCCAAACTGGAGGTCAAAGGTTACCACATTCCCAGCCAAAAACAAACTGTGCAACAGTGGAACACAACACTTCATCACGTTCACACTGCATATACGTATATATACAACCACAGATATGTTCCCCATCAAATGTTGAGGTGACAAAAACACCAGCCCCGCAGCACATAACAAACAAGATCGTATGACTGCGACAGAGCAGCTGTGTTCTGCTGGGCAAAGACATTGTGGGGTATTTTGAGCCCAGTGGGTGGCAGTGACGGATGATCATCACAAGCTATTTATCAATCTCACCGCTCAGCGGTGAGGAGGTGGGAGCTGTGAAGTAGCTTCACTTTGCCGCCGGGCCTGAGTCCTGCATTAGAGAAAGAGAGAGAGAGACAGAGGGAGAGAGTGAAGCTGGAGACACGTGTGAGAAAGATGAGTATGTTTGTGGAAAAATAGGAGTGCTCTGAAATGTGACTGCCTCACCGAGGTCTGTTGGAGAGCCGGCCTCGTTGGCTTTTGGGAGCTCCACTACCACCTAAAGGACACAGAGGGGAAATCATGCAAGTGGCATAACTTTATCCAAATATCTGTGTGCACAGGTTTTCAGCACAGTACGCTATCGCACAGCCTGCTATAGAAAAATAAGTTAATATTGTATTATTCTTTGTCTTAGTTTTATTTAGGCTATTTTCATGCTAAAAGTTGTGGAACTACAGTTACCATTATTTTGAGGGATGTGATCTGTAGGGATAATGTCGCCATGAAGTCAATCTTTTAAGCCTATATTTGTTTTAAGGCTGCCCCCCTCTCGGTTGCTTGATCTTTGTTTACAAAGATTTCTTTAGTCAATTAGTTGTTTTTTATGCTGAATGACTTATTTTTAAGAGCACATCTCTGGTAAACACAAGATTCAAGGTGGTGCTTTTGGGTGATTCACAGATCTGTCGATTAAATTGACGAATCAAGCAGTTAAAAAAATCAAGTGTTAGTCGACTGAGAATTTCTTTGGTCAAGGACACTAATTTGTTTACATTTTGGCATATTGGCCCCATTAAAAATATGACGAATAATCTATAAGCAGTTTGTTTTTGCAACACAATCACAATTGATTGTACAGCACTCCGTGGACGCCTTTGATACTGAAGAAAACTTAAAAACGTGATGATTCTCAGGCATGTTTTGCAGATGCAGACCATCTTTTTTTCAATGATTTCTATGCAGATTTATGGTCATTTATTTGCAATAAATATGAAAATAAATCACAGATGATGATATCACCAGGAAGTGTACGTCATGCTGAATCTAAATCATGTCTGTGTGTTTAGATTTGAACCAAGTACCCCCTACCACTCCCTACCCACAGCCCAGGTATGGTAGAAATTTCTCTTGTTCACTGTTGAAAAATAGAATAAAATAAAATTCAATCGCGTGAAGTGTGAGGTTCTAATGTATGTTAGTAAAGTAGTATAGCACAGTAAAGCAGGCAATAAGAGCACAGCAGGACAAATTTTTATATTACTTCACTTGCCATGGGGTAGAAATGTGATTTTTGAGGGGTTGCAATCACTGCTGCTGCAACTGCTGACTCTACTGATGTGCGGCAAATCAGCAGGCCAAACTATAATAACTTCCCTCCTGTTGTTTTTACTCCGACATGCACCTGTCCCTTTCGTCTACTATGTTGAAAACCTCTGGTGTAGAGACAAAATACATAGGATCTACTTTGTTGCCCAACTTACCCAGAAATTTAAAACCCCAATTTCATCCAGAGAAGCCAACTGGAATGAAAATCCTGACGACTCTGGGTTATGAAACAGAATAACAATTAAATAAAAACCCGACTGTGTAGGGCAGAAGCGCATTGCACATTTCTAAAACAATACACAAGATCTTCATCAGTGTGTTAACTATCTCTACATCATTCCATACCTTCCTCAGATGCCAGCAGGGGGACCTCTGGCCTCGGCCCCCCCGCTACAGCGGAGGGGACGACTTCTATAGACGTCACAGAGGAGAAATGGCCCGAGCCGGACATCACTGCATCTGTGTTGACAAGGTGACAAAAGAGAGGATATGAGCAGACACTGAATAAACAATACTGTTATGTAAGAAAACGGCCTCTGAACTTAAAGAGAGAGGAAGGGCAGAGGCTGTCAAGAATCACCATATACGGTAAATAAGGACGTTTGCCTCTTATTGCCTGCTGTAATTCAGTTCCTTGCAGCGCAAAGAGTGAAATACACAACAAAGATGGTGAAGTGAAAGACCATGGGGCTTTATGTTCTCAAAATAAAGGGAGACAAAAAAAAGCTCAGTAAACATGCTTGGTGCAAGGTTGTGGAAATTAGCAACACCAGTGACATTTTGTATTTACAGCTTCAAAGAGATTTCAGTTTCCTCAAGGTAAAAATTTAATTTTCAATTTTTCTTTTTCCAGTCTGCTGTTTGCAGGAATGTTACTTTTTTGTGATTTAAGCAAAAATTAGTTATGCACCAATCCAACTTTTCAGTCCCGATACTGATAGAGATACCTGGGCTTTGGGTATCGGCTGCTGCCAGTGTTTATTTTATTTTATTTTATTAATAATCTGTATGCCTCACTGTGTGGAAGTGACTGGGATCAGTCTTTTATGTGTAAGGAAACATCAGGCTGGACTTGAACATTGCGTTCCAAACTTTGTAAAAAAAAAAAAAAAAAAAAGTAACAAATAAATACATACTGTAGATATAAATTAATTGAGTTATTTACTATTTAAATAAACTGTGCACCAAGAACATTTTTATACCTTTTTAATGCAGCAACAAATTGGTCAAAATTTAAATTGAATATATTGACCGAATTGTCACCACCCGATCCAGCTATTTAAGTCAGTATTGGCCAAATATCCGATATCGGTGCACCCCTAAAAAAAAAAAAAAAAAAAAACTATCTGGAAAATCCTGAATGCTATTGATATCCAGCCCACTGGATTTATGTAAAATTCATATGTGGACCTTAAATAAATTAGCTATTCTATTATTGATTAATCCATCCATTCATCCATCTATTTTCTAAGCACTGTAAGTACTGACAAAAACATGAGATAAAATAATAATGCAATAAATTCATGCACTCTGTAACTATTTCATCCCTTATCATCCCTGCAGGTTTTCATTGATATTTTTCATACTAGCATCAGGTATTACATTGCATTCTATGTGGTATTAAAAATGTCTTTAAGTTAAAGAGGACCGATTGTGTTTATTTTCAGGTGCACACTTATATTTTGGATTTATACAAAAAGCCCAGTCTGCTCTGATTGGTCAGCTGGCCCTCTCTGTTGTGATTGGTCAACCACACTTAACTCTTCGGACTCTTCACTCCAGCTCCGATTTAACGAGAATTGTTTGAGGGCGTGACAAACTAGCCACAAGGTGGGTATTATGCAGATGTGTTACTTGGTGACATCATCATATTACGGAAGAAAAGGCGGGACTTCAAGCAAGGTGTTTCAGTTAGTTCACGATCAGTGTTTCTCCCTTTGGCGTGAACTTAGGGTTTTGTAATTTTCCAGACCTTTGACATGCACAAAAAACTATATAACACTCTGAAGGAAAAGGATATTAAGTCATGATAAACCATCTTTAACTTGGTGAACTCTACAGAAACCCATAAGGAAATCACCATCTTCTTTATATAAAGGCAGAATCTGAGCTAAGTTGAACAGAGAAGAAAGTAAAGGGAAAAGGCACAAAAATTGTCATATAAAACAGAGGAGAATTATAGTATGGCAAGAATGAGATTGTTACATCTTGGGGAAAATCTCAGTTTCAAACACTGTATTGGTGTTATTATCATCTCAACCAGCCATGTCCACGTATTCTCATCTGTAACATACCAGTGGAGAAGGTCGGCTGCCGGAAAGTCCACTCATCCTCCCCAATCTTCAGGCAGTAATGGTCACTAGCGTGCTCCCTCAGGTCCCACAGCACCACAGAGCCAACCGATGTGCCTGCAAACACCAATATGGCCTTTCCAGGGCTGAAGCAGCAGCACTGCACCTGCAGCAGTGAGCATTAAATGGGGTTACTGTCAGTACGTTTCCGTGGATGTTAGTCGTAGATGTGTGTTGTTCCTCTACAAGCTACTGGCAAATATGATTTCAAGCCACGAAATTTATTTTTAGTGAATGTTACATTTTAAGACTGGCTTTTGGGATATTCATATCATGGAACATGGAGATTTACACTGTTATTTTCGAGGGCAAGTAGAGCAATGAGGCCAACGATTAGTCCGAGCTAAATGTCGGAAAAGTGGTGTTTTTTATCACAACTAACTTTGCTACAACTGAAAAAAGAAACTTGGAGATGTCACCTCAGACTCGTAGACAAGGACTCTTTGAGGTCTGGACGGCTCCCAGATGTTCCAGATGCAGATGAGGGTACAGCTGTCAAGACGCACAGCGCTTGGCTTAGTCGTCGGGCTGTGGACTGACATCATGGTGTGCCTCTGGACCTGAGAGAAGTGCACCAGACTGATGCGGCGACCTGCAATAAAAAATGGTGCAATCCATGGGATGAGCTACCTGAGATGCATAATCACATGCATGTGCCGGTTTAAACAGCATATTCTGATCAGTTGCTATGGTCCACAAGGTACAAACAGCAACCAACAGCTGATAAAATACTAATGAGAATACAGTGAAAATGACTTTCTCTGGTTGTGGTGCATACCGTAAAGAAAAGGCAACTTAGTGTTGAGCTGTAAACTTCCATCGCTGAAAGATGGTGTGTCTTTTTGAGAGCTCAGCTTCCTCAGGGATTTCCTCTCAGCTCGATCCTCTTCCAACAGGACCACCATGACCTTGAGTCAGTCACAAAACACAACACATGTTACTTTTGGCCAAGAGGCAGGAAGTCAAGAAGTGTTACATTTTTATACTGTATATGAGTAAAATGACAACCTGTGAGGCTGAGCGCAGAAATGCTGTCAGACGCTGTGAGTCAAAGCTCATTTCACTTTTGTCACGTGCTTCCTGGGAGAGGTTCGGATCTGTCAAAACAAAATCACTGTTATCGCACTCTACGTTTAGTTCATCGGAGAAAAAAAATCTTTTTAACAAGCTTATCCTCACCCCCGCAGGCTCCGTTTTGCTCCGGAGGATGCTGAGTCCACTTCTCACACACCTCTATCTCATCTGTCTGGATGTCTCTGTCTGCATTATCCTCATTACACTGAACATAAGCCTGACAAGGAAGATGCTATTTAGATACAGTCTATCACAATTCTGTGTGGAATATTTTCCTTTTCTCTTTCTTGGTTATAGGTATCTGTGTGTAAGGTAAAAAAAACAAACAAACACTGACCTGCTTGGTATTTGCAGTTCCAAAGGTCCTGATATACATGTCATATTCATTCACTGGTGGCAGATCCAGAAGGGAGACTGTCACTGAGAAATCCAGATCAATTAAGCGAAGAAGCTCTGTACTGCGTTTCCTGAAAACAATACATTGGTACATTGAAAGTACAATTAAAGAGGAACATCCCCATCCGTTCAGGGGGGGGGGGGGGGCAGATCCAAGACAAAGGCGGGGTGCACCCTGGACAGGTCGCCAGTCCATCGCAGGGCAATAGAGACAGACAACATAGAGACAAACAACCATTCACGCTCACATCCACACCTACGGGCAATTTAGAGTAATCAATTAACCTAAACAGTATGTCTTTGGATGGTGGGAGGAAGCCGGAGACCCGAGAGAATCCACGGGAGTCATGGAAACTCCACACAGAAGAGCCGCAAGCTGGAATCGAACCATTTAACTCTTTGAGGGAAGTAACCATACCCGTGCCATTACAAACCATTTATCATTTTTGCAGGTTAGCTTACTTCTGTTTTGTGGCGACCTTCTTGCTGACTTCACGCTGTTTTGCGGCCACAAAGTCGATAAACTTCCCGCGTTGGGAGGCTCTGCTCTGGTTCTTTTCTGATCCTAGTACAGGGCAGCAAAGATGCATTATATCCCCTATAATTCTGCACAAAATATATTGACTGTCTTAAGATCAGATATGAAGAGGCAAATATGGGTACATACAGTAACGCCAAGTGCTTTAGATAAGACAGAAGAAAGAGCTGCACCTCTGGACAATTTAGGCCTCTCTTCCTCCTCTCTGCTCATAGTTTGTCTGGACTGAGCTGTTCCGACTCTCTCATTCTCTTCATCCATGGCTCTCTGAATCGCTTCGATTTCCTTTCTCCTTTGGGCTGTCACTTCCTCCCTCTCTTCACCCGCCTCTGGATGCTGTGAGTCCCTCTTGTCCTCACCTTCATTCGGGCTCTCATCCATCTCCTCAAAGTCCTCCTCATAATCCTTTCAACAGAAAAATCCCACCATTTATTACATACAATGTTTAATGCAAAATCCAAAAATTAACTACCAGAGCTATGAGCAAAAACTTTGCAAGAATGAAAATGGATGCACTCATTAAAGCTCTGGATACTCACCACTTTCTTTGAATCGAAATCGATTACAGCATGCAAAAGTAATACAAAAATAAGTAAATGAATGTTAAAAAACAAAACTTTAAACATGATGAGAGAACTTAAAGGACCAGTGTGTAACATTTCAGACGATCTATTAGCTGGAATGGAATAACTTCGTTTTCATTTGTTAATATTCACCTGAAACTAAGAATGTGTAAGAATGTGTGTTTGTTAGCTTAGAATGAGTCCTTCCTATCTGCATAGGGAGCGAGTCCTCTTCACAGAGTCCACCATGTTGGTCCACTTTGTATCTACAGTCGCCCAGAATCGACATACCAAACACTGACCCTAGAAAGAGCCATTCATGTTTTGAAGTAACCTGAGGGCCACCGTACTTCTCATGTTTGTGAAACTGTGGTAATGTGAGCGGCAGAGAGCAAAATCATGGTACGCCTTTTTACTTCAGTTGCTCCTAAAGTAGTGTTATCATTGTGGGGATGCCGTCTGAGTGCGGTTTAGCACAGCTCACGTTACTGCTGTCTTGGAAAGGGAGGTGTGAGTAGAGGGGTACTCGGTTGGCTGCAATTTGCAACCACACCATTAAATGCTGCCAAATCATACACAGCGCACCTTTAAATACAATAGACGTTGGTTTTACAGTATGCAGTCTATTTCATAATTAGAAGGCTGTTTTGTTACCTCAAAGTCATCTTCATATTCTTGGTCAGCCAAATCTTCATCATTGGCAACCTGCAGACATTACATAAATGCATGAAATAGAAAATATCTTAAATAATGTACAGAAATTCTTTAGGATGATGCAGCACTACAGTGACACTGAAGCTGAATGTGCTGTAGACATAAAAGATGGCACTCTGTAGCATGCAGTGCGGACAGTATATGGCTCACACACCGAACAAAAACACCAAGCTTAAGGGCAAAGCTTCATACAAACAGCTGTAGCATGAGCTGAAATATGGCTGGTTTTCATGCAAGCAAGGGAAATGTAGGAGTGAGATCAAACGCCACTGTAACTGGCATGACACCATATTGTTTGTGTTCAGCCAGTTATCAATGAGAATGAGAAAAACACACCACCATACTAAAAGCAAAGGTCCCCAGTGAAGCACAGCAAAATAGTCAAGCATCTTACAGGCTCCTCTGTGTCTCCTACATCAGTCATACTCTGGTGCTCAGGTACCATTGCTACATCCTGGTTCACCAAAATGACACATGGAGGGAAATAAGCCATCCAGTCCATTAGGGAACCATAAAGAAAAAATAAAATGATGTATTTGAGGCAAATTATGAGCACGCAAACCTCAGTTTTGGTCTCATGTTTATGACTTTGGTCAGATTTCTTGGAGCTGGTCCTGTCTCTGTGGTGATTTCTTTCCTGTTCCTCCTCCTCCTTGTCTCTGTGCCTTCTCTCTTTATGTTTGTCCCGTTCTGCTCGCTCTCTTTCACCACGGTGATGCCTGACCTCTTCGCCTGACCCCTTCAAGTCTCGATAGTCCCTGGATTCGCTGTCATGCCTCCGCTTTTCATCCTGGAGAACAGCGAATGTCCACGCACAAGCCACAATTCTGAAGTGAAATGCTTTAATGAAAATAGGCAAAATGTTAATTTGTTTATGTCTATATGCTTACATGATGTCCTCTCTCATTGTGTCTTCTTTCTCTCTCCTCCTTGTGTCTTCTCTGCTCTTCTTTGTGCTCTGAAATAAGAGACATGACCCCATATGGAAATAACGATCCTGTGAATATGGTGAGCTAAGTGTGCACATTGCTGTGGCCTCACCTCTTTCCTCCTTCACTTCTAACTGCCTCCTGTCTCTGTGTCTCTCTCGTCTTTCCTTGTCATTCCTCTCGTCTTCATATTCATCTCTGTGCCGCTCTCTCTCTCGATGCCGATCCCTCTTCTCTCTTTCGTGCCTTTCTGTCCGATCTATTTCTCCCTCTCCACCTCTCCGTCTCTCCCTCTCAGCTCTGTGCTCTCTATCCCGTTCTTCTCTCCGTCTTTCCTTGTCTCTCTCTTCCCTCCTTTTGTCCCTGTCCTCCTCACTGCGTCTCTCTCTGTCCCTTTCCCTCTCTTTCTCCTTATCTCTGTGTCTTTCCTTGTCCCTCTGCTCCTTTTCTAGCCTTTTGTAATCATCATCGTACCTCTTTCCATCTACCAACTTGTCTCTCTCCCTTCTCTTCTCCCTGTCATCTCTTCTGTCCCTGTCCTTATCACCTCTCCTATCCCGTGAACCCTCTTTCCGTCGATCTGCGTGTCTGTCTCTTTCATCTTCATCTCTCCTCTCCCTTGTACTCTCCCTGAGCTTGTCTCTCTCTCGTCTGGAGTCCTTCTCTGGGTCCCTGCGGCGTCTCTCTATGGATTCCCCACCACGGTGCTTCCTCTCATTGTCTTCTCGCCTCCTGACATAGTCATCACTATGTCCGTCCTCCTAAAAAAGAAAAAAACGAAACAAAACCATGTATATTATTTGGAAGAAATCTTGTCTATTGATATAAATCCATCTTTCCTAAACTCTCAAAAACGTACCCTGATATGTCTCCTCAGGTCAGCTGGTCTCCATGTGTCTTCCTTGGTTATTTTCTAAATAAACACATTTCCATATTCACTGGATGAACATATCAGCGTTTATTCAAAGACAACATAAACATATACTTATGATATCAACCTAAATCCAAGCTATTTAGCAGGACATCGTTCATTTTCTGACAACTAACGTTTGATAACAACCACAGCGGACATGGCATTTCTACTGATAAAACTTATCTCCGCATTAGTTTAGGTCAAAGCTAATGCTCTTACCTTGTCACTGTGCATGTTCTCATGCGTGTTTTTGTTTTTAAAGGCGTTCAAACTCCGAAAATCAACTCGTATTTTTGTAATGACGCCGCCATGATGGAAAATCGCGTGTGCGCACGCGCAGTTGGTCGAAACTAAGGAGCTCGCGTCACTTCAGCTTGACAACAGGCTTATCAATCGACGGCAGAGCAATCGCTGGAGTCAACAGCAGTTGCCCTGGCAACGGCAAATGACTTTATTACTAAATACGTATTTTTAACAAACAGCATGTCGTTTAAAAGAATTCATAATTGGCAATAATACGATTTTGGTATCACTAGTTCTGTATGGGTTTATTTTGATGTTTGCTATATGTAAAACTCGTCTGTCAATCGATTTATCTGTGCTCGTTATCAACCTAACGGCTCTAGCATTTATAGCATGCAAGCTAACGTTAGGTAGTAAGCGCTGCTTGTCTGGAATACAGCCAACTCCCTGTTTGCTTTGTTAAGAATAGCTATTTTACAAGTACTTCAATGTCAGCGAGGTATTACTGCAATTGGTAATTACAAGCTGTGTTAACCGCTAACGAGCACCAGGTGGCGGTGCGTTGTCTTTTTAGCTAGGCTTATGGGAACCGCTGGTAGCGCGCAGTGCGTGATCCCTGTGCGTTTTGGGAAGCGAGCATTTAACGCGTGTTGAGCAGAGCGAGCAGAGCTGTGGACTGGACTGGCACAGTGGCCCATTTTAACCATGTTGAATGCGTCCCTAATGTTTTAGTCGTCGAAACTGAAGTGGTCAATGCCAACGATTCCTCCGAAGGCGATGGGCTGGTGTGCAGGTGAGCCAACGTGAGAACCAGGCTCCTGAGAGGAACCGCTTCGCACATGGGAACAGTGTCACTCAATCTTATGCGCAATTTAACTGCTTAAAGACGGAGACTAAAGACAGTATGACAGATACACGAGGAGCCCATTCACCTAAGCAGAATGGACACGTCGCGCCGAGCCCCGCTCAGCCCAGCGCTAACTTTCCCCATCCCTCAGCGGGGGGCATACCCGACGATGCCCCGGTGTCCTCGACCAGCGAGCTGACCCAGACCTGGGCTCACGTCGCTAAGACGTTTGTTCTCATTTTCCCCATTTACGCACTGGGCTATTTTGAGTTCAGCTTCAGCTGGCTGTTGATTGGACTTGTTATCTTTTTCTGGTGGAGGAGAAACACCGGAGGGAAGCACAGCCGACTGAGCCGAGCTCTCGCTTTCTTCGATCAAGAGGAGAGAAGTATCAAGCAGAGCCTCACCACCTCTGATCTGCCACCATGGGTAAGGCACAATGTGATGAAATAATGCCCACAGTCGTTTATCCCACTTGAGCCGTTTCTCTGAAGAGCATGTGGTATTTTGGTGAACAATATATTTGAGTTTCCAGGAAGAAACAATCAGCTGACAAGAGCAGGAGGAGCAGAGTTGAGCTGTAAAGCTGTGATGAAGCAGCTGTCCCCCCAGCAGTGACATTAGACTGAGTCCCAGTCTAAATCCAGCAGGGTACAATGGTAAACCAGACACCACGCTGGAAGGGAAACATGCCCACATGCAGGGTCTCTGTTATTTTGGGATTCACATTGCTGCTATCTCTCTTGCAATAACTCACTCCATTACAGTAACATGTTATCCTGGCAAAATTATCAGGGTTAATAGTGTAGTGTTTAGGGCAGGGTCGAATTCACTTTTTTTCTGTGGCAGACAAGTATTTTTATCTGCCACTTTGAAATCTATGTGCTAAATGAATGAATAACATTCTTGATCTGATGTCACTGAATGTTCAGTATATTTTACATAAAAAAAAAAAATTATATGCATGATAAATTACAGTGTTCAAATGTAGTCTCCGGGGAGTCCTATTTTCCTCGGGGGAGGATATTGTTCACAGTACTGTACTGTAACATGCTTTCCCTTTTGTCATTTATAGTGGTTATTTGCATCAAACTTAATTCAAATGATTAGGAAATACATTATTGATTTTTATTTAAATATTTGCATTGATTAAAACAAATCTTGGTATCAGTAGTTTTATGCTGCTTATAAGCTGCTTAGTTAGTGTCAGGAAGTTAAACAGGTCATAATTCAGCCTCATCTGTTTTTTACTGCTGTGAAAACATCTTCAAAAACAGCTATTTATTCAAGTTTCTCTCCAAAAGTGTAATTTTACATTTAAATACATCATGACAAAGTTGAGCCATGTGATGGACTGGCGACCTGTCCAGGGTGTACCACCCCCCCCCCCCCCCCCCCCCCTCAGGTGGTTGCAGATGGATGGATGGATGATGAAGTTAGAAACCTGTGTTCATGTTAGTAGCGCCATTGTTTAGCCAAGCAGGGCTGCTAACACATAACGTTACTAGCTCTCCGGGGCTCCAGTCCCAAACAAACCGAGACACAATACAGTGCGTGTATGCCGTTGCATCATTGTGCGTGTGTGACTGTTGGAAATCATCAATACAGAGGAATACAAGAGGGTAACAGGTGCCAGAAAGTAGGACAATTAGGAACTGGTTTTCAACAAGAACCAATTCTCTATTCCCATCCGTAGAGTTTCCCTTCCTTCCCCTCTCTAAAACCTACTGAAAGACACTTAGCAGCCCCAGTATGTATACTCAATGAGATAACATGGGTTGCAACTTACAGATATTTTAGAGATAAATATTTTTAAGATTAATTGCAGGCAGTGTTTCCCCCCAAAATGAATATCTAATGTTTTGCAGCAGAACTCAGCATTTTTATCACATAGCTGGTGACTTTTTCCATTTGCATTTGTGCCTTTGAAAGAGGTTTGTAAAGCACCATGTAATCAATGTTGTTAACTGCTAAGAGCTGGATTATAGCGTCAAGGGGAAAGCAAATGGCTTGGCCTCTTTTTACAGTGTTATGATAAGTTAATGCACTTAGCTTCCCTTATGAACGATATACATTGTTTATGCATCCGTAAATTAAAGTTTATATCCATCGATTGAGTCAGTCTTAGGCTACCTGCTGACTCCTGCAACATAATCGTAATTTAACTCTACTGAAAGTCGGTGGGCAAAGATAAACTGGCCCCTTCATATTTATTAAAGTGATGTACTGTATATCTTCTGCAGTGGAAACTGGAGTGAAACTGGGAGATGTCTATTCACTGAAACCTCTTTTAGGACAGTAGATGGTCTCAGGGGTCATTAAGGAAACAGTTTAGACTGGATTTAATCGAGTTCTATTCAAGCACAAATGAAGTGCAAATTAAAGTGAGCCTCAAGTGTGATCTGCTTAAGTTGTTAAACTAGACTTTCCATATCAGACTCATCCCAGAGTCGCAGCCTCATGTTTTGAGAACAGTAAAAAGCTTATTCTGCTGACGCACGGCTGAGGAGACATCGAGGCTATTAAATGGGGGTGGAGGAGCTCGATGGGGCTGAGCAACAGCATCCCACCTATAGGAAAAGGGGCATTAATGAATGGCTTTAAGTCTGTGGTTCATAACAGAAACTGCAAGTCAAGCACTTCATGTAACTCCGGTCATACCTGGTGAGCCTGTGCATCACATTAAATCTTCCAGGGCTTTTCAGCTGTAGATAAGCCCCAGCTGAGTCCATATCACTGTGTTTATAATGCGCTGTCATCAGGGGTGGGCATTTTTGCCAGTTATAGCTCCTAAATCTTTGCTAGTGGCAGTTTCTCCCCACCAGGCAAAAGTGAGTTTTAATAGACACGATGGCACTGCTTTCACAAAGGCTTTTTAGTGTAGCGCCCCCATTCCCTAACTTTAAGTGCTAAAGAGCACTCCTTGTTTCAGTTCACGCCTCAGCTATTCATCAGGATGAGTCACTGGCTGGCTGGTAGAGCTGCTACTTACACTAAAAGTAATGATATAGATCATATTGGAATACATTTTGCATACTGTCTTGCTAACTGCTGTTGTATTTATTAATTTATGATGTTTTGCTGTGCTCTGTCAGGTACATGGGTTAGCCTCAGGTATATGGATAAGCATCAGGTATCAGGTACTTCTGGACACATCCTCAGTGATGTTCCTGGGATCATCAGGTATTTTGGGTCTTATATTTGTAGATAAAACAGATATTGCCAAACTGCATAATTTGCAGTTGAAAAAAGAAAACATATCACAATTTATCTGTGCACTTTTCTCAGCATATCACAAAATGTTTAAAATAGATCATATCGTGACTTAACTATCACGATGACATGGTACTGTGGGGCCTCTGGTGATTCCAGCTCCTAGTAAATATACAAAGCCATTTTTATTCAAGTTGTGCTTTGCTGCGACGCACCTGTCACAATTCATTTGTGGAGAGATTTTTTCCAATTTTCTAAAGTCACATGGGTATGAAAGAAAGAGCAGGCCAGTATGCTGCTTTACAAACTCAGCTGGATGCACTTCTGTCAGTGTGACATGTGAGCACAAGTTTGCATTATCAGAAGGAGATACTATATGTCAGCTGAGTCAAATAGTTTGCCTGCTGTATCTCTGAATGATGTACTGTTGTACTTTTTCAGGATATAGAAATGATGCCTCATTAACTATATAATATCTAACCTTGCTTCCAGGTCTACTTTCCAGACTTAGTGTCTACATTTAAAGCAGTTTCAACTCAGCGAGAATAACCCTCTTAGTCTTACTGTTAATTACACTTTCAAGACTTATACCCCCAATTAATTTTAGCTGTACACCAACACAGCAACAAGCTGAATAATTACGGTGCTTTACTCCCACTTTCTGCTGCGCAGCTCGGTTTTACCAGCCAGCGCTTAAAAGGTGTCCCATTGAGTGCATCATCCATTACATCACCTGTTTTCTGAATGAGGTCAGTGTGTCAGGTGTAATAATGAAGCCATGGCAGCGTCTCCTCCAGAGAATTATATTATATCCACCTCAAAACTATAGGCCTGAATCTGTCATACTAACTAGAACTTTCTGTTCCCCGTCGTCCTGCTCTCGTCACTGCTTTATCCACACTCTGACATAAATGCTGGATAAGCACTTCTGCTGCCTCCATGAGGAATAGTGCTGCTCCTTGTTGCTGTCGCACTGCATGTCCTATCTCACCAGCACTCCAGCCAGAGACATCACTTTATCTTACTGTTGAGATTAGGGAGTAAACGCCTTCAATTCAGTGCGATGGAGGGGGAGGGCTGTTTATCTGTTATTTATTAAGGCAGTGTTTGCATCGCTGCACACCTTTGTGCGTGGTATTGACTTTATTGCAGGCATTTCCTTTACCTCATGTTAAATCAATGGTCGATTTACTTTGGTCGTTCAAGAGGATTAGTCAAACAGCAGCTCAGTCTAACAGCACAATTGTAGTGTGGAGCTCTGTGGAGGCCTGGACACATCACAAAAGCTCAGTATTAAGGTTATCCTAAGTCTATTTCTATTTTATCTCTAAATTTAATAATCAAACAAATAACATGGTGATGAAAAAAGTTTGCTCTGATGCCAAACAAAAAAGAAAGGTCATAAAAGCAATGCATTGCTCAAGTGGAAATGTAAGTTTGGGTGGAAAAAGTCAATGACTGTTGCTTAAAAGAGTGTTGAAACTTCATTTCCTTTTTCCTTCATCTTCTTTCTTTTTTATCAAGCAACTTCTGTATCTCAGTGCGCTGCTGCATGCATCAATAGAAACCCACTCTGCCGTCTTTTCTATCTGTTGTTTTTGTTATTTTATTGTAATCACGCTGTTGTATTGCTATAACAATGCAGATTAATGAGAAATGTGACACTTTCAAACTGGTGGTTCCTGAGAAGCAGCTTTGAAAGCTTTTCAATTTTTAAAAAATGTGGGACACGAAGGGAGATTTACTTAATTTTATATTTAATATTACTTACACACATACGACTAAGGAAAAAATAAGAAATGTGAAAGGAAAAGTTAAGATTTACTTAAGGGGGAACTGAAGGATCGGTGCTATGCTGTGGCAACGATGCGTAATCAGCTGTAACATTTTGTTTGTTTTATTTGAAAAAAAGGAAGATGAAGATGATTGACCTGTCTATTAATACTATATGAATGAATTTGGTAATTTACATGATTAACTTTGCTGTGGAAATAATCTGACACTGTTTGAAATGGAAGAAATGAGGGCAAACATATATAATATATCTGAGCTTTTGGTTTTCATGAGGGCGATTCTTCATCTCAGTGTCTGATACACTGAGTGCAGTAATTTCCTCTAAAGTGGCAGCTTTTCAAACTGAACGCTGTAATTTTCAGATTGCCAGTGGAATAAATCATAGCTCGTATGTGGATCTATCCATTAAAATGTTGCACATCATATACTAGATATTATCTGCTTTCTCTTCTCCGCTGCAGGTCCACTTCCCAGATGTAGAGCGAGTAGAGTGGCTGAACAAGGTAAAGAACTGAGCGGCTGTCGCTTCAGTTTGTTTGCTTGAGTGAAGCCCTCTTTTTTTTTTTTTTGCTTTTGCAAACTGGAGTAAATGGGATGTCTGTCGCTCTTCTGCTCTCTCCTCTTCCCGCTGGGACTGAGTGTTGCTGTACTCTGCAGCACATTTTGACTGTTTCTGCAGCACTGAATGCATTAACCCTTCCCCTTCCCCATGATCCTTGTGATCCCCATGGCAACGACCTGGATGAAAATTGTAAAGCACTCAAGAGTAAATGATCTAGATGCTGACATCAAAATTTAATCTGCCGGTGTCCCTGCTTGACATGTTTGAGTCGTAGAGCTACATTTTGAATATTTCAGTCAGAGATGTACCTGTGCGTGCCGTTTTTATAATAATTATATGATGGAAAAAGGCAGCATTTCTTAGTTTGTCCCAACAAAACTATGATTTGCCTTTAAAACTGACTCTCTGTTTGTATCCCCTCAGACAGTGAAACAGATGTGGCCGTACATCTGCCAATTTGTGGAGAAACTGTTCCACGAGACGATCGAGCCGGCAGTGAAGGAGTCCAACGCCCACCTCAGCACCTTCTGCTTCAGCAAGGTCGACATGGGAGACAAAGTGAGCACCCTCTCAGTGTTCTTGCATGATTGTGGGACTGATCACGGGTTGTTTCAGCAGTGACAACACAGACTACTGGCAGCAGGTGCTGTTGGGACAGCTGGCGAGGGTGTGTGGGAGCTTGAACTCGAACACACATACATGTCGCTGGTAACATGTGCTTGTTCATAAATAGTTTCCATGTGGAGGTTGGGAGAGGGGGCGACCTTGTGCTTAACCACGTGGGGGTTTGGGAGGGGTGGAGGTGTTGGTGTAGTGTTGATGAACGAGAGTGCAGTGGTCTTAATGAATCCCTCTGTTGCGGTGTAGCCCCTGAGGGTCAACGGGGTCAAGGTTTATTCAGAAAATGTGGATCAGCGACAGATCATCATGGACCTACAAATCAGGTGAGCCCAGCAGGTCCCTGTTTAAATCATTATTGTTATGAATAGTACCCGTGAAGCTTCTTTCTGATTGTGATTTAATATTTCCAGTTTCCACAGAGCATGAAAATTCTGCCAGTACTCCACCAATGTACTTTCAACATTGTCAGCCTCATGATGGGCATTTTTGTAAAGGATAAAAATTGATGCAGCAAAACCAAAGATATTATCTTTAATTATTCCTTGTGTTTGTCTTCCTTGTCAAAACTAGGGATGCACGATTAGACTTTTTTAGTCTTGATACTGATACCGATCCCTGGGCTTTTGGGTATCGGCCGATGCCAGTGTAATAATAAACTGTTCGCCTCACAGTGTGGAAGTGACTGGGATCATTGTAACAAATAAATATATAGATAATACTGTGTAACAAAATATGGAGTGAATTGTTATTTATTTTTAAAATAATAAATCGTATACAAACAATTGCAAATGTAAAAAAAATCTTCAGAATAACGGGATTATAATTCAGGTTCACGTTTTAATGCAGCAACAAATTGGTGAAAACTTAAACAGGAATTAGAATTCTGCTAAAATTAAATAAATTAGATAATATATTTAGTATATGAAATTAGAATTGAATTTAATAGTTTGTCCCCATTGTCACTATTATCCAATCCAGCTGTTTGAGTCAGTATCAGTTTTCTGATGCCTGCATTACCCACAATGCAACTCGACTGCTGATGTTGGTGTGTAACGGTAGTAGCATCTAATGCGATGCCACCTCAGGCGCCTTGTCAGATTTCAGCTCCCCATAGAGCCACAAAAGACTTTATACAACTATTCTCATGTGCGCAGTCGTACTCCTCAAGACCTGTAAACAGATTTGATGTGTAAGATCAGTGGAGTCCCCTCTTACTTTGTGGATCTGAGAGGAATTAAAATGTCAGAAACACAACAGGAAGCAACTGGTGTGTCCAAACAAACAGTTGCGTTACAGTGTGAGTAGTTTTCTACACATTGGCAGAGCACAGTAAAGGTGGAGGTATGCGGCCTGTTGCCTGCAGCTCTTCTGTCTAAGAGCCCAGCCTGGCTGCTGCTCTGTCTTGTTCCATTACGCCCTGCAGTATTTACAGCTGATAAACAACTGTTTAATGTGAAGCAGCGGCAGTAGGAAAGGTTCGGTATGGATTAGCGGTAACTTTAGCTCTGACATGGTGTTAGGGCACGAAAAGTAAACAATGAGGCATGATATCAGTTGGGTAAAATCAAAGTTTAGCAGCGCAACTATTTGCTATGTAAAGATATAGTTGCATGCTGTTAGTGCATGTGAGCGTGCCCCACTGGCTATATCTTGGCTTAGCTCTGTCAACACTTGTTAGCCCTGTTAGCACAGTTAGCTGTGAGCCGTTGCCATGTTGAGAGACATCGAGAGGCAATAGATAAACTCTGAATTTCGTATATAGCACCTTTTAAAACAGTAATGCTGGATTAGATGCAACAATGAAAGCAACTTGAATCCAGCAGGGGAATGAGGGTCTGTGCTACTAACGATAAAAACCACTATATAGAAATGTAATTACTGAATGTAAGTACATTGAGTGGCTATTGCTGGAAAAATGCCCACCAATGGTAGTGTCAAAAATGAGGTTTGAGTCCATAAAATTCTTTAAAGGTCTGGAAAACATGCTTGACATGACTCAATGAGCTCAATAACTCCTATCCTGTCACATTTGGATAAAACCACTCCATGAAGATAATGAATAAAACAGTCTATGAAAGTCATCTTTAAATTGATTAAAAAGTAAAGCAACCCAGGAATTTTTCTCATACATTTTTTGTGTTTTCATCGCTCAGCTTTGTTGGCAACACTGAGATCGACGTAGACATCAAACGCTACTACTGCAAAGCCGGCATTAAGAGCATCCAGGTAAGGAAATTGCCTTTTTGTGTGGTTTGTTTCACATCCTCACAGAGGTACGTTCCTCTGGCAGAGTTTTGGCCTCAACAAAGGTAATCAGAAAGGGAACATAAAGTGGGATATAAAGTGGCACAGTGACTTCGGGTAAAGGTCTGAGCTGTCGGCTCTAATTTAAGGCTTTTTCAGTAGCTGATGAATAGCAGCTTTTTTGTACAGCACATAAAAATACTGTGCTGCTGAAGACATTTGAGCTTTCTCTTTTCACTCGAACATTATTAAATGTATATGTATATATATAAAGCTTTCAGCATAAGTTAATAATTTCATCATATGCTGGCATGAAAGCACAAATTGCTCATTTGTACTTTGTACTTACACTGATGAGAGTGTCATGTAATGCTGAAGCAAATAATCAAATAATCATGCAACGATGTGTAAACAATGAACTGCTTCACAGCATTGGTTCTAGGGATGGAGGAATATATTTATACACTTGAATATCACGTTATTATGTTTTGTGATAAAGTATTATTGATTCAGTTCACAAAAACACTGTATTGATTGTTAATTAGTAGTTTACATGCAATGATTCGTGGCACACAATGGTTCATTTTGTGTTGTGTTTAAACGCCTGATCGCTAGATAGCAGTGCTTTAAGGCTTCCTTGATATGGAGAATACAATGGAGCAGTTTTCCTAAAATTAAATTTAAAAAATCGCAGTATATTCTGTATCATGATGCGTATGTTATCGCCAGATTCTTGCCAGCTCGCAACATATTTTTTTTAACTTGAGACCCCTTCAAAATGAAGCGGTATCAACTTGCATCCCTGTGTCATAGGTATATCTTATATATAAGATATCTATATAATATTGTGAACATTTTCGAAACAACAGTCATTTTCTCCTCTAAGATTGTTTAATTTACTATCAAGACAAATCTGTTTTGTACTGCAGAAATCTTTTTTTTAATCTCTCTTCCTCTTTATCATATTTATTGTCTTTTATCCACTTAAGATTTATTATAAGACCGCTTGAGTGGGTCTTTAGTTGGGAACTACCTACTAATATCAAGTTAGAAATAAAATACAGCAGCGTGACTAAAGAGAAAGCAAAATAAAATGAGAATCATAATACAAAAGGAGGCAATAAAAGCAATATTATTGAAAGGTGTTACTGTACATGTTATTGTAAAATATTATATCTATTTATATATTGTATTTTTATCTGACTAGACCGAGCAACCCCCTCTATTCAGTGTATGTAATGAACATAATTTTGAACAAAAAATATTTAAAAAATTTGATAAATAATGCATTTACCTGGACATTTGTGAAATCTCAGTAAAGGTAAACAAACAAATAAAAGTAAATATTGTTTTTTACAGACTAGGACTATTATTCCATTAAAATATTTAATCAGGATTAATTGCATGATTGTCCATAGTTAATTCTGATTAATTGCAAATTAATCACAATTTTTTTTTATCTGTTCAAAATGTACCTTAAAGGGATTTGTCAAGTATTTAATACTCTTATCGTCATGGGAGTGGACAAATATGCTGCTTTATGCAAATGTGTGTCTATATTTATTATTAGAAATCAGTTAACAACACAAAACAATGACAGATATTATCCAGAAACCCTCACAGGTGCTGCATTTAGCATAAAAAATGTGTGTATCTGTATTTTCTTACACCCCTAAACATAAATATATAACCTCTTAATTTGCATCTCCCTCCCTGAGAAGATCCCCCCTACACTACATTAGTGTGTTTGTGTTGTTGTGTGTCCTTGCCCTTTTGTGTTGCTGCAGTGGAACATAGCAGGCAGAGAAAACAATCAGTACCTCCTTGGAGACAGATTGCTGTTAGGTCGGTCCCTGGGAGACATTTGTTACTCGCTGCTCCCATTATGTAACTCAGGGAGACCTACATATCTCCCCTGCTCATTATCAGCCACTAATACATCAGTCGCCATCACTCCTTGAGCTGGTTTACATTACACCAAGCAGGTGGGTTTGACTCCATGATGACACTTAGATTACCGATGGCTTTGTGAGGAGAGGGGTTAAAGGCTGATGGATATTCTTATTTATTTAATATCAGTGTTGTGTGGTCCCACTACTCCTCACCACAGCTGCAGCACATAACAAATTACAGCCATTTCTCTTTTGTAAATTGTTGGGTCTTTAAGACAGATAAGTCAATACTTGAAATACATTTTTAACGCAGTTCCTTCAAGCTACAGAGCTGCAGAAATGATGACGACTGTGTCATAACATTGGGATGTAAAATGTATTACTGCCTCATAAAAAAGGGAACTGATTTATATGATATTTTTGTGCACATTCTTGCATTTAAAATTACATTTGAATTCTGAGGGTATAAAGTTCAATTTGGTTTGCCAGCTAACACACTATATCATTTTCTAAGGAGCTCATTTAATCTTACAGATGACAAAGTTGAGGACCAGTTTCTTAATTTTTGTTTAAGCAAAGAACGTCTCTAAGTGAGTTTCAGAAAGTTTTAAAATGAATGTGATGGCATTTACTTTAAAGAGCTGCATGCACACTAAAAGCGCCTTACCAGTATTGGTTTCAAGAGGATTACTGCTATTGGTTTCACTGGTGTTTTATTAGTATTGAGTTGGCGTAATTGCTGTTTCACTAAAATTTTATTACTATCCATCCAGTCAATACAAATATAGCCCCTAACCAAATATACTGGAGCTAGGATTTAAACATCCTTTGTTCTCTGTTGTGGATTACAGCAGCTATGTGGTGTCCACATGACGTATGTAAAGCACTTCCAGCACCGTAATCCTTGTAATTGTCATAATATGTTATGGAGAAGGTGGAGGATGACACGGGGCAGGTGTGAAGTCAGGCCGTGATCGAGTTTCCAACCTGTCATGTGCTACGGCTAACGGCTGCACCGCGGAGGAATGTAAAGGGCCGGCGGGGCGTGAGTTCCCTTTAGTTCCCCCTTTTGTGTACGTGCATGTCTGACAGCGTGTTCCTCTCGTGTTTCCACAGATCCACGGCGTGTTGAGGGTGGTGATGGAGCCGTTGCTGGGTGATATGCCTCTCGTTGGAGCTCTCTCTCTCTTCTTTCTCAAGAAGCCAGTAAGTCTGATACTATGACACCAATTAATGCAATATGGATTCGCGTAGAGGCTTCTAAACTGAGATTTAAGCAAAAATAGGTGTCGCCTTAAGAAGGGTGTAGGTTTTGTTTCACCATTTGGTGGAGACACATTAAATGGGTGGTTTTGAGAATTACACACTTAATTTCCTGCATCCTGGTGATTTTTTGCACCAATTTCTGTTTTTTTCCTGCATCACTTTATGGTGAAAATGTGTTTATTTATGTAAAGGGAAACATAAAATTCAAGCAGCAGGTGACAAATCAAAATATAATGGAATATATGCAGGAGGGCTCGAAGGCATTTCAAACACTTATTCTCCTATAGATCAACTTCTGTCTTATAATATTGCCTCAGTCAACACACATGTAGGTATGATTTACTCTTCCCTCCGTATTTGTTTGGAGAAGTCACCTCTTTATATGTGCATGTGTCACTTATTCATGTTAATGATACATTAATGCATTATAATTCAGTTATGAACTCCTGGACTTTCATAATTCATGTGTTTCAGCAAGATTTCCGCTCATGTCTGAAACTTTCTGCACATTGAAAATACATCTCACATGTCTGTGTTCTCTGAGATTTTAAGAATAAAGACTCATAATTTAATGAGAATAACATTTCAAGAAAAAAAACACACGCCCTATAGTCTGCTGTGTATTATGTTATTCAGACCATCTGACTCTCTCTGCTTGAGACAGTTTTTAATTGTGCCGCTCTTCATCGGAAAAGCGAAACTAACAGAAAACACCTCTGATCAGTCGTAAATCTCACCGTTGTGTTGCAAAGTGTCTGTACAGATGTAACGTCATCACTTCTAATGAAGTGCAGCTCACAGCTGCTTCCCCAAGACAGTCCCAAACAGAGCAAAGCTGTGAAGGGAGACGCAGAGTCCGAGGAAAGACGCCACACAAGAGTCCAAAGTTTTTACAAGTCAAAATAACTGAAGCACATGATTAGCTATCGCCTCCTCCATGTCTGGCAGTAAGTACGATATTTGCATGATGTTAGCCTTCAGATATCCCCTTCCTTTCAGCCAACCAAATGCTAGTGTGCTAGGTAGTCTTGGAGACGTAGCTATGGGAGGAGAAATTTGAATGGTCTAATATGATATCACTCTAAAAGTAACTGGAACAAATTCATTCAGCTAGAAATATCCTGAAAAGCCCAGTCTGCTCTGATTGGTCAACTTGCCCTCTGTTGTGATTGGTCAACCTGACCCAAACTCTTCAGACTCTGCTCCAGCTCCGCTCTAATTAACTTTGTTGAAGTGCGTACCGAACTAGCCGCTTGGCAGGTATTATGCAAATTTGTTACTTGGTGACATCACCATGTTACAGAAGAAAAGGTGAGACTTCAAGCAAGGCGTTTCAGGTAGTTCAGGAGCAGTGTTTCACTGTTGTAACTTTGCAGACCTTTTACATGCACTAAAAATGAGATAACACGCTAAAGGAAAGTGAAAAATCATAAAAGATCCTCTTAAATCTTTTCCAGCACTGAGATAGTGCAGCAGTGCAGTGCATCACCCATTCACTGTTATACTGTCAGGCACTGGATGCATTCTTTCAGTTCTGTCTTTATTCAGTATGTGTGCCGAGGTCGGCTCCATTCATGTGCATATCATAAAACGTCCTGATTATCGTTTAAACCTCACTTTGGTTCTTTCACTGAATTTCATTTGCACCTCATAAAATGAATCCCTCCCAGGTTTTCCGCTTTGTTATCTCATTGCCTCTTTCAGGCAGAAATAATATATGTAAATTGGACGTAACTTCTCTGCCACAGCTGTCAACATTGTCTACAGTCTTGCAAGTGACTCCGCCAGTTGTTTGCATATCTAATATTTTCCAGGTCATGTTCCATCCATCTCCCTGTCCGACTCCTGTGCAGAGCCTCAAAATGTTTGGCCGATTTATACCAAATGGGAGGACCCAGTGGAGCTATAGCAGAGCTTTAAATAGCCGCAGACCAAGCCAGCCCTACTTTGGCAGATTTCTCCACCCCAGGCACTCAGCTAAAACTCAAGGTGGAGATATTATTGTAGGAGTCTGGGGGGAGAAGGCAGCAGCTTCAGTCAGTAAATCCTGTCGCAGTCCCACATGTACACACCACACACACTCATGCATCTCAATCTACTCCCTGCTTCTAGATGAGGGACGTCACATTGGCATACTGGAGAAGAGAGAAAATAAATTGCAAAAGCAATTTCCTGTAGGCTAAAGAATCTTGACATTGCTCTACCCTGGGATCCACATAACTCATCTTCCGTCTCTCAGCGTGCCATACAAGGCCTGATCCTGAAAGCCAAATGAAATAGAAACATTTCCACACCATAAGAGGTCTCAGCCACGGCGGGGCTCAGTGCAGTGTAAATAACAAGATGCAACACATTCTGGTGTGAGGCCTCTAAGGAGAGTTCATGGCTGAGGCTTATGAAGCAGTGGATGATATCTGTTGCCACCGCTTATATTGGGAACATATACCTCAACTGATGTGGTGATGAATTAATACATTGAATGTATTGATGAATCTAATTTTAGGCTGCAAAATGTCCAAAGTACTGACAAAAATGATTTGGGGAAAAATAGTCACTGAATCATACAGTAAATCAGATATTTGGGTGATCCTAAAAAATACCCAACATCTGCAGGTTCCTAAATTTGATGATACCCTGCTTTTATATTTTTATTATCAACATAAGTTTTATATTATTGGGGTTTACTGTAGGGAAGAGACAGAGAAGTGCATTTGAGGGAATAGTTGCTCCAGTTTTAAGGGGAAATTGTGCTGCAACAGTGTGACAAAATGTTAAATTTAAATAATTTAGGGGACCAAACTATTATCGTAATGACTGGCTTGAAGATCATTTGAAATTTAGGAGCTAGGCTATAAAAGAGTATATTGGACATTTTTTAAATTAGTGCCGTTAAAAGACATTTGCGTTATTATCACTTAACTTTGACAGCCCTAGTTATAATATATGTCATTGTCAGCATTGTTGTTATGGACCCATTCTTGATTTGTATTATTAATGATCTTGATTAAAATTTAATTAAAACCAAACTCCCTTTTTCTGAGTCCTCCACACCACCTTCTCACAGCACTCTCAGCTCTGCAGTGCTCCCCTCTCCCTTGCGGCGTCAGTGCATCTGCTGCAGTACTGTATAAGCAACCCGGGCAGAAAAGTAGGGTGGGAAAGACTCATTAAGAGCGCTGCTTCAGCTTGAAGGCAGACACAGATCAAAGCTGACTGAGAGGCAGGATCTGCATTTCAGGTCTCAGCTGATCTGCCATCCACTCTCTCTTTGATTTACTTTCTTCCCCTGTCTCTTCCCACATCTACTTTGACACACCTGCTGCAGAAAGTCAATAGAAATCAGTTAATTTTGTATCAGTTTTGAATCTACAATAACCATGTAAAAGTACATGTCCGTGCACTAATTATACCCTGAACACTAATGAAACCCCAGGGGCTTGCTGCTGCTTTTATAAATACTTCAGTAAGCAGGTGTTTTTGTATTTATTTTACATACAAGGATCTGTACTTTCTGGCCTCTTGTTGTGACTCATAAACTGCAGATAATTGTGCACACTTCATACATAAATAGATTAGGTCAAGTGATGTTAGATGGAAAAACTAAAAAAGGTCAGAAAAATAAGCAAGGAGAGAAGGTTGCGTTTATTTTTACATTGCTTTGCCAAGCTGGTGTGCAGTGAAATAAACTTATTAAGTAGTAGGTAAAGTAGTGATTGGTTTTCAAAATCAATAGCAACTTATCTGCAGAACTTTTGATTTATATTGTGTTGCTGGATCTCGTGTGGGACTGTTTGGCGCCGCTGTTATTAATCAGCACGGTTCATTGGCCAGAAAATGAGATGTGCCAAGTGGTAAATGTAGCACAGCGGAGCAGGAAACAATATAGTTAAGTGTTTGGATCACGCAGTCTACACTTCATGCTCTACTTATTTATTCTCCTTTCCTTTTTCTTCCTTTAGCTTCTGGACATAAACTGGACTGGTCTCACCAATATACTTGACATTCCAGGACTCAAGTAAGTCTGCCCAAACTTGATTTTCTTGCTTATCAAGGAATGTCTTTGTGGGTCAGTGAGATAAAGTGAAATGAATGTAGAGTTTCAGATCAAGTAGGAGGTTTGCAGTGTTTGGTTTCAGGAAACTTAATCACTCATGTGGTACAACCATGAAATTTGATTTAGGAATTTCGTTGGATTTAGGGTTGGATGGACTCAGTTATGAATGACTTGGGAGTCCAGATTATGAAGTTTCAAAGAGCAATAATTTATTATGCGCCTGACACTGAAAGGGCATACTGTAGCGTGGCTTTCACTGGACCTCATGGGTGTATTTTCTAGAGGTGGAATGATCCACCTATCACATGATTTGATATGTATTGCGATTTTTAAGTATTGCGATTCAATATTACGATTTACTGGGATTTTTGTTAACTTTTTTAACACTGGACCATGGGGAAAAGTTGAATCATACAATTGATTATACACAAAATATCTAAATAAATACATTAAAATGTTTCATTTTCAGCATGTATGTAGTCAAAGATGTCCTGAAGTCAAATATATCAGTCATTGTCAGAAATTATTTATCACATTTTTTCCAGCAACCTAAAAATCAAAGAATAAAGACTCACAAATTAGTCATATTTTCTTTTCAATTTATAAGGGATGTGTAATGTTTTATACTTCTGGTGATAATCCAATCAATCTTGTTTAGATATATGTATTTTCTGTTAAGTTCACTTTGTTAACACCTTATTTTGAAAAACAGTGTATATACTTCCGCTAACTTCGCCAAGTCCGTCGCTAGCTCGCCTGTCAGCTCTGTTTTCTTTCTTCATCCATGGTCAATTCCCTGCTTTTCCTGCAATGTGTGAAACCCAAAGTGTTTCCATACTTTACTGTATGTGTAGTGCTTACCATGTTGGAGGGTGCAGGTCGTATCTTCTCAGTCCCTCTGCCTAGTATTTTCTCTGAATGCTGTTCTGTCCAGTATCAGCTGATAAAATCCACCAAATATACTGACAGTGTTTTTTTTTTTACCAGCTGGATGGGGGTGTCCTTGTCCTTGTTACTGTTATGATTAAGAGCTTGACCAGACTGAGCTATTTTTGCAAGCAAACACTGAGCTTAAGTATATTTATGTAAATTTGTTTGACGTGCAGTATTTTGACATGCTCACATCACTATGAATAACCAGATCTAGACAACAGTGTAATGATCTAACTGGGTTGAAAGTGGTCAGATGAGGAAATGTTCTGCTTGTAGCCTGTTTCCTCATTTTTGCTTAGTTTGTCTTGCTCATGTTAAGTGTCTCTCCCCCTCGGGGTAGCTGTGTGGGCTGAGCGGAGAGTCGATTAAGAGATGTTAACAGCCCAACACAATTACTCACTGCTGTCTTGAGTGGTTCGTACATTATTTACACCCCAAATAAAGTGACACGCATGAATGCTGCAAGTGATTATTATGTCCTGGATTATGGTTGCTTGTCATATACCCCGCTGATGTGGACAGACATGTTGGCACAGGCAGGTCGGTCTACGCCAGCTCTTCTGTTGAGCCCTTTGTGGGGGGGAAATGGATCTGTGTGGCTTGTGCAATGCAATATATGTGTGTGGGTGTGTTGGTTGTGGAGGAAGGTTGGGCACAACCAGAGGGGTTAGCAGCTCTTAGGAGAGGCCCAGATGGTGAAATCATAGCTGCAGTAACAGAGTTCTTTGAATGCAGCAGCAGACAAACCACATCAGCTGCCTACATGAAAGCTCTCCCAGTGTGTCTCTCCTAAACCCTGTTATAATCATTATGCAACTAATGTCTTCCTTGTTTACATGTTGGTGGTTTTAGACTCAGAATCAAAACAAGTTTCAATACCCATACTACCATACTATTTAGTATGCCAGAAAAAGATTTGACCCAGTACTTCACTTCTTGACTTCATCGTCAACCACTTATCCAGGGTCATGGGGGGCAACAGCTCCTGCAGGGTACAACCTGGACAGGTAGCCAGTCCATCACAGGGCACATAGAGACAGACAATCATTCACGCTCACATTCATACATCCAGTTTAGACTCATCAATTAACTTATACGTCTTTGGACTGTGGAAGGAACCCGGAGAAAACCCACGCTAACATGGGGAGAGCATGCAAACTCCTCACAGAAGGTCCCCAAGCCGGATTCGAACCTGCGACCCTCTTGCTGTGAGGCGACAGTGCTGACCACGGCACCTAGTAGAGTACAGCTGAGCCTGATGGAAATGTTGTTAGTCTTGCAGGTATTTGGTCATAAAATTTTGACCTGATGATGTCGCTGTATGAAAAGTCAGGAGATCACCAAAGTTACAGTTCATCATGTTGTGCCAAATTTCATGGCAATCCATCCAATAGTTGTTGAGATATTTTAGTCTGAACCGAAGTGGTGGATGTACAGACAGGCGTTTATCTCTAGAGCCTCAACTTTAACTTTATTGTCCCTGAAGATTTAAGGATGTTTTAATTCAACTTGCATCTAAAACACAGAACAAGCAGAGATGTAGACACACAGATTCAGGTACAAAAAACATAATAAAGTTCATGCTAGCAGCTCAAAGCATTACTTTCTGTCCAAGGATGATATATTTTGTCTCTGACGTGGCTCACTAGATAGTGAAACACAGTGTCATACTGTACATACTGCGTATTATTAAGTATGAGTGTGCATGTCTGCAGTCAGCACTCTTGTCCTAAGATGAATGAATAAACGGTGCCACTTTTGTGAATTTGCGTGCACACACACAAGCAGGTGCGTGGGGGGTTCCAGTGTTTATGCCAGGGGAGAAACAGAAATGCAGCAATAAGCGCTGATGCAGCAGGAATCCCTTTACACCCTCAGCTCCGTCTCCGATCAGTCCCCCACCAGACAATCATAACGCCTCTAATCGGCTCGCAGAGAAGAGCTGCCGCTTCATTGGAAAATAAGCTGAGGATTGATCAAATGAATGATTCTCCTGACTCCAGACACAAACACAGACAGCTTAATTGAGTTTATTTCAGAGCAGATGGTGTCCGTGCTGCTTCAGTGCTGTTTTAGAGTTGCAAAAGAAGTCGTCCAATGTGTAAAATTTGGTCACATGCTCCAAACACAGCATTTTTATATGTGTTTGTATGTACGTTTATGTTAGCCAACGGTGTGCTTGTGCCACTAATGGAGGCTGTATGGTCTGTGAACATTTTGATAGTTTGTTTATTGGATTAAAGCTTCAGTAGGCAGAATGTTTTTGGCATCATTGGGTAAAATTTCCATAATAACCTTTCAGCATGTAGTAATTCAAGTGTTCTGAGAGAAAACTAGATCTCTGCACCTCCTCGTGGCTCTGTTTTCAGGCTTTAGAAAATCTAGCCCGTGACGGGAGACTTTGGCCAATCACAGGTCAGAGAGAGAGCGTTCCTATTGGCTGTGCTCCAGCTGGTTGGCGGTGCTTGTTATTTCCTTAACTGAGCTCAGCATGGCTAAAACATTCTCATTTTACAGCTAAACAGTAACTACAAGATGTTTCTGAAAACATTTGAGGAGGAAATAGACTACAGAAACACAATACTGATTCATATTTGTGAGTGATTGACAGCTGCTCAGAGACGGCATGCTCCAGCTCGGCCCTGATTGGTTGTTTTGCTCTGGTGTGTGAAATCTCATGACATTAATGGGTTTGCAGTCCTGAAGAAGCCTTGAATATTATCACTTGACTATTGAAATAAGTCTCATCTGTCTAAGGTTATGATGACTCATTACAAATACTGTAAATTATCTTTATGACAGGAATAAATTACTAGATTGTAATAAACTGCAGGCATTTATAAAACTAGTATTATCCCAAAACTCCAACTCAGAACTACATTTTGCTCTTGTCAAATAGCTGCCGGCTAGTTGTAAATTTCTGACCCCTGGGTCGTCTGACATCTCAAAACTAGTTATTGCTTGTTAGTATTTCACTCATTTGTGGTTAGTGTTTATATGTACATGCCTTGGGGTGGAAAGCAAACTGTTTTATATAATAAAGCTCACTGTGTGCTGATGGATTTTGTCTCAGAGGGATCAGCTGGTCTTAGCTAGCCTGTGTTTGCTGCTGTACGTTGGGGTCAGCTGTGCTCTGAACTATCTGCTGTTGGAGCTGAGGGCAGAGAGGAACTAGTAGGTGGTGTAGAATAGCTATGAGCCTGATAATCGTACTGTAGGAATGCATTTATACACTGCCTTCCAGTAACGAGAAATGGTGAAGTTGCATTTGGAGGTGAAGGAAGCTCTGAGCCACTGTGTAACAAACCTTAGTTTTATGCCTTTTTAGGCTGATTATTAATGTCATACTTTAAGGTAAAACCTAAACATTATACTGCAACTGATGTGTGGACAATCTGAATGGTGTTGAGAAACTGTAATATCTACAAAATGTCCTTCTTCAGCTTTCATTTTCTTTTAAACTAGTGAGCTAATTTAATGAATTAATCTTTAATTGAATACATTTAAAGAAGTGATGTAAGCAGTTTGGGCCCAAAGACTACATATAGTATGATACGCAGTCTTGAAATTTGATACTGACAATTTTTTTTGACAAATATCTAAGAGTACAACTTTCACACTTTTAATAGTCAAAGTCTGGATTTTTGAAAAATGAAAAAAAAAACAATGTGTGTTTATTAAATGTTTTCCATGTGAAATACACACCGATCAGTCAAAACATTAGGTCAGCATGGGCACCCTGACCGGTCTGCAGCTTTCTATCAGAACCAGCATCAACTTTTTCAGCAATTTGAGCTACAGTAGCTCTTCTATTGGACCGGACAACACCGGTCAGCCTTCGCTCCCCATGTGCATCAATGAGCCTCGTGACTGGTTCACCGGTTTTCCTTCCTTGGACCACTTTTGGTAGGTCCCGACCACTGCGGACCGGGAACTTCCTACAAAAGCTGCAGTTTTGGAGATGCTCAGACCCAGTCGTCTAGCCATCACAGTTTGGCCCTTGTCAAAGTTGCTCACATCCTTATGTTTGCCCATTTTTTCTGCTTCCAACACGTCAACTTCAAGTACAAAATGTTCACTTGCTTCCTAATATATCCCACCCATTGCCAGGTACCATTGTAATGAGATTATCAATGGTATGGTAATTATCAATGGGGGGGGGGGGCTTTTATGCCTTCATTATTTATACTGACAGTGATAATTATTAAAGGGAGAGAGCGCTGATGACATGCAGCAAAGGGCCCCTGTGTCAGATCAGATAAGGACTCAGTCTTGGTACATTGCCCACTCTGCCAGGAAATCGAGGGCGCTCCAAAATGACACCTTTTAATTGAGCCCCTTGTAGGCACCCTGGGCCTAATTCAACAAGACACAAGCGTACCCTAAATTTATAACACCAATTACATAGCAGACTGTCACCCAGCTTTTGTAAGCTGCTATAGTGGACGACTAGAAAGCACTAGGGATAGGTACATCAGGTTTATTAGTAAATGTCTGATTTATTAGCTACTTGTCAACTGACCATGTCGTTGTAGCGCACATGGCAGCACTTAAGTGTTTCCCACCGCCCGTTTTGCAGCCATGTGATGTGAGAGTCCTGGGATTACTCAAGCGAATTACAGGATCACTTCCAGTTTACGGACACCTTTGATTAGGACATCCACAGCATCATGATGTATGGACAGCTGTGCCGTAATCACAACTGTTTTTCTTCGAGGGACAGCTTGAGCAATAACACCGGATGATGAGTTTTCACTGTAATTCCATATTTTTTTCCAGCTGTGCCGTGGCAGCTAAATGAATAAATGGAAGACTGGCGCTAATGCATTCTCTGTCCTCATTGCCGTTGTTGTTGTCAAGAAACATTGTCATTAGTGGATCAGATAGACATTCAGAGGGTTTTTGGCTAGCAGCACCGGCACGCTTGAACCCACTCCAGTTTTCCTACTATCTTCTCAGATGTAAATCAGAAAAGCACTGTACTAAACTGAGATTAAAGGAGAATATTTATAACCCAAGGGCACCCTTACTGTCTATTAAATAATTCATCTCGTGATTCTGTTTATCTTCTTTTCTCTCAACTCTGTCTGTACAGTGGTTTCTCTGACAATCTGATTCAAGACATCATCTACAGCTACCTGGTTTTACCCAATCGTATCACCATCCCACTGGTCGGAGACGTGGAACTGGCCAAGCTACGCTTTCCCATGCCAAAGGTACTAATTGAAAATGGCATTAAAAAGTTGCCTCTTCTAACTGTGTGGGTTAGCTCATAAGCTCACCGCTTCATGAGGGAATTCATGGTTAGTAGCGGAAAGTCCTTGACGGTCCAATCTCATGGGGTCTGTGTGTTTCATGATTCTTTCTGTAATAAAAGAAAGTGATTATCAAGGCTGTGTAGGTAACTCGCAGCATTAATACAGAAAGAAAAAAGAGCCAAAGCAGCTAAAAAAGCATACCAAGGCTGCATCCTTGTTAAGGATATTATTGGATTGTTATTTTGTGATTTTAAAGATAGGGTACAGTTATTTAATGCCTGTGCACTCCTTTTTAGTGATTCTGCCGATCTGAACCAAACAAGATGAACAGTACATTAGTTGAATGAAAAAAAATGTCCGTTGATCAAAAATCGTTTCAGTCAAGCAGGGATGTCAGATTTTAAAGTGCAAGCATTTGCTGCTTTTCTTGTTCAAACAAACAGGCTCAAAACAAACAGTTTGGACATTTTTTTGGACTATTTTATAGATTAAACAATAAATTGCTTAAAGGTCAAGTATTGCAAAAGATTAGATTTTCATGTTGTTTTTATTATAAAGCAGTTTTAGGTGCTATATGAATATTGTGAAAGTATTGAAAACACTCAATCCACAGAGAAATACACACAGCCCGTATTCAGAAACTCTGCCTTTGAAACAAGCCGCCAGGATTTTTGTAATTTTGTGATATCACAAATATACAATATACAGTATATAGTTAAACATAAACATTATAAATGTGTCCCAGTTTATTGGTGGTTGCAGCGTATGGTTGCATCCAGAATTCCAGGTTAACATGCTATGTAGTTCCCTAAAACACTATGGGAGATATTTTAGTTTGTCCGAAACCAGTATTATGCAAATTGCATACTGTTTCCGATGAATATTACAATATGCAGCCTTGGACACTACGATATTACACATACAATACTGTATATGTGTTAAATTAATTCAGACTTTGATTCTCACAAAGCGTTGGCTTAGTCACATGAGGTTGGCACAGGTTACCGTGGTTACCCGTCTCCAACCAGCAAGGAGACTCTTGGGATGTGACGACGTAAATATCTGCTCAGTGCGTCTGAAAAGAAGCACACTACTGTTCATTCATGCCACAGTATGTTGGACGTACAGTACACGTATTGCGTAAACTGTTGCCTAGCAACACACTAGTGTTGCAGTTCCATTGAAATGCATTAAAACAGAGTGTTTCAGATACAGGCATATTCAGGCAGACAGTATGAGGAAAATAATGTGTTTTCTGAACATTACAGCATGTAAACATGTTCTAGTTGAAACACAAAATACAAGTATGAACCTGGAAATGAGCATGTTGTAGGAGATTTAATTGAATAAAGTCTGGACACTTACAGTATATACTGTATATACACACAAGTGGGAGTAAAAAAAAAGGTAAAAGCAAATTAATTGAAAGTACCACATTTTAAGAAGAAGAATGAAAACAGGTGTTTATGACATTTCATCAAGATGTACGCAGATTGTCTCTAGTTATTAGTCACTAACTGTAAATTAAATATCTGTAGGAAATGAATTAAAATGCATATAATTGATGAGATCATTTGATAAATTTGGTTTCTACCTAACCTTAGTAACAAGTCCCAGTTTTCTTTTGTATTGCCTTATGATACTCAGTAGGTAATATCACATCCTATCAACTCCGACTCCACTGTAGCCTTGAAGTGTCAGAAGTTGTTATTTCAGACTTGCTCCCCTTAACGTGCTCTGTGTGTCTCCACAGGGAGTCCTGAGGATTCACTTCTTGGAGGCTCAGGATCTGGAAGGGAAGGACACATTTCTGGGAGGGCTCATCAAGGGCAAGTCTGACCCGTACGGCGTCCTGCAGATCGGCAACCAGCTGTTCCAGAGCAAGGCGGTGAAGGAGAGCCTCCATCCCAAATGGAACGAAGTTTACGAGGTGACAAGCTTGGGACGTCTCCTGGAGTAGAGAACAGTTGTAACAGTGCAGTTTGAGTATTACTGTCATATTTATTGGGGTTTTTCACTCACAACATACATTATATAATAATTTGGTCAGTCTTGGCAGCAAGCACAGTACATAATCAAATGAATAGGTAAACAAATATAACACAGTAACTGAAACTGAGATAAATATAAAGAAATGACAGTATAAAGAATTATTAATGGACACATGGGCTGCTCCAGTTTATAATCTTTCTGACATTTATTGATTATCACCAACATTTAATTTCAAAAACTCTCCCCCAGATATTTTCAAAAACTACTAGCTTTCCTTTAGTATGTTATTTTTTCCATAGCAAAACATGATGATAGACTACTTTAATTTGTTAACAGTGAAAAGGAGGGACATACTGTAGGTCTACATCTGTGTATCCTTGTCTTCATCAGGCTTTGGTGTACGAGCACTCAGGTCAACACCTGGAAATTGAGCTGTTTGATGAGGATCCAGACAAAGACGATTTCCTGGGAAGGTGAGTTTCTCTCATTTCCTGCCATCGCACACACTTTTATATTTGAGGTCTTTTGGGGTGAGGGGACACTATTGAAAACTTTCTATGACACCGTGGTGGCATCAGCCATATTTTATGGAGTGGTTTGCTGGGGAGCAGCATCACAGCTGAGAAGGAAGAGGGGGATAAAATTATCAAAAAGGCAGCTCTGTCCTGGGAGGTTTCTGAGGGGGGGGGGGGGGGGGGGGGGGGGGGGGGGTGGGGGAGGGGACCCCCCCAAGAAACAACAAAGGGGCCTTCAGGGGCCCCCCAAAGGAAGGGGGGGAAGAAGGCCTTCCCTCCCGGTAACCCCACACCCTCCCAAACACAAACACAAACAAAAAAAAAACAAACACCAAAAAAAAAAAAAAAAGAAATAATAAAATAATTTAATAATAAGATTTTTTTTTTTTTTTTTTTTTTTTTTTTTTTTTTTTTTTTTTTTTATTAATTTTTTTTTTTTTTTTTTTTGGATAAATTTCCCCGGGAAAAAAAAAAAAAAATTTTTTTTTTTTATTTAAGAGCAAGCTTTGTTGTAACCGACCAGCTACAGCATTTATAGACAAGCTAAGGGTCTGCTATGACATTACATATTGGGCCTCTTGCAGCAACATACATTTCTCTTGTATTTTAAAACATAAATCAACTCCAGATGCAGCAAACAGGCTTAACCATCCAAATCTGCTCTGACCCTGGTGTGCTGAATTATGAATCTCACTCATAAACTGGAAGCGTGTCACCAGTCGTTTACTATTAGCATAGGTCAACTCTTTCTAAACACTACATAAGTGCAGATGTTAGCATGTTACGCTAAATTTTATTGAGGAAAAACTGGTGTAAAGGTGTTATTTTCGTCTTTTCTAAAATGATGCGTTTGGTTTTTCAGCATACTGGGGTCCTCAAATGGTCATGAGTTACATAAATTGGGTATCACTGTAAAGCTGAGACTTGGAGGATCCAGTGAGCTCAATTGTATTCATGTGTGATGTTGTTAGTCTCCATAGTAGCCATTTCATTGTAGTGAGACCATTTTTTGAAATTTGCCCTTGCTATATAAAATGACTTGTAGTGACCACTAGGATAATCACAGCCTCATGAAAATTTACAACCACAAACTAGAAACCAAGGGCATTCGGAGGATTGTGTAAAACAACGGACAACAATGTTCACTCAACAGGCACTTCATACCATCTTATATTGCACTGAAGGAAAAATGGCAGACGTATCATATTAATTAATTTGGGAAAATACCAAGCCTTCAGGAAGAGTGCTGGGCTTTCACCAATTTTTGTAGAGGCCAGATGGTGGTACTACAACTTCTGTGTCCGTCACGTGATGCCGTTGGGCCCAAAAAGGCTTTTTCCCATAGAGTAACATTGGGAAAGAGACGTCTGTAACTCAGTGAAAATTTTTTTGAGTTAAATCAACTTCCCAGTATGAACACTTGAACAGCCCTTATTTAAATCATCAGGTCCTAAAAGTTGTAAAATGCACTACTAGCTGAATCCAGAGTTATTTTCCTTCCTCCATTCATGTGAATGAGACCCAGCCCGAGGACTGGGAGGCGGGATTAGACAAAACGCTACTGCGCCTGCTCTATGGGCCCAACGGATGCGGATCCAGATGATCCAGGTCCTTTTTCACTCGGCAGTCGAACCATTTTGGCTTCATGCACCACTGAGCAACTCCGCCTCCAACGCTGTACCCAGTTCTCGTTATACATCCATGGATTGCATTCAGAGGATTGATGGCTTTCCTTGCTAGATTAACAATAAGGGGGTTTCTGAGCAGGTTACACAATACAAGTGCTCGCCATCTAATGTCCATCCAAAAGTTTTTGACCCAAAATCACAGCATGGCTTTTTCTGTGGTGTTCCTCTGTGTCTTAATGTGGTATTTTGGAGGGATAATTGATCATATTTTAGCAATTCTCAAGTGTATCTGTAATGTAAAATATGTAAAAATACTAAAATTTAAGCACCAAATTTGTTTAATAAATGGTATCAAACCAAAAATTGCTGCAACAACTTATGAATCATAATACAGCATTGGGCTGACCATCATATACTTCCATTATAATGTACATATCCCTTATACACTTTCACAATTCATTTTTAATTCATTAATGCTTTTAGATGATGTACACCACGTCCCCCAACCCTACCTCTCCAAAAAAAAGGGGCATAATTTTAAGAGGTTATGTAAAGTAAACATGATTTTCCAGAAGGTCAGCAGTGGGGTTTACAGGAAATCAACAAGCAGTATGTAAACCATTCAGAAGCTGAATGGACGTAATATCATTAAAGGGTTGTTACAGTCGTAATTGGCGTCAGTAGACCAATAGTATATCTTCAGCCCACAGATTTAATAATCCAATCATTATAATTACTCTGAAACATACAATAATCTATTTTTTTATGTTCCTCAAATTTAAAACTTGTGTTTTCTTGTGTTATAAAATTAGTTTTTTTTTTCTTATCTTGGTAAGAGTGCTCTTAACTGCTCGTAAAATGTTCTCTTGCCTCAGAGAAGAGCAAAAATAAGAAAAATCACAGAAATCAATGGGTCAAGATTGTGGATCCAAACAAAAATAAGAGGAAATCTGTTAGAGGAAGTATATTGCTTCCTGCCAGGCTTCTTAAGCAGCATGTTGAAACCTGAGGGGACGGTGTGATGAAAGTGTCTGTGCTAGTAGATGTCAGTTAAGGTAAAGAAGAGGTGTTATCCTTCTCTTGTAGCTCAAGGGCAAAGTCAATTGATTGTGGCCCAAGGCTGTAACACTACACCCAGCGCTGACAACACAAAGCAACCAATCGATAACACTGCTCAGATTAATCAGTGTGATTTCTCTGCTTACTGTTTTAGTAACTATTATTTGTCATTATTCACAGCCTGATGATTGATATGACTGAGCTGCACAAAGAACAGAAGGTTGATGAGGTAAAACAATGTCTGTGGCACAACAGTACTCATTTAATTTGTCTAGAGTTTATATATTATGCATCGTAAAGTAGATTTTTAAGGTAATTGTTCAGCCGGAAATCAATAGTTTGGTCCCTTCATTGGTGTGTTTATGTAACTCTGTTGCAGTGGTTTGACCTGGAAGAAGCTCCTACGGGAAAACTCCACTTAAAACTGGAGTGGCTGTCTCTGCTCTCCACTCCTGACAAGTTGGACCAGGTACCACACAGGAAAAAACAAACTTTCTTACTTTAACAATCTCCCATCTTTCTCTGTGATGACTGGTCTTTTTTGTCTTTTTCCGGTCCAATCAGGTGCTGCGAAGTGTGCGAGCAGACAGGAGCCTGGCCAATGATGGACTGTCGTCAGCGTTGCTTGTGGTCTTTCTGGACATGGCGAAGAATCTGCCTGTAAGATACTGCAGTGTTCACTTTGTTCTGATGTTGACAGTGCTGTTCTCCTGACGCTAGCTTGTGGTAAAATATAGCACTAGAGCTGTGTCCAAAATCATTAGCGGACTATATAGTGAGTTCACCATTGTGTAGTAATGTCTGAAAGTAGAGTGAGAATGGTTATATGCATATACAGTATGTGGTGTACTTAAAGTGTTCCACAGTGCATTGTGTAAAACAGTGGACAACAATGTTCACTCAACAGGCACTTCATACCATCTTATATTGCACTGAAGGAAAAATGGCAGACGTATCATATTAATTGATTTGGGAAAATACCAAGCCTTCAGGAAGAGTGCTGGGCTTTCACCAATTTTTGTAGAGGCCAGACGGTGGTACTACAACTTCTGTGTCCGTCACGTGAAATTTTTTTTGAGTTAAATCAACTTCCCAGTATGAACACTTGAACAACCCTTATTTAAATCATCAGGTCCTAAAAGTTGTAAAATGCACTACTAGCTGAATCCAGAGTTATTTTCCTTCCTCCATTCATGTGAATGAGACCCAGCCCGAGGACTGGGAGGCGGGGTTAGACAAAACGCTACTGCGCCTGCTCTATGTGCCCAACGGATGCGGATCCAGATAATCCGGGTCCTTTTTCACTCGGCAGTCGAACCATTTTGGCTTCATGCACCACTGAGCAACTCTGCCTCCAATGCTGTACCCAGTTCTTGTTATACATCCATGGAAAATACTGTTCCATCCACAAAGTGGAGCAATAAATGAACAGACAAACAACAAATGATTAGACAAAGTTAAAGTGAAACGCAAAAGTAAAGGTGTTTTATTAAAGACTCAAAGATTAACAAAAAAAAAAAATGTGGTGGAGGGAGGGGCAGAAAGGTTGTAACAAATAATTGAAATCACCATCACGCTTATTGCCCCCACTTTGGCAACGGCTGCTTTACTCCTTTTGTTCTTACCTTTCACAATAAAACATACAACAGACATATACGCTGAACACGCGAACTTAAATTCTCTCACAGCATTTCGCTGAGGCAGCTCAGCAAAATAGCTCAATGTATATATCACAAAAATGCCTTTTGGTATGTTTTATTGATGGTCTACTGGCCAACATTGATCTGGCATGTTTTAATTGACCTGAGTAGGGTCCAAAAGTGTTTTTCCATTTTGCTGCAGAGCTCATTATATAGTCCTGGATAGTGTGTAGGGAGTCATGACTGAGTCGGACACAGCCTAGGCTTCTTGTTCTCCACCCAAAACACACACACCACATTTAGCAACTCTGAACCCGTTTAGTAAGAAATACCAGTGTTGCGTACTTGTTTAAATAAGGATTACTGGTCAGTTTGTTACCATAATGCTTTGTGCTTTCTCTGTTCTTTGGAATTTGGTTTTCACTCTACTCTGACCTCCAGGTGAACCTCACAACCAGGGCAGGTTAATATTCGTTTCCCTCATCATCCTCGCTACTACTAACGCAGCCATTACAGCAACAACTGGTTAAAATGGATGTAACCTCCAGCTCCAAACGTTTTAATGATCAGGTCACTACACCACAGGCATTCTGTCTTGAAGCTGTGAACCTTGAAGCCCCTCAGGGCCCTTGTGCAGTGTATGATTTCAAAGCTTTCATTGCACCAAATGTGGCACCTGTAACCTGAAAAAAACCATAAAGTACAAAATAACACTTTATTTTAGTCATCTCAGTCTTCATAACTCCACCTTTTTTCTCTTTCCTCTTCACCCAAGAGCGTCTTCACAGGCAGCTTAGGCTGTGGGAACTTAAGTGAGAGGAGAGCGTCGGGTCTAGTCTTTTGTGAGAGCAATACGTCAGAGTATAGAACAATATTTGTGAGTCCCCCCGACGCGTTTGCATCCTGATAGTGTCAGCATTAGCGGTGTGCAGTCACGTGGGTTGAACAGCTAAAACCTGCATCTTCAAGCATGTGTTAGCTGCACGGTTTTGTTTTAATGTCTGATGAAAATTACCCCGAGTGACCAATAACCATTAACATAAAGCAGACATTTCAAAGCGGAGGACTCGGTTATGCCAGCTTGTTAGTCAGATGCATATTCTGCTAAATCAGTTGCTTAGTTCGGGGCTGAAATATAAAATATCCGCAGCACAAAAAGGCTCGCTGGCAGATGATCTTTGTCTGCATTAGTGAGCCAATTAATTTGTAGCGGCACAGATACAGAAAGACTGTAGCTTGTTAAAAATGTGTCTCAAAGTAGCTCCTCCGAATATTCCTGAACGAAACACCCTCATTATTCTGACCTGTGTTTTCATTGTTAGCTCCCTGCAGTATCAACATATCAGCCCTCATGCTGCTCTGTATTTATCACCACCCATATCGTTCATGTTTTGGCACACGTTTCAACATGTTTTTCTGGTTTTGTCCTCATGTCCTTTCTAAACCATACCCAACCCCACCCGTCCTACTAACTGTGGGTGTGATTTTCTCCCCCAAATCTCCCTGTGGCTTTAAGAGCAACCTGTCAGATTTCACCTATGACGGGTTGAAGCAAGTCTCAGTCTTTAAGGCCCTGAAGGTAACGTGGGAAAAATGGTTTGCATGAACAGATCACACCCTGTGTGTCTCATCTGTGTTATCTGTCTTTGTGCGCCATCCAGCGTCATGTGATTGTGATGATTATCAAACAAGCAGAGTGAATTACGTGAATTATTTTTTGAAATGTGCATGAAGATGGATGGTTGCATTGTCTGCTGTGCGCTCTTTACTTTTAATTTGTTATAATACAGGATTTTCCACCTTTCCTAACTTGTGACCTTGCATGCAAAAGTCTAATATTGCACTCAATTATTTCAATCTGTTTTATTCTTTCTTCAGTCTTTGTGGTATATTGAAACTGTGGCCACTTTTGTAGCTTTCATATTAGAAGAGAAATTGTCACTCTCCTGCCCGTCCAACATGTGCTTATTTTTCTTGCATTTTGAAAGTGAACTGGGTCGAAAGTTTTCAATGGCAAACCAGCAGAGCAGTGCGGCTTGTTATCTAATCAAGAAGTTGATGTTGGAACTTATGGTATGGCAGGAACTCGTGCTTGTCTTGATGGATTTCTTAAAAATAGAGGGAAATCAACTGTTACATTGCCGTTTGTTGCCTTCAATATTATCACAAAGGTTCAAACCTTTCAACTGTCACACATGCAGTGACACTCCCTTAGTGCAACATCAGTCCATATGGTTGAAACACTGCAGCATTGTGTGTCAGTTTCAATAGGCATTGCAGGGCAACTGGAGTACAAATACTTCCAGTTTGCTTCCAGTAGTTCACTCTGTTATCTTGACTGTAGTGCTGCTGCTACCTGGCTGTTAGCGGGGCTGAGCCTCTGCATCTCTGTATATAAAGATGGACGACATGACAGCTCCCCAAAAGTTGAGCCAAAACATAGCATTCGCCCCCTGCTGGCTGGCTGCAGTATAGATCATAAAGCCCACCCACTCCATGTCAGTGGATATAACGTCAAAGTTCACCTCAAGTAAATTTTTCCCAAAGATGGTTTCTGTCCATTTAGGTAGTTCTTATCACGCTGATGTTTATTCAAATGTTCATTTTTCTGATAAGTTTGGTTTTAATTAATTATTTGATGCTATAAAAATGGGGTCAGACGTAATGATTTACATCTGGTTGGAAAGGATTTAGATGGTGCTGGAAGCTGCCAGGAGATTTTTGAACGTTGTGGACAACACTGGAAAAGATCTAGATACAACTCTGAGGGACGGTTTTGTACCAACTCAGGCAAATGGATCTGGTTAGAGAGGACAATGTTGTGACGCGTGCATTGGCACTGGACACTGTGAATAGGTTTCACTGAGAATCTGTAGGTGGTGATAATGCAACTCAACCGCCATAAAAGAAGATGGTTGACAGCTGTGATTGACAGCTGCTCTGATGGTACATGTCCACATCGATGTTTTTTATAGCAAGGGATCACATTTCCAGGATGCTTGATGGGCTGCTACTAGACACAAGGCACCCTGCACCTGATTGAGCGAACTCTTTCAGTCGTAGGCTGCTGCTCCCAGCTTTCAAACTGGAACCAACATGGTGGCTTATTTGGAAACTTTCTTTTCTTAAATCATGAAAATAGTTCATCAAAATGAGTTTCTGAGAACATTTTATGTGAGAAATAAGCTATGCAGTTGCTAAATCTGTCCTTATTTTGGATCGACGAGGCTAAATTTAAGTTTAGTTTAGACCTCAACTTTATGGAAATGAAGAGCGGCCATCGCGACACCCCGTCTGTTGAATCGCACCGCCACGCTACCAGAATGCATTCCACGGCTGCTTAAATAGACAATGAATGGGAAGCGTGGAAAGGACGGAGGCTGTGGACATGTACCATGAGTGAAGCAGTCGCACAGGAATTGTATAAGAGAGGAGTTGTAACTTTAACTTTTCATAACCGTCACCAGTTTGTGTGACAGAACATGTCAGTTTGATCATAAATGTAGTTATAGAAATATTATCATTAGTTGTTGTGTCTTTCTAGCCAAACAGCTACTATGCTAACGTAGCAGCTAGGTGGCTCATGCTAGCAAGCGGCAGCCATGCTCGGCTCGTGATTGGCTCAGACTGGTATGTGGACCTCTATACTGTGGCTCCAGCTATTTCTCCTAGCCAAATTCACTCGGTCTTTCAGCATCACTTGACATCAGAATAGAGATTTAGCGATTGGTCTGTAATTTCTGAGAAGGAACACACAACGAGGTGTGAGGTTCAGTCAGAATGATTGAGATTGGACAACATTTTCAACACACTGCGCTGTTTAACTCAAAAGTTTTCAGCTACTGTAGCTTGCCTTCACTGACTTGATGAAGACGGGACATCCAAAAATGTGACTTAGACATGTCACCATGACGGAAATGTATGGAAATAAGAGTGAAAGCGTTAGTCACAGAGGGTTTTAGACCCTTGATTTGGACAAGGGAAAACCCTCAAGAAGCGCAACAGAGCAGGGATTCCTCCTCCTGAACAGACAATAGGAGTTCTTTATACACAATAGACAGAAGTGCAGTTGCAGAATTACAATACAGAGATATTTTTAGACAAATTAAGTACAAACAGTTCAAGTTATAGCATATCAGAGGGTGAGATTGTGTTCATCAACCTGAGTGTATAATGTGGAGTTTAATTCTAATACAAGTGAGAAATAGATGTCAAATTTAAGCACAATCCTCAAGAGAAAGGACGGGTTTAACAAGTAAGTTAAGACTTTCCCCCTTGGCTCACACAAATGTAGGGTATTATTATTCTGTAAGGAGCACTGAATAATACTTAGCTGTCAAAACCCAGCATGCTAAATTTAGAAAGCAGAGGAGACAAAGCCTGGCAGTCTCCTTGGTAGCCTCTCTGCCTGCAGCCCTCTTCCTCCCCTTTTGAACTACAGGCTCTTTCGCCATTTTGTGCTTGATACGGAGTCTTGAGACGCTAATGTTTGAGTTTGAGTGTGATTATGTTGTCCGTCGCTGATGCATCGTGCGTTACAGTGAGGAGAATCAGCTAACACCTCTCTCTCTGATTCTCTAACAGTCTGCAAAGAAGAGTAGCAGCGAACCCTGTCCTTATGTCCAACTCACTGTTGGACACAAAACACTTGAGAGTAAGGTAAGCATCCATTAGTAGACTTTGTCCTTTCATTATGAGACGAAAAACTCAAACAATGACAAACGATTTTCTTCACAATCCTCCGATTTGAAGTTAGCGTCTAAATACAGACGCTCTATTAATCAGAAAGTATCTCACATTCTTACATGCAAAGACGTATTGACATCGAACAGCCAGCACATCTCATTCTTTAGCCGTCTCTCTCTGGAGCTTTCTGCAACAAAACATTACCTGTGAGAGATGAACTGAAAATTGTTGCACGAGAAAATAAAATGTGGTATTATAACCTTCAAATGTCGGCTACAGAGCTTCTTCACTGACATGTAATGTGTTTACCAGCTGTTTCTCTTAAAAAAACACTTACTGTAAGGGGGCCAAGTTGTTGTTGCTGACGTTCTACTGTAAGCAAGTAATGTTTTTTTATTAGATCCCTTTTGTAGCAGTTATAGGATTTTCACATTAGTATGTGTATGTTTACATTCACATTGAATGAATCACGTAGAAGTGTTTGCACTTTTCTTTTGGGTGACAGAAAATAATCCTGAACGTTAACATGAACTTCAGTGAAGTTGTATTTTTTAAGTCAAAATCTTTTTTTATTGAGGTTTTGCGTGACACAACAAAAGTGCAGCACTGTTCCGTCATTAAAGAGAAATCATCCATTATTTGATTTCATATAAATTATTTTTTTCTTTTCTTTTTGTCCTCTCTTGTATTATTTTATTTCATTTTCCATTTTTTTACTTTCTAAAATATATATATATATTTTTATATTATTTGTTTTCTACTTTTTTAAATTTTTTCTCTCTTGTATTGTTTTATTTCATTTTCTATTTATTTACTTTTAAAAAGGATTTTTTATTACTATCAATTGTTGTCTTTTTTCTCTATTATTTTATTTTATTTTCTATTCATTTACTTTTTAAAAAAATCTATTTTTTATACTATTTGTTTTCTTCTTTTTTTATATTCATTTGCTTTTTTCCCCTTTTGTGACCAACTATATTTCATGTCAGAGGCACAGAGTTATGTGCTACATTTGATAAGATGACCTTTGCATTGTCTGCAAATAAACCCAATAAAAAAAGAAAAAAAAAAAAAAAAATAACAAAGGGAGACATATTGGACAGTTATGAGTATATATGTATTAACAGCAGCCGGCACCAATGCCAAAATATAAGCAAATTAACAGAAAGGATGTAAACTGTCGGCTCATAAAATCCTATAGCTTCATGGTGTGGTCATCAGTTTTCATTAATACAGCTTTGTTTCTGAGAAATCATGTCTTGCCCGTTAGTTTAAGATGCCAGACAGCTCAAAATATTACAAAACATATGAGACTGGGGAAGAAGCAGAAGACCTTTTTACTTGTCACGGCAGAAAAAGCGGAGGAGTAAATAATGAAAATAATGATTTCTGGTATTGTGCATGCTGTTGCTCTCGCCATTGTTAGTGTTTCTGTGCTTTTCCTGCTATGACCAGTCAAAATGTCTGCTGTGAAAAAGGCCTATTAGAGCTGTAGCAAAGTCAATATGTTCTTTCAGATGGGAAGAAAACAAGGCGCCATAGTTGCTTAATTTATCCAAAACTGACTCAGAATCCCAAATGCTGCAGATTATGTTAGTAGTTTAGTCAGCCTCCGCCTACCATGTAACAGAGTTCTGTGATTAGATGCTGAAATGCACCTTGGGAGTCGTGGTTAACTTTATAGTCACCTTATTAATGAAGCATCAGACATTTTCTATTGCAGTTTTTAGCACTAATGATTGAACCGGAAGAGTTTCATACACATCTAAGGGGTGCTCTAACTATCACGTAACACTTCCAGACCAAGGGAACCCAAAATGGCACAACTATATACACAAGAGTGAGTGATGTTAATCAGTCTGTACACGCCCACCCTGTCCTTGTGGCTGTAAAAAATCCTTGGTCAACTCTTTGCCTACAGGATGCTATTTTCAGGATTATTGTCTTATTGTATTGTTCTACAATTATACTGTTCAAACAACATGGAACTGGGAATCCACAAACACTTTTAACTTAGTAGTTGTTCCATTTAAAATCCAATTTGCTTAATTACAGCAGCAAAACTATGAAAAGTCAATCACCGTCCTAATTCTGTAGTCATGGAAACAAATCTTGGCCAATTGATAGTGGATTATCAAAATAAACAGAGCTAGTTAGAGGTTAAAACATCATTAGAACTGTAGAAATGAAGAGTATGAAATACTAAAGTGAAAGCACACTTTATGTAAGGTGTGCAAGATTAATAGATGTAAACAATTAAGGGAAAATAAATAAAATATACAAAAAAATAACCAAAACATGCAAAAAATATATGATGTTCGGTTATTAGTTTCATGCTGACTGACAGTACCCCAGACAGATGTCTCCAGGTGAATTGTGTTGATAATTAGCTGCTCTTCTAATTAATGGCTAACAAAGGACTACCTGTCTGCTCATAAAGATCCGGTACAAGACTAAGGATCCTCTGTGGGAGGACTGCTTCTCATTCTTCGTTCACAATCCCAGGAGACAGGAGCTCGAGCTGCAGGTAACGCTGCGCAACCACTCGTTTGTAATTGGCACTGATGTATGAAAGTAGCTGTCTCGTGTTAAAGCAGATCTCTCTTAATGCACAGGTGAAAGATGACAAGCACAAATGCACCTTGGGTAATTTGACGGTGCCTTTGAGCGGCCTGTTGGCGGAGGAGGACATGACGCTGACTCAGTGCTTTCCCCTCAAGAACTCGGGGCCCAGCTCCACCATTAAACTCAAGATGGCCCTGAGGGTAAAGATGGACTGCAGCACTGCTCTCTGTCCCTATGCATTAGTGATGCACGACCAGAACAGATGTTCACAATCTGCTGATTCAAACATAACAGACTGGGAGAAGGCTGCATACTGAGTGGCGAAGTACATTTGAACTAATATTCAAGTGAATCACAGTGTTGCAGTGTTAACAATAAGCTGAAAATTAGTTATTGAACAGCTCTAAAAGCGTATGATCTCAGCTCAATACTAATTTGGCCCATCCCCCTTAGTAACTGTTGCTACACCTGACTGTTTCAAGGTTTCTTCACAAGGCTCGTAGAATAATGGTGACAGATTTACCACTCAAATTTCTACTTAATGCTTGAAAAAAATGAATCCTTGACTCCAGACAAAGGTAGACATAAGCAAGGTTCCCATTTCTAGCTCAGAGCTGTTGATTTTGTCAACTGTCCCTGGCAGATTTTATCAGCTGTGGTTCCAAGTTTCCTGCAGGGTCTTAAAAAAGGCTAAAATCCAATAACCTGAACTCAAGGCCTCAAAATGTCTTTTAAATGTTCTTTTGAGCATGACGTACCACAACTATATCCAGACAGCGTTTGGACCTATACCTATGCTAAAAGCATAACACTCACTCACAATCACTTAGCAGCAATGACCGTACTGATGTTCCAGCTTTCTTTCATATCTTAGTACTTTCTTGCCAGTATGGACGCGAAGTTGGTCTTAAATATCATTCAAAGGGGTCTTAAATTGGGTATTAAATTGCATTCACAATGGAGGGCGACAAAAAGTCTTACAAAGTCTTAAATTTGACTTGTTATAACCTGCAGATACCCTGAGTTCAATCAGGAGAGACTTCATTAGTTCCCATTGTGATGTAGTCATATTTGGGGGGTAGTGATGTTGTTGTTAGTACAGGAGTCTAGACACTGGTGGTGAAGAGAGTTAGCCGAAGATCTGGATGATGGGATGTAGAGTGGGACTTCGACACTGATGAGCTCAGTGGAAGAAACCTTTGGCACTGGATGGGAACTGGACTGGAGGTGAAAGGGGAGGGATAGGGTCACGTCTGTTTGTACTGAACTGACAGCAGAGAGGGAAATTTTTCAGTTTGACAGCAAAGATATGATTAGCTTAAAGAGATCCTGGGTGAACGCATGTAGTCAGCAGCGTAAAGAAAGTCTACATTTTTTTGAAAACGCTGTCACCAGCTGACTTTTTTATTGTTCCCCGCAGGCTTGTTTTGAAATTGAACAAGAATCATCTAAAAGGGGTCTTACGTATGCACATGATGGCTACATGCTTGATAAAATTGCTAAAAATGTATGTCCCAGGCAGAAAGTCAGCATCCTCACCACTGGCAGTGTATTGATTATAGACCTATGTATTTGGGGTGTTGCATTGGGTGAATGTCGCTTCACCCAAATGAACAATAAATTAGGACTGTCAGTCAATTAAAATATTTCATTGTGATTATTCACAAATTAATCCCACAGTTTTTATCTGTTCAAAATGTACCTTAAAGGGAGATTTGTCAAGTACTTAACGTTCTTATCAACATGGGGGTGGATAAATATGCTGCTTTATGCAAATATATGTCCATATTTATTATTGGAAATCAATTAATAACACAAAACAATGACAAATATTGTACAGAAACCCTCACAGGTACTGCATTTAGCATAAAATTATGCTCAAATCTGGCCACAACCTCAGAAATATCAAATTGTGTTAATGTGTTTAAGAATATCATGACGAATTTCATTAACACGTCATTATCACGTTGACTGCCCTATAAAAAATCGATGTCCCAGGCAGAAAGTCAGCTGTGTGTTGGGTATAGACCCACTACTGTATATATTTGGGGTGTTGGGATGATTCAGAGAGGTGAAGATCGCTTCACCCACATTACCAATAAATAAATGAAATGAAATAAAAATGTACTTGCTTCTCTCTAGTGGTATCTGGACATTAAGATAGTTAGATTCAATTTGAGATATCTGTTGCTGAAAGTTTCCCAAAACAAGGTGGAAACCACCACACACCCAACCCTCCAACGTCATAAATCCCCACTTATTTCATAAAGGTGCCGTTACATGATACTAATGAAACTATCAGGCTAACACTGACTTTCTTTTCTCACCACATTAAACCTGACCGATCTGGACCCAGAAGATGGAAAAATAAAAAGCTCCTTTAAAGACAGATTTGGCTGCAAAATACCCTCAAAAATATTTGACATTTTTTCAGCAGGATCAGTAGTTTTAAGACCATTTTAGAAGAAAGGATAAGTCACTGTGACCATAAAGTTTTTTAAAGAAGTCAGACAATTACTTTAGTCCTTCCAAGGCTGCATTAAAACCACCAACCTAACCAAACCGTCCATCTGTTATGGTCCTCCTGTCTGTCTGTAGATCCTGTCCCTGGAGAAGCAGGTGTCCTCAGACCAGCCCTCCTCCGTCCAGGTCAGGAAGTCCAGCGTGCCGCAGCCGATCCCGGTCCCCCCCCAGAGACGATCGGTCTCAGATTCCCCGCTGCCTCCGCCCACGCCTCCGCCACCCATAAACGCTTCCACCCTCACCCTCCAACACAGGGACGGCGAACCGTACTCGGCCAGCCCCCTCCGCAGCGTCTCCAACCTGAGTACCTGCATGTCGAGCTCCCAGAAGCACCTGCCTCACAAGGAGTCCACGCCCAGCCTGGCCTCGGACATCTCCCTGCCCTTCGCTACGTTGGAGCTTCAGCATCGGCTTCGCCAGCTGCAGAAGTAAATGGCATATTTGATACTGTATTTTTATTTATAGATATTGCTCCCCATTTCTGGATTTCTTTCTCAGCTTTTTTCCCCTCGTCGTTTCAGGGAACTTATTGGTTTTCAGTTTATTTATGAAGTTTAAATTTTGCAGTTGCCTCTCAAAAATGTCATCCTGACTTTTTTGGGACTATCTGTCTTGATGAATATTTTATCCATCTACCTGTCGAGCTCTCCATCTGTCCCTGCTGTATAATTTAACTGCAGTCTGTGGAAGTGAGACTGACTTACTCTGGTGTGTTTATAGTGGCTCGGCCCCCAGCCAGTACCCCCTGGGTGAGGTCCAACTGACTGTCCGACACAGCTCCCAGAGGAACAAACTCATTGTGGTGGTGCACGCCTGCCGGTGAGGTCCTCAGCTGCCATCATACCCTGCATTTAAATTTGCTTTTTGGGAAGATTTACGGTAGACTTGTTTGAAGGTGGTCTCATTTTCAAGGACAGCTCATTAGTTTTTTGGCCCAAGGCTCCATTTCGTATTAATTTGTGGGTAGTGCTTCTTCAGTATGCAGTCTTGCTTCCTGTTGAGCTGCACACATTTAAGAATAAACAGCCACCATCAACCTAAACAACATGTGACTGGCAACATGAGAGTGAAACAATTTTTGTCACTTGTGTGTCCTCAGTAACTTGATAGCCTTCACCAAAGACGGCTCGGATCCCTTCATCCGCCTCTATCTGCTGCCTGACAAGAGCCGGACGGGGAGGAGGAAGACCAGCACGATGAAGAGGACCCTCAACCCAGTTTATGATCAAACGTGAGATATTATCTCAATCTCACGCTTAAAATTACGGTAGTCAGTGGCATCTTTGCAATCTAAAAAGTATTTATGAATATCAGTTTTTGATGTTGCGGCCCGTTGTTGAAGGTTTATAGTTTTAATAATAGGTGTAATGTTGGTAGTTTTAACATTATTATATTAATGTGATAGCTGCGGTTGTGTTTTCACTGTTAGTCTTTCTTACTGTCGATCAGGGGGCTTTTAAAGGCTTTCAGACAAGATCCAGATGAACACAGGAAGCACATTAAGAGTCGAATATTTTTATTTTATTGGTGCAAAGGGCAGTACACAAAACAGGGACACAATAAACAATATGTACATAATCCATAGGAATACACAGACAGGGATATAGATGAAACAAGGCAGATAAAACCAAGCAAGAGCAAAAACAAAACGAGAGCAAAGCAAAAAAAACAAACAACATAAATAAATATATAAATCTATCATTTATAACTTCTTGCCATTGTAAATATGCAAACCGGTCACTATTTCTAAGGATGATTACAAAAGTATAAGAGTGTGTATATGTGGAATTGAGAGACGAGAGAGGGAAGCCTGAGCAAACACTGATATTTAAAAATATATAATACTACTATTACTATTACTACTAATACTAATACTAATACTAATACTGCTAATAATAATAATACAAAAAAAGGGGTTGACATCTCCTGTCACCTTTCCACCATGGCCGGTATAGTTCATTAATATTTCTAAATAATAATTGATAACGAAAATGTGTAATGTTTTAACCAAATGAATGATTATAACTTATTGCTATTGTAAATATGCAAACCGGTCATTGTTTTTAAGGGTGGATATGTTGGCACAAAAGTATAAGTGTGTATATGTAGAACTGAGAGAGTGGAGAGAGGGAAGAAATACTACTACTAACAATGAAAAAAAAAAAAAAAAAAAAAAGAATAAAATAATAATAATAATAATAATAGTAATAATAATAATAATAGAAAAAAAGATAAGATAAGATAAGATGAACCTTTATTAATCCCCGGAGGGAAATTCGGGAAAAAAAAAGTCACCTTTCCACCATGGGTGGAATATTTCATTGATATTTCTAAATAATAATTGATGAAAACGTGTAATGTTAGACCCTGTTGTGATGGTTGGTAGATTGGGTGTCATAAAATGTGCGTATTTGTATTTGCAGGTTTGAGTTTAGTGTATCTATGGTGGAGCTCCACAGGAGAACCCTGGATGTAGCCGTGAAGAACGGGGGGAGCATCCTGTCCAAACACAAAGGGCTTTTGGGAAAGGTAACTTCTGCTTGTTACTGTGTGTATAAGATAATATGTGCCATGTATTCCAAAATACATCTTTGCTTTTTGTGCAAAACCACAGGTGCTGGTAGATTTAAGTGGGGAGGATATCTCAAAAGGATCGACACAATGGTAAGCTTGTATTTTATCTTTGCCCTCTGCAACATTGAGTTGATTTCTTTAAGTAATAAACATCCTATTTTATTACCTAAATATATATATTTGAATTATTTTCTCTTGCAGGTATGATCTGAGTGAAGACGGCGTGTCGTCTCACGGCATAAGAAGTCTTCAAGACTCCCTCCTCTCATAGTGAAACCACCTCTCTGCTGTAATATAGTGATCTTGTTATTAATATAAGGGGACACCAATTTGTTGTAATCATGTACATTTTTCATATAGTTTCCACGACTTATTTCAGCATGCAAGACGTTTTTCAAACATTTGCTATCTTTATTTCATTAATGGAAGATATTGTAACATATTGTAATGCGTTGAAACACACTAACTGCCTTGTCTCAATGTTTCATGTAAATATCAAGTTGCTAATATGTAAGAATTTGCAGGGGTTTTCATGGCATTATATATCCTACAGGGAAATGATATTGAAATCAAAATTGTTCTTGCTGTTTGTCCCATTTGTTCAAATGTGACAAATGATGTTTTGTCGTCTGAGAAAACGTAACCAAAGCAACAGGTACAATCAGAAATGTAGGTAGCAGTCTTGACTGATATTTGATTTTGTCATGCAGTGTTATTTGATTGTTTACCTCTTATTGTTCTTTATGCTTGATTACAAACACGGAATGCACATATGCAAAGAATAAAATGATTGCTCTGTATATTTTAAGAGGACTTCGTGCAATATTGGATGTTACTGAAGACCTGTGGGGAATTTTAGGGCTATGAACGAGCACTGTATAATATGAAGGATACTTGAATATGAGTTTGATCGATGTTCAAACCAAACGTAAGTCAAACAAACTGAATAATGTGAGCAGAGACGACAGTTATTGCGTTTTTATGAGCAGGGCTGTCAGAACGTGTTGTTATGATGACACAGAGGTGATGTCGTGAAGGCTTGTACATGTTTTGCCACGCAACTCTTGGAGGTTTGAAATACTTTTCTTGTTATCTATCCTGTGCCTTAAAGAAAACCCGCTATGTAATTTTTGCCTTCTTAATGTTATTATTTTGAATGATATGATGCCTCATGGGTTTTGAGGAATAAATAGTTTCTCTTGTGAAAATAGTCTTGCTTGTTTTTTTGTTTTTTTTTAAATTGGTCCTTCTGTTTGGCAACAAAGAATATGATTTATTTATTTATTATTGCACTTATTAGCTATTTATTTAATTTATGATATTAGCAGTAGGGGAATAAATGCTCTATTACATAAGTAAAAGCAATAACACAGTGTATAAATACTATTTTAACTGGTAAATATCTTGCATTCAAAATAGTACAAGAGTATCAGCATCAAAATATACTTGAAGTTACAAAAGTAAAAGTACTCATTATGCAGAATGGCCCATTTCGGAATAATGTGTATTACATCACTGGGTTGATTGTAATCATTGATAAATCCATGTACCATGTAATTACTTCAATGTTGCAACTGGTTTAAGTGGAGCTAATTTGAATTTCTTTATATGTCTTTTTATACTGCGATATAGCTTCATCTATAATACTAGGGCCTACCATATATCAAAATTTGATTAACTATAATCTAATCTATCCTATAAATGTAGTGGAGTAAAAAGTACAATATGAAATATAGTGGAGGAGAAGTAAAAGGTATCATAAAATGAAATTACTTGAATAAAGTACCTCCAAATTGAACTTACAGTACACAGTACTTGATTAAATTATTTGCTTTTCCCCACTGCATATTATGAGTGGGTTGGTGCTGACATGGCCTCCAGCAAAACATTGAATTCTACCTGGCAGTATAATTTCCTTTGAGAACTGGGGAAAAGTCGATAAGAGAAATATAATATAGGATAAATAAAATCATGTGACTCTGCTGTAGACGCCACAGTCTGTAAGCTATATGGTCATTTGTCGCCATCAAGTGGCAGAAGAAGCGAACGACAACAATACTACAGCGTCACCTCTGACGTACAACGTCTTTGTCGACGTACGACGTCATGACGCACTTTATCCAAATTTGCGCGGGTTAGCTGTTGTTATGGGAGGCTGTCATCCAGCGTTTGTCGGCTCACAAAACTATAAATAATAAGGTAATGGACAAAGCTATTGATTAATATTTTACACTGTCACGATTATAAGTCATAATACTATAAGTGCCAAAGGGCAGAGCAGCATTTACGGCCGCAAATAACACTTTTAACCCTTACGACAAACGGCCATGTTTGTTTTGATCTTGTTACAGTAACATTAGACTGCTAACGTTAGGTTAGCTAAACTAGCACATTAGCTGTACTCGTTGTTGTGTTTTTTTTATTGCAGGACTACTGGGACTCTTTACGTCGCTTCACATCGCTTGGAAAACCGAAAACATGTCCAAGCGAGAGGCGTTTTCAGAGGCTGTCTGTAAGGAAAATGTGGAGGACTTCCTTCGCTTTATCCAACTTCATGTGAGTAACTTCTCGTAACGTAAATAGAGGATTCAGAGCCATCGGAAATCTACTCAGGTCTCAGGTTCATATATTACTTGTAAAGTAAGAGCTTTTGTTTTAAAACTCAGCTAATGCTTTAGAAATGAGCTAAACTACAGCCTCCAAAATTACCATGAAGTTGAATGAAACCTATAAAACCTGCATAACCTGCAGAGATGTTGTATTTGCAACAGGTTTAGCATGTTATATAACTGCCAGTTAAATGCAGGGTAATGCTACATATTGTTATAAAATATAAGCAACTGTGAACTGTAGCACAGGTCTATAGTCTATATAATTTGGGAAATTTATCTTAAATCTTATTGCATTTGAAAGTTTCTGTAAATCACATTTTCTGTTCATTGTTTAATGAACTGTTTAATTGCTTTTTTAAAATTAGCTAAAATGATTATTAAATGTCAAAATAAGACACGTTGCCAGAAACCAAAGTTAAGAGTTTATTTATGTATTATTTAAGTGTTCTTTACTGACAACACCTGAAAATAAACAAGGAATCACAGACAAACTTGCAACTTTTAAAAATTATTTTTCTATAAGTCATGTACTACTACTAGCGATGAAAAGTTTGGCTTTGGGCTCTTCTGTGTGGAGTTTCCATGTTCTCCCCTGTGTAAGCGTGGGTTTTCTCCGGGTACTCCGGCTTCCTCCCACAGTCCAAAGACATGCAGTTTAGGTTAATTGATGACTCTAAATCGCCTGTAGGTGTGGATGTGAGCGTGAAAGGTTGTCTGTCTATATGTTGTCTGTCTCTATGTGCCCTGCGATGGACTGGTGACCTGTCCAGGGTGAACCCCACCTTTGCCTTATGCCAGCTGGGATCGGCTCCAGCCCCCCTGCGACCCCTAATGGGATAAGCGGTTGAAGATGGACGGATGGGTGGTCCACATATATGGGTGTTTTAGGCTGGTTCAGATTATTTTACAGAAGTGTATTACTGATATATAATGGGTTTTTTTTTCCCAGTATCTTTGGATAATTTTTTGGCATCTGATAGTATATAACAGCTTAATAATAATAAATGATACCGAAAATTTTAAAACTTTATTAAACATGCCAATGCTGGTTATGAAAAAATGTCAAAAAAATCATCCCCGACCTCTAGTTTAAAGTGTTTTTGTAGCAGTCAGTGTTTCTGTCCTGTATGTCTCAAGCTGTCCTGTCTGTGTCGCTGAGCAGAAGGACAAAGCGGAGCCTTTCGATGTGGAGGAGGTGGTGCAGGAGATGCCCAGAGACCAGAGACAGACTCTGTGGGGAAAACTGGCTTCACTCCTTCAGGATGTCCTGCAGGAGTTACCTCCGGAGCGCTGGGAGGAGGGCATGGAAGTGGAGTCAGCTGCGGATCCTGTGAGTTAGTTTATGTGCAGTTGTGACATAAACTTTGATTTGCTTTACTGTTTGATAGTCTGTTGCTGTTTAGATGTGTTTAACTAAGATTTTTTATAATGTATATTTGTGTTTACATCTACTTTTATTTATTCCTTTAGAAACATGTCATGGCAGTTGTGGATGGCGTGGCACTAGTGGCTGCTATGTCTGTAAAGGTCCTGCAAGAGGGTGACACCTACAGCACACTTCTGGAAATTGCCCACAGGCTTCACGGTCAGTGCCATTGATGATTTTCCTCTCTGCTAAATTGATGTGTCTTCAGGTAGATGGTTATCTGTACATCACGATGATGTTCGTGTCTTTTCCTCAGATGTTCTGGTGTCGCTGCCCGTCTCTGAGGCACCTCTGCAGCATCACATCCACATGTTGTGCGAGGCCTGGTGGAAGAAAGGGCTGAAGGAGAAAGAGCAGTTTGGTCGCACCACTTTCCTCATCTCTCTGCAGAAGAGCTTCATTTTGAAGAAACCAGTCAGTATATGTCCTCCGTTATATGTCAGATCAATCAATATTGAGCCTTTTGCTGTATCATCATTAAGTTCTATTTTCAGTTCTAGTAGTTTTGTTGCATTAGTTTGAATTTTTTAATGCTTTCTCTGTGTTGTCAGGGTGCTGAGATCCAAAGAGTTTGGAGTCTCCATGATGTCCTTTTAAGTCTGGACTACGCATCAGAAGACAGCAAGCAGATAATTGACTTGTTGCTTCAGTGCTTTCTGTTTCCCAGTTACATTAGAAGCGATGATGTGAGTAGAGCGATATTTAGACGCTGTTTGAGTCTTATTGTTGTGGTTTTGTCTTTGAGCTGTCAGCCTGATGATGATGAGCATATTGTTGCAGGGAAAGCGATTCCTGGTGTTTCTTTTCAGCTGGAACGTCGACTTCATCTGGGTTATACACGGCACCATCAAAAATCAGCTGGAGTTTTATAGCAAGTGAGATGCTTTATTCTGTTTTTGAAAGTAGTCAATTTTATCTTCATCATTATTATTATTTATTACTAAATTGCTCTGTGCAGGACCATGGTTACTCAAATTATGGAGATCTACTTCCGAGCATGGAAGAAGGCTAGCGGGGACTTCCTGGAGAAGATTGAGAGCTCATGCATTCAGGATTTTATGCAGAATGCGATCTTCCTTAACAGAGCGTCTCCTGTCCATACTAAAGTCCGACAGGTAGAGTTATCAGCGGCTTTAAATGTTTTTATATTTTTTATTTTTGATCAGGATGTGCACAGTATATTCTGTGGGTGTGTTTTTTTCCTGATTTCCTTGCTCTCACATGCAGATCGTGAGCTATTTCCACTCAAGGAAGGGTTGTAACAAGGTGGACAAGATGCTCTATAATCTCTACAAGCCCATCCTCTGGAAAGCTTTAAGTGTATGGATACAGATTTCTAACTGCACTGATTACTATTTGTTTGTATTTTATTTGTTCTAATGTGTTTCTGTTTGATTTCTTCAGGTTCCAAACTTTGAGGTGCGCGCAAATGCCACTTTACTTTTCACTGAGGCCTTCCCAGTCCACGACCCGGAGCAGAGCAACAAGAACATAGATGAGGCCATTCAAAAGCAGCTGGACACAGCAATGGTGAGAGCCTTTTTCATATTTTATTTCTGTTGCTGTAAATCCACAACACGGATACTGAGATTAAAAAGCAAAACAACCAAAATCATTGTTGGACCTTTTTGATAATCTGAACCTCAGTGTCAACATTACAAGCACCTGTCTCTCTTCCTCAGGGCCTCCTAGATGACCCTCATCCCACCGTACGCTCCAATGCAACCCTGGGAGTCTGTAAGATCCTGGCTAAGTGCTGGGAGCTTCTCCCTCCTACAATCATCACAGACTTCCTGAAGAAGCTGATGGAGCTGGCGACTGACATCAGCTCCCCTGATGTCCGCTGCTCAGTCTTCAAGGTAGGAAATGCTGTGTCTCTGTGTCCTGATGTATATTGTCCTGAAAATGTCGACATGGGGAGCCCCAATTTTATCCAGGATGTTTAACAAACTGGCAGTATTAAGTTATGTTCGAAATTACAATAATTAGGGATTCTTGTCCAGAAATTTGTCCAGAAGATGCCAAATTGTAATCATTATTGTTACTGCAGACAGAATCAGCATGACAGTAGACCCGATATCTAATGATTTGTGGTTCGTTTCCCCCAGTGTCTGACTATTGTCTTGGACAACAGCCTCAGCCATCCACTACTGGAAAAGCTGCTGCCCACTCTCAAATACAGCCTTCATGACACCTCGGAGAAAGTCCGTGCAGCTTTCTTGGACATGCTCATCAAGGTCAAGGCAGTGCGTGCTGCCAAGGTACTGTATGTGCAGGTTTTCTCTTTGCTTTATGCACCCAACAGCCTCTTCTGTTGTGCGATTATCACTATTATCACTATTATAGAGTCACTTAAAGTACACAACAGTCTGGCTTAACATTAAATTAAATTAAATTAAATTAAACAACAATCTATTAAGCAATATTATTAAAGTTACAAAGCCCAGAGTCCACTCCAAAGGGAGAAACACATCTCCTAAAATTTAACTATATAACTAAATCTGTCACCACAAGCAATGATAAATAATATTGAATTTAAACCACAATATAGAAAAATTAACATGTTATTAGGCCTTCAAATAAAAAAGGTCAAAATATCCACATATGAATGACATTAACAAGATACTGGAAAGGATAAATTCCCCACACAATGAAAGGAAACCTATTATTTGAGATGGTGAGGACATTTTATTGGAGCAAACATGCACAATCTGTTTACACATCAAGTAACTGGCAAGCAGCTTAAGTCACAAACTTCTGATACTTAAGATATATTTAAGTGTTTGGTACAGGTCCAGATGTTGGTCAGCCAAACTGCGTTGGGACACAGTCCCCGTACAAGATGCAAGTTAATGCCAGGTGTAAAAAGAGTTTCTTGTGTATGGCTCTCCAGTTTTGGGACGTGTGCAACATGGACCACCTGCTGGCCCGTCTGGCCGTCGATTCCCACTCGGTTTCTAAGCGCATTGTGGATCTGCTCTTCAAGTCCTTCTTCCCCGTCAACGAGTCGGACACAGAGTGGTGCTGTCGCTGCATCACCCTCATCCAAATGAACCCCATGGCTGCCAGGAAGTTCTACCAGCACGCCCACAAACACACAGCGCCCACTAACATAAGTAAGTGCTGCCTGTGTGTGGCAGAAAGCCAAAAAACAAATTATTTAGCATGTTGCATTTGTGGTACGTCCATCCATTGTTTTGTCTTGTCTTCCAGTAAAGCTGATGTTGGCCGTTCGCCGTGCTCTCAACAGCTGCATCCAGACCGAGTGCGACCTGTCAGAGATTAATGACAGCAACAAGGAAAACAGCGCAGTAAGACAGACACATTCACGCCAACAGAGCTGACAGAACAAGTTTGAGTTTGGATTATTTATTTTTTTCAATTATATGTATTTTTTATTGTTGTTCAAAAAAAGAAAATTGAGTCTTACTTTTTCTCCAGAAACTGAACTTTGAGAAATATGTTGAGTCTATACAACCTCAAAAATAATGAAAAAGGTGCCAATCACAATATTTCTAAGCCCAAGGCAATGTCTACAAATTACTTGTTCTGTCAAACCAACAGTGCCAAATCCAAAGATTTTCACTTTACAGTTGATTTGCAATATATGTCCTCAGGTGTCTTGTTTTGTTGTTTGGTTTGCTGTCAGAGGAGTAAAGAAACTAGAAAATATTCACATCTTAAAAAAAAAAAAAAATGTAGAAAACTGCTCAAACAGATCAACTGCTCAATTGTCAAAGGAGTGGGCTATTGATTTGATTAGCAACTACTCAGTTAATCGTTGTAGCTCTAGTTCTGTTCATTTTATTTAGCATTACTTTCAGGTTATGTTGGTGTGGTTGGGGATGGGATGGAGGCAGAGCATTTATGTGTATGATTGTTTTGCGTCAGTGAGTTGTTTCATTTATTATCATTATTATTAATTGTATGCTTTACTGTTCGATAACTTCCATGTTTTGCATGAGAACCCCCTTGAAAATGAGATGGTGCATCTTAAGGGGTTTATCGTCTAAAAAGTTTTAAATTAAAAGATGTACATAGAAACAGAAAATTCTCACAATTGAGGAGTTTTGAGGACTAATTATTCGGAGAGATATTGGGAATAATTGAGTGTCCCCTGTTTAATATATAACACAGAAAGAAGGGGAAGGCTCCTCTCCTAACAATTATTCCTTAAGAAGCTCGAACCAGTTGGCATTGTAGATAAAAATATAAATAACGACCATATCAGAGTCTCTGATTTTATGTTTTAACATGCAGGTCAAAAAAGACAGCATGGTGGTTGTTAATGTAGTTGAAACCTTTATTGTCTCTAAACCGTCATCGAACAAGATGGAAAAGTATGTTGATACACAAGTGGAAGTTGTGTTTACTGTGTGTCTGAGTTCATGAGTTTGATCCCAGCAGGCTGAACCTCTGCTGGGGAAAGACAAGGCCGTCGTGTCCAGTCTGCTGGAGGTCGTCGTCATCCTGTGGAGAAGTGTCCAGAAGGCCTTGAAACAAAATGAAGAGGCCCAGAAGTACACTTTTGCCAAGTTTGGAAATGTCATGTCCAAGTATTTCCAGGCTTTTGAGGTACTTATACCTCCATGTTTGTATTTTTACTTTTTCTTCCACAAATAACTACTACTGTAAAACTTTTTTTTGATTTTGTTTTTCCAGGATGAGCGATGTACCGTTGCTCTCATACAACTGGCCTCATTTATGCCTCCAGCTGCAGTTCCAACATTCAGGTGAGCTGTAACGCATCTCCCCGTCTCCCAGCTTTTCTGTTTTGCTGTCTAACCCGTCTCTCTCTCGTCCCCAGCTGCAGCGTCCTGTCCAGACTGAGGAGGATGGACTCGGGAGCGGCGCCAGCACAGTACGGCCAGCTGTTGGACTGCATGTGCAGCTGGGGCCAGGCTGCTGAGGTCCTGGACCTCGTCACTGACTGGCTCGCTGAAGCTCTGCCCAAGCAAGGGGTCAGTCAATACAACACCAAAAGGCTGGGATTATTCGATTGTTGGGTTTCTCTTTATAAAATGTAACAAGTTTAATCCAAACACACCTCCCTTGTTGCTCTTTTGTTAAAGTCATCCTCTGTTTAACTTCAGGACAACACCAAACGAAAGGTCCGTATCCAGGAAACAGTGGAGGCCAAACCAGATCTGGCTCTGGCTTACTTGGAGTACCTGTTCAGCCACACTTCAACACGGGAGAAAGTCCTGGCTCTCAGTCAGAGACCTCTGAAGCAGCTCCATACAGTGCTAGGAAATTGGACAGTATGTTGATACCATGCATTCATTTCATTCCCGTCTGAATACATTTATCTTCAGCATTTATACGATTAGATAAATGTATGTATGAGAAGCAGTTTTCCTCTGATATGTGAATCATATTTGACCCAACAGTCGGTGCTGTACACTCACCTCAGCTCCACAACAGAAGATCCTAAAAGTCCCAGTGTGGAGACCGCGATGAAGGTCTTCGTGCACCATGGCCGTCTTGGTGCACATCTGCAACACAATGTGAGTTTCTCTTTTTTTTCTCCCATTACTTCTTATTTACAGATTGTTTTTTGGGTGGTTTTCAACACCTTTAATGATAGTAAGAGACTGATGAAAGGGGAGAGAGAAGGGTTGACATGCAGCAAAGAGCCACAGGTTGGATTCGGACCCCGGGTCACTGCGATAAGGACTCAGCCTTGGTACATGGGACGCCTGTTCTACCCGGTGAACTAAAACACGTTTTCCACTTTTATTTATCTAGTGGCCACACGTCCTCGCTTTGTTTTATGTTTGTACTGTTGCAGGATGTTTAGTGCAGTTACTTTCTTTGTAAATGGACACTCCTCTAGAACAGGCCGAGACCGAGTCCTTGCCTGACAGGTTGGAGATGACATGACAAGTCAATCGACAGGAAACGACTCTTTTCAAGGAAAAATAGTGAAACAATGCTGCACATTCACAGGTCTCAGCTTCTCAAATGGCAGGATGTGCTGCTTCTTTTAATATATTGTATATAATAGTTATCTGAATATGTTTTTTTTTTTTTCAAAAATAAACTGACTTGACCTTTTTGATTTTGGACTTTTGGACAGTCAAAACCAAGGTCATAACAGTTTTTAATTTAGTTTTTTTTTTTATTTTAGTTTTGAGTTTTCGGTTTCATTTTAGTTTAGTTTTAGTTTTCAGGGTGTATTTGCTAGTTTTAGGTTTAGTTTTACAGTCATTTTAGTTATTTTTATTAAGGCCAGCTATAATATCTCAAAAATATGTTGCTACACATAAATGTTTGGAGATGTTTTTCATTTTCAGTTTACCACAGTATTTTTCACTGCTTATTTTGTTGTAGTTTCAGTTTTAGTTTACAAGAAGACATCATTTGAAGACATCACTTTGAGTCCTTGTGATTCAGTCATTTGACATTGCATAGACCAAATGATTAATCAAATAACCGATAAAATAATCATTAGTCGCTTCTCTACAGGAGGTGTTGAGATGGGGAAGAGAGATAGACATTTTTCCAGATGACTCAATTTTGTGACTTTCTGGTCACAAGCCTAAGTGGCTTAGTGTGGTTTCTGTGCCCACGTATATATTTTTTTCCTTTGTAAACTACAAAAACAAGGTAAAAAATTCAGAAAATGAAACTCTTCTTCTGTCCTAGTCCTCAGAGGGCCGAGACTACCTGCTGTCTCTGGAGCATGTGGCAGCGTGGGTAGCTGAGAGGGTGTTGCCCTTCCTGAAACGTACCAGCGATGATGATGAGGAGGAGACATCGGAGAAGTCGCAGCCACTGGCTGCACAGATAACTGAGGTGAGCTTTACCATTACTAATGTAAACATACAGCTCTGAAATTCCAGCTCACATGTTTCCTCTAGACCAGAAACCGTCCACTCAGGATGAAATGAGCCCAAACAAATATGTGTTGAATGTTCTAAGTATCTATTGAGCCTTGCCCGACTTTAATTAGTGAAGCTAAAATGACTTGCTGAATATGCAGTGCTGCAGTTAGCACCAGCGGTTTAATTTGGGCAAATAGGGAAAATGTGCGTGGTCTCCATTAAGTGAGATGGGACACTCTTCTCCAGTGCTGCACAAATGTGTAATTTAGGCACACAAGGTGGGTACATTTTCATAATATAATATTACAATACTGTGTTTTATATTGCAATGAAGTAAATTATTGCTTTATGATTAGATATTTCACCATAAAATTAGACCAGCTCTTCCTCGCATACATAAGAGATCTCTGTATAAGACATGTTTTTGATACCTGTTGATACCAAACATAATCGTGAAGCTGCTACGATATCTGTGAGGTCTTTTTTTTTTTATGATGGATTTGGATGAATGAGTGGCTGCGAGTGCCATACCAGAGTGTATCTGTGTCTCCTAATAAGATTTTTTGCAGAACGATCATTGATGTGAATTGTGAAGACAGTCCATGCAAGATGATAGTCTCTGCAGGCAAAGGCAGACTTCTTGCAAATTAAATCTCCTTGTTCATAAGTTGCCAGTCATTTTCACTCTAATAAGCCTGTACCACAGCTGTAGATGTTGTTATCCAGAACATTAAGTTTTGAGGAGCCTTTTTGCCTCCTGCTTCCAGGACTTTCAGTTCTGCTCGGTAAATTTAGACTCCTCATAGATTGTTCTGCTCCAGTCCACACACACTCGCGTACATGCCTCCTCCTGCTCACACAGCCACACTGAAATGGGCTTATTTTCTTTATTTGTGCCATTACTCTCCAGCCTGTCACCACATGACTGCTGCGATCAGATATTGAAAATAACCCTGTTTCAGTGCCCTTCTTATTAATGCAGTGGCGGGGGATCTCAGGCAGCTTCCTCAGGCCGCCAGCTAACAGTAGAAATGAACATTACACTGAAATGTAGCTCCCCTTAAGACTCTGTGCCATCTCTATTTGTTGTTGATTTTAATAAGTGTTCTTTTTTATGGAGTGTGAAACATTTTTCTCCTTCATTGTGATGATGATGCGTTTCACCAGAGTTTCCTGACAGTGTGCCGAGACGTTTTACTCGTGGGTTTGGGCGACGAGACGTTCAAGGGTCAAATCCTGCACTTGTGCTCGCTCACCCTCCTCTCAGGTGAGTGTTACAAATGTCTCTTTAAGTGAACAATACAGTAAGGGAACTGGTGCATTTATAAATGAAACATGGAAGAGAAACTAGCGTTTATTTCTCTTACTACAGTCCTGTTGCATCACGTCTCTTTACCTGAACTGACATCTTGTTTCCAGAGGCAGGCTACCTGTGTATTCCTGCAGTGCTGCTGATTCTGAAGGAGGTGGCAGACAGCTATGTACCTGAGGACAACAACAACCAGGCTCAGGAAAATGAGGAAGATGCATCCACTGTTGCTCTGGGAGTGGTGGCCAACATCTTCCAGAAGATTATAGAGCTCTTGGCTCGCCGTCTTAGGAAGGAACCAGAGGAGGGAAAACGGGTATGTCGACATTTTAACCACCAATGTGTTATTTCTTTTATTTAGTGTAATGCCACCTTTTGTTCTACATAAACTGCACATTCGTACTTTGCCTTTGTGTATGAATTATTCGCAGCGTTACTTTGAATTCTTGAAGAAAACTTCCTTGCATGCCTCCAAGATAAAGGAAGAAACAAAAAACATAAAAGTCTTGAAGAATTGAATTAAATAGGGGGCCACGTTTAACAACAGCAAAACTACGTCTACTAAGTCTCGTTTATCCAGTGGTATCCTCAGTTTCCGAAACACATGCAGTTTTTACAAAATCTCAGTTTTTACATCAGATGGCAGTAGAGGAAGTGAATTCACGTGTTTGAGAAGTAGTGAGCATGCGATCGATAGGTCATCGGCTATTGAATTAATCGCCAACTATTTTGATAATTGATTAATAGGTTTGAGTAATTTTTTTTCTTAAATGTGAATATTTTCTGGTTTCTACTGAATATCTTTGAGTTGTGGACAAAACAAGACATTTGAGGACGTTGTCTTTGGCTTTGGGAAACACTGATCGACATTTTTCCCCATTTTCCGACATTTTATTGAGAAAATAATCGACACATTAATCTACAATGATACGACTAGATAAACAAGACTTTGACTACTGCACGAGCTGTGTGAGTTTGTTTTTATTATTATAATTTTGCTGCTGATAAACCTGGCTTACATTAACTTCAGTTCATCGAGGATTTACTCTGTTTTCGGATTCGCCGTTCACCATGGAGTCATGCAAGAAAAACGCAGCTTTTATCAAGACTTCAAAGTAACACCCACTTAGTAATTGATATACAAATAAACATTTTAAGGGTTGAGTTTTCATTTAACCCTCTAATGACCTCCACACGAGCTGTTTTGTCATTTGTTGTCAATACAACAGGAGCATGTTTGGTTTATTCTTTTAATTGCATCTATAACATTTTCATAACAGACTATCAGACTTTACAGTGGTATTTAGTTTCTCTCACTGTACTCCATTAGACTCTTTATTTTTTTTAACCCCATTTTAACAATTTCTCCACCTTTGTGCCCTGTCGTAGCTGTGCCAATCAGCTGTTCCCGGCCTGACAGACTTCCTCCAGGTGGCACAGATATGGGACAAAGCGCCTCTCTATGGTGTCTTCTCTACTCTCTTTGCTGTCATCATTGTGGAGAAGAGACATTTGCTTCAGAAGGTGTGACCTGCCTGCCAGAGCATTTGTCTTTTACCAATATCACTCACGCCCTGGCGCGTGATAAGCAACTTGACCGATTACGTTCTTGAGCAATTCAATTAAGGGAATGATGAAGGCTGTTGTGCTGTTGTTATTTTTTTAAAGATTACCCATCCTGAAGAGGTGATCACCCCAGAGACAGTGGAGGACATGCCTCCTCTGTCCAGCATCCTGCTGTCTGTCATCCTCAAATCAACCTCTCTTAAGGTAAAGAAGAAGAAGAAGAAGAAGATCAACAATTATTAAAACCAAAAAGGGGAAAATAAAATTAAAATTTTATTAAAAAAAAAAAGGAAAATGCACACAAACACACACACATCCAGAATGGAGAGATGTCAGAGTGATGGGGCTGCTCCTGACAAGCGCCCCGAGGAGGTGGGGGTTTGGTGCCTTGGTCGGGGGGACCTGGGGGGGGGCAAAAGGGAAAAATGGACCCCCCCCTATAAAAAAACACACTCAAGTTTTTGTTTTATGTGGGGACTTGAACGGTGACCCTCCGCTCCCAAACCAACCCCCCAAAAAAAGAAACAACTCCCCCCCCACAACAAAAGTAAACATCCTGCATCCACTTTCTCTTAAGTCCAGGGTTCCTGCAGGTCTTGCAGGTCTTAAAAAGGTCTAAAATCCAATAACCTGAATTCAAAGCCCAAATATGTCTTAAATCCAATTTAGGCAGGTCTTAAAAATTCATTGTTATTTTCATTTCAAAAGAAATGCATTATCTGGCTTTTAAATGTTTTGTTTTTTTGAACATGGCATAACAAAACTATAAAACGGAACCAAAAGGGAACCAAAAGGGAATAGCTGTGCTCCCCCTGATAGGATGTATGGACTCAGTGGGTCTTAAATTGCATCCACAGTGGTTTTAAGTTTTAAATTTGGCTTGTTGAAACCTGCAGACACCCTGAAGTCGGTCATTCTCTCTGTTCTTTTAGAGAGGTTAACCTGTTTGTTATGTTGATTAAATATACAGTTTAACAGCTTTTTTTTTGTTCTTGAATGTTTCTTTCAGGGCATTTTTGACAGAAGTCAGCTCATCTTTCGACTCTGAGGCCATCAGCAGTCTGATCGAGCTTGCTGCCGTCCTGCACATCTTGGCCGTCATCAGACACAGTGAGTTTACATGATCCGAATTTAGATTAGAAATTTAGTTTTCCTGCTAGCAGATCAGATATATACAGTATATATATATTTTTTATTTTGCTTGGAAAGATACAGTTTTTTTTTTTTTTATGTGACACTTTTAGCGGGTCAGTCCAAAGCAGGTTTGAAGAGCGCAGCCACATCTGTCCAGCTGCAGCTTCACAAACATGCGGTCACATCTGTAGACACCAGAGACATCCAGAGGTAAGCGGGAGGAAATAAGATATTTCTGATGCTTTTATTCAGGTAAACTATATGAAAATGAGGTGTAACGACTAACCTTTTATCCCTTCTTACCACAGGGTTATTTATGAATCTTCTGTGAAGACCTTGAATGAAATTCTGGATTTGTGAGTTATTTGAGGTGTGATATCTGCTTCACGTTTTCTATGAAGCTGTGGAGAGCCGCATAATGTCTGCTTTGCTCCAGACTCAGTTTCTGGCAGACTAAAATGACACAATTAAATATTTCAACTTAAATGATCGGGCTTTTTAAAAAAAATATGGTTTGGATTGAAATCTAAAGCTGAGGACAAATGCCTGTCTGTTACCATGTTTCTCCAGACTGGCTCTTTATTTATTTCTTGATGGCACACATTGATCAAGTCTCGTCTCTCCGGCGTTGATAATGTTGAGAAATATTAATAGAGTACTCCACACTGCAGACATACGGTTCCTCAGAAAGAGTGGCATTTTTCTTTAAAGCTTTTCCACTTTTTTTTAAAAAAAAAAAACAATTTAATATGAAATGCATATATTTTTTCATGTTTCCCTATCTGTGTTTGTGTACCTGTCGCTCTGTCAGCATCTGTTGTGTACTCCTAACAAGAATAAAACAAACGGTATCAATCAACCTTAACTTGATGGCTATTTCTTTCTCAGACTGTGCAGCGGTTTGCCAAGTAATAACCCTGAACAAACAAGCTATAAATCATCCTCGCCTTATTCTTAAAGGGGAATGACACCCGTTTTAAGAATGCACACACTGTTTTGCTTTACCCCTTAATTTATGCACCCCAGGGACACAAAGTCAAAGGTAGGAAAGTCAATGTCTCTGTTCTGGAGCACATAATTACATTTTGATTATTCATTCCTCTATGAAACAAATATTTTGGATGTATTGCAAGTCATCATCATAGAGGGCACATTTATCAATCATCCATCCATCTTTCATCCATGTATTTACTACATTTGATTAGTAGATAAAGTTATCAACTGTGCTGGAAAGTAATTAATTACACTTACTCAAAAGGACATTTTTGAGGTACTTGTACTTGATTCATTTCCGAGGCAAATATGGTACTTTTACTCCACATTTTAAAAGCAGTTTATAGAGTATGTTGCGTCATCATCAGAATAAACTAGCCAACAGTATATAAACAACTGCTCAACAAGTACTTTATTCATTTTGATAATTTAACTACAGTCCTGTACTTTTACTTGAGTAAGTTTTGAATGCAGTATTTTTACTTGTAATGGAAAATATTTACAATGTCGTATTACTGAATATAAGTAAATGATCAGAATACTTCCCCACCACTGGTAATATGTTGTTATTTATGGTATCTTTGGTTATGTTAAAGGGACTATTATAATAATTAAATTGAGACTCATGTAGGGCTAATAGAAACAAATAATACTAAATCACCACTAAAGGACTATACGTGTAGTTTATTGAGATTTGTTGTGATATTTTATGTTTTTCCATAGTTTTACTGTAATGCTCATGTGTTTCTCATGAATCTAAATCTGGAGCTGTACCTTTATTTTTTCAGTCAGGTTAATAAGGTGAACTTCCTTTATTGTTTTCTCTGTTTTCATGTGTTGCCTTCATGGCGTCTGGCCAGTTATCGTTCAGTCAAACCTCCTGTCCATCCATCCATCCATCATCTCTCATCCATCCATCTATCCATCCATCCATCCATCCATCCACCCACCCTACATTCTATATCCATCTCTCATCCATCCATCATCCATCCATCCATCATCTCTCATCCATCCATCCATCTCTCATCCATCCATCCATCTCTCATCCATCCATCTATCCATCCATCCATCCATCATCTCTCATCCATCCATCTATCCATCCATCCATCCATCCATCCACCCACCCTACATTCTATATCCATCTCTCATCCATCCATCATCTCTCATCCATCCATCTATCCATCCATCCACCCACCCTACATTCTATATCCATCTCTCATTCATCCATCATCCATCCATCCATCCATCCATCATCTCTCATCCATCCATCCATCTCTCATCCATCCATCTATCCATCCATCCATCCATCTCTCATCCATCCATCCATCATCTCTCATCCATCCATCCTACATCCATCCATCCATCTCTCATCCATCCATCCATCCATCTATCATCCTTTCATCCATCCACCCTACATTCTACATACAATACATCCATCCTACATACATCCATCCACCCATCATCCATCCATCCTACATCCATACATCATCTCTCATCTATCCTACATCCTACAAACGTCCATCCTACATCCATCCATCCATCCTGCATCCCTCTCTCATCCATCATCCCCGAATTTCCCTCTGGGGATTAATAAAGGTTCATCTTATCTTATCTTATCTTATCCATCCATCCTGCATCCCTCTTTCATTCATCCATCCATCCTGCATCCCTCTTTCATCCATCCATCTAACATCATGCCTCTTTCATCCATCCAACATCATCCATCCATCTGTCCAACATCATCATCATCCATCCTACATCCCTCTTTCATCCATCCAGCCAACATCCATTTTCATCCATCCCCCAGCCAACCTAAATCCATTATTCATCCATCCACCCATCCAACCTAAATCTATTTTCATCCGTCCATCCATCCATCCAGCCATCCATCCATCCACCTCTCATCCCTCCATCCGTCCATCCATCCCTCCCTCCGTGCAGGGCGCTGTTGCATGCTGCACGCCATCCTCCGTCCTCGCCATGTGTGTTTGACGTCAGAAACTTAGGAGGGGCTCCTCCGCGTAGCAGCTTGCTGTTTGTGCTGCTCAAACAACGCCTGCACCGTGTTGCCATTAAGCGATTATTTTGTTTTGTGTTTTCTGCCCCAGCGTCTCTCCTCAGCCATGCCTCTCTAGTCCGAGTCTGGTCCGAGCAGCTCCCACCTGAGTCGGCGTTCATCATGCTGTTTTAGCGGAGGTGTGCGATGGATTAGTACAAGTGAACCAGGCAGGAGCGGTATGGATTCACCGTGGTGTCCCATCCTCATCGCTGCGTTGGCCGCCAGCCTCTGCTCCTCACCTGCCCGAGCTGACAGGAAATTTGGTGAGAAACTGTGTGCCATTATTTTACAAAACGCCCTCTTCTTTGCCAAGTATTTTATCATTTTAGCGCCTGTCTGTGGTGCCAAATCCACCTGTCTCGGTTTGGCTTCGTCATTTAAACAAACATTGCAAAAGTTATTTTATATTATACTTTATTATTATAGTATTTGCAAGTCCCTTTTTAATTGCTATTTCCAAAACTTCTGAGCTACTACTGCTGATATCTGAAGATCCAGCTGGAAAGTTACATAATATGAGGCCCAGTGCATACAGTATTTGCTGTGACTTCCAACTTGCATGATGGTGTTTACCCAAACAGCTAGTTTCATAAAAATACTTTATATTATATATATATATATATATATATATATATATATATATATATATATATAAAACTTCCACCAGCCAATAATGAGTTTTACAGTCAGACTGACACACTATAACTATAATAATGCACTCAGTTTCATATGGGTTTAATGGCTGACATACCCATAAAAATTACTCAACACATGCCCTTAAGGAGCATGCAATTTTAAATCCACTTAAATATTTAATAATATCCTATGCCTGCTCAGGAGAGGGGCATCTTTCATACAGCCCTGTTTCATTTCCACACTTGGCCCGGTTGTATTTTCATTACCCTTGATTTGTTCTTGCCTCAGACACTACACTGTAATTTGAAAAAAAAAAAAAAGTATGGCACAAGTCCAATGGATGACATATTAGAGAAGCCATCATGATAATTGTGTCCTTAAGACAGAAAGAGATTAGAGGATCTCATTTTAGGTTATGTTTCAGGCGTCTCCGAACTTACCACCTCCAATTTGCACCTCTGATCACACTTACTGGTCTAGGATCAGCAGTCAGTACGCATGACAGTATAAACTTTATAATGAGCAAGAGGCAAATATAGGTCTCTGGTTGGCAGTCCTGGTCTGTGATGATTCATACCGGCGCCGAGCTGCATCATTTTCTTATATTTAGAAGCAGAGGGTGTCTGTCCACTGTGCAGTTATTAATTTTTACACATCATCTTGTTGCCTATTAGGTCAACAAACATAATGTAGAAAGGACAGAACTTATTTGACGCGTCACCTTAATTTATGCTTGCAATACTTGTGAATGAGTCAGTGTTTATTCCCCGCGTGCGTTTCTCTCATTGAATTCTCAGCATGTTTTTCTCGGTGTGATGAAGAGGTCTCCATTGTCAGAGCGAGGCTGGGAGTTAAGAGACGGTTATTGTTTTTAATGAGTCCCTCTGCGGTTTATGCCGTGTCATCGGAAGGATCAAGGTGTGCTGCTGTGACTTGTATATATACGTCCATATAGGATAAAAACAGCATATACGGCGTATATGCAGCATATGCATGGGTGTGTTTGTGTGGAGAGACGGCAGCAAGAGCGTGCTGTGCGTGGGTGTTTATGTCCTGTCTGTCTGAGAGCACAAGAAAGCCAGACGGGGAGAAATAAGTCTGCAGCTGCGAGCTCTGATTGTGAAATTAAGTGCTGTAAAATTTAATCAGTGGTGTGAATTTGGCCTTGTGCATAGGACTGAAAACATCCTAACTTTTCAGAGTCATAAAGCCTGAAGGCTAGTGTCAAATCTTTAGCATTTATGAAGTATTTGATGCACTTAAGAGGTCACCGAGGTTGACTTTTTAATGCACAGGTTCTTGCGTGAGTGTAAATCGGTGGTAATACGCGTGCAGACAACAAAAACAAAGATAATATTTAAATACAGGAGGGCTGTATTAGAAGCAAGTAAGCTCAAGCTAAAACAGTAACCACACAGTTGGGCAAGTTGAGTTACACTCAGACTTGAATCTGACACTTTGGCATCAATTTTTACCTTACTAAAAAAAGTAAAGCATCTAAAATAGTCACAGAGACAACTAGAAAGCTGATGCTAAAGTTGGGGAGATAGCCAGTGTAAGCTAGCAGGGGAGATAGCCACGGCTAGTTAGCTAAACTTACTAACTGACGTCTCCCTAGCTGTAATCTGTAATTGAAAAATATCCATTTTGATGTCTGGGTAATCCAGTTTAATCTTCCTACATGAGTTAAATTGAATCACGATGGAGATAAAAACCAAGCTAAACTCTAGCTAGCAGAATAGCAGTTAGCCTAACGCCTCCAGTGCAATTAAATAAGATGTAGCCAGTGTAAGCTAGTTTAGTTAGTCTTAGCCACAATTAGTCTTAGCTAAAGTTAAAAGATTACTGATTTTTCATTAGCTGTGATCTGTAATTGAAAAATATCCATTTTGATGAACCAACATATTGGTAATCCAGTTTATTCCACATAGCTGTCAATCATGATGGAGATAAAAACCTAGCTAAACTCATGCTAATGGTAACTAGCTTAGCAGAATAGCAGTTAGCCTAACTGCCATCTGTGCTTTTGACTCCACTAGAATTCAATGACTTGAATTTATTTATCATATTAATAAACTACAGTTGTACAGCACGTTTCAACTGATTTCAGTATAAGTATTAATAGTAGATGGACAGGCAAGACACCTAGCTAAACTATACCTGTTAATCTACCTTAAAATCACACATTTGAATGTATGAAATTGTAGATTACTTTATTATTCATTTCATTATACTGTAACTATTGATAGCAGATGGACACTAGCAAAACAGAAATAAAATACATTTAGGCCCAACTGTGTACTGTAAATATTAAAATATATATATTTTATCTATGAAAAAGTAGTTAAAATGCTCATGAAAGATATTTGTAGATACTGTGTTTTCCCCTGAAGATTGTCCAAAGGCAGAGTGCAGTATGTGTAATTTTAGGTCTTCTTCTACTTCTGTAGTTCTCTGGCGTCATAGATCAGTATAGTATAGGTCACATCTGCCTGGCATGATTTAGATTCACCCTTACAGGATGACGTAAACGGCCGTAAAATGCTAAGACATGCCGTATCGTCCGTGTCGGCTCCTCCAGGATGACGTTCTGGTCTACCAGCAAGGTCATGCATGGGTTAACATGTTATTCGTCCTGTGCTTTCCTGCTGGGGTGACTCAACAACCAGCCTTGAGTGCAGTGCCTTGAAGCGAGGCATGATTCAAAAGCATGCTTGAGATTTAGCCAAAAGGTGACTGCTATCAGTGGGAGGAAACTTAACAGCACCGTTAGACGTTAATTATGCCATAAAATATACACTGAAAGAGGAAAAAAAGGGATGTAGTTAAATTGAGGACTTTTTTTACTGAGCTTTATTTTAAGAGTAGAGGAAGGTTAATGCCCTGTGTACACAAAGTTAGGAAGAATATAATTTAAATAATGAATTCATGGACTACCGAAGAGCACCCTGGCAATGGAAAATTTGCAGAAATTGATTTTGTTGCGCATGAACACTTGAGCGCCTTGCAATCAGCGTTGCGATGAGGCCTGCTGTTAAAATTCTGTTCGGCTTCTCTTTTCTGTTTGCAGAGGTTTGGCAGTGTCCTGAATCCCAATAACAACCACTGAAAATCCCAGAGTTTGTTAACTAGACCGGCAGCCGTTCTCCGGCTGCAAGGTCATATTTTGTTAGCAAGATAAATACTTCATGCGGGTTTATTGAACAAACACGGAGCCGACTAAAATAGAGAGATATCAATCTTATAAACCATGTGTTATGGATAGCATTTTTGGGGATTTAATGAAATGAGTCCAACTCAGAGTGTTTGCTGTATTCTAAAAATGCATTGACGAATCTCGCAGGAACACGGAGATCAGACTGAGTTTAACATTTCTCTAAAGTGAGACTGCATGAAAATGATCTTCATCACACCTTATTGATTGTGTTGATTACCAAAGCGTTGTGTAGCAGGCTTTAAGGACTCTATCTCAGCTAACCTCTCCAGAAATAACTCAAATTAACGAGTGCTATATGTATTGATGGATAGAGGTATGTGACAGGGTCGCTTATCTCTAATGTGTACATGGAGACGTTGTCCTTTAAGGCGGTGCTGCTGGGTCTTTTCATTACAGCTGGCTATCAGCAGCCATCTCTTAATATACCCAGACAAGTAAGATTTGATTCATAGGCTGCTGAGCTCTATCTATTTTGCCACGGGGCTCTGTCATCCTGTAGATATCAGAACTGAGTGGTGATATCAAATATCTTTATAGCAGTTATAAATCATCTGAGAGGATTGAAATGTGCTCTGACATGAGGATAGACATTTTACAACGCCGTGGATTATGAGCATGGTGTATTTCCAAGTGAGGTCGGACATCTGGCTTCACTGGAAGTGCATTGTTTTCATCCTATGCGCCGTGTGGTTTGTGTTGTCATATTATTTCCTGAGTTGCTAGGACACTGACCGTCTGTCCCAGGGGACCGATTCACATGGTTCACCCTGGGAGTGAGCGTACTATGGTTCACATATGTAAAAAAATCACAATGAACATTTTAATACAGCTTTTTTAAAACCGAATGTGCAAACAAATGTATGTGAAAGGATGGAAATGTAAGAGGGAACTACAGCTGTATCTCAAATCCAATTCATATATGCTGTATATCATGAACAACTCTCACATTTAGTCTTTTATATGTGTTTCACAGTGTCAACGTTCAAATGCTGATCTTTGTTTGCCGTGCCAACACTTGCCAATTAGCACTAAACACAAAGTACAGCTGAGGATAATGGGAATGTCGTTATAGTTTTGTGGGTATTAAGTCATAAACCACATTTTCAGACAAATTAAAATTTTTATGATGCAATAGAGGACAACATAAGGGAACATCAATTCATCCTGAGGGGGACATGAATGGGGGTAGCAAATTTCCAACACATTGTCACTCATAACTCGTCAAATATGGCAGCTTGGACAGTGGCCACAAGTTTCAAATGACGCTCGAGGTACCCCTCTAGCGTCAGCTTTGGACATGTCAGGGGCAGCCTGTCAGTCTTTGCTTGTCACATGCATAGTTTTTTTTCAAAATAAACTCTTAACATAGGTTTAATCAGTTTCTAGGTTTACTTGCGCAGCAAATCTACTTGGTTAGGTTTAGGCAACAGAAGTGTGTGGTTAAGCGTAGGAAGAGATTGTTGTTTGGGTTAAATTAAGTGTGTTTGTTCCATAACTGGCGCTAGTTAAATATGCACTAGTTGTGCAGTTCAGCAACCCTACGGTTTGGTTTGTATTGCAGTTTTTTGGCCAGGGTTTTGGTTTGGGTTGTTTTGCACAGAAGAAAACCATTTCTAATATGTCTGAACTCCAAAATATATGTTGTGTTGAATGATATTTCTCTATTATATGAGGCCGTAACACTGATTTTATACATGAAACAAGGCAGGCTACTTCATGTTAAGTAGGCCTATGTTCAGATAAGTGCCTCTTTTAAGTTAATTGATGACTCTAACTTGTCTGTTGGTGTGAATGGTTGTCTGTCTCTATGCATCAGCTTGTGATGGACTGGATCCAGGGTGTACCCTGCCCTCGCCCATTGTCAGGTGGGATCGGCTGCAGCCCCCCAGCGACCCTGAACGGGATAAGCGGTTGCAGATGGATGGATATTTAATAGTGGTGCAGTGGTTCAACAAGCCTGCAGTTTGGTTCGTACGTCATTGGACAGTTTCGGTTTTGCATCCCTTGTGTGTACGTAGTAAAAGTCCAGTAATAACCAAGGTTCATCCTCAGGGGGCCGTGAACGTTCATGGCCTCCATCCAAAAGTTTAGGGTCGCAGCTAAAGATTGATTAATCTGTAGATTAATTGCCCGTTTTTTGGTCTATAAATTGAGACAGAAATTAAGATGACGTCCTTAAATGTCTCGTTTTCAAAGATCTTCTATATAAATTTCAGATATCACTATTCAGATATTTCAGTATGGACTGAAACAGATCGACATTTCCCTCCCTTGAGCTCTAGCATGGCCAAAAACCTTCCAAACTCATAATCAGACCACATTAACATGAATATCAATCAATAAGCGTCCAACACCAGCACGAGCAACACATTGCTTACGGTGGCTCGTACTGTGTATTGGATTTTAAAAGCAGAGACATTTCTGAATGTTGAAAACTCATTTCTAAAGCTCTGCTTGAATGTCCTCTGAAATCATACTTAAACTAAAAACAGGTTCAAGGATAAAAACTACTAGGACTGCCAAAGCGAATAAGACCCTGCCGCGGGGTCTCTCGTAGTCTCAGTAAAGGTCGCAGTGCATTTCTCTTATCTCTGAGGACGTCTGTCATCCTGACTGAGCTGGTAAAGGGTCAGCTAGTGTCGGCCTTCAGTTCAGACTTCGTCGACACTTCGGATGCGGAGCTTTTCTAAGATGGCTTTGACTCATCTGTTCAACGGCAGACTGTTTATTGGGATGGGCTTTTATTGTGCTATGCAGCCCTTCTTTGCGCACATGGCTGCACACGCAGGATGGTTAGACAAGCATTTGGCGTGTTGTTTGCAAAGCCTGTTTTCTCTAAATTAATAATCTCAACAGCTGCAGCATTCAGTGTGAGCGTAATTGGTCCAACATCAAGATTGTCTGCTATCATCTATGGTTGAATGTAATAGATGCCTATTGATTTTAACTAATAAACAGCACACAGTGTTGTAAACCACCTCTCCTCAGCTGCACTTAACCAACGTACAGCTGCAGACCGATTCATGAATTGTTGCTGTGTTTCAAAATGCAGCAGGGAATATGAGATTGTTTGGTTAATTTCAAAGTTGCAGCCTTTAAAGTGTAAGCAGTGGATTTCTGACACAAAGCAGGCTGTGTATTCCTGGCTTGGGACGCTGCCACGGCTGGTGTGATAACAGACGACGTGCGCCGTTTCTCCGTGACTCAACAGATGCTCGGAGGAGTGTGTTGGCTTTTGAGCGGTTATTGAGACGAGGGAGTGGGAGCAAAGCTGCTGGCTGCGCTTCTGTGTCTTTCCCGACAAATGTCAGCGGCTCTTGAGAGGAAGGAAGTCAGAACTGTGTCAAACAGAGGCGTCGAGGCAATCCATCTCGTTATTCTCATTCCCGCTTCGGTTCAAGGTGAAGCTAGAAGACGTTCTCGGTCAAGGAGGAGGACTGTCACTAGAGAAGCACAGGAGGTTATGAGGACTGCTCTTCTTTTTTACTCTCTAATCTAAATTAAATTACATTTCAGTAGAGGCTTTTTGCCCCTTGGAGACTTGTCAGGTATAAGAATGTGATGCATTAACACTACTACTGTATTTTGGTTTTCCCACTTCCACATAGCAGTAGTGCTTTCTCACCTCGCCTTATGCCTGAGCTTCACCACCTCTTGACACAGTGTGAAAACACCCTCTGGCATTAAAAGGAAGCTTCAGCGGCTCGGTTATGCCTTTTCACAACTGTTCCTGTTGAAATTAAATGGTGCTCAGGGGTCAGTGCGAAGGTCACCGCCGGGTTGCAGAGATTTATAATGAGGACAATAACACAGTAATGAGGATTCTGAAGGCAACGAGTTGAAGAATTAATCTATACTATCTCAGCCGTGATTAAAGCAGTAATGTGTCTGTCTCGTCTTCGGGTGATGCTGATTAATACTCCAGACCATTTCTCAGTGCAGCAGGGAGAGAAAATGATTGTTGGGAGGAAGCAAGGCGAGAGAGAGATGCTGGAAATCTAATGGGGGGAGGTATTTTCCTACTTTTGTGACTAATTGATGTGACTACTGTAGTCTGTGAAGTACATTAGTGACATTTTCACAGCAAATGTGGCTCAAATTCACAAGACACACTCCACACCCAGCTCTAACGAAACGAGCTGACTCTGACACTCTCCCGCTTTATGATTCAGCAAACCTTAAAGATGCACCAATGAATATTTTTATATTAACAATTAATGAAATGACTATGTGTAATATGAAAGGGGTGGCTGGTAGACCTGGGTGATATGGAGAAAATCAGATATCAATGATATTGTAGGGTGGAGCATTGGTGCTGTTACAAAAAATTTACAGAATGATGTTTTAGATGAATAATCATCTGTAATATTGATATATTGATTAAGTGGGGTAAATGCAAATAATAGAACAGCTTGAACAGTTTCAGAAAATAACATCACTAAAACCAGGAAAAGACAGCACTTATGCTATATTATGATATCCTAAATCTAATATATCAAGTCTCATATCACAATATCGATATAATATGGATATATTGCCCAGTGCTAGTGGCTGGTAGTGAGGATTATCACCTGACTCTGCAGTACGCCTCAGCTCTGTGGAGGTTTAGTGTCTTTCAGCTCATTGTTTTGGTTTTATGTTACTGTTTTGGTTCGGTCTTCTTTCAGATAGGATGTAGCTTTATAAAGTATCATGTCGTTATTGCGTTTACCGCTTGTTCCTCTGCCCTCTGAAATTTAGTTGACGCAGGTTTAAATAACATTTCCATCTGCAAACTCCATCCCAAAACCGGACATTTCCATAGTACCCTGTTTAATATATATTAGGTGGTGTTACTACCAGGGCTGCATTTAACGATTATTTTCATAGTTGATTAATCTGTCAGTTATTTTCTCTATTAATCGATAAGTTGTTTGCTCTATAAAATGTCAGAAAATGGTGGAAAATAGTGAAAAGCCCAAGATGACTTCCTCAAATGTCTTGTTTTGTCCACAACTCAAAAGATATTCAGCTCATAGAGGAGTAAAGAACCCCAAAAATATTCACATAAGAATTACCTGAGTATATTGTAGGTGTTGCTGTATTTGGATATTCTAATGCAGATAATCAATGCAGCACTGGGTGATTATAATGTGTCAGAACAACAGTTTCAGGTGAGACCGGAATGGGTTCAGTATTTAACATGGTGCCAGCTCGTTTTAGGACAGATTTAATCAGCTGAGGGGAAATCATCCCACAGCTGTGGGTGACGTTCTTGTTAACAACCCATCAATCTAAGCCAGAACAAGGTTTGGATCAATCGTATTAGCTGTATTTAATGAAAACAGTTCAGTCAGTAAAAGAGACAAAGATTTTATGTAATGTAAGACTTCTTTAGTCATTTTTTATGCTTTTTTCATGCTGAATGTTTATTAAAAAAATTTAAAGTGGTGCTTTTGTGGAGAAAATCAGTTTCACAGATCTGTCAATTAAACCAACCAATCGATAAGTCGACAAAATCGCGAGTGTTAGTCGACTGAGAATTTCTTTAGTGGAGGACTGCCCTATTTAGTTTGATTTTGGAAAGATCTGTGGATTCTCAGGCCAAAAAAATGCCTGTCCCTTAGTGATGAGAAGTGGTCTGAGTGGGTAGAAGTGTGGCTACCGTTTCATTAAAATTACCAGGAACAAGAAGGACTTGAGCACACTGCATTTGAATGTCTACTTTAGTGAAAGTAGAACCCAAACACTCCTGTGCTGTGACGACCTGCACTTTCAGTGAGGTTCAACCGGCGCTCATAAGAGTTAAACCTTTTACTTCATCTGGAGGACTGCAGATTTCCCTCCGGGGTCGGGTTGTGTTGGTTCACTCCTCATGAGGAGGACGCTCGGCTGTTTGACTCGCTCTGCTTCCGCACTTAAACGCCCAAATCACACCTCAGAAGAGGGGAGACAATCAAATGTCTGAATCATTCAACGCGGGTCGGAGAAAAGGTCAAGCCGGCCTATTTCTGGGTCCTCCGTCGGCGCCGTGACGCTGCCATCTTTAATTCATGGCTGCTGTCTGGGCCGTCGCCTGCAGCTGGCAGCTGAGTGACTGAGACTGACCTGCCTGCCTGGGAATTCAGAGACAAATTCTCTAGAAAATCGTTGAGAAATGTGTTTGGCGACACACCTCTGGATGTCAGAGGGTTTCATGTCAGGTTCCCTCTTCCATCAAAGTGACCTCACCTGCGTCTAGCGCCTACTAATTATTCATTCATTTTTTTAAAATGACATCAGAGGTATTTTCTGATGCATTACACTTTCTTTGAAGGAAAAGTTTGACATTTTGGGAAAGACACTTATTTGCTGAGAGTTAGATCAGATCATATCTAAAATATGGCACTAAAAGCCGACAGAGCCAGGCTAGCTGTTTCCCCTTGTTTCCAGTCTTGGTGTTAATCTGCTGGCTGTAGACTCATATTTAGCATTAAGACATGGGTGTTTCAATCATCTCACTCTCAGCGAGAAAGTGAATAAGTGTATTTCCCAAAACGTCAAACTTTGCCTCTCTGCACAAAATGGACATTTACCTGTAATATAATATGAAGAAAGAAGCCTCAACAGTTAGTGTAGCTCACGGTTATTTTGTGACGTGAAAATGGACTGTTAACAGTCGAGCGGGAATCACTAGAGGCCCCACGATATGATATTATCACAATCTTATTGTGGTTTTATTTTGCGATATGGTGCATATTGCAATAACATACAGTATATTGTGATTTATTACCTTTCTTCAACTGCAAATTGTGCAGTTTGTCAACATTTGTTTTATGTAATAAGATAGTTTTCACTCTGGTTATCACATCCACATACCCTGAGGTCAAAGGTCAACGGACCCCTTTTGAAAATTGCCATGCCAGTTTTTCCTCGGCAAAATTTAGCACAACTTTGGAGCTGACATGACATACCTACCAATGGATTCCTTAAGTCTAGTTTCATATGATATCAACATCTTTACTGTAGCCTTAACACTGAGCCCATTACAACTTCTGAAAGACTGAATTGTGTGGCGTCGGATTTTTAAGAGGTTAAAAGTTATATATAATAAAAAGTTCGACCCCCCCCCCACCCCCCCCCACCTCTAGTGAAGTGTGTTTCACCCCAGAAAAAAAGTTTCCTAGTGAAACTTGGATGCACAGCATGTCACAGCATTATTCAAACCGCTGTTATAACAACGTCTTGTCATGTTAAGATGGAAAATGCATGTGGTACGTCTGAAAATGTTGAGCTACCGTGAGCTGCATTGCCGACACGTGACGTGCCGCTCTTGACAAGAACAGACCTTTTGGAGCAGAGAAAAGCTCAGAGCCATCTTTAATTTTAGCAGGAGAGCGCCTTAACGACACAAGCTGTTTAAATCTGCGGACACGGTGTCAAGCTGATGCTAATTTGCTTGCAGGTGATGTTCCTCTCTGCTGTCCCTGCTACCAGCAGCGCTCCCTTTTTCAATTCACTTGCACTTTTATTGCCGTTGTCACCCTCTGCGCTGTTCGGAAATGGCTTTTTTGGCTGACAGTCCAGGTGCGTGTGTAAGTAAAAATACGTCAGGTGTCCTTGGTTGCAGCTTATAATTATAATAAAAGATATGTCAGTGGCCTCAGAGAGTGAATGAAATATGTCCGAAACTGCAGCAGGCTCTGGGAGTGGCTGTCCTCGCTGCCAGGCTCCCAGCATCCTCCTTGGCCCCTCAGACATCACAGATGGTATCCCAGCACCGGCCAACCACCTGTGAGGGGAAAGTTAACGATAACGTCTCTGACTTCTCGGGTTTAGCCTCATCGGGATGTATTTAATGTTCCAGGCAAGGTCGGCCAAATGTTTGAGATGGTCCCCCCGCTCTGAGATGACTAATTTATGGCTTGATAATGCGCAGGTGGAGATTATCAGAGATATTAATGTGAATATATTATTTTCTAATGAGAAACTCTCAGTCATTTGCATGTCACTGCCTTCCCTTCAATGACCTTAAATGAACTTTTCCCTTTAAACACGCTCCTTTCGGATTTAACGCCTCAGAGAGTTGACGCCCGTGTTGTTATGTAGCTGATATTTTAGCTAAAGGCGAATTGTTTTGTTTGTGTGTGAGTGTGTGTGTGTTGATCATTGCTTACTTATACAGAAGATGCACTTGTCTCCCTTAATAGCAGTTAGTGGTAATAAGGCAGGCAGGGGGCATCATGGGAAAGTGTCTTACTGCTACACAGCTGTGGATGGAGGCTCTGGAGAGGTTTAGGCCGCAGGTAATTGATTCAGATTGTGCATGCATTTCTGTAAGTGTTTCTTTTTTTTTTTACGCAAAACCTCCGTAACATATTGAATTTAATCTGCAAAGACCGACAGAGACGAAGCACTGGAAGATTTGTAGGGTTGCAGTTTTTTCTATGATCTCTTATTTCCCAGAATGATGAGAATCCAGGCCAGTAACCACCAGTATGTGAACTGACTTACTGCATCCATTGACCTCCTGGATTCTCCCTGCATGCTGTCATTGTAAATTAGGTCACACAGTGCCTATTTTGGGAGGGGAAGCTAGCGCACATTTACAGCACCTGTTAGCTCACAGCTAGTGCTGCTGCAAAGGATTATTTTCATTCATCGATTAATCTGGCAGTTATTTGGATGATTAATTGATTGTTTAAATGACGATTAAAGGTCAGGGAAGAGTGAAAAAGGCTTTTTTTTTTTTCCAGAGCTCAAGATGACATCTGTTTTGTCCAGATGTTAGTTTATGTTAATTAGTTTACAATGATAGAAAAGTCACAAAGCAGTAAATCCTCACATTTGAAGGCCTGAAACCCATGGATGTATAAAGGGAACTGGATACAGCGTTGGAGGTGGGGCCTTGTTCATTCCTATGGAAAGTGCTCAGTGGTGCATGAAGTAAAAAAAGCTTGACCTCAGAGTATAAAGGTACCTGGATCATCTGGCGATCTGCATCCACTTGGCCCAGAGAGCAGGCACAGTAGCATTTTCTTTAACTCCATCTCGCAGCCTTTGGTCCAGCCTCAGACTGAGGCTCATTCACATGAACGGAGGAAGGAAAATAACTATTGATTCAGCTATTAGTGCACTTAACAACTTTTGGGACCTAATGATTTAAATAAGGGCTATTCAAGTGTTCCTACTGGGAAGTTTATTTACCTAAAAATAAATTATCTGCTGAGTTACAGACGTCTCTTTCCCAATGAAAGTCTATGGGAAAGTCTTTTTTGGACCCAATGATCCAAAAATGGTGGACACCAAAGTTGTAATTCCCCGTTAAGCCTCTACGAACATTTTCTCCAAAGCCCAGCGCTCCTCCTGGGGGTTCGCTTGAATCCAGACAAATTACTTTAAATTACTTTACCCAAACAACTAATCACTCATCTAGAGCTGCAACGATTAGTCAGTTTTGAATATTTACTACACATTTCCTCATCGAAAAGTATAAATATTTTACTAGTTTCAGCTTTTCAAGTGTGAATATTTTGTGTTTTTGTTGGCTTCTGCGATAGTAAATTAAATATATTTGGGTTTTGGTTTGTTGATTGGACAAAACAAGCAGCTGGAAGATGTTACCACGACACTGAGTTTGAGTTTATTTGCCTTCAAGCTCACAACTAACAACTGAATAGAAGCAGAATTTAGATTCATAAAAAATATTTTTACGTCCTCAGTGGATTTTATTTTTTATGACTATTTTTACATGATTGTCATAAAAAATAAAATCTATAGATGTATTCATACATACATGCACCCATACGTTCTCATACATATACATCTATACTTGCATGCATTCATTTTAAAACCTCATAAAAAGAAATCACACGAGATGAAAAAGACTTCACATTGAACAGTCTTGAGTTTATGTGATTTCAACACAAAAAGCGCATTCAGATAATCTCTGTTGGTCCACCAAATCCCACTGAGGCTGTACTTACTCGCCTTGGTTTCCCATTGACGGGCTACTATGATGAGGTTGCATGGCAACAAGAGCATCAACACTCAGTAGTAAGTGTAGGCACTTTTTCTCAAAGGTCATTTTCTTTATGAATGATCTTGCATGATGATGATCTAGAAGACAATTTTCTTTTGTCAGGATGCTTCAGTAAGATATAACCTGGACACCTGTTTTTTCCCCTGTCTTCCTCAGCCACGACGAGTCGAGCATCCTTTTGTTTTTCTTCGCCTGAGGTATAATCAGCAGCATCCACTGTGATTGCATTTTAATTAAAAGGCACCATTTTAATCATCTCTGGCACGGCGTTGGAGAACGGGGATGTGGCGTTATCAATCCTATGTCCCTGCCTATCACACACACACACACACACACACGTCTGACTAACTATGCTTGGCTGGATGCTTCATTAAATGGAAGGTCGTAATTAATATTGAGAGCTGACAAGGCCTCCCAGAGAACCCAATGAATTAAGCAGGGAAGTGATGGGGAGGTAAAGTTGAATGGACTGACACTAATTGCAGAGCGGTGAGATGCATGCTGGTCAAGAGGGATTGTGTGGCTCTTTCTAAGTGCTTTGTATAAGTTTGGTCTCATATACTGTATGTTTGTAGTCATCTTCAAGCTAAATGTTGAAATATTGAGTGTTTTGTGTCTCTTTTAGCTCCGTCTTTGGTCTCCACCAACTCCTCCACTAAATATCGGTCTCTTTCGCTGCTAAATGCTCCGCTGTGTTCACCAGCTAGTCGCTAACTGTGTCTGTCTGTTGTTTAGTGCTGGGCAGGTGGCGTACGGAGGGTTTATTAGAGCTTTTCCACTGCTAACAGCTGCCTGCTACATCTGGAAACAACCCTGATGAGAGCGGTGAGAGTGAACCGCAACAGTAAATGTGCTGTAATACCAAAACAAATGAGCTGAAAGATGATAAAATGCTCTATAGAGCTATGGGGAGCTACAGATATACTGCTGATAATTCTTCATGTCTGTAAAGCAGGGTTGGCAGTTATTTTTCCAACCCAGACTGTTGGTGGGAGCCAAACAAATACTGTCAGAAGTAATCTCTAATTTATCACTATAGAAAACATAGTGGGCACTTATTTTTTAGTATTTATTATCCTAAAAATCACTCCAAACAGCAGGTTATTAAGAAAATTACATCATATGCAGGAGTCTTTTTAGCCAGTAATGTTTCCCTAGACTGAGGTTTAAAATCTCTATTCCAAGGGAGTCCTGGCCAAGATTTTATATTGTGCACTATAGCATTTAATACCTATGGAAAGGAGTGTCATTTAAGGCTACAACTAACAATTGTTTCCACTGTCGATTAATCTGTTGATTATTTTCAAGAGTAATCGTTGTTTGGTCTATAAAATGTCAGAAAATGGTTAAAAACGTCCAAAAAAAAAAAAGCCCAAGATGACATCCTCAAATGTCTTGTTTTGTCCACAACTCAAAGATATTCAGTTTACTGTCATAGAGGAGGAAAGAAACCAGAAAATATTCACATTTCAGAAGCTGGAATCAGAGAATTTTATCTTTCTTTTCTTAAAAATTACTTGAACCGATTATCAAAATAGTTGGTGATTAATATAATAGCTGACAACTAATCGATTAATCGTTGTCATTATGGAGCTGCTGTGACAGGAAGCTTAAATACTCAAATCCATGTGTAGTTTTCAACCGAGAGCAGCCTCTTAGAGTCACGGTTAACCTGCAGAACGCGGCTTAATCTGTCCGTGAAAATGAGAAAAACGGGAAAGTAGGAGTTGTCAGAAAAGCCTAGTGATGCTCCTTTTCAGTTCAGGACACTCTGCCTTTTAGTTTTGTTCCAGAGAGCTGAACGACCTTACAGCTCCGCTACGATGCTCCACTCTACATCGTTAAATAGCCATTTTGCTGACATACTGAAGCCATTACCTCCGAAAGATGTGACGTGTCCTCGACTTCTAAACAAAATGGCTGCATATTGTGTAATCCTGTTATCACGCAGACTACACTTCAATAACTAGAATAGAGATTCAAAAGACGGATCCGCGAAGAAGAAACTTGAAGAAAGTTAGAACAAGTGATGCCTGAAAAGTTCCCACCTGTGCTGATTATCTTTCCTTTCTGTGTGAATTGATTAACAGACTTCTCGCGCCTATCTCTTCTCATTATTAAAGAGGTCTGACAGAGGCCTCCCCTCCCACTCAGCCTGTTCTCTATTCACGGTCACGAGCTGCTCATTGCTGTCCGTCGAGGCTGCCGGGCCAAGAGGCTGCATCCAAGTACGTCACTCCTGCTGATGAGCTGAAGCAGGGAAATAACAAAGATAAAGGACTTGACGAAAGAGGACTGAGGCGTGACCTAGTTGTTGATTGTCTCCGTGTTGCCAACACTGCAAACGCCGTAAACTCTGTAGCCTGTCGAGAGCGTATTAAACCCAAATGGTCAGCAGCTCATTTCTTGGCTGAATGTCTGATTCTGACCCTAAATGTGACCGAAAACAACACTTCAAGAGGAGGTTTTTTTTTTTTTTTACCCCACAGACTGTTTTTCTTTTCCTGGAAACGCTTGAACGTGGAGGATCACCTGTGCAGATCGGTGAGCAGAACAATCAGTCGTCTGCCCGCTGCAACTCCCACGTGTGAAATATGAACAAGGGAACAGCTACCCATAATGCTCCTGCCATCTGTTCATTTATTAGTCTGGAACACCCAGCCCTGGTCCAAGCGTTAAAGTTCATTAATATTCATACAACATTCATATGTGGAAGCGTTGGGGTATTAGTGTCAGAGACAGGATAGGAGAAGTCGCACTAATTGGTGATTGATGGCTCTGCCATTAGCGGTGAGGCTCACGGCCACAGTTAATGCAGTACTAAGCTGTACTCTCATAGAGCGGGGACATGTTTAGAAATTGTGACTTTGGGCTACTTTTGTTCCGCAATTTAGTACATTTTTTGTACAATCAGTCCTCTATTGTGTCTCCTACATACTGTTGCTTATGGCCTCCATTTATATTTAATACCAAGACATTTTTTAAGTCTTCCTCCTTGTATACATGCTGAACCGGTTTACAATTTCCCTCTTCTGCTCCCTCTTTTTCTCTCATTTTAAGTTAGATGTGAACATCGATAACACTGTCACAGCTTGTTTTGTAGCTTTGTGTATTTTCATATAATTTGCCTCAAGTATGTTGAAAAATGGGAACTTTTGTGGCAGACTGACTGCGCGCACTGTGTCAAATTAATAACTGATAGATTGAATGAATACAGCTCTATTTATAATTTTGTCATATGTGAAAATTTTGATTCTAGCTGCTGTAGCTGTGTAACATAGAGCATATGCAGAGCAATTCATATGTAGTGGTTCATGCATCTTTTAACAAAATAGTTCACAAAACAGCAAATATCAGACAATTAACTCCTAATTCTGCTGTGGCGTTTCTATCCGTCTATACAGAATGCATTTCCTTGCATTGAACACAGACATACTCCGTGACCACGTGGAGGCAGCAGGCTAGTTTAGCTTAGCATAAAGACTGCAGACAAGGGGAAACTAAAAGCTTCCAGTGGAGTTTTCAGACCCGTCTGCCGACAAATCCAGCGACTTTTTCTGGTGTTATTGGAGACTTTTGGAGACTGACGTGAAAGCGTGTATCGTTCTTATTCATCTCAATGAACAGCAGGCGCTGCCGTGGACCCCTCCCCAGTCCCGAAGCACTCACAGGCGACTCGGCTCTTGTCGCGCATCAGTCCGTCCAAGCTGCAGTCAGAGTAGGAGATGTTCACCCCTCCACGTCCACACTGCAAAGGAATCATGCATGTACGAAGCCGCTGCTGCACCGCATTTGATTCACTCAGCCTCAGTCACTTACTCACCTGTGTGTGCCTCTCTGTGATATAAGCAAACATCTACCATGGCCAATTATGCAAATCATTTAAAGACTTTTAGGACACCCAATAGCTACATCCCCCACTGAGGAGCTGGCAACACTACAAGCTTCTCTGTCTAAGTGTAACAAAGCCACAAATGGACGGTTTTACCCTTTGCATTGATAAAACAAACAAGATGTTGTTAATATCGAAGTGCAGGAAGTTGGATTTTGTAAGTTTTTGACAGAGCAAGGCTAACCGTTTTCCACCAAACAGCAGCTAGAAGCTAACAGCTAACCGGCTGCAGCTTCATGCTTCACATACAGATATGAAAGTGGTATCAATCTTCTCATCTAACACCTGGCAAGAAAGCATAGTTGGACATTTTCTATTTCTATCTATCGGAGATGAATGCATTTATTGTTTAGACCATAAAATGTCCAGATATGGTGAAAAATGTGTCTCATAGCCTGATGTGACATCTTCAAAGTGCTTGCAAAAGAGGAGGAAAGCAGCAAATTCTTCCTTTTTAAGAAGCTGGAGCAAGATAATTAATGTCATTTCTGTTTGATAAATGACTTACACAATTTTCTAAATGTTGTCTCTTAGTAAGTCTTGTTTCTCTCTCACCTCCAGGTTGCCTGTTTGAAGACGAGCTCTGTACACCGTATGAGTTCTGCGTCAACGGTAAGTCAGACCCACAGTCGTGTACGCCCACCATGCATCATTATACTGTACATCATCTCTGCAGCATCAACCGTCATCGACCCAACGCAGCTCTCAAGCCGTCCCGGCTATTTTTAATCACTCAGGGATTTATAGATAGATAGGTGGTCATTGGAGAGCTTGCTCACAGCGATTTGTTCCAGCTCAGTTTAGACACGAGTCATGTTTAAGAGAAGCTTTAAAACACCTGGGAGCAAGGCTGCAACAGTGAGAGGCAGCATAACTATTAAACAGTTGTCTCATTTAATTCATCTAACTAACCACGAGGCTTCGAATCAGCACCAGCGGGATGTTTTCTCTTTTATATGTCAAGGTTTACCCAAACCGCAAATGGTCACGACCTCATCTATAAAACCATCTTGTCACGGAGGATGGATGCGTCTTTGTCAGTGGTTGCCGTGGTAACGTGTCACCTGATGAATGGAGGGGAAATGTCGGGGCGTTTCACAGCGTGGCGGGTGGTGGTGGTGGGGGGGCTTCAATTTTTAAGGAGATTGATAGCGTGTCGATATCGAGGATCATCCTCACGAGAGAGCCGTCGTGAAAGGTTAATGTATTCTCCCGTACTGGAAGCTTCCAGCCCGATATTGTTCTTACATGCACACTGGAGATCTACCGCCGTCCCAGGGAGTGTTTGTTTTTAATGAGTAAATGCCTGCGCTTTGAGTTTGTTTGTTTTGTTTGCTCGCTTCATTTACTTTCTGCAGATTCATCATACAATCAATTTCACAAACAAGATGAAGCCAGCGAACGGGAGTCGTGCCTCGGTGGCAGACAATAGATTTACATGCAAAACATGATGTGACCTATAGGAGACGTGGAGCGTGGAGTAACACACAGGACAAGCAATGAAAAACAGGACAAGTAGCGGTTTGAATATTAATACAACAATAAGAAGAGGAGGATGAGAGTGACCTGGAATAATTATGTACATTGTCTCTGTCTCGTTACAGTATGTGGGTGGTGACTTAGTCTTCCTGCTGCTTTGTTTATTACTTACCTCTTGTGTATTTACAGTGAAGATATCAATATTAATATTTTAATCCTCATGCAGTCAAGATATCAGGGCTGCAGCTGACAGTCCTTTTCATTATTATTTTGTCTAGTAGTCAGTCAATAATTTTGTCTATAAGATGTCAGAAAACAGTGAAAAATAGAAATTGTAGTTTCCCAGAATTCCAGGTGACATCCACAAATGACTTGATTTGCCTAATCAACAATGCAAAAGCCAAATATACTCTGATATTATATCTATATGTCAAAATAGTTGTTGATTCACTTTCTGTCAATCAATTCTAATTGATTAATCATTATTAAATGTTAACCAAAGTGCTTTGCAGAGAGATGACAACTAGAGTCAGATAAAAACAGACTAACAATAATGTAAATCGATCCAAAGATTAATAAATAAAGCATGAAAGTCAAAGCACAAGAAGCGTATTGCACATAGAAATAGTGTATAACAGAAGCCTTTATAATGAATATCAACAAGCTGAAGAAACGAGTTGAGTCTTAAGGAAATAGTCTGACATTTTGTGTTAGTACTCATGTCTGTTCTGAACCAGCAGCTAGTTAGCTTAGCTTAGCATACAGACTGGAAACAGCTCCGAGATATAGACTAGCTTTTTAATTAGTGAGCTTTGATTTTTTTTCCCCCTTTTCCCTTTTCCAAGTTAAGCTAACCATCTGTAGTTTATATTTAAAACCTTATTTACACAATGGAAGTCACATCAGGTTTACCAGCAGGAAACAAGGTGATATAAGCTCGAGGTAGTGTACAGAGGATAAAAGGATAAAGAAATCCAAGTAAATGCAAACTTTTATTTCAAACAAAATTAAATGACTTAATAAACTGATAAATTACAAATCAAATTCAGTACACGCAGCTGTAGTTTTCATGGCTTGCAGTGTTTTCAGGTAGGATTTTAACCCTTCTCCTCTGGCACTTTTTATATTTTTCACAATTTTTTTAAAATTTGATTTTGACGATCAATTTGGCTGTTATGGCTTGTGGCGTGAATTTTTGCAAGAACATTTATTTTTAGAAAAATTTAGAGATCCAGTGTCTTTTACTCTTACATGTCCTTTATACTCGACCCATGTTGCATCCTCTGGACACCTTTTGTGGCAAAAATGTACACGTACAAAAAACTGCTATTAAATCGTCATATATACCTTTTTACTTTATTTTTCATAAATCACTTGAACAACTTTATTTATTTATCTAATCTTTGACATATCCAGGACTCTAATCACCACCAATGCCCCATTCGCCTACTATTTATTATATGGAAAATAATTCATTTTTGTGTCTTTTTTTTGTAATAAATAATAAATAATTAAAAAACTGGCAGTTAAAGGGTTAAAATACTGAAGCAAGTTTGAAGTTGTTTAAGTGATTTATGAAAAAAATATCTAAATATATATATATATATATATATATATATATATATATATATGTGTATATATACATATATGTATATATATACATATATATATGTATATATATACATATATATATATGTATATATATATACATATATGTATATATGTATATATATATACGTATATGTATATATATGTATATATATACGTATACGTATATATATATATATATACATATATGTATATATATATGTATATATATACGTATATGTATATACATATATATGTATATATGTATATATATATACATATATATGTATATACATATATATATATGTATATACATATATATATGTGTATATATATATATATATATATATATATATATGTATATATATTAATGTCTGATGTGGCACGTATGTGGAATTTCGCTAATAAGACAATAATACTGATGACAAAGATGATCTTGACAGGCATCCAGCAAAATAAATAAATAAATAACAATAATAAAAAATAAGGTCACACCAAAAAGACTGACTAAAGGTACAGTCCCAAAAAAGATGAGCTGTCGTTTCATCCGTGTGGCGACAGAAGGAACAAACTGGGTCAACTTTTATTTATTATTATTTATCATCTGAATTAACTGGATAACACCTGTGAATCACATTTATCAGAGTGGTATCAATCCTCTCGCTGAACTGTTGTTTTAAAGATATATGTTTGGTGTAAGATCTCATAGTGAGGGGTAGTCAGTAGTCTCTGGGTTTGCAGTGTGTTAGAGAAGCAGATTTGGAGATCTCTGCCCTTATTTCCATATTAACCCAGTTGAGGAGGAAACAGGGAAGGAGGAGGCAGCGCAGGAGAGAAATGTAAAAGACTGACTTTAATTACACAGACTTCATTGGTACAGAGGGGAGCGCTGTGTAAAGCCTAATAGAAAGAAATTGCTGACACCTCGACAGAAAACCCACCAGAGGCACAGAGGAGGGTCGTGGTGGGTGTGGAAGTTTCATATTACATTAGACTATCATGCAAAGCTATGACATGGATGGTCATTTCTTTCCCCACATCTCTTCATCTTGTATTTTATTTTTATACGGCGCTTTGGCCCAAGGAGCAGCACTCACATCATCCCTCTCATGCTGAAATGTAATTACAGGCGCTATGCTCAATAAAGCCAAATATATACAGGCAAGAAAGATTAATGTTGTACCTAATATACAAGTAATGAGACATTATTTAGTTGCTTCATAACCCTCTACATATATTCAATCTAGGCTCTGTCACTCTCCATCGGGCTCCTGATGAGCAGCAGCCGCCGCCGTGCAGACAGAGGATGAGTGGGAGTAACTAGGTCTGCCACTTCAACTCTTCCCCAGGTCCCTGAAGGAGTAACCTGGTTTATTCTGGGCTGGGCCAACCGTGCTCTTCCTCACCCATGCTGTTGCCATGCAAAGTGGCTGAGGGGAGGGGAGGGTTGAGGGAAGGAGCTGCTCTCTGTGGTGTCAATCAGCACCATTTTATACATGGCTGTCTGTCATTTACAGAGCATTTAACAAGTGTTCGCCCCTGCTGGAAGTTTACATGTTTTATTATTTTACAGCATTGAATCAGAGTGGATTTAATGTGGCTTTTTTGGACACTGATCAACAGAAAAAGACCCTTTAATGTCAACATAAAAACAGATCTGTATAAAGTGAATACAAAATATACACCGATCAGCCATAACACTAACAACATTATGACCAGGTGAATTGAATAACACTGATTATCTCGTTACAATGGCACCTGGCAGTGGGTGGGATATATTAGGCAGCAAGTGAATGTTTTGTCCTTGAAGTTGTGGTGGAAGCAGAAAAAAATGGGCAAAATAAGGATGTGAGCGACTTTGACAAACTGTCATGGCTAGACGACTGGATCAGAGCATCTCCAAAACTGCAGCTCTTGTGGGATGTTCCTGGTCTGCAGTGGTCAGGACCGACCAAATGTGGTCCAAGGTAGGAAAACTGGTGAACTGGCGACAAGGTCATGGGCGGCCAAGGCTCACTGATGCACATAGGCCATGTTGTCTGATCCAATAGAAGAGATACTGCAGCTAAAATTGCTGAAGTTAATGCTGGTTCTGATAGAAAGGTAGAACATACAGTGCATCTCAGTTTGTTGCATATGGTTCTGCGTAGCTGCAGACCGGTCAGGGCGCCCATGCTATCCTAATGTTATGGCTGATTTTTACAGAAGTATTAATGCTCTTGAAGAGGACATGCCCAAATCAATGCTGCTGCCGCTCACTGACCATTCGCTGAACCTTTTAGCAGCTGTTGCTGTTGTTAAAGTTTCTGCTCTCGGGCGGCACAAGTTTTGAAATAATCGCATTTTAAGAACCCTGTAAAATGTAAAATATATAATGTTGAGACTGTGGTTCAAGCTATGCTATCAAACGATCCAGCTATTGTAACAGACATTGTTCAGTGGGCTAACTCCGGGTCTGAAAAGTGAAGCCAGTGCTGAAGAGCCTTAAACCTGCATTCTGTCTAACAGCCAGCAGGAGGCGACTCCTCTGGTTGCAAAAAAGAATCTGATTGTATAGAAGTCTATGAGAAAATGAGCCTACCTCTCACTTGATTTATCACCTCAGTAAACATTGTAAACGGGAGTTCATGGTCTCAATCACTAGTTTCAAGCCTTCCTCAATACAGCATGATGTTCAATTAGTAAATTATGGTCCCATTTAGAGTCAAATAGACCATAAAGCAGGGTATGCTTTAGGGTGTTGCTACCTTGTGATTGACAGGTCGCTACCACAACATTGTCCGGTCTGGGAGTTGTCCGTGTTTTCGTCTTACACCTTTAACCCTTTCAGGTCATGAAAGTAACCAATAACCATTTTAATTGCCTGAAAACGTCTTAGTTAGCTTTCACTTGTACTTAGCTCCACCCTCTCGTGTCACATCTGGTTACATAAAACAACAACATGGCGACAGCCAACTACCAAGATGGCGACAGCCAACTACCAAGATGGCGACAGCCAAAATGCAGAATTTGAGGCTTCAGAATGTAAAACCCACAAACCAATGGGTGATGTCACGGTGACCACGCCCACCTCTTATTTACAGTCTATGGGTAGAGCTTGTTAGCTCTAGTATTATAATATAGTATTATAAACAAAATGAACAATGGGGGAAATTGCAGTGTGATCAACCATGTGAATAGATGATAATGGCCTTCTGAACCTACTAGCATGGGTAGCAGGGACCTTCTTCTCATATCTATGGTACTGATAAAACCCATTCAGTCGGCTGATATATGTAATTCAAAGCAGATGACTGAAGGTGCTTGTACTAAATACTGACTTTGAGGGTTTGAATACTTTTGCAAACAGGTTCTTTCTGTTTTATATTTATAATTACTGCTAGTAACTACGTTGATCAATTGTGAACACTTTATAGGGTAGAAGTAGCAGCTTTAATAAATGAAGAGCAAAGAGAAAATATGTTCTGCTGTAGATGGTGTCATTGATTAAATAGGTCAATTATTATCCTCCATATATCATTAGATCTTCTGCTGTCATGCCTTATTTTGGAACCAACCTCTTCAAATCTTGATTTGAGTTTTCAGGGGAATGCTTTCGCAGGGGTTCGTCTAAAAGGATATGTGATTATACCTTGAAGCCGGAAATGCATTTTAATTTAATGCAACTCTCCAGAGTCTGTGGCTTGCTGGTATGATAAGCTAAGCTAAAGTACAGCGGATAAGTGCTACAAGTTTCCCTGAGGGCAGCGGTTGTCTCCTATTAAACACTTAACCAACAGCGCTTCATCGATTGGTGGTTATCTCGCCTCCACTTGGGCCAATATTGTCTGAAATGTCCGCGCCGTATTTTAGATTTAAACGATTTAGGGGATACTTCCATTGATCGAAAGCTCGCAACAAGTTCAACTGCCGCATAAACACTTAAAAGTAACCACTACAAAATCTATAAAGCCAAACTGTCCACGGGCGGAGAGGGAGTGCTGACGCAGTGGATGCAAATCCAAGAATGATCAAGAAGTGCTAAGTGAAGACACAGATACGAGACTGTACAAAAGACACAAATGGGAGAAGTAATGATAAAAATAAAATAGAGCTAATTTATATTCCTCTGCAAAATTGAATCAGCGGTATGTTTTGATGTCTGAGAGTCTGATTTATCTTTATTAATTTCTGTATTTACATGTAGATTGCATGCATAAATGTAATTATCATTTCAAAGGTGCAATGTTCACGTTAAAAAAAGACCTGAATAATCTGCAAACACTTCATTAATCACATCCTGATCACTTTTGTTACTGTCTTTTGCTTTATTAGCCGGCTACATCTGGCCGGTCTCGGTGCATTGATTCGGGCCTGTTCATTGTCATGACACGAGTTGCTCAGCTAATACACCTGTTCCAATACGTCTTAATTTGTCTCCTGGGTCCGTCTTCTCCTCCTTCCGACGTACAGTCTTTTAGAAATGCCTTGCTGACTGTCAGCTTTAGTGTTTGCTCCTGTTATCCCAGAGCATTAGCCTTCACAGTTTAAATAGCTTTAGCGGCAGCTGGGTGTCGCACTGTCTGTCACAGTGGGAGGAGAGACGGTGTCTGGATTTACAGCTCTTTACCTTTTTTTTGGCTGAAAGCTTCGTTTTTATTCCTGTCAACATGGCGTTTATCCAGACTTCTCTTTAGTGAGGGTGTCACTGATTTGTAGGGTTATATGTCTGAGGACTGACTGATTGATTCTGTGGCCTGTTTCATGCATTATAGATTAGATTGATCAAGGGTCATTTGCATTGCAGTTGCCTTTTGTTCATTACATGGACACAAGCACAAATTGATCCATTGTCTGCTTAATATTTCCTTAAACCTGACAGATCATCACTAGGAAATCACTGTGTTCTGCTGTGCTAGATGGATTTTTGCTTCATTCCCAAATAGCCTTGAATGTGTCGGACCTACGCAGATTATCTGCTGATATATTTTAGGAAAAACTCCTTTAATTGCCCTGTATTTCTGTTATTTTCATATCTGAACCCTTTATGCACCAGACGCTTGCTGCGCTCCTCCACGCCTGGAATTAAAATGTTGTTTTTAGCTGTCAGAAAATCAGTTTCCTGCAAACTGTCAGCTACAATGAACCACTGTTGCTCGATAATCGGAGTACTGTGTGTGCACGCTGTAAAGTGACAGAACAGTGCTTTGTGATTCATCATGCATGTGGCTCAGAGCGGCTCACTTCAATAAGTCAATCAACTGCAATGTTTGCCAAACGAGGATTTTTGTGTGTGTAAAATACCTCAGACTTCTGTTTTAAACGCGCTAAATCCCTGACAACGGAGAGGGAAGTAACATGTTTAACCGTAGCCATGGAAACCAATTAGGGATGCTGAGCATCAAACATTTTACAGTTTCCTGTAACTTGTTATGTCACCAGCCTCCCCTCATTTCTTACATAATACGTTTGTTAGTAGTGGGAAAGAAAAATCATACCAGAAGTCCTTGAGAAATATAATATAAAGACAAGCTCGTATATTAACCATCTCACCTGCGATAATATCTTTGGAAAAGAGGGCTTGTTGGCGCAGAGTAAGGAGACGTCTGAATCAGACGGCTGTGATGATCTGTGCATTTGTAGGTGGGAAGTTTTCCTCTGCGCTGTTTTGAGATCCCAGAATAACTCCTGAGTGTTGCATTGTGTTGTTTATGCTAATTCGCCGCCTCCCACAGGCTTCTTCCTGTACAGAGCTGTCATTTAACGGGTCACGGGCGAAGGGCTGGGGGGGAGTCAGGAAAACACCCGCTTCTCGTCTGGAATAAGAACTGAATTTAGAGTCTGACATCACGTTATTATCTTTGTAATCAGCAGCCACGGACTTTTACACCGAGCACAGCACTAATTAAATTATTTTCAGTCAAAGGTGAAAACTGATGCTTGGTTTAAATAGATGAAATAAGAAAGTGAGCATTTTTTTCTTTTCACTCGATGCCAACGTTGTCCTTTCTGTGTCAAAATGTTTAATCAGATAGATCAGTGATTTTCAAAGTGGGGGCCCAGCAAACTGGGGGGAGAGAAATGAGGGAAAATGCTAAAAATAATACATATATTTTGAAACATATATTCATATTTTGGGCTGCACATGAATTGCGTGGTTGTCGGTCTCTATGTGCTTAGTGCCAGCTGGGATTGGCTCCGGCCCCTTCTCGACCCTGAATAAGATAAGCGGTTACGGATAATGAATGAATGAATGAATTCTTAGTCTGAAATCTAAAATATAATTTACACAACAATAACAATAACAATAACAAAGCTGCTCCTGAAATTTAACTAGCTAGCATAGTGGCTATCATCTAGGTAGCTCGTGCTAACTCAGAAAAATGGATATGTTTTTGAAAAGAAAAAACCTGACAAGCAGATACAAATAGTTTTGAATAAGTTTTACTTTGTTTATTTTAACATCTTCTGTAGCATTGTCAGTGTTTCTTCTTACCGAAGAGGAGCCTCAGCCATAAGATAATGCAGTTCTGGGGACATTGGCATGGAAAGGTTTGGGAAGCCCTGTCATAGATGATTAAGAGATATTATTGATCATAAATGTGTGGTGTATAAATGGCATTAGAGGAGGAGACAGCATGTAATGATCAGTGTTTGTGTTCTACGGTCCCTGACGTGTCATTGGGCGTCAGTCGTACCTTTGATGCTTCCTGTCATTGTCCGACATCTTGGGCCTAATTAATGGGATGCTCTGGTGCGTGACAACGTGTTGATCCACATCATTAGATCCCATCTATTCACGGTGGCATCGTCACACATGCTCCCACACGGCAGTACGCATGGTTGCTCACATGCGCACACGGACGAGATGGTTCAGATCGAATCTGCAGGATTCATCTCCAGAGATCATCTGAGAGGAGGTCTTTCATTTGGTGAGTTTAGCCAACAGCACGCGTGGATTTATCTCCCCAGCTGAGAGAAGGCGACAACGCGGGTCGTTTATATTCCAGCCGTTGCGTCTGCACATTGCGCTCTGACTCCCCTTGAGCCTCGGCATCCTTCTGAGGGCTGGACCAGCCATAGAATTACGGGGCTGATAGGGACTCGGTGGCGTGGGTTGCCTAGCAACCTGTATTGAGTGAGGCGGGAGGCCCTGCTGATAGGGAGATTGCCAGGGTCTCTGATAAAGTCCTCCCTGCCATGAACGGCTGCTTATCGTTGTGCTGTCAGATGAAAAATGTCAGCTATTACCTCCCCCAACACAGGAAGTTAGAGGTGCGGAGACGCTGCAGGTGCCACAGACCATTACAACATTTTCACTGGGCACAAAAAAATTTTCCTTGTGTGTTTCTCACTTTCAGCTATCAAAACACATCCCTCATGAACCTGTTTTCCTCTGTGCTTTCTGTGTAGATGGAGTGTTTGGAAGGTGCCAGGAGTTGGCCGCTGCGGACCTGAACACATACGATGTTCCTTCCTCTGCTCTGCAACGCCTCAGGATCCTCCTACAGAAACTGGCTCACAGAGGTACGCACCGTTTGTTTGTCTTTGTCCGAACGCCCCCCCCTCCCCTCCTCCCCTGTTCAGTAGCTTTTATCAGTCATGTACAAGGCCTTACAGCAAATGCTTGTCAACTGCCATTGTGAAACGCAAGCCAAATAAGCCGAGCTGTCTCCTTGGCGAGGGTAGTGCGACACCATCGAGCTAGAACAGGTCATTTGACTCATATCGGGCCATTGTTTTTGCCATCATCGCCGAACTCCAGCAGCCAATCTAATTGGCTTGTACGCTGGTGGGACATTCAGAGCTAATTTTGTGGATGAGTAACTGCGAGGTGTGTGGTGTAATCACATTAGGCAGTCTCTCCTACTCAATCAATGGCAGCAGCTAATGTGTTTGTTATAACAGCTTACATCTTCTGGGGGCGTATTTACAATAAGATGTCTTCATAACAGAAGTATAGCTCATTGTGAATTAAGTTAGTCAAGGTTCCCAACCTTGGAGTCGTGCAGCAGCACAGCTCCTCAGATCAGTCACGTTAATATGGACGATTTTATATTCATGTCTTGCACCGTCTGTGGTAGACAGAGTTTCTTTTTGCTGATGGTTGTTACGGTGTGAGTAACAGCTAGAATTGACTGGAGCCTCCAGGCAGTCTGCTGTTATGGATCCATTGCTGCTAAACAAATGGATCTGGCTTGTTTGTTTGTAACAGACAACTCTTGGAAAGGTATTTCCTGCCCATAAAATGCCTAAAAATAGCTTGAACGGGATGCAGGAATATATGTTCCAAATGGTTACATGAGCCTATATTGTCTTAATAAATTTTTTGAAAGCTTCCTGGAAAGAAAGAAATAATTTGGTACTAATTATATGTGAAACGCAGACAGTGTTCAGTTTGTGTCTACAATTCAACATATATGACATATGATAAGTCTCTGTTTTCCTTATAATTAGTAATAATTACATGATTATTTACTTTTTCAGGAATATATTAATACATTTGTATGAATTTACAGATCAGTGTTGCCAAGCAAATTATTGGAAAATGTATGCATATTTTCTCCACACATTTGGGAGCCTGTAACTGCAGCTATATCCCACCAGGGGGCAGTAGACTCCTTTAACACAGGCCGTGACCACCAGCATCAGCCCTCCAAATATAATTGGCTTTGCAGGCCACTCTGAGCTTAATATCTTTTAACAGGCGTGAACCACTGTTGAAAATCATTAAGAGTAAGCAGTCGGCCGGAGGAAATAAAAAAAAAAAAAAAGAGGGGCGAAAAAAATGCAGTGATGAATATTAAGCAAGGCGAGACCAGACATTTATTCTAATTACTGCTTAGAAATAAACAAATGAGAGTGAGGAGGATGAGAAGAGATCCGGTGTGTAATTTTTTCCTGCTCCGGTGTTTAAATCCTTTAGATGCTTTTCATCACGTGACTCTGACCTTGTGTTCGTAGACGCCGCTTACAGACGCCGCAGACATGACATCATCACTTTGAATCATTTCCCCCCCTCTCTGTCGTGTGGAATCACATCCACAGACACGGAGCGTTATCCTTGGATGAGTCCACGGTGCACTGTTAATGCTCGGTGGCACGTTATTCTTATCAGCTCAACAGCTATTAAAGTGTCATCTTTGAGACGTCTGGGACACATATTTTTTATTATTTTTAAGCCCAGACAGGGTTATTGAGACCATTGTACTGTAACCTAAATTGGAGAGATGAAGGGGGGAAAAAAACGAGGAGGAACATCAATGGAATCGATTTACAATCCTCTTTATCTTGCATCAGAGATGCAGGTAGAAATCGCACAATCTCTGCTCACTGCACAACACCAATGTCATTCAGATCAATACAAACTGACCCTTGTACAAAAGGGCTTGGGTTGTCTGGATATGTCCCCAATGGCAGAGCACAATGTCTGGTATCACATTTTCACCACAATACCTTTTTGAATGCAAGGCCCTGTCATCCAACTGCAAATGACTTTTATATTACACAGCATCACCTAAAGCCAGGCGGCTTTAGTATTCACCGTGTGCAGCCACAGTGTGTCTACACTTTTCGCAGCCAGGCTGCTGTCATATTGCTGTGGAGTCATTATGAGCTCTGCTAAGTGTGTGTAGACTGGGATTGTGTGAAGATACACACAGGAGCTAATTCAGTAATGTATTAATTTGATGTACAATATATAAAAATGACGGAGCATTTAATTGAATGCTCGCTAAACACTGCACCTTGAATGTACAATCATAGCTTAGCAGGGCAACCTAAACAGGGCAATCTGTCTAGCTTTGGACTTTGCCACATATTGGGGGTTGTAGGTAGAGCGATAAATCTGTCCTCATCCCACACTCCCGACTAAGAAGGTAACTACCTACTTACAGTAGTAACCTAGTGTTAGCGTTATATAGCACGGCAAAAGGCGTTGCATTAGCGACCGACAATATTTTTTGGGGTCACATATGTTATGTTACCTGTTCATGAATAAAACATCCACCTTTATGATGCTACAGATGGTTAGACGGTTATCAGAGCATTAAAGGTGCATTATCGGTGGTTATCAGCCTCATGTGTGGGTCAGTAGGGGCCTGCTACACCCAATGGTAGGTTTTATCATTGATTCACATATTAGCTCATAGAAAGAAGGGCTAAAAGAAGACGACAGCGACCTTTAGTGATCGTAGAAATCAGGACAGGAGCAAAAGCAGAAGTCAGGCTTTGTTAGTATTGACAGTGTGAAGCTCCACAGGTGGAGGTTTTGGAGGTTGGGGTCGATAGATGGGACACAAAACACAGGGTTTCACCCAGGAGACTGAGGCTTGCAACCCATGTGAAACCAACAATGTGTAAATGATTTTGTATGACGTTTCACTTTCACTTTTGACATGTAATTATTTGAAGCTAAAACGTGATGTTTTTTCCTAAACCAACTAAGTGGCCTTGTTGCCTAAACCTAAATAAGCTGTTTTGTTTGTGTTTTGTGTTGCGCTTTCACAATAACCTACATCTATGATGCTTATTGTGACCGATAATGCACATGATTGAACTGGGTGAATGCTACTATATCAGAGTTTAAAGTAAGCAGTGGGTCAGTCCTGTTATTTGATTTGGGGAACGTTTACACTTCAACAACTCCACCCAAACTTGTGTTAGCTAGTGTTCTATTGACCAAATTCATTAGCTGTTCCTCGTCCGTATATACTTTTCTCTTGTAAAAGTGTTCGAAAACAAGAACAACATGTATACGTCTAACCACTCTATGCAAATATGTTTTTCATCATAAGCATCCAGACCATCCAAGGGTTATGTTAGAGCGAATAACACAAATTACTGTACATTTTTATTTATAATACAGTACTAGGGCTAACTAGCTCGACCCGAAAATACATGAAAAATGCTGTTAGTTATAAATCTGTGAAGATAATGACTGTTTGCCTGGGACTAGTAGCTTTAGCCTCAGTCTGTTAGCACAATAGAGCCATTTACAGGATGCTCATTTTAAAACCAGTTTTAGGGTTAGCATTGGCTTAGTCAGAGCTTAGCACACGGTCAGCTGGACTGCAGAGGAGATAAAGGTTAATGCTGCATTTTATATACTAACTCATGTCCTATATTTCAGTTCCTGGTCAGTATTTCTACTGTCAAACTCTGTAGTTTCAACATCAGAATGAATCATGTCAGATTGTAACACTGGTGTTGTTGATATACCAAGTTAAACTACACTTACCTGCAGTTGATTGACCTTCTGACCCCGTGCGGAGCGGTGGATATTCTCATAGCACTGACAAGTGAAGTAAGATGATGCATTGTGACATTTGCATTAGCTCCATTGACAGGAAGCATCAGTCAGGGAGAATCAGTGACCATAAACTGACATCATGTCACTCCAGCGCCACTGAAACCACATGCTCCTACTTCTGTCTTTGACAGACAATCGACAAAACCTATTGTTGTTGCTCCTCATATTCTGCTCTGTCTGTTCCTTGACAACCTTGCTAGATAGTAGCGGAGAGAAAAAAGTCAGACACACTCACACACTAACGTGCCATGTGAAAACCTGAGTTGTTATGAGGAAAACAAGAGTGCTTTTATTGAACCATTCAGTGTGAGTTCGTGTCTGTGAAGGGGGCACGATCATTTCAAAGGAACCTGCCGCAGATTTTTTACTCTGAGCAAAATGATTTCCTCCACAGGCAAATAATCGTTTGTATCCTCGTAGATGTTCACCAACTGTTTTGCAGTAATGGCAATATGAAATTACTTCAGTAGAGGCAGTTGGGCAGTCACGCTTCATTCATATCCACAGAACTTTATTTTAAATGCTACTATAAAAGCCTCCAAAGATACCAAATGCATCAGTCTGGATTTGGGGGAAATGTGTATAAAATAATGGATAGGGTAATTGGAATATTTACATATTAAGAAATAGTGCAACCATAAAAAAATGCTGTCATATCAGTCAGTGTAAACATCATATAGCTGCAGTGCAGAGATGGAACAAGTTGATAGAAGCAGCTGGAATAAGACCATAAAACCACTTAAGGGTTAAACAATGAATTTGTGGTATATGTACAAATGTTAAGAAGACAACAACAATACTCTAATATTGTTAAAAGTAAATGGATGACACTAAAGCCGCACTGATTAATCAATTAGTTGTCAACTATTAAATTAATTGCCAAATATGTTGATAATTGATTAGAGTACTTTTTAAAGAAAAAAAAATCATCAATTTTCTGATTCCAGCTTCTTAAATATGAATATTTTCTGGTTTCTTTACTCGTCTGACAGTAGACTGAATGTCTTTGAGTTGTGGGCAAAATGAAATGTTTGAGGACGTCATCTTTGGGAAACACTGATCAATATTTTTCACCATTTTCTGAAAACTAATCGATTAATCAAGAAAATAATCAACAGCTTAGTCGACAGTGATAACAGTTAGTTGCCGCTCTAAATGACACTCCTTTCTATAGATATTAAATACTATAGGGCACAATATAGAGATTTCAAATCTTCATTGCAATTGGATAAATAAATGTTAAATAAAATAGAATTAATAAATAAAATATTACCATAAAGACACAATTTAACTGCTTTACAAAAATCTTGAAGCTCCTCTAATCAAAGATGTTTTATCAACAATGAATTATATGACTATGAATAGTATAGTGACATAAAGAATTTATGAACAGTTTATTTGCAGTTCTCTGTATCTCTATAGAGCATTTTAGCATCTTTCAGCTCATTTGTTTTGGTATTACAGCACATTTACTGTTGCGGTTCACTCTCAGCGCTCTCATCAGGGTTGTTTCCAGATGTAGCAGGCAGCTGTTAGCAGAGGAAAAGCTCTAATAAACCCTCTATACACCACCTGCCCAGCACTAAACAACAGACAGACAGTTACCGACTAGCTGGTGAACATAGTGAGCATTTAGCAGAGAAAGAGACACATATTTTGTGGGGGAGTTGGTGGAGACCAAAAACAGTGCTAAAAGAGATTCAGTTTTATATTTTACAAACCAAGCAATGAATATTTTAACAAGAACTTAGATGACTACAAAGACCAAACTTAGAAAGAGCCACACAATCCCTCTTGACTGGCAGATTAATCAACAATGAAAATAATCGTTAGTTGCAGCCCTACTGCACACCACGTATTCATATCTTCTGCCACACCATTGCACTCTAATTTCAATTTGGATTGACACATTTCATTTAGACTAATTAGGTTGAACTCGCTGCTAAATTATTCACGCTCTCTTCCATTAATGCCTTTTAAAATCAGTTGGTGGACAGAAGTAAAGGAAAGGGGAAAATCTGCATTTCAAAAACAGCAGATGAAACTGCAAGACGTGTAGACAGGATCCCATCTAATAGGATTTGAATTTTTAGGAGACACCCACCCTCTCCCTGTCACACAGAAAACAGACAGGAGGCCAACAGAAATATCTTGCTTGTTTGAAAGCTGTTGCGCTAATGGCAAGGCGCTAATTAACTGAGGCATTTGCCTGAGACGGCGTGCTACCCTTAACGGGCGAAAAACCCAGCAGCACTTGGTGATGGAACCCAGACTTACAGATGCATTTGCATGACATTTATTTAGCTCCTCAGTGCCAGGATAATCAGCTGAGAGGTTGATTTAGAGGAATCCAACCGTAAAGGCCCCTCCACTTTTCTTCCTGACTTTTCCTCTTACAAAATGGCTCATTCTGATTCTGTAATTTGCTCCGGCGCACCTTTTTCCCCTCAAGTGCGCCCATCACAGACACACAACAACATGGTATGTATGGAAATGAGTGCATCCCCCAGGAGACGGAGGGGATAGAGGTGTCACAGCCAATGAAGCCAGCATCACCCTCACACCATTCACACCACATTCACCACGAACCCGTTTAACCAGCTGCAGCTAACTGCTATGCACCATATGGATCCTTTAGGGCTGAAGCCAGACCTGATTTCCCCATCACCACTGATGGTAGCGTAAATGATCATCGCCGCGCTAATATATAACAAGCACGCACCACGTCAGTTCAGCCATGGGTAGTTAACTGTCATTGTTGTACGGATGGATGGCTGAGCCACGTTCCTGAACAGTGGCAACATACGCTGCTTTGTGCTGCATTCAGCGCTGCCAAGAATGACTGGAGGCATCTGTAGCTGCTCTGCATTGCTCAGATCCTCATCTGGTGCTTATGAATATCTATGAGAATACCCAGAGTCTAAGGGTGAGAAACAGGGCTAATGAAGACATTCTGCAGTGTTGATACTTTCATTTTTTGCATATGTTTTTAAAACCAGGCTGTTAATTTCTTGCTATTAAACATGCCCACACCATCAAGAGCTGCATTGTTTCTATAGATAAATAAGTTAGGTATGTGGCAGCTAAGAATCGAAGCCTTCCTCGCAACGTAATTACTCTCATTAAAAAATGCTTCAGCACTGAGATGAAGTGTCATCAGTGAACATCTTGGCTCCGCTTAATGTCTGTGGTATTCCTATACTCTTTGCCGATGGAATGCTGTGCCTCTTGGCTCATTGGGAATGGGGCCATGTTTTGGGTATCTTTTTTGCTTGGGTAGCTCCATCTGGTCCTGGCACCAGTGTGCTTTGCCCCTGCCCAGGAGTTCTGCATCCCAACTATGTGTTGGCAATTAGCAGAGATGTTGGCAAGGCGTCAGGCCGCAGTGTGACATTCTCCCTGGGCTTGTTGACTGGCTGTGGTGTGTGTGTGTCTATCTGTGTATATACATGTGTATATACATGTGTGCATGTGTAGTCATAGCTTCCTATAAGTGTGTTGTGATTTTAGACCTCCTCTACTGTTCAGATTTATCCTTGCTGTTTTGTTTTTAGTTAATAAATCGATAAGAAATTTCCACGAAGCAGAGAAATTAGATACTGTTCAGTCACAATTTACAAGAATATTTTGCCAAAGAAACAATATTTATAACAATGGATCTCATGCAAGAACCACTTATACGAACAGATTCGTTCTGACGTGGCTTGTACGAGTGATTTACTGTCGATGAACTTGTCGCGTCAATTTTCTCTTTTGAATTTTCTCTTCGGTACGAACACAATTTATGAGTGTCGTAGGAATCATGTGCAAGTAGTTCACTGATGATCTGTATATTTCATTACATTGAAGTAGGGCTGCCCTTCAATTAAAATATTTAATTGCAATTGGGAAAATGATTGTGCATGATTAATCACGACTGTCTTTTTATCTGTTCAAAATGTGCCTTAAGGTAGATTTGTTTCGTATTTAATACTCTTACTCTTAAGGAGTGAACAAATGTGCTGCTTTATGCAAATATATGTGTATATTTCATACTGGAAATCAGTTAACAACAAAAAACAATGACAGGTATTGTCCAGAAACCCTCACAGGTCCTGCATTTAGCAGAATAAATATGCTTAAATCTTAACATGGTAAACTGCAGCCCAGCAGACAACAGCTGTCAGTGTACTGACTTGATTATGACTTGATCCAAACTGCAAGTGATTATCATAAAGTGGGCATTTCTTTAAAGGGGAGACTATTGAGTACCCACAGAACCCATTTGCATTCACATATCTTGAGGTCAGAGGTCAAGGGACCACTTTGAAAATGGCCATGACAGTTTTTCCTCGCCAAAATTTAGTTTGGAGCGTCATTTAACCTCCTTTGTAAGCTAGCATGGTGCCGATGGATTCTTTAGGTTTTCTAGTTTCATGTAATACCGGTATCTTCACTCTAACTTTAAAACTGAACCTGCTACAACCTAAAAACCACACGTTGTGTTAATATGTTAAAGAAATTAGTGGCATTAAAATGAATTTGCTTTAACTTTGTCAGCCCCACTTTGAAGCAATTTTGAGTTTGACAATCTTATATAAATTACACTTCACTATTATGTTTGACTCTGCAGTTTGAATTATAATAATTTTAAATGGATTCACATAGCCGACCACAATATACTTTAAATTGTCCATTGATACAATTGTATGACACTTCAATATCAATTTGAACATCTCAAATTGCAAGCCGACTTAAGTTAGGCACTAATTGAAGGTTAATTTGTCTCTGTGTTTACAGTAATGAGGTCAATGGGGAGTGTAACCAGGTGCGTCATGGCTGACATTTCTTTTGGATGCGCGTCGTGTCTTTAGACAGTGTGATGATATTCTGGCATAGACGAATGGGGCAGGACAGGTAGCCTTTTATGGTATCAGTGAGGTGTTAATTAAAATAATTCACAATTTTCATGAATGTGCACTGATTTACACACAGGTGGCATCATGTTTACGCAGGTCATTTGCACAGTTATCTGATGTTAGGAGCGTCCGCTGAATCTGACACGACACTCGTACGAGGCCTCAGTACAAAAAAAGGAAGTTAAGACAATAATATGAAAATGTTCTTGCCTGAGGCCTGATATTTCCAGTCTAATAGATGAGTTGATTGTTTCGATTTTCATTTACACTTTTTGCAACACAATATTGAATTATATACTTTATGTTACGTCTTACAGGCACGTATACAGTGTTTTTTAAATATTGTTTACGCCGTAGTCTCAAGATAAAGGTCAGTGTTTAACTTTATTCTTCAGTTGCATGTTAGTCGTCCTTTATTGGAGCCTGTAGTTATTTCCATGAAACGTCTTTCTTGCAACCAAAAGGCCAAAAGTAATTTAAAGAGATATTCCATAAGATTATCCATGATATTTTCATTTTATCCCTTTAGGATTGTCAAGAAATAATATATAAAAAAATAAAAGCCCAGAAAGTCAACTGGTCAGACATTTTGCCTCCAATGGTCATTTTGACTGTGTCTGTTGTTTTTAATGTTGTTTTTAATCATATATGCGCCATAATTAATTTAATTTTTAATTTAATTTCTTTACCAAAGTAATGTTTTCCCTGGAGATATCTGCAGAAATTGTATAGTTTCAGGGTTTTATTGTATTGAATGGAGAGGTGTTTAAAAGACCCCAAAACCAGGGTTCAAGCTCTTATTTTGATGGTTTGGTTTCCAGGTTTGACGTGGCGGGACGACATCACCCAGCAGGTCATCTCCAGAGAGCTCTCCAAACTGAGGACCGTCCCTCTCCGCCATCAGGCCACGGCTCCGAGCCCCCTCACCGCCTACAGCAGCTCCAGAGACTCCAGGAAACTGAGCAGAAACCTTCAGCAGTACCTGACGGGCCTGGGCTTCCTGACGCAGTCTGAGCTCGATGGACAACCAGGAATCCAACGACAGGGAGCCAGCGATCGGGTAAGAGCCTCACACACATAGACTTGTAGTAGTAGGAGTGTACTGTACAGGATTGCACAAAGCAGGTTAATAACAGAAGAGCTTTAGAAAAGACTTGCAAATTTTACACATTAAATGTACTTTTCACAAGGAGTACTACTGGTCAGACTACATGATATCAGCCTGATTATAGCCCAACACGACCCTCGTAGGGTGTCGGCTCTGCTCGGGAACGACAATGAGTGTCGTGCGCAACAACCAATAATTTTATCTTGTGTAGTGCGTCACAGCCGTAACAGTGACCAGAGCGCAACTATGGCAAAAACAAAAGTGTACATGTGTGCATTTCTAGTCATGGCTTCCTTTAGACGTCCTACTCCACCATTCAGATTCCTCCGTGCTGTTTTGATTATCTTCATTGTAAAGCAAATGAAACTCTAAACACGAGGAGCAAGAGGAGAAAGAGGAACAATGTTTGTGCTGTGAGCTGGAATTGTGAAATGGAGGCTATGGCAACAACAACACCCCGGCCTTTTTGATGTTTCCTCGAGGGACAACCACAACAGAGTGAAAACAGAAAAAAGCTGGCGTGAAATAAAAGAGGCGCTTCAGCGACCCGGTGAGTAGGCTACTGCCATTGGCATCGAGCTTCCTTCCTGATGACGCCACGCACAGCTTGAAATATCTTATCTTATCTTATCTTAGATGGCCAGCGGTGATTGGTCGGTGGTCGACGCGTAGTCTGCCATGTATCTCGCCCAAGTCGTGACAAGAATTTGTGACTCTCAGTCACCCAATCTGACGTAGTCACCATGGTAACAGAAAGAAATATTCAATTGATTGTTATATTGGTCTTTTTCGACTTTTTTTAAATGTTTTTTCATGCTAAATGATTATTTCCAAGAAACATATGAGCACATCCCTGGTAAACACAAGATATTAAGTGGTACTTTTGTGTGATTCTTTGGGGAGAAACTTGTATGAGTGTTAGTTAACAGTCTGAAATTTATGGAAATTGTAGGATACAGTGTTTTTGGCACTTAGCTTATATTTGAGAGACTAAAAGTGAAGACATTTCAGCGTCAGCTGCTTCAGTTTTGACCTTTCTTTTAAAATCTGTCCCTCAACTTTAAGACAGTGACATACAGTATAAGTGGCCCTTTAAGAAACATTCTGTATTTTAGCATCTCGGTCCAGGATTAAGACGAGAAATATTGTTCCACAAAGTAAACAAACAAACACGTTTTCCTTGGCCAAATTATGGAAGGGCCTCCTCCTATTCCTTTAGAAACAGTCAGTATTTTCTGGGGTCGCCCTCTTGTCCCCGCACCGCTTTTGTTTCTCGCTGTCTGTCTTCTCCTCCCTCTCCTGCTGAGCGGGGACCTTTTTACACAAAGATCCTCCATCACCTCTTTACATTATTCAATCCTCATATTTAGGGTGGAACCCGGGCTTTGTGTGAAATGTGCTCTGCCTCCTTCATCGCCGAGCCGCTTCCTGCTGCTGTGTCAGTGCCGCCATAATGCAAAGTTGAAGAGTTCAGGACCTTCCTTATTGATGAGACGAGCTCCTTTGTTGTGTAGTGTGATGGAAAAAGGCAAACATGGTTAGCGTGAATGGCAGAGCACCCCCATCTCGCTGTGCTAATGCCATTATGGCCTCTCAGTATGCCCAGCTTAGAAAGACTGACATTTTCTGTATATACATTTGAAGGACAGAAAATGGCACCAGGGGAGATAGCTAGTATTAGTGCAGCAGCGACTTGTATAATAATGCTGCTTAGTGGATCAGATATATACTGTGTGCTGAATTGAAGCGTGGGTTCTTATGATTTGTCTTCCTCACAGACAGCACAAAGAACAAAATCTCACATTTTGGTGCCAGTATTAATACCAGCTACAATGCCAAACGGTTAAAGGGCCTCCAAATGCCTGTGTACCAGAGCATTGTGATGTTAACACATAATTCATCATGTGTCAAATATAAACTCATATGGCTAAATCTGAAATCAGATGACTCATAGTTTTTAGATAAGGGATTGCTGTTACTTCTCTGACAGAAGGGGTATGCTTTTAAAGTTTGTTGTGGAAACGCATGAAATTACTCTTTGAGTGACACTATCTCATCTGTGATTTACATAATGCAATTTCCAAGGGCAGTTGTCTCTGATCTAGAATCCCTATTCATATCCTGTCCTGTCTAGTCGAGCCCAGGTTGCTTCTCCTTTATACTAAAGCCTGTCACAACAATGCTGACCCAGCGCAACCCATCTAATGTTCTCATGGGAGGAAAAAAACTGTTGCAGGGCTGAAACTAGGTTGAAGATTCATCATATGAATGTTGACACAGAAAGAACTAAAAGAGACTTCAGAGTCTGCAGACATGCTAGTAGCTTTGTGAGGCTGTACTTGGGCAAACGCTAGTTTTCTAACGCTAGTCTTGCTAACGCTAGTTTTCTAACGCTAGTTTTCTAATGCTAGTTTTGCTAATGCTAGTCTTGCTAACGCTAGTTTTGCTAACGCTAGTTTTGCTAACGCTAGTTTTGCTAACGCTAGTCTTGCTAACGCTAGTTTTGCTAACGCTAGTTTTGCTAACATGTTCACAGTGCCGATGCTAGCGTGCTGATGTTTAGCAGGCATAATGTGCACTGTGTTCACCAACTTAGGGTGCGTTCACACCAGCTTTGTTTAGTCTGGTTGAACTGAACCCTGGAGCGTTTACCCCCTCGGCGCTGTTTGTTTGGGTTGGTGTGAACGCAGGAATCAAACCCTTGCGCGGACCAAACAACCGCTCCCTGGTCTGGCTCAAAGGGGTGGTCTCGGTCACGGATGTATAAAGAGAACTGGATACAGCGTTGGAGGCGGGGCCCCGTTCATTGCTATGAAAGTTGTGGCGCATGAAGCCAAAATGGCTCCACTTCTGTCTGGAAAAGTACCCGGGTCTTACTGGAGTTTTACTGGGCCCTACTGAGCATGTCCGATATGTACAGTAGGGTACTTTAAATGAAAAAAAAATGTAAAAATGAAAATAGTCTAGTTTAGGTTGCCGAAAAGTCATTACATTTTAGTCCAAATTTTTTTCCCTCTTAACTTTATCAGCGATTTTTTAAATTTAGTTTTAGTCTTGTGTCAGATGCTCTCTTTTAGTCATTTAGCATTTCAGTCCGTCTATCTAGCATGTGACGTTTTATTTCATCATTATCTGATGAAAACACATGTTGAATGATTACGAATGCAGTTCGATGCCGTTACTTTGAGTCCCCGGCTGCACATATTTGAAAAAAATATCTATTTGCAATTATTTTGACTGATTGCGTTATGATTTGTTTAAAATGGTTATGGTACGATTTTTGCGGAGATGTGCACAAAACAAAGATGTTTTTAAAGCTTGTAGGATGTGATGTGTGGGCAGAGACGCTGTTTGAGACAGAGAGCGGGGAGGATAAGGTCCCCTGGTAAAGTTTTAATCTCGTCTTTTTCATTAACAATATTGCATGTTTGATATCGTCACAGTTAGTGTTTAAAGACAGTGATGCCAACTCGTCATCATTTTGTTTTAGTCATGGAAAAAAAGGTTGTTGACGAACATATTTCACCATTAAGAGGAGCACAAAGGCATCAGAATTCATCATCTGGGGATCATGAATGTCTGCATCAGATTTAATGACTATCCATCCGATAATTGTGGAAATATTTTAGCTTGGATCAACTGTCAGACCATCAGCCATCCCTAGAGCTACGCCGCTAGCCCGGCTAAATGACATATTAACAATGCTCTACATGTGCTAAGTGGCATTTTGTGTTGTAGAATGAAGACATCAAGTCTGAAGGTCACTTGGAGCCCAGCCGGTCAAAACCCCAGCAGGGCTGGAAGGAGACCACCATCTACAGCCATCAGAAAGGAGCTGGCCAACCTCCAGTCACCAAAGTGTTCACCCAGAGCGGAGAGGGCAGACACCCCAAGCTCAGTACAACCTTCTCCAGCCAGGACCCGGGAAGGAGCAAACTGCTATCCAGCCAGCTGGAACGGCTTCTCAGTGAAGTACCGAGCACCCAGCAGGGTGCCCCGGGTGGCAAGTCTGCGTGGCCCAAAGGAAAGCTCCACTACCTCAGTTACATCCGGCCGAATGACCACGCGGAACCACAGTCTCAGGTGGATTTTGGCTCCAGAACTCAAAGGCCTAATCTAGACAGACTTCTGCTCAAGGGCAGCTCAAACCGACTGACCGCCAAAGAACCTCTTAGTGTCATGGACGGTAAGATTCGCTTTTTCACACTTTATATTTGCACCACAATATTCCTATTATTGTTGTTTGTTTGCTTTTTATGTAAAATTGAGTCTTAAATTTACACTTAGTGTGATTGTGGCTCCTCATTCTTCTCTGTTCGCGGTCCAGAGCGATTCATCCAGAATATGGTGAGCCAGCTGGGGAGGCACAGCGTCAGCATGGAGGCTTTGATGGGCAAAGACCTGGACCAGCTGGCCGGGGTCATCACAGGCGTGCTGCAGGAGGTGGATGAGGAGCGGCCTGTGGTTGGGGCCCAGCCAGGACCAGGAGCCGCTGACTCCAGGGGGGACACCGAGGGTAACAGGGAGCCTCTGGCAGCCATGCAACTGAATCAAGACCAGGACCTGAAATCAGACAAAGGGCAGGATCTGAACCAAGAAGACACACTGAGAACAAAACAGCAAGGTCAGTGAAAGAGAATAAAAGCTGGCAACATTTGGAGTGCTTATGTGTTTATTTTCTTCCATAGATATAAGACTATAAGTTCATAATTATGTTAATAATCCTTCATTTGTGTTATCCTCCTGAAAAGTGCTGCCAAATGTATTTTTGACTCTCGTTTTTTTCTTTGCTAAATACAAAAGAGAACTTTGGTTTTCACACAATCTGCTCACATAAATTGTGTTTGTTTCCAGGCCAACAAATAGACGGCGCAGACAAAGAGCCTGTTGACAAGGTGAATTTAAAATTACTCTGCTCAACCAACAAATTGGTTTCTCGGGGAGGGAGACATGTCCAAACTTGCACTTTATTCACTTTTGAATGCTACTTCAAATAGGGATGATTTGAAAGTTGTGCAGACTAGCATTTACTGTTGAATTATTAGAGTTTGAAAGCAGCTGCAGGATCTTAAAAAAAAATCCTCGAGTGTCTATATTTTACTTTTAATGGAACTTTAAAAGTGATATGAATGTAAATAGTTCTGCATGATGCCGTGGATCCTTTGTTTAATTTTCAGTAAGTAAGTAAAGCAATTGAATGCACCCTTTGATAATTTGTAAGTAAAAAGGATGTCGTTAGACCTTGGACCAAAATTCAGACATAGAAATGTCGGTGAATGCACCACAAATTCATACCTTTCAAATGATTCCCATATCCAGTAGAATAAAAGTCTCTATTCAGGGTGTTAATTAGTTTGACCTCAGAACTTTTTAAACTCTCCTCTAAAAAGAAACTAAAGTAATATATCAGTAAAATGAAATAGAAATGCCTTCAGTATTCTAAATACAAATCTCTGATTTAACACAGCATGCAGCCTTCTTCTCCAAGCTGCTGGACTACCTCAACCTGGATCCCTTTGGTGATCACGTCAACGTCAAAGTTGGCCCGCCAGCTCCCCTCCGGAAAGCGGTCGGGCTGGAGAACGTCCAAAGCCGGACGACGCAGGGCCAAGTTCCCGTACCCCACCGCTGGGAGGAGAAGCCCTCACCTTGGAAGGAAGGCGCCGCCCTGCGTTTAACCTCTGGTGCAGATGGGCCTGACGCTCAGGTGGACTCAGAGATCCAGAGGTGGATGCAGGGGAATCAGGCCCCAGCGGGGAAAAAGCAGGAGGAGCCGCAGAAGAAGGACATGAGAGTCAAAACTCAGCTGGTCCACGTTGGGGTGAAGGAGTTTTCCAGCAGAGGGAAGGACAGACACTTTGGCTACATTATCACTGGCTCAGAGTGAGTAAGATTCACATATACAATAATACGTACTGATATTACAATGATTCAGATGGTAATATCATTTCTACATCATAGTATTCTGAATCAATTTTTAGCCAAGAAGGTTCACACACATTTTGGAGACCTTAAACTGGAGCCTCACTTCTGTTCACAGAATTAGATAGTATGTCTCTCAGTATTTATTTACTATAATTAATACATACAAATAATGGTTATTATCTAAAAATAGTGATTCTCATCTATTAAATATGAGGTTGTAGGGAGCAGGTTGAGGTTGAAGTTTTTTATAAATAATCAGCTGCCTTTTACTAAGATTTTTAGCCATTTTATTTATTTACTGTTTGCATTTTGTGTGTTTGGCCTGTGTTTCCCTGTGGACCAGTGTGTATTCATATTAAGGTTCCTATAGTTTGAATATAAATGGGATGGTATTGGACATTCGGCAGTGTTTATCCCAATTAGGACTGTCACAATACCACTATCAGATTTTCACGACACGATCACAGCTAAAAGAATTTATGACAACAATATCATTGCAATACCAATATAACAAAAAATTTAAATAATGCTATCAGTCAAATTCATCTTTATAAGTGCTAAATTTGAAATTCAGAGCATTAATATAGCAGTAAACAGGTGTTTTCTGTGTAAAGATATATCACAGATATGCTCAAAATCTGGAATTTAGCACCTTTAACTTTGTTTATTGTGCATTTTGTCTCTTTTTTATATATATTTGTGTATTATTAACATGATATTTATATGTAATTTTTAAATATCACAGTTATGGTCAGTACCAGTATATTACAACACCCTTAATCTCAATGAAAATTAACTGAATAAGTGGCTTAAAAACAGCATGGCATTGCATTTTATAGTATAAAACAGCTCTGTGGCAGCTCTCCTGTGCTCCATTATAGATAAACTTGAATATCTGTGAATTACACACATATTAACCGTAGCTTTACTGTTGAAAACTCTGTCAATAGATTGATCTACAGCATGTCAATAACCTTTTTTTTTACCTTAGTCATTGTTGTCATGCAAAAAGCATAAGTGACAACCCTGTAAAAGCTGCTCTCTTATTCTTAAGTGGTTATTATCAGCTGACTTGATGGTGCTGCTCACAGCTTCATATCATCGTTTATTGCTCCCCTCACCAGTTGTCAGCTGTATTGTTGGACCTGTTTCAAAGCAGACTCCATTACATGCTGTACCTTAAAACCGAGCATGTCTGCTTTGTTCAGTTACTTAAAACTGCCTTTGAGAGACACAATTTCTCTGTAAAACCACCCACATATTCACGTCTTTATTGAAAAGAACACCACAGTTTGAAATCCTCAGCGTGCACCGCACCTGATTACAATAGCAGGGGCGATAAATCCCTCAGTGTGTGGGTATTACTGTGCCGTATTACAGCTTTAATGATGATACTTTGTCAGAAAGGGTATAGCTAAGTTCTCTCCCTCTCCTTCGCTCTCACCTCTCAGTCAGACTCGGGCTCAGCAAAGATAAGTTCCTATCGACTGAGTCGTCTTCGCCCCTGGCCCTCTCTTAAATCCCTTTATGGCGTTATCACGTCAGCGCGGTGTCCTTCACCTGTTCAACGCATGTCGGTTCATAAAGGTGCGACGGGCGCAATCTTTGTCACCTTATTGCCACACGTATGGAAACGCAGATTTAGACGTAAACAATATAGTTTAGTATATATACCAGGGGAGGGAAACAGGTCACCTTCTGAACAGACTATGTTCACCTCCTCCTCCTCCTCCTCGTCTGTCCTCAGCCCGCCGAGTGGCCGCCTATAGTTGGCCTATAGAGGGGTCCGCATTTGCTGCAGACCTCATGATTGCATGGTTGTTATCCCCAGCTCCTTCGCACCCTGCAGAGAAGCTACGCAAACTTGCTTATCTGACAGCTCCTGACATTGTGGTGGTGGTGGTGGTGGTGGTTGGGGGAGGGGAGGTTTGGGGAATAGGAAGGAGGTGGAGGAGGGGAAGTGGAAAGGTTTGGATAGAAGAGAAGGAGACGGAGAAACCCAAGGGGAAAAGTACTAGCATCAACAACCAAGTCACTCCTGGAGCTCTCCAGTTGCTAGAATTACCGCAGAGGGATGCAAACGTGTCTGGAATTGCTTCGGTGGTGAATCTTTAACTTTCAAAACCCCTCAAAAAGTGGAGGGGGAAAAAAAAAAGAGCCACCCACTCTCTCAAAGGTGGAGTGAATCAGCTACTCATGCACAGCACACTGTTCTGCTGGGGAAAAAAGAAGCTGCTGTATTGTGGTGTCAAATGCGGGCTAAACAAAAGAATATCTCAGCAGAATTTTAACCATGAATATGTAAACTAAAAGTGTTTTATAGTATATTTCAACATGTTAAAAAAAAAGAAAACATATAATGTGCTCAATACCCAGCGCTGCATGGAATGCTAACAAAATGTCTCGTTGTGATCCATGACTTTTTGGTGCGTGTCACCTTGCAGTCACTTGGCTTGGCCTCGCAGTGATTCCAGGTTAAGCTGTCGGCCATAAAGTAGCTTTGTGTGTGTCCGTGTGTTCTTCTCATTTCCTCCATCCATTGCGTTGGCCTGCAGATTGCCTTTGTTTGGTCTATTTCCTTGGCGATTTACTCTCCGAGTGAGAGAGCAGCCGCGGACTGAGCTGAGATGAGGCATGGCTTTATCAGACCACCATTACACTTCACCTCCATTCCATTTGCACCTTATTATTCTCATCTCGCTGTGAGGGCGCGTGCGTGCCCGTGTGTTTGTGTACTTTGTGCTACCATGTTTTACTTTGAGCGTGCACGCCGGAGAGAGAAAGCGAATGTGGGCGAAGGAGAAGAAAGATGGGAAAGGGGAAGGGAGAGAAAGGCGCGTCCATATGATATAGCCATTACACCTCATGCAGGTTCCATTTGCACCTTATTGTTTGTCTCATTGCTGGGAAAAAAAGCAGGTGATTTACCAAGCCTGAAGAGGCAGCTGATCCCTTTTTCCCTTGGCATGGCTCTTTGTGTGTTTGTTTGTGTTTGCGCGTGCCTGTGTGTCCGTCTACGAGTGTGCAGTACATCCATTCAGACAACCGTGGCTTCGCTCGTGTGCAATGACCCATTTGTGGCTATGAATTGTGGCAGTATCTCCCTAAAAAAAAATAGCATTTTAACGGCTGAATAGCCGCATGTGTGTTGAATGGGTGTGGATCTCCAAAACGTGACGCCCGGCTGTCTGTGTGTGTTTCTTCCACAGCTCCCTCACCGCTGACCAGGGCTCGGACCTGATGGAGAGGCTGACGCAGAGGCTGAACCTCCACGCCACAGACCTCACCCAGCTCTCGTAAGTGCAAACACGAATATGCCCACATTGTCACACATAATGATTCACCTTGCAGTTTACAAGCCATACATCGCGTTAAGTATAATTGGCCCCATTTGAAGTGTTTGAAACGGTTTTGTTTTGTGCCTTTGAGCTCGGGGGGAAACAGAGTGAAGGTTGTCCAGAAGCTGCAAGGACTGTTTGTGTGGAAAATGCTGTGCCACACTGCCAGAGACTGTAGGCGTTTGTTGTTTTTCTGACCTTTTGGAGTGTTTGACTTCTCGTAGGGAGCGAAATCAGGCCTAATTACCTCCAGACACACACTGATGTCTCCATTGTATTCAAAACGCTGCCCCGCCACTATTGTCACTGTCCGCCTTGTCAAAAAAGAGAACAGTCAAGCTATCAAACCATCTCGGTTAGAGGCAAAGAGAAGAAGAGAGAGAAAGGGAAACAGCAGTGGATGTAGAGCTGGAAACAGAGAAAGTAGTCCAGCAGGAGGCGGTTAATATATTAATGAGCGGGCGAACTGTCCTTGAACTCGGGCTGGTTTGTGCTTGTACCATGTTTCTGCTGTACATTTGGTGTCAGACCGTGTAGGAGGCAGAGGAGATGTGTTCGCCTAAGATCTGACAAGCCTTTCAAGACGCTCCTGCAGGAGAAGTGAAGTCTGGGTGGTTCAGTAACACCCGCAGCATATGAACACCAAAGCACTGCAGTCTGCGGCTGCACTGTAACTGTAGACTGTAGAGTATTCTGGCTCGGATAATAGCTACTGAGAGGGAAAACTGTCTGACAGTACTCTCTGTATCTAGTGTTCAACGCTGGAAATACACAGTGACCTCAAAATGAACGCAAACAAGGGGACAAGGAGATCCCCATCTTTCAATACAAAATTTGGATTCAGTTTAGTTGAGAAAGAACAGCAGGACATGTCATCGTGCCGGCACTGTGTGAGTCAGTCTTGTTATTACAGCTGTCTTTTCATATCACCCTGAATCAGCACAAAATGACTGATTTGGATGCTGATCATTCATATATCCAGTGGTGGGTTAAGCATTCAGATCTTTTACTCATGTAAAAGTAGTAACACTATACTATAGTAATAGTAGTAGAGTGATTAATCAATTACAGACAACTATTAACTTAACCTGCAACTATTTTGATAATTGATTAATCGGTTTGAGTAATTTTTGAGGAAAAAAAAGTCTAAATTGTCTGATTCCAGCTTCTTAGATATGAATATTTTCTGGTTTTACTCTATGACAGTAAACTGAATATCTTTGAGTTGTGGACAAACAATACATTTGACATTTTTTACCATTTTTGACATTTTATGGACCAAAAATTCATCATTTAATAAGAAAGTATTCATCAGATTACTCGACAATGAAAATATTAGTCAGTTGCAGCCTTAAAAGTATAACAGTTTTATAAAAAAAAAAAATAGAAACTATCAGAAGTAAAAGCACTCATTGTGTATGTCACCTTTCAGAGTGGTATATATATATACTGTATATTACATTATTGTGCTAATTATTACTAGTTATTATCATTTGTTATGAAAAGAGCTCAATGATAATTCAGAAGTATCTTTGTGGAACAGAGTTCATGACATTGAATTGATTTTTGTTATTGATTTTGCATACATTTGCTATATTTTGACGTATGCTGTTGTTGGAAAACTGCTCATATTAATGTCGTGAGTCCACCCATATCACCTTTCGGCTTTACTGCATTAATGCAGAGTTTTTAAACTGTGAGTCAGAATTAGTTGCCACTTTCTGAGTCATAACTCTGTTGAATCTGAACACACAGAAATAAAACACTTATTTTTATTCTTCAATGTGACTTTCAGAAGTTTCTCTGATGTCAATTTAGAAAAAATCTGCTTAAAAATCATAGAAAAAAAGACCTTAACTCCAGAATAATCACATTTTTAAGCTTTCTTCAGTATCATTATTATCCAGTGATATTTATCTATACATGCATGGGTACATCGCAGACAGAAACTAGTAATTGCTAATTCGGCATACTTTTGATTTGCCAAAAAATTTAGTCTGAGCGGGGCGCACAGTGTCAGACTTTGAAAACTCCCCTGCATTCATGTGTAAGCTGCAGTTTAATGTTGTAGCAGGCTGAGATGAAACTATTTCTTTATATATATATATATATATATATATTCTTTATATATATATATATATCACAGTTTCAACTTTCTTCTTTTTTTGGGTGGGAGTGTTCATTAATTAATAGTGTAAGAAAAGTGGGACACATATGAGACGTGACAAGGCAGGAGTGACACAACAACAACAAAAAAAGGATAGAAATACAGACTAGCTTCAGTAATTAACAGGACATACCTGAGTAAAACTGAATAGATATTTAGATTTAGATTATATGGCTGTTGTGTTGTAAAGATAGGACACAAAAGAAACAAAAAAGGGGGAGAAAAGAGAAAAACAGAAAGGCTCCTATAGGAGGCAAATTTTATTCATTTATTTATCTATTTCTAATTTATATCCCCCTTTCCTTTATCCAGTCATTTACCTATTTTGGTTTTCTTTTGTTTTGATTTTGCTTGTTTTCCTCCTTTACTTACAGTGTCGTCAAACGAATCACCAGATAAGTTATATCTGTAAAATCTGAATCTGCTAACTAACTTGTAGCTATACTGTCAAACAAATGTAGTGGACTTAAAAGTACAATAATGTCCTCTTAGGTTTTAGTGTAAGGTAGCATAAAATGGGAATACTCAAGCACAATACTTGAGTAAATGTACTTTTTCCACTGTTGCATACATGCATCATGATCACAGTGCATTAAAGCTGTTGTGTAAAAGCCACCGACCGATGAGTCCACACTATTACCCCTCATATATATATATATATACACAGTATATATATAAAAACAGTATTCTATACGGAAGACAAATAGAAAGATGTCCTCTTTGTTGGGCTTGTTTATCGCCATTTTCTTTCCTTTTACAATGAAATGAAAGCACATTCATGTAGACATGGCCAAGACAGAGGACGTGACGCAACCCCATTGTGCCTCATGCTGTGTGGCCTCGGCAGGTGAGTGTTTTAAAGCCTCCGTCTGAATACGAGTCGGTCGAGTGCGGGAGCTGGGTCAGAGCACGCCGCCCTGCTTCGGGGGGTGGGGGGTGGGGGGCGCCTCTCTCTCCTCGCTCGCTCTGATGAGACCTGATAGGAAAGCTGGAGAAGAGATACTCGAATATGACAACAGGCAGACAGAGAATAGGAGAGGAGGAGGCCGAAGGTTTCGATGCTGAGATTTCCAGACGCTGAACGCAATTACGTTGGAGGCTGCTGATACTACTACAGTAATCAGCGCAGAATATTCGCTTTTCGAAAGAGATGTGAAATTGTAGTTTTGGTTGATGATGGGCTGGGGGTGTGTAATATGAGAGCCTTTTTCAGATGACGTAAGTGTTTTACTTGTCAGAAACACTAGGGGGAGTGGGATACACACTCACAAGTCCATCCTCACACACAGTCTGTACACACACACACCCACCCTGCCAATATCCCGCCAACCGGTCTGCACATACACACTCGTCATGTCCCAGCAGCAGAGCTAATATGAAGTCCATGCTTACACATCCAGTAACACAGGAGACGGTGTGAAGTCCTGCAGAAAACTTCTCTGTTTTAACTTCATGTCCCGACTGTGGTTTGTGTGAGAAAAAAAAAATCACGTCAGTTCGATTTGAGATGCATCAAGCTCTCTGGCAAAATACCTTCGGTCAGGGAGAATGAAGGCAGGGGTAAAGATTGTGGAAATATTGACATTTACGAAAGCAAACAGCCCAGGTGAAGGTATTAGCGAAGGGCGTATTTCTTGTGTGTGTGTGTGTGTGTGTGTGTGTGATCATACTCACAAATGCACCGTGCATGGTTGGGTCCGTCTGGCAGTGTCGGCTCACACATTGCCCCTGGCGGAGTGGGTGTTGCAGCCTCTGTAGCGGGCTGACTGATGGTGAGTGGGTCTTGGTCACAGCGCTCTGGCAGTCTGACGAATCTCCCTCTACGTCGTACAGTCGGCAGAAGCACACTAAGAATGTATGTACGCTCTCCAGGACTTAAGTGTGAAGACGTGATGATTTACTGTAATGGTTTAGTGATTTAGAGCTGATGGAAAGGCGGGACAAGTAGCATCTGAACTCGCCATTTATGTTTATAGTAACTAATAATTATAGAAATTAAGGACCAAGTAGCCATCCATCTCTAAGTATGTTATTGTATCCACCACATCCGACATCTCAGAAGATTTGATTCGATGAAATGTAAATGATCAAACTGGTGTTAATGCAAGTTTTGTTGCTATAATACATATTTTTATATAGATAAAATTACATGTGTGTGATAAAGTCCGTTTGTAGTGGTGACCCCACTGAGAATTGTCACCCAACTGCAGTTACTCAGCTTTACGTACCGCCTCAACATATTTCCGCTAATTCTTTTGGTTTTTCCGACCCGTAGCTTTACAGTTTTGGCTCACTGCTCTTATCAGTGATATTTCTGAATGCAGCAGGCAGCTGTTTTCAGCAAATAATGCCCTAAAAATGTGTTTTACACTACATGCTCAGCACCATACAGCAGGCAGACACAGTTAACGACTCGCTGGCAAACATATCGAAGCATTCAGCAGCTAAAGAGGCAGGTATTTCCCTCAAGAGCTGGTGGAGACCAAAAACAAAGCTAAAAGAGTGGCTTACATTCATCAGGTGGACAGAATCATGACTCCTAATGGATGCTAATGGTGCTGAACATATTCTAAGAAATATTTGGTTTAGTGTTCAAAAATCAGTTTATTCAAATTTAACCACATGTTATGTATAATCTACAATAATCACTCTATAATCTATTGAGTTTTATGTTCTTGCATATCATTTCTCTATTGGTCCAGGCAGCCATTGGTTTCCATTCATTTCCATATACGAAAGTAGCTGACATTTTGTTTGTATCTATGTCGTCTTACAATTATTTTTGGTAATTTGACTGTATTACAGAAATACAATGCAGATTTGATTTTTACTGTGATAAAACAGGTTTCAGGAGACAAAATACATGGAGGTCACTGGCTACCTGAAATTTCTTGAAAAATGTGTAAAATCTTAAACACAGCAGTGTGGTTTTAAAAAAATAGCTTATTAGCTGTGATGTGGTGTGTTTTGTTTTCAGTAAATTGGTATGTGTTATCAAAGGAAACAGGTACTGCAAGTAAGACTTTTTATCAAGTTAAGTGTCTTTTATTGAGCCCAAGCATCTCTTCAAACATTTACATCAACCTGTTTCAAATAGAAAATAAATTTGTTTAAATAATTCTCCACAAATTACCTCCAAAAAAACAAAAACAAAACAAAAAAAAGATTAAAGCTGCACGAGGATCAAATCAAATATAACTTGCTTCTACAAAATGGTTGAAACAAGTTGATTTGTATTGCAGACAGGTTGAAATTTACTCACCTCAGTGGGAGATTTTTCACTTGTTTTAAAGAAATGAGACATCTGGGACTGAATAAAAGACTCAAAGTACTTGTTATGATGCAGATTTTGCATCACGTGGATCTCATTTCTCAGTTCTGGCATTTTACTGTTCTCACTAAATGGCCTGTTAGTATTTTCCTAGAATGCGGGAGAGCGATGCATCTGACTCCTGCATTGATCATTTGCTTACTCGTGCCATGTGTTCATCAGCAGCGTCTCAGACATCACTGATTTAATTTTGATTTTGACAAACTTGTGGAAAAGATCTCAGTGCTGCACACACAGCATTCAGAATTAGCCTGATTGGCCCATTGGGGAACTACAATTACAGCTCAAAACAAGGTGCCATTGTCACTGATTGGCCCAGACTGGGTCTTCATCATTCGTGGGGGATCACATGCTTACTGTTGAAACCTGTTTTGAAAGACAGCCCTCCCCTGGACTTTTACCTGTTAAAAATGCATCATGCAATGCAATCATTTGGGGTTTTAGGAAGTTACAGTAGACATGATGAGTATGATTTTTTTTCTGTACACATTTCTTCAGCGTACACAGTTTTTCCCGACCTCTGCAGGGAGTTCTTACAGAGTCTGGTGGGGTTGTTAGATTTTATTTCATGGTCAACCTCAGGGACCTCAAACATTTATTCTGCCCCAGGGAGAGGAGTCTGTAGCTGACTCCTGACCAGACAGAGTATAGGCTCAGGGAGTACAGGCAGGTTACTGGAGGTGAAAAGAAAATAAGGTGCTCAGCAGATGACTGTATGTTGGTCTTTGGCCAAATTCACACTGAAATGGGAAGAATTCATGATGATTCACATCTGTTTCAGAAATACGGCGTGTCTTCTCATCATTCACACCATTTATTTGTGCATTCTGCCACTTCTTTCTATGTCAGCATCTTGGGAAATACACTTTTATCATTGTTTCCGAGAGCTACCAAGTTTATCCAGTGAGTCTAAAGCTACAGCCAGAAGCCAGTTAGCTTAGCTTAACCTAAAGACTGGAAACAGATGGAAACAAGGTAGCCTGACTCTCTGCAAATTGCTGTCTATAGGGTGTTATGCACCGGACTGTTTCTTGTCTGGGAGCAGAAACTTTCTCGGCCGGTTGCGTTGCACCCTCAAACAATGTCCATACTGCCTGCAGCAGGTTAGCAGATCAGCAGCTTCAGTCTATATATGTCTGCTCAAGATGCGTTCGGCCACAGCATTGAGTATCGGCCCAATGACAATGTTCAGAGCCCAACACAGCACAATCACTGTATTTACATGTGTAACACTGAAGAAAATAGACCTGAAGCAGGAAAATAAGCTTTGGGTTGCGTTAACATTGATATAATGCAAGGAGAAAATGTGAGACATTATGCTGCCTCCTGAATCGATTAAAGTAGGATTTTGGAAAACTGGTATGAAACGCAGGGTAGACGTCACTGTGACGTCAAGACTCCAGGAACACCAGGTTGCCTGTTTCTCGTATAAAAATTAGTTTGATTGTATAGAAGTCTATGAGAAAATTAACCTACTTCTCATTTGATTGATTACCTCAGTAAACATTGTAAACATGAGTTTATGGTCTCAATCACTAGTTTCAAGTCTTCTTCAATACAGCATGATGTTCATTTAGTAAATTATGGTCACATTTTGAATCAAATAGACCATAAAGCAGGTTATGCTTCATGGCGTGGCTACCTTGTGATTGACAGGTCGCTACCACGGCGTTGTCTGGGAGTTGTCCATGTTTTCTTCATAGAGCTTTAACCCTTTCACAGTGTTTTCAGTCCATGAAAGTTAATTATAACTCTCTGTACTTAGCTTTACCCTCTTGTGTCACTTCTGATTGCAAAAAAACAATATGATGGCAGCCAAAAACCAAGATGGCGATTGCCAAAATGGCAATCAAGGCTTCAAAACAGCAGTCCACAAAGCAATGGGTGACGTCATGGTGACTACGTCCACTTCTTATATACAGTCTATGGGCTTTAGGCTAGGTTAAGTGAACCAGCTCTTTTCTCTGGCTTCATACCGAATAGACAGATCAGCATATTTTCCAAAATGTCAAACTAATCCTGTAAGTACAACTGCTCATTCTTCTCTTTGCTGTTTTTCTGCAGTGTCTTGGGTCCAGCATTGACTTTCAGAATTGGCCCCAACCCCAAGAACGTGACCACTGCAGATCTGGTTCAAGTTGCAGGTAAGAGCAGTCAATATATCAATCTTCTTCTTCTATCACCTATCGCATGATGATTGCAGTTGACGACCTTCATTGCGATTCATCTCATTTTCACCAGCCAGACCACTCCACCACCGTCTGCGCTTCACTAAATGAGAACACAGATTAGTCTCTCCAGATACAGTAAGATAGGCTGGTGTTCATCTTGTTCAGACAAACCCCGCGTCCCAGAGAAGATTATCAACAGTGTGCAATGACAGATGACCATCAATTACTGAGATGATGAGTCTGTCTCACACACACACACACACACACACACACACACACACACACACACACACACACATATATATAGTGGTAGAGGACAGTTTATTTGGTCTTCTATTATGTCCAATAGGGTGACAGGTTGAAACAAGTTTGCACCAGCCAATCAGTTAGAGTGTGTAGTCCTCTGTGTGTGTGTGGCTGCATGTATGCACTTGTTTGATGTAGACTGATGGAGAGCTGTCACCCACAGAAAGGAGGGTTGTCAGTATACCTCCGCTCCGCTGTTCATTGTCTGCACTCCGATCTGCCCGCCGTTGGTGGTGGTGTGTGTTTGTGTGTGTCGATGTCCTTGCTTTGGTCGGAAATGACTTTGAGAAGCGCAGCAATACTCCCCAACAGTCAATATCATCCAATATCACCTCACTGGAATCAACATGGTGGTGTTGTTATTGGCTGAAATGTGTTGCTGCTCCACTTTTTCGTACGCGGCGACATTTTTTGGCACCAACTCGTTTCCTATCAGGGATGTGCTGGATGATGGCTGGTGATACAGATTTACCGCAAGAAAGGTTGGGCCGGGGGGTTGAGCTTTGGTTCGGTGGTTTCTGAGTGTGAGTTTTCGTACATGTGTGTGTTTGTTGGATTACAGTGTGTATCCGTATTTATCCCTCGCCGTCGTCCCACTTTTGCAACGTTTGTTTAACAAAATGAGCAAATATTACAGCCGCGGCAGATTAAACTCTCCTGCACGAGGTGTAATAATCATACTGTATCACACCATCTTTTTTTCTCTTTCTTTTACATCTACCTCTTTTCTCTGTTTTTTTTTTTTTTTTTTTTACCTCCTCTCTTGTGTGACTGACTTTGATGAGGTGGCGTGTGGAGAGAGCTAATGACGGGCATGAGCAGGGCTGAAATGTCAGACCAAATGTTAAGTCAACATGATCATCAGGCTGACCCGTGGTGATGAATTATGAATACAGCCCACCTGAACAGTGATTTGTAAAAGGCGACAGAAGGAGCTTATCAAACTACTTCGGGTGCGTCGTCGTCGTTCAGTCCCAACTGACCACGAGTTGCGCCTCTGAAATATATTAAAATTGGTGCTTGGAGACATCAGCATGGTTAAATCCTCCGTCTCTGGAGCTATATGTATGCCCCCACTGACCTTAGATCAAATCCTTCTTTATCTCCTGCGCCCCCCCACCTTGTTACCCCCCTCTATTTCCACCACAGTGTGAAGTGGAGTGGACTTCCCGCTCTCGCCCCGCCGAGATATTAAAAATCAATGTGAAGTGAATGCAGACACTCTCCTTTTTGGCGTTTCGAATAATACTCTAGCTGTATTCCAACTCCAAATATGCATGCATGACATTGAATTCAACACAATGTGGCAATGGCATAGCGATTTCACAGTGGTTACCACGTTGTGGAGCAACAGCATGCTTTAAGTGGAATCTGAAAATCAAACTGACACCCACATGCAGCGGCCACCTGGGTAATCCTGGCTGACCATTGCCTTATGTGTGACTGTGCATAAATGACGTGGCCTCTTAATGAACTCATCAAAACCCCTGCTGTATTCTGTGCTCAACCTGCTGCTGAGAGCCTGCACAGCGTGCTTTATAGCAGCCTTGGAACTAGAAAGCCAACAAAGTGTAGCAGTATGCTGTAGAAAACTACCAAATATCGTCTTCTTTATATTTGATTAATAAGTAGTAAGTAAGAGGGACCTTTCAAGAGCAGAAGGCACGAACTGATTCACAATAATAGCCATGAAATGCGCTACAAACATAAAAAGTCCTAAAATTAAATATGCTGGAGACACAATTGGCCTGACTTTAGCATGTCCCTCAGACTCAAAGCCTGGTCCATAGACACACTTACATGTAGATTATGAAGAGTAGATGTAACAGAAGAGGAACAAGAACCAGGACTTTCTATCACCTTTGAGACAAAGCCAGCTGCTGCAGAAATAAGACCTTCAGTTTTGCATTGAGCTGTGGAAAAATGATTTGCCTTCCCTTTTTTAAGGCAATTTTGTAAAGACAGTTTGTGGCTTAAATGAGATGTAGAGCTGAATATCATCTGCATAGAAATACAAGGACTTAAAATGATCCACGTTTGCTTTGTAACATGTCTATTCACAAAATAGTGAATGACTCACAAGGTCTGAGATCCAAAGATGCATTTTCAAATGACTTGTTTTATTTGACCAACATCTCAAAACTAGAGTTTGTCCTTGATCAGAGAAATTCTTAGTCAACGATTTTGTGGATTAGTTGAGTTTCTCCACAAAAAATCACACGAAAGCACCACTTTAAATTTTCTGTTTACCAGAGATGTGCTAATTTTCTTGGAAATAAGCCATTCAGTTCAAAAAAGCATTAAAAGAACAACTAATCCATAGAAGTTTTTATTGGACTTTATTAATTGTAAACCACAGAAGACAAACCACAAAGATAAATGGTGGTTTGTAAATACATGTACTCTACTCTAACGTACTCTATAAATACATATTTTAAAGTTTACATCTAAAATGATAAATACACATTTGTGTGTCAATTTGTACATAAAATAAATAAAATATGTACCATTAGCTACAAATATTTCACTATCTGCAAATGTATTTTGTATTTGTGCTGTGTAAAGTCACATCCACAAAAATTCAGGGCGATTTGCAAATACGCATAACTTACCCTGTAAATATTCTAATTCCACATAAAAATGTTATAGGTTTACATGTAAAATGATATATATGCATTTGCACATCAGTTTGTACATATGGAATGATATTTGTGCATTTGCAAATCGCTTCCTGTGCATTTATGGGCCACGTGACATTTGCAACTTCCCTCCTGTGTGTTTACGTAATTTTGTCCAATTCATACCGCAACATCGACCTAACAAATCTCAGACCAAAACGACCAATTACTAATTGGCTAGGAGAGGCATCGCTGCCTAAAACCCAACTGTATTTACTGTAAAATTATATAAAACACAGAATAAGTTTGATGACGATGATTAATTGTCAAAAAATGTTGAGGAGAACTACCTGGAATTAGGTCAGGGCAATATGGGCAAAATAATGTATCTCATCAAAATATAGATAATATAATGAAATCTATCAGAATACAGCATGTTTTCTTGTTCAATAAATACATAGTGCCTTTGAAATAACCACATGGTAAAGCCTATTTTTTGTACCCTGTGTGAATTAAATACTCGACGAAGGAAAAGTACTCAGCATTTTCTCATTTTATTAAGAACTGCTATGCAAAATGAAAGAAATTAGAGAAAAAATAAATAAATATTTGCAGCTATACACTGACTGTTCACATGCATGCGCACATACAGGGTAATCAAATTAAGACAATAGTTTTATTTCACAGTTTGATCGTATATTTTGAGAAACTTGAGTTACTATGTGATCAATTTAGACGATATAATTGTTTATCACAATATCTCGATATACTGTATGATTTCACCATGATATTTGTTCCACTGAGAGATGATGAATTATGAACTTGGCTTGGCTGGAATGATATAGATAGATAGATAGATGAACTTTTATTAATCCCCAAAGGGAAATTATCTTTCATATATACATCTACTATAAATGTCTGTGCTTCGTTTTTATATTGTACATACTGTGTATTAGATCTTTACTGGCGTTAGCTCGACTGTACTGTGCAGCGTCCGAAGGAGGTTAATATGGCTCTGCTACATTCTGCTGTCCATCTATCTGCCCATCAGTTCTATTTGATGTGTTCAATGCTCCATTGAAAAGAATAGACAAAGAGACTCGGTTGAAAGGCATGGACAGTATAGAGGAGATTTGATAACTCATTGAAAAGCATCTTTTGGGCAGCAGGTTCTTAGCGGCTGTGTGGTGAAAGGCCTGCTGGGAGGTCTGACTGTATTAGTGGAGGTAGAGGCTCTTGTGTTCTGCTCAACTGGAAAACCGCAGGACAAAGACCCGCACTGCCTAATCCCTGCTCGGCTGCAAAACAAAAGAGAAAGCTGCTGCTTTATCAAAACTACAAGGCATTCTGTGTGTCCGTGCTTGTGTGTGCGTGTGCGGATGTGTGCATGTTTGTGTGTGTGAATTTTTTTTTTTTTTTTTTTTTTTGCAGCTGTGTTCATACTGTGCCAAGAAATGATTTATTCAATATTTGATGAAGTGGCAGCCAAGCTGTTAAAACCAATGTTGAAATGTGTTGTTTAGAACTTTTTTTTTTTTTTTTTTTTTTTTTTTGCCGTCTTGCTGCCTCTCAATCTCAATGTGATTTCTAAGCATGTAAATCAGCTTCAGTTGAGGGAAATTGGATCTTGCCAGAGTTGCTTTTGCTCACTGTGAGGCAACATTTTGTAGCTGGTGATGGATTTGATCTACAGCCGGTTTCCACGTTTGTGCTCTTCACAGTGAGTTTCATGTGTAGGAAGGGTGTTTTCACCTCATGAAGTGTCTGTAATTATGTCCTGTCATTATTTTTTAAATTGGCAATATAGATCGGCTTCCAGGTTTGCGACACATTCATGACAATTACGCTTGTATGTAATTGGTCAGCAGGTTCTGTGAGTGTTTGCTATAAGAAATAACGCCCGGTGACTCGGCCGCTCTCTACCAACTGTGGTCAAGGAAGGCCAGGCCAAACACCACGATGAGCCAGTGTATACGTATGTGTTAAGAGAGGCTGGTAGGTGGTGGGTGGGAGCTGGATGAGTGCACTCCTATTGTCTCGGCTGTCACGGCTGGACGACCCCGGAGCCCCTCTGAGGCCCCAAAGGCCCCAGAGGCCAGGCCACAGCAATGAGTCCGCGGGCCCCCAGGCCGTGAGAACCCCGGCGCTGGTCAATGAGCGCTGGGAGCCTGGGGACCCTGGGAGCAACTGGCTGGGCCATCTGGAGCAGAGAGCAGAGACCCTGACACACGGCTGTCACCCGAGGGAGACATGCAGAGACGTGGACGTAGACAATGTCTGCCCCCATGTTTCACACACACACACACACACACACACACACACACACACACACACACACACGCACACACACACACAGTTGTGTTTCCATGACTTTTGAGGACATTACATTGACTTACATTCAAGTCCCTGGAGACTTACTCGTACTCTAAATGTAACTGCTACTTGTCTAACCCTAACCCTTACCCTAACCTCAACCTAATCCTAACCTTACCCTAACCCTAAACCAAGTCCTCACCCTAAAATACAGTGTTTTAAATTATGACTGTGACTGTGTAAACACACGCCCACACACACTCGCATGTAAGTGACAGCAGAAATGTTGGGGAGAAATTGCTGTGTATTTTTGGCGGGGAAGACAGTAGTCAAGTTTCCACCTAAATGTTTCACATATTTTTAACCTAGTTTACAGAAAATCACAGTAGATATTAGGAAAATGTACGCGCATTTCCATCCACTGCTGTTATATGACTACCAGGAGTTACAGATGGTGGCGCTCCACACAGATCTGATGTTTTCACCTCCTCTAAACTCACTTTAGAGCGCCATTTTTGTAGTTGCCAAACGGCGGTATTACAGCTTCCGTGTCCATCAAATGATGCCATTGGGCCCAAAAAGACTTTTTCCCATAGACTTACATCGAGAAGGAGACGTCTGTAACTCAGCGGATAATTTTGAGGTAAATTTACTTCCTAGTATGAACACTTGAATACTTATTTAAATCATTAGGTCATAAAAGTTGTAAAATGCACTAATAGCTGAATCCAGAGGTATTTTCCTTCCTCTGTTCATGTGAATCAGGCCCAGACCGAAGGAGGACTGGGAGGCAGAGTTAAAGGAAATGCTACTGTGCCTGCTCTACGGGCCCAATGGATGCGGAAGATCGCCGGATGATCCGGGTATTTTATCACTTGGCAGTCGAGCCATTTTGGCTTCATGCACTGCAGAGCAGCTCCCATAGGAATGAACAGGCGCCTGCCTCCAATGCTGTATCCACTTCTCTTTATACGTCTGTGGCACAGACCAGATCAACTCCTTCCGTTCTTACCTTTCACAGTAAAAATATGGAGGCTTTGCTGGCGAGTAGTTAGCATTTTTTGTGTCATTTATTCATCATTCCCCAAGTGTGTAAAGGCCTGTTTATTTACTACAAGTTTGTTTCTGTTGCATTTTTTTTAATGATACGTCACCTTTTCGACCTCAGCAAAGCATTATTATTTTTTATTTCCATTAACATGTGGGTTGAACACACACTTAATGAGAAGTTTCTCTTAAAGCCAGGGCAGATTTAAATGAACTATTCCCACACTATGTCTATTGTTTTGTTGTAAAAACATAGAAGAGCCAGCCTAAATATAACTACATGTAACTTTTCCTATCTTACTCGTCTGTCCGTCCTCTTTTACTCGTACGCTCTCTGATCCACTTGCAGCCATACACACACACACACACACACACACACACACACACACACACACACACACACACACGTCTCTCACACACACCCTTGCAGACAACTCTAAAGTGAAAACACGGTAGCTGCGGCTGCATAATGGTGCTAGCTACCATTTGAGTGGTGAGTGGTAGTCTTTTCCAGCTGAGCAGATTAGCATAGATCTCCCACGCAGACAGAGTTGACCTTCAGTCTGGCAAACACTTGTCAAAATGCCAACGATAATTACCTGCTCTCTTCGCAAACAGCACAATGGTTTATCCACCTGCGTCTCAGGCGCGGAGGACGGATCTGTAGTGCAGCGGCTGCCCGTTTTCGGACGTACACTGTTTGTAAAGGTAATATAATCCGCGGGGATTCCTGTGTGACACAGGTGTGTGTGAGGTTTGATATTGTAATATTTACCATTCAGAATTCAGCAAGCGGCTAGAGGCTAAAGAAATAAGCGTGAATTACATTTTCTGAACGTCGCCACCGCTTTCAATATGCTCATGTCGAGACACAGCGTTCACACGGCTGAAATGAAATTAGTTTTGTCAGCGTGGGTTTGCGCGATCAAGAAACATGTCAAGAAAACCTGTTTGTTTTTTTTTCTTTTAACACAACAGAGCTCGGCGGTATCTGTCGGATGCCTGATTGTCTGTGTGTTCATGCCTTAACATCTGTATCAATGAGCGTAGAGGTCAGAAAACAACCCGATTCCTCTCCCTCCCTCCTCACCCCCTCTTCCTCCCTCCCTCTCTCTCTCCCTGGGTACTCTCCTCTCTCCTCCTCATCACTGACTGCCCTCTCTGGTTGAGTGCTTGAATGTGCTCAGTTCGGTGATCAAAGTCTTCCTCAGTCTCTTCTCCTCCATCGCCCCTGGCTCTGTGGATGTGTGTCTGTGAGAAAGTGAGTGTGTGAAAGTGTGTGTGTGTGTGTCATCCAGCTACAAACCCGGCTCTCAGTCGTCTAAACCGTCAGCCTCGCTATCTTCTTTCAGTCTCAGTAGTACGCTGCCAGGCTCCCTTGCATCATCTTCCTGTCTGCTAGAGGGCACACACACACACACACACACACACACACACACACACACACACACACACACACACAGACACACATATACGTAGTAAACGCACTATGATGCTTATTCAATATGACACATCTCACTTTTCCATCTTTCTTAACATTTATGCATTGTTGATCTCGGAAACTTCTGCCGTCTGTTGCAATAGGTAAACCGCAATTTGTTTACCCCACACATGCATGCGTTTTTGTGTGTGTGTGTGTGTGTGTGTGTTTGCTTGCTGCAGGATGCTAGATAACCAGAGTTGTATGAGTCACACTAAACCGCTAAATATTGCTCGCTTTTGTTTTGCTGGAAACTTCACCACCAGGGCGTCAGATGTCTTTTTAATTCCAAGGTCACGATGCTTCATCCGCGTTTTTGTTTTGTTTTTCTAGTGCCTCCGGGAAGAGAAAATATCTGAAATTGTCAAAGACATGCTATTAAAAAAAGGGGCATTCTGGAACCTGGAAATCAGTCTAAAACATCTAGTTTTTATCCTTGTTCCTGGCCCAGAGAGCGAGCTTTCATCAGCCACTGACTCCTTGAGAAGAAGGTGTCATGTGGAAACGTTTGCTATTGTGTCGAGGAGCCAAGAATGTCCCGACCGATGAATTGAGCTGTGTCTTACACTCCCCTTATCCTTTTCAGTCGTGCTCTTTCCCTTTCCGCATGCCCCCCTGCCCTTCCTCTCTCCTTTCCTTCAGTATTATCCCTGCACCTCGGTGTACTGCAGGGTCAGGGCTGCACTGCTCCTGTAAACATATTTACTGTGTCAACATGGCTGTTGCGAAGCAGCTGAAGACAGTAACAGGTGCCTGTCAACAGCCGGCCAGATCTCTAGTGCATTAAAGGATCTTTGCTGTAGACGAGGATTAGTGTCGCCTGGCATTGTTTGTTTGCTAATTCCATCTCCAAGGTATTTGTGGAAAATAGGCATGAATAATTGAAAGCGATTTCTAGTGGACGAAACGAAGCTATCAGCGAATGGAGGGAGATTAATGAGTAGGGGGTGAAACGCAACGCAAATTGGAACAACGGAGCAACCTTTCTCAGACACCCGGGGAGACCCTGAGTTCGTAAACAAAAATTGAATATGCATTGTTTCATCAGGGGGAAAAAGCATTGAGATGAGAAAGACACGGATTAAGAAAACAGCAATGTGTTTAAAGGTGAAGTGTGTCAAAGCATGATGCCGGGGTATTAAGGTACTTTCTCAATTGCCAATACTGAGCGATTTTAAATTGAATCAACACATTGTCGTAAAACGGGGTTTGATAGAAATTCAACTTTCTGACAAGGTTATGAATATATTTATACTGGTGTCTAAACTCACATTAAATGCTTTGCATCTGTAAGTGTTTTTTCTGATGACGAGGATGATCTGGATTTTAAATCTGACTTTTAACTTTGTCTTTTTTCTCAACTGCTGTTTTGTTTATTGACATTTTCAGGGCTTACATGGATCAGCAATTAAACCTAGTTGTTAAACTGAAAAATATAAAATAAATACCTCTGTACGTTGAGAGATAGCTAGATAGCAATGCTAATTAAGAAAGACTTAAAAAAACGTACATAAATGCAAATAAAAGAGATAGCAATAGTGCAATAAAAATCGAAGTAACAAATATTTGATTCAAGAACTAACAATACCACAGTGTATGAATACATTTTTATGTACACTTAAACAAGAGAGAGCAAGAGAAACAATAGAAAAGACACATCGAACAGGCCCAACACATTTCAGAGCACCTGAACATGGCTGAAGATATGTCCTAGGAATATTGGGGAACTGTGATTTATCTGTTACCATGAAGAAAGACCCTCATGGTTTCCTCCGTCTGGCTGATAAACCTCTGCTTGTTCAGCTATTCTCTCCAGTTTAATGAAAGGACGAGTATCTTTGATCCTTTGACAATGAGAAGGTGCGGTAAGGGGGGTAGCGCATCACTAGGGGTGTAGTATAGGCCACGAAGTCTGCCTCGTAACAGCAGCGTGACACCATCATAATTCTGCAAACATTAGTAGTCCACTTTCACCTATGCAGCGCCAACAGTCATTGGATAAGGGCTATATTTCTGTCCTCAGTCACAAAAACGTAATTTGGTAATATAGCTTTTCCCTGTCCTGCACTTTGTGGCCACTTGGATCAATCAGGTAACACCTGTCAATTCTTTAAATCCAGGATAAAGACATTTTATTTTAGTTTTTAGTTTAGAAAACAATCAATATGCAGTGAACTGAGCTTTGCCATTAAAAATGACATTCACGGTACCCAGAGGATGAATCTTAAAAGAGGTGATCCCCTGACTTCTCCCACAGTCACCACAAGGTTGAACTTTGTAGTTTTGGATTGCCAAGAAATTTGGTACAGACATTTGTGTTCGCCATGTGATGATGATGATAACTTTGGTGATTCCTTGAACTAGGGATGCTAATTTTGAAAAAAAAAATTAAATGACCCCTGTTAACCGATTAGTGTGTTTCACGCAGCGATGCTGTTTTTAGTGACTAATGGGCTGCCCAGCTGCAACAAAAAGCCAGTGCACAAGCAGGTTAAATCCATCATTTATCACCAGCTGCAGTGTATGAACACAACAGACAGCTGAGTCCGCGGTTTATCCGTGGGGAGTTACTGTAGCAGCCATAACGCTGCTGCTTGGATTGTCCCAGTAAGTCTCCACTGAGGTTGTCAGCTGTTTGTCTGTCTGGTTTACTCAGTGAGCACGGCGTAACTTTAGTGTCCGGTCAATAGACGGCGCATGTGTGTGTGGCGGTGGTGTACTCTTGTCAACCCGGAGTTGCGTTAGCGAGTTTCCGACAGACCGTGTGTGTGTGGCGGGGGCAAGTGTGGGGTTATCAGTGGTGTCATAGCTGTGAACGTGACAGTAGCAGACGGTGCGTACAGGTTATTTGTCTGTATGCTACAGTGAAGGCAGTTAGCTGGCTCAGACTCTCTTAAGGTGGGCTGTTAAGGTGGACCAGCTATTCTTTTTAAAGTGACAAGCCACTCCTCTGAGTTCTGCTTAGCTTTTTATTTAATCTTTAATATTTCTTTTAACCATTTAGCCAATAGCCTGAAAATCCTTAATGTTAAACAGTTAATTATTAACATCCCTACCTTGAACTTTAAATAGCGTACAATAGCATTGTAAAATGCACTGTATCACAATTTATATATTAATTATATATTATATATATTATAATTTATGTCTAACTATAAAGGGAGGAATCTCTGTCTTTCTGTGTGTTGACATATCTCAGGAACCACTCATTCGATCTACTACACACTTGGCTATATCTGGAGATCCCATTGAATTTGGTGCAATTTGGGCTCGCTCATTCAATGTTAATGAACTTTGAATAGACTCGCGCTCTGTGCAGCAGCAGGGGCGGGGCTTCAGGACTCTGCTGACTGAGATGACCATGTCGTCCGCAACGGGCCTGAGGCTCATTGAGTGCATTTCAGTGTTGTTGCTGGATGCCGGGTATGCTAACGTTACAGCCAAACTTTTCTTCATCGAACAGTTCTCGACACTGCTTCGAGGAGCACTTCCTTGGGGCCAAGCAATCAGCTCGCTCTGAACGGCCACTACGAACGGGCACAAGCTCACGACGATGCTACAAGCAGCAATAACGGGAGGCTACCAGGAGCCAAGTTATTGGCCCGTCCCCAAAGGGCACTGCCCTAATAGAGGATTTTTACTGTTTTATAACTACATGCATTTAGGGTTTATTTCCTCTATTTTTGTAGATAATATTCAACCCAGGAGTTTCTCATGAGATCATTCACACAGAGCGTTCAGGACAAACTAATGAACATGTTATTTGTGTATTTGTTTGGTACAAACAGTTCCACTTTGCAGGAACTCATCATAATGTGACTTTTCTTTATAATTGATCTCTGGATTTGAGCCAAAGCGCTGATGATTTTTATCTTACCATGATCTAATTTCCAGCTGAGCCACGCAGGACGGCTGGCAGCAGCACATTTTCTCACACGTGGTGGTGAACATAATAACGCAATGGCTCACTAGCTTCGTGTTTTATGAACTGACAAAACGGCACGCTTTGCCACAAAGTCGCAATGAGACGGTCACACATCAGAGTTTTCTCTCTGCATCTAAACAGCAAAATGACAGAATTATTATTTATCATTTGCTTTAAAAAACTTCCCAGAGCACTGTGTCTGCAGCCTCCTTAGGGATCTTTACATCTTGTAGTGTATTGTATTCCCGTAGAGGTCTCGTCGCTACAACAGCAGGAGCCGAAGAAGCTGTCTGAACATAGAGATAGCGGATACTTGCTGCGGGTTTCAGTGCCACGTTGAGCAGAAAATCCAACGTCTTCGATTCCATACCACAAGCAGCACTCTCTTATTCCCCTTTTGCTTCACCCCTCCGCCCTTCCTCTCCATGCCCCCCATCCCTTCATCTTCCCTGCCTGCACCCACAGTGAAGAGACCATGTGCTGATGGCCCTCATGTCGAGAACAGCAGGCACTTGTGTGTCATGTTTGTTGTGTGCACAGTGGTTTGTATACTTGATGGGTGCTACTTTATGAGGCAGCAGATACAAACGGCTATGTAAATGAGCTTCTTTCCATCCCCTGCTACTCTATGAGTCATAATTCAATAAGAGAAAAGCGTTGAAACATTTCCTATTATACTGATATGAAAATTTGAGAAGGCTTTGTTTGACTTATAGAGGAGTTTGGTTCCAGGCTTTATGTTCCTGTTTTTCTGGGAATGAAGCCTTCATCCAAAATAACGTGCAACTGGAGCACACTACATTTTACCGAACACAAGTCTTTCTCACTATACTTTCAAAAAGTGAGTGTTTCATAAAACAAAATGAAAAAATGCAGATCTCAGTTGTAATATCAAAAATGTTAATGCATTTTTTGAAACAGATGAAATTGTCTCACCCCATTAGTAGAAATTTAACTGAAGATAATTAAATTTTTAGGACTCAATAATAGTCAAAATGACTTGTAAGGGCAAGAAGATGTTTTTACCAGCCTGTTCTCATTCCCAGACCGTAAATTACCAACGCTAAATTACCCATCGGCGTGTGATACCGCTGCACAAAGCACCCTTAAGCGCCAGCATGAGACTCACCGGGTTTTCTATTAACTACAATGTCAGTAAACGCCCAGAGAAAGTGCGCCGGGAGTGACCGTGGAGACACACCGGGCGGGCGGGCGGGAGGACGCGGTGATGGCTCCAATGAACTCAAGGCTTTCATGAAGGAGACTGCTTGTTTATGTCCCACATGTTAAGTCTCACTTTCATTTTACAATCAGCTGTTCGTTCGTGTGTCGTGTTCACAATGTGAAGTCACATTTTCATCATACAAAAGTAGTAGTTTTAAGCCCAACCATGTTGTTTTTTTCCCTAAACCTAACTGAGTGGTTTTGTTGCCTAAACCTAAGCAAGTGTTTTTTGTTTAAATCACAACGTCAAACATGTGTCTACTGCAACTAAACAGTGACGCCAAGGGATCTGACAGAGTGTCAGTATTTGACGAGTTGAGATAAGAATATGTTGGTTTTTACATACAGTGATCAGCCATAACATTAACAACATTATGACAGGTGAAGTGAATAACATTGATAATAAAGCAGAAAAATGGGCAAGTGTAAGGATGTGAGTGACTTTGACAAGGGCCAAATAGTGATGTCTAGAAGACTGGATCAGAGCATCTCCAAAACTGCAGCTCTTGTAGGATGTTCCCAGTCTGTGGTCAGGACCTACCAAAAGTGGTTCAAGTTAGGAAAACCGGTGAACCAGCGGTGACAGGGTGATGGGCGGCCAAAGCTCACTGATGCACTTGGGGAGCGAAGGCTGACCCGTGTTGTCCGATCCAATAGAAGAGCTACTGTAGCTCAAATAGCTGAAAAAGTTAATGCTGGTTCTGATAGAAAGGTCTCAGAACACATCGCAAAGTAATTCGCTTTGCACTAACTTTTTCGGTAGGTGGAACCAAGTGTTGTGATGATTATTCTCGAAGGCTTCTCCTCAATATACTGTAGCTTGGATTGTACCTCATTTGGTCCTCAATTTGTACAAAAGTGTCTGCGGAAGGATTCGCATATTGTGGTTTTAAGGGGACAGTGTGTGGGATTCGGTGGCATCTAGTGGTGTGGCGGCAGATTGCAACCAGCTGAGTTCCGCTGCTCACTCCTTCCTTACCAAGACTCAGGTAACGTGAGCCGTTCGCCTCGCTCAGAGGTCATCCTTACCACAGTAACACTACTTTAGTAGCAGAAGTCAGACAGCGGCTGGCAGTACCACCGTTTTGCACCCTGCAGCTCACATTAGTGCATTTTCACTGCGTCGTTCCTCTGGTAACATAAAAAGTGTCTCTCAAGATCCAGTATTTGGTTTGTCCGTTCTGGGCTACTCTGGAAACATAGTGGAGCAACATGGTGGACTGCATGAAGAGGACCCGCTCCCTATGTGGACTCATTCCAAGCTCACGAAAACACAATGATTCTTATTTAAAGGTGATTATACGCAAATGAAGAAGTTGTTATGAATATTATATTTCATTTCTGCGAATAGATCCCCGCAATGTTACACAGTGGAGCTTTAAGTTTTATAGTACTATAATTAATCTCTGTCTAAATGCAGCAGGATTTTCCTGCTTGTTGCAGTATAGCAGCCTGTATGACACCGTAAATTAAGTCACATTTAGAAATAAGTAAAGAGAAAACCAAAAGAAAAAACATCCAAGGAGCCTAAAGAACATTGAAGATGTATTACAGTCATTATGATTTGACAGAAACCAACCATCAAATCCTTACTATGCATTACACTAAGACTAACAAAGGATATTTTCATTATTGACTAATCTGCCAACTGTTTTCTCAATGAATCAGGGAATTTCCTATTTCATAATAATTCATAATCAATCATCACAAAATCTGTCATCTGATTGCTCAAATGTTATGTTGGGATATGTTGTGATGTCGTATTTTTCTTAATTGTATACTAAGTGTTTGCATATGTATTTCATCGTTTGCCCACTTTTTTAACTATTGTAGATGTATTTTATTGCCTTTTTACATCATGGCCAGGGGACTACAGATGAAAACTAGCCTTCTGGCTAATTCTGTTTTTTTTAAACCATGTATAATCATGTGTTTTATGAAATTACACTGTCCCCTTTTAAACAAACTAAACTTATCAATCAACTCTTTCTGCTCTCCACTCCAACCTCTTTGTCTTCTCTAAACCAGCTGTAAAACATTCAAAATTTCATCAAGAGCAACTAAACTACAGTTGCAAAAAGTCTTAATAATGACGTTAAAGACATATAGAAGAGATATATGTATCTTGTTTTTGTTGAATATGGCTGTTAATGGACTTGGGTGTCAAAGAGGCGGCAGATGACACTTAAAGTGCTTGAAAGCACAAAGGGTTGGTGCAAAAACACAAAGCGAGACGGCCATACATTTGCTGCAGGATGCATCCTTTCCAGGTGTTTCTACGGTCTGTCACTGTGCGAGCTCATGAGCATGTGTTTGTACGTATGTGTGTGTGTTTTTTTTTTCCTCTTAATGGTACATCCGCACTAAATTGGGCCCTGAATGCAGTGCGCTCTGTCAGTGGTTTTGTGAGTTACAAGTGTAGAGAAACAAAGAGAGCCAGGGAGCTTCAAAGCGGGTGGGTGACATTTTGGGCTTTCCATCTTCAAAGCTCTGTTTGCTTTTGTAGTTCCTCTTTGAGAATAATTATATATTTTTTTTCCTAAAGGATTACAGCTGTCTGAAAACACAGCGTAGAATTTGAGGGCCATTTTGCAACATGGATACACAATGAGCTGTCATTATTCTGAAGCGCCTTTATTCTGCTGTTATTTGCTATAATGCATAATTTAATGAACTTTTTATGAAGCATATAGCACACTATATCACAGTGTTATTCCTGCTATTGGCAGCGAATTGATCGTTGATCCCATAGAGCCACCCGGTGAGTGTCTCCAGATGGGGGAGACGTGAGATCCACCGTGTCCCCTCATTTCCATTCACCTCTCTTCCTCTTGTCTCTTACCCCCCCCCCCATCCAAGTGCCTCTCTATAATTCATGTCCAGGTGCAGCACCAGCTTTCTTTGGCACGGGACTTGAAAGAAAAAAAGACAGATGTTCAATTTTCACTTCCTTTGTGCATCTCCCTATGTCTGTTTGTGTTCTTGTGGACCACTTTTGCCCCCTTTTTACCTGACTGCGGCGTCCCAGTGGTTCGGCGTAAGCAGTAATTAAGGCGACTCACAGCCGTGACTAACCAGCTCTGTTTTCACGCGGATGTATAGTTTGTGTTCACAAAGATGTGTTTGTCGTCGCCTGTGAGTTTGTGTGCTGCCTTAAACATGAAACGGCATGGATGTAAAGACACATTTATCCACTACTCGCTGAAAACTCTGTAAATAATGTCCAGTCCTGTTGTGTTTTCTCTCTTGATGTTGGCTGTAATGAGCTGATTTTTTTTTTTTTTTGGACATCGTGAGAGGCGCAAGAAGCATGAATGCCAAGATGTGCCCACGGCACAGCTGTATTTACATGCAGCTTGTGTGCATCTTGTCATACAAAACATGTGAACCCCCCAATGACTGCAAAGCTGTGGGAGTGACTAAAGTCTGCAGGTGGATATCTATATTGCAAAATGACATGTACAGTATAATGAACTGGAGAGATCTAGACTCCATTGCTATCTCTCTTTAACTCTATCACATGAGATATGTTGTACGTTTGCATGCATACCACTTTATTTATAAGCAGTGTTCTGTATATATGTCATCACAACAAGGGCTGAACAGTTTGATTTAAGGAAAATATTGGCAAGATTGCTTAAATTGTGCTGTTTGGCCAACTCACAAAATTTTCTTAATCTCGTTACTTAAAAAGCAAAAGTAGGGATGCACAATTTCGCCAATTTTTGTTGTTGTTATTTAGTTTATTTTTGCTGTTTATTCCCCTCTTGTGCCAGGCAAGATTCATTATAAAAAGAAATAACTGAGCTGTTGACTGTCTTTGAATGAGCACAAATTCAATCAGTTATGAAACAACCTTTAATAGTACCTGCTTTCACATTAAAAAAGATTCTTTTTTAAAAAAAATAACTTATTTTATATTTAAATAAAAGCCTTTTCAGCTGCTTTACAACCATCTACTTGATAAGGAGAATGTTTCACTACTGATACAGACCAACAAAAATGTTTGTTTTGTGAAAATACTTGTGGATTAGTAGTGGCAGAACACAACTACAGCATAGTTCATGTTAAGCAAAGATTGTGGTAAGTAAACTGTGGGTAAGGTCCAGTAATAGTTAGGGTTAGCCACCTAAAACACTATGTAAAGGGCAAAGTAATTCCTGCACTGGCACCGAAACATTGAAGCAAAGAGAGTCCAATATGTAAGTCCTACGCAAAATGATCCATGGACATGTCTAGAGGAAGTCACAGCACTTTATTTTGGGCAGACAGGCAATATTACAGTGTTTACATTTTAAGGCATTTTATGTATTATTGCAACTTTCACAGTGCTTAATGGATTCAACATGTTTTTTATGGTAAAGACATATTTTAAAACCGCTGTTCAAAGCTCCTCATCAACCCAGAGCTGCTTTCAGACCCTGCCTTAGGGGCACAATGTCCACAGTGATTCGCTTTGGGCGGTAACATACCTATATTATGTATGTTAAATTATTATTTTTACATTATAAGCATTAAAACCTGCAATAATGGATTCAGCTCATTATAATTTCAAATTTGAAGAAACAGGGAATAATCATCTCTCTAGTATAGAAGAGGATCCTGTTGGGCACATTTCCTTCTTTCCCACAATAAGATGCTGGCTGTACGATCCAGGCTGCTGCGTGTGTCCTTATGTGCTCGTACTGTACGTGTGTGTGTGTGTGTGTGTGTGTGTGTGTGTGTGTGTGTGTGTGTGTGTGTGTGTGTGTGTGTGTGTGTGTGTGTGTGTGTGTGTGTGAGAGTACCACAGGGATGCATTTCAAAATAGGTCGTCGCTAATCCCCCTTAAAAATGAACATTCCCCTGCCGCGCACCCATCTGAAAGAGAAAGAAAGTATAGGAGGAGGAGAGAAAGAAAAGACAATGAATTATGGATAAGTTTTAAGAGGGATATTGCTCCCTGGCCTCCTCACTGTTTTTCATTTCTCTCCTCCTCCTCCCTCCCTCCCCCTGTCTCTCGCTCTCTCTTTCTCTCTGCGTCCTCTGCCTCTTAAATCGATACAGGCTGACTGTCATGGGTCAGTGGCCTGTATGCATCAGGCTGGACTGCTACAGAGGGGCGCTGTGTCTCCCAGGGCTCTCTGTGGAGGTGATAACTCCTCCTATCTCAAACCGCTCTTTAAGGCTTTCAATTTAACTCCAATATCCACCTCAGATTGACTTGGGATGACACAAAGGATATATATATATATATATATATATATATATATATATATATATATATATATATGAGATCATTTTTCCTGAAAGAAAGTGAGCATGCCTAAATACCTGCAGCTACGTCTTTAGCATATAGATTGAAAGGACTGAAGCACGTCTGGCCTCCAGACATTGTGAATTATTTTGTATAAAGTATAAAGATGTATTTTAACTGACCTTTCGTAAACCCTGCCCTGCTTTGCGCTAGTTAGTCGGCTAGTTAAGCTTCATGAGTTGGTTGAAAACGCCGCCATCAGCTGAATTTTTAAAGGGGACATATCATGAAGGACTCGCTTTTTTTTTTTTGCGGGCTGTCTAGATCAGAAAACGTGTGATTCAACAAGCCGTGCAGATTTGACTCCCCTTCCGATGTCACATGCCGGATCATTAGAAGATATCGGCCACAGACTGAGATATGCCTTTGCGAAGGTGCGCCATGTTTTTTACCGCCAGCCAATCAGAGCAGACTGGGCTATTTCAGGAGGGGAGATCTTAAAGAGACAGACGCTAAAACGGAGCGTTTCAGTTTCAGGGTAAATACAGATATATTCATTCAGACAGTATGAGAAAAATAATGTTTTTATTTTAACATTAAAGCATGATCTAGTAGAAACTCAAAATACAAATATGAAGCTGAAAATAAGCAGGACACATCCCCTTTAATGTTTCCAGCTCATTAGTGTTATTTTATTATTTTATTATTATAGTATTATTATTATTACTTATTATTTAAAGCTTGGAAAAAGGTTGTAAATTGGCCCTTGATAGCATGACGCCATGCTAAAAGTCCCTCACCAGTTGATAATCCATGTAGAAGACATGGAAATAAAGACACGGCATTGTTCTTGTATTGCTGTGTAGAACTAGCTCTTGTATTACAACCAGGGCTGTCAAAGTTAATGCGTTAAATTTGTTTTAAGGACGCTAAATGACAAATTTGCGCAAAATTTTGGCGAGGAAAAACTGGCATAGTCATTTTCAAAAGGGTCCCTTGACCTCTGATCTCAAGATATGTGAATGAAAATGGGTTCTATGGGTACCTATGAGTCTCCTCTTTACTGACACGCCCACTTTATGATAATCACATGCAGTTTGGATCAAGTCATAGTCAAGTCGGCACAGTGACACACTGACAGCTGTTGTCTGTTGAGTTTGATTTGAGCTTATTTTTTATGCTAAATGCAGTATCTGTGAGGGTTTCTGGACAATATTTGTAATTTTTTGTGTTGTTAATTGATTCTTAATACTAAATATATACATACATTTGCATAAAGCAGCATATTTGAGTGTTGAATACTTATAATCTCCCTTGTAGGTACGTTTTAAACTGATATGGACAATCATGTGATGACAACCCTAATTAGTTAAAGTATGATAAGAAAACCTGATCACATCAGCTGTTTTATTCTAATATAACCCTGTTCAACTGCATACAGTAGTTTAATTGAACATACCAGACGGATGTAAGGTTTATGCTTTATTGCATGTATTTTCAAACATTATTTGAGGTTGAGGATTAACCAATTTGTTTGGCTAACATACATTTTTTCGCATGATCTGAACTGCACCAAATGCAGAATGAAATGCTTTTTGGAAATAACGGTCGGTTACTATGCTAGTTAGTCAGACTTGCTAATGTTTGCAGCTTAAACTCACTGCTTCGTTATGTTTTTGTTCTTGTATTTTTGGTTTTGGAGAGGATTAAAAACATAATCCACCATCCAGACTCACTTTACTACTGCCGGTGTCTCTCATACAGCCCTGTGTACGCCGCTTCAACATGCAGTGAAATCCCAAGCGTGACACAAACCTGTGTAAAACCAGAAACAAAGAAGCAGCTATACTTCATAAGTGGCCCGGCTATCTTTCTTGAGAATATGAGCAATTCTGTTTCAAATCAGACTGCGGTTTATGTGCATCACAGCGGTGTGTGTGTGTCTAGCCACAGGCTTCCTCACACTCCAAGTCCAATTACCTGTGTTAAGGCCACATCTGAGACGGGGGATTACAGCATATTATTCTAGCACAAACAACAGTCTCTCTGCCCACCAACCTGCAGGCAGCCAGACACAGGCAACTGGGGAAGGTGTGAGAGGTGTTACATTAGCACCTGGATGTGCGAACAGCAGATGAGTGACCTTTTACCGGTGACTGATACACTACCTGGAAAACTTGTTCGCCTCCTGTGGATTCTTCCTCCATCCTCAACTCTTCTTGATATCTTTCCGCCCCTGCCTTTCGCTTCTTTCCTTCTTTGCCTGATGTTTTTTTTTTTTTTTTAAATCAAGCTTTCATTTCATCCTCCATTTTCTCTGCTGCATCTACTGAACCATAGCCTGTCTCAATTATTCTCTCAGCTTTTGACAGTTGATACTTTAACCAGAGGATGTTAGTCAAGATGTCGCCTCTTTCTCTTCACTTGTTGTCACCGCTTGAATTTTTCTTGTGATGCAAAATACTCTATTAAACCTCCTCAAGGCGCCCCAGAACGTACTTCCCCCGCACACTAACAGTCACAATTCTCAAGCCACAATGTCACCCGTCTATTTTATTACATTTCTGTCTTCTTCCTTGTAACATGCAGCAGCTTACCTCGCCAGTACAAATCGCTGTAGCTGAGAGACACATCTTCCTTCAAGTCACCTGCCAGGGGCTCTAATTAGACTGATAAGCAGTGCAACTGGAATCAGCTCTTCCTGGTAATCAGCCCCGCCGCGGAGCCCAGACAGACGGCTAAATGAGGAGGAGATGAGCCGTGCAGCCCAACAGGTGTCCTTAAAAAGACGGGGAAGTGTGCTTATACAGTCTTGTCTTCCCCCTCTCTAACTACTCGAGTTCAATCTCAGGAGAGTTTGGAACATATAGAGAGATTCTGCAGTTATTTAGGAAGCTGAAAAAAACAGTATGTCGGCGCCGCTGTGGTGTATAGATTTAATCATCACGCTGCGACTCTGAATCGCTGCCTCACTTTTAAAAGGAATTGTTTGAGAAACTCTGCAGTAAGATGATTGATTCAGAGTGTGTGGGGGGGCTTGTACAATAGCAAACACACTAGTCAAACTGTGTATTTTGATTTTTGAATTGCATCCCATCCTGAATACATTGCTTGCTTTTTTTTTCTTTTTTTTTCCCTCCTCTTTGCAGCTGCTCTGCTTTAGACGTATAATAATGATGATCACATTTTGTCCTGAAGCAATAAGAGCCCAGTTACACATCAGGCAGGCTGAATGCAAAATGATATCAGAACTAATACAATCTCTGAAGGGAAATGTCATATTTGTCATTTTGACACCTGCGTGAGACTGTTGTGTTACGCTGTCATTTTACACCCACCACTCCCAGCTGTACACAGGAAGGCAACGCGGCGAGATTAACGGCGCGATCTGAGGAGCAGCCAGGATGCTTCACAGAGACGGAGAGGGAGGGAGGCAGCTCTGGGTTTATCCACTCTCTCTGTGGAGAGATGTCCACTGCACTGTAGACGTGGTGGGAGGGATTGACTTAAAGGCCGCTGACAGCGAATGTGCTCGCTTTGACATTAACCTCCTCCAGCTGAAAGCATTTTGAATACCTCAGTGGAAAAAAGAGCCTCGGAAATTAAATTTAAAAGGCTCAGTCGGTGCATTAGTTTGAACCGGAAGGCTGAGATTGTTTGAAAAAGGGACAAAACAGAAGCTTTGTAATGAGTGCATCTTTTAAGGGTATTTTCATACTGTTGTTTGATGAGTTTGCACTCTGTCAGGTGTTCATTGTGGGTCGGACTCAGGATCCATTTTGGGTTGCGTTAGAAAATGGTGGCATCTTTTCCTGAGTCATACTGTCACATTTATTCAGTCATATTGCAGTTTTTTATTTTACTTTGGAAGAAAAAGAAAAGCATTTCAAGGGGAGCTGAGACGATTAGTCTGTTATTGCTAAAAATGAATGAGCTACTATTTACGATTCAGCATCCGTTAAGTGTTTAAAGCTAGGTTTAGTGTTCTTCAAAAACATGTCCTGTTACATTTGCTGAAATTCTCGTTACATCCTGACAACAATTTATGAAGCAAATGCGGCAACACAAAAGGAAAAAAAATCTGGTGTCTGTCGTCGCAGGACTGTAATAAGTCCGTCCAGTCATTTCATTCGGCCCTACGGTTTACCCGCACTCGGCTTGTATCATCATCGCACGTCGCCATAGTCTTCCACAAGCTACCAGCTTGACAGCTGTGAGTAGTAACAATAACCATGTTTGTTGCTCATGTTCATCATAATAAGTGCCTTTGGAGGGAGGCCTGAGGGCACTGACTGTCAGTGTTGCTGACTATTTCTCTAGATCAAGGGTGTCCAACATACGGCCCGAGGGCCAGAACCAGCCAGAACGGTCCAATCCGGCCCACTGGATGACTGTGTAAAATTGCAGAAAAGTATGAGATTTTGATTTTTTTAAGGGTCAATTTTGAAATACTTTGTCACATTTGTGACTTTCAATGGGAGTCATATGCAAATTTAAGTTAAAATAAGCCCGAATTTTGGCATAGGAAGCCAAAATGATGAGATATTAAGTCAAATTTATTATTAGTTATCATAGAAAGGCATAATTAAGAGAATTAAGTTAAACTTTTGACTTAAACTTATGGAGTCAAACTTAAAAGATGACAGAGAAAAATGACTCAAAGCTATATGTACATATATTTAATGTGAAAACTGAGATTTTCATTTATCAAGGCTCAAGGATCTCAAGGATTTTGAGATATTTTTTCACATTTATGACTTTTTATAGGAATTAAGTCCAGTTTTTAATTAAAGAATGTCCACATTTCGACATAGTGAGCCAAAGTTATGAGATATTAAGTTGAATTTATGACTTTTAAGTCAGAATGAATAATCACTTCCAATTTTGCAGTTAAATGTACTGCTATTTGTATTTTGGGCTGGATTTTTCATTAATTGTGGTCATTTTCAGAATGTACTTGTACTTGTACTACTTTTCAGAATGTACTTGTACTTCTTTACGCTAACAGGAAGGGGACATATGGAGGTGTTGTTATTTCTAGGTTGCTATGCAGTGGTGTTACTGTCTCACTGGACATCAGACTGGACTGTAAGTGGCCCCTGAACTAAAATGCATTTGACACTCTTGCTCTACATTTAGAGGCTTTTGCAGATAGTGCTGCAAGCTACTTTCATAGGAAAAGATTCGGCAACTCTGGGCCAGTGTTGCCAACTACTCAGTCAGGAAAGTAGCTACTGGCTGTCCTCAAAGTCGCTAGAAGTGGCATAAATGGCAGCTTGTTTTGGGTGGAACGTCACAAAGTTTGGTGTAGGAATCAGCCTTACAATACATGCAGTATGCCCTAGTCTCATCTCCAATAAATGGCTTCAATCAGCTTTTTATTTCAGGGTTTGATTCCCACTCCTTTCTGTATTTTTGTGTGTATGGTTTAGACTGAGACGTGATGAGCTGGCCAGCTAGATGTTTGCTTTTATCACAGAGAGGCACACACACAGTGGACGAGGTGAGTAAGTGACTTCGATTCCAGTTTGCGGCTCTTCTGTGTGGAGTTTCCATGTTCTCCCCGTGTAAGCGTGGGTTCTCTCCGGGTACTCCGGCTTCCTCCCACTGTCCAAAGACATGCTGTTTAGGTTAATTGATGACTCTAAATTGCCCGTAGGTGTGGATGTGAGTGTGAATGGTTGTCTGTCTATATGTTGTCTGTCTCTATGTGCCCTGCGATGGACTGGCGACCTGTCCAGGGTGAACCCCGCCTTCGCCCTATGCCAGCTGGAATCGGCTCCAGCCCCCCCGCGACCCGGTTGACGATGGATGGATGGATCCTGTGACAGTAAGCCAGGGCGCGATTCATCTGTAGCCTGAACATGGAGGTGTGAACATTTCCTGCTCTGACTGCAGATTGACTGCTGCATGACAAGGACTGGGTGTTTTGGGACAGATCATTTAAAAAAAAAAAAAAAAAAGTGCACTCTTGCTAATTTCTGAACATAACCAACCCTAACTTTAAGTCATATTTCAAGCTGAAATGCGACGTCAGCTTCTCAGTTGTGAGGTTCTTTATGTAATGTGATGGTAAAGTGAATAGCTTTGGGTTTTGGATTGAACTAGGTCTGCCCCCTCTTAGTTGATTAGTTGCCCAATTTGCTGTTTTCGTCTTAGTTTACAAAGATTTATTTTGTCAATTAGTCATTTTTATGCTGAATGGCTTATTTCTAAGAAACTTATGAGCACATCTTTGGTAGACACAAGAAGAAGACAAAGTGATGCTTTCGTGCGACAAACTCAGTTTCACTGATTCAATCAATGAACTGATCAGCCGACAAAATCGCACAAGCGTTAGTTGACGATAGTCGGACAAAACGAGCACTTTGAAGACTACACCTTTGTGCGTGTGATGGCATTTATCACTATTTTATTGGCGACATATTGATTGGCAGGTTAACTGACAATGTAAATGATTGTTTGTTAGCCCTGTTAATTGCAGCCCTAATTTCAGATATCACCAGATTAATTCCAGCTGTGTCTGCGTGTATGTAAATGTAGTTTTTCCTCTAATTTCTGGTGACATGTTTGACAAACAGTGAGCTTCTGTTGGACCACTTCATATTAAAAAATATTGCAGATGAAAGATTTGTTGTAACTCACTTTTAGAGCAGGTGCCCCATGTACCAAGGCCGCAGTGGCCCCAGGTTTGGATCCGGCCTGGGGCGCTTTGCTTCCCCCTTTCAATACTGTCCTTGTCAATAATTTTAATTTTCAATGGAGAAAGGTCTGCAGGATGAACGGCTCCACCTGTCTCAATCTTAGCTACAGTGCTGGAAGCATAAATGAGTCCAAAAGATAACAGAAAAGATTTCCACACACTTAGATCTACGCAGTATTTCAGTAGCTTCTGTAATACTAAGCTTTCAGTCTGTCAGACCTTCATCAGCGCATACATGACTCAACAAAGGACAAGCTGGTAGAAATAACCACTCCCATCCTCATTATCGGTACTATGCAGAACACCTGAGTACACGCTGGTGATGGCAGAGGCTCTACTGTTTTTCAAAATACAAAAAGGGCTGGAACACAGTGAATGTAGAAAATAGAAAGAAACATACGAGATCAGTGACATGTTTGTTTTATGGGCTTGTTGCTTTTATTACATCGTAGTGTGTGATGCACATCTCAACCTTCACGATGCCCTTGTGGGAGAAAAATCTAAAATAACTAGGAGACACTAATTATTCTTCGAGAAAAAGAGAAAAAAGAAATATGACTCTAGGCAAGAAGTCAGATTTAATCTGATTAAAACAGTTCAACTATTTATCTGACATATTTTTCTGGTACATAGATAAAGTCTGTAATAGTTTTATTGATTTCAGGACTAATTTCTGGCCATTAAATTGGCAAAAATTGAAGCTGTAATACATTTTTTTAGATTTATAACTTATAAATACATATCCTTGTCAGCTTACACAAGTGCAACTTGGTTACTGGGTCTTATCGGTGTATAACTGTACTTTCTTAGCTTTACCCAAGAGTTTGGGAAATGTAGGTGGTTGTATGATGTAAATGTTGGTTTTGGTTTGTGGTTCACAGCTGAAACTGGTAGTGAAGCAGCTGTGAGTAGTTGTCAGTTGCCCGGCACAGAACATGAGCTTATTTGTACCAAAGTGCAGCCCCTTGCTTTCATGTTATGGTGGATTCATCACAGTAACATTGTAATGTGTCATGGTGGTAATTATCTGCCAAACGTTTGCTTTGGTAAACACACTGCATGTGTAGCTGTTCTCTGTTATCTGTGGCTTGTTTGATGATAGATCCTGTTTTCAGATCAAATCCACTTGATTACAGTCAGAGCCGCCGTGCCCCCCTCTCCGACTCCGGCTTCCTTCACTGCGTGTCTCATCCTCATATTCCTGACTTGAGTGATGGCGTTTGTGATTCCTAATGACAGTCGGAACAAATCTACGGTAATGAGGTCACATTGGGTTTTTTTTTTTTTTTTTTCTTCTCCTTTCTCTGAAATCACCCTTCACAGCTCCGTACAGTCAACCTGTTCCTGAGACTCAGACTAGGTCCTGGATCTGAGCTCCAGTGAACCAGCGGGAAACAGATCAATTCCTTCCTCGGGAAGACCTCCCTGCAGCCAAAATGGACACCCTGTCCTACTGAGCATGTCTGTTTTTTTCCAATATCCAAGACTTATTATGTCTTGACTCACTGGAGCTCATATCCTGGCCCCATGTTAATGCAGCCTGCTCCGTTTCCAAACTCAGCCTTGTGACAGCTTTAGCATATTTATTGATTTATTTAGGTTTCCTTGCGTGTGTATTTGTGGACTTCTTAGCGGTCTTCATCTGCGATAATGCATTTATCTCTAACAGAAGAGGTATGCATGCTTGCATGAGCACTCACATCCACGTAATGGTGTGTGTGTTCTCCTGGCTTGGGCAGGATGTCTGCACCAACACATCATTACGATTCGTTCGAGCCATTAGCTTGTGGAGAGCGAATTGTGGATGAAAAGCACAACCGCGCGTACATGTGTGCGCGCGTATGTCTATGAATATGTACAGTATGTGTACTCGCGGGTGTGCGGCGTTGCCCTCCTGTGCGTCAGTGTGCATACACAGTATGTGTGTGCTCAGTGATGTGGTTAGCAATGTGGAGACCTGCAGGAGACGGTCCGTGGAGAGAGCCTGCAGGATAATTGCTGCCACAGTGACAGGTAGGGCTGCCTCTGTCAGAGTTCCCTCAGTGGGGAAGCTTGTGTGTGTGTGTGTGTGTGTGTGTGTGTGTGTGTGTGTGTGTGTGTGTGTGTGTGTGTGTGTGTGTGTGTGTGTCAGCTTCGCCATCCCTTCCTCCAATAAGCGTTTCCCCAGTAGGCTCCCTTCAGACGGTGGCAGACTTCCAGATGTTTTCATCTTGTATCACACACACATCCAGGCGAAGAAATTAAGCTTCTTTAACAGAGAGCGTCAATCCAAAATGGTTCGGATATCAGCTGTACCTGAGGAAAGAGAGAATAGTTTTTCATCTAGCTTTAGAGTATCATGTAGTATCTCACATGGAGTATATTTCGGTTGCAAAGTGCTGTACACTGAAGGGGAGGTGGATGCATAAAGACTTGTAGAAGTTTCCCTGAATACTGCAGGAAATGGTTTTTTTACGCATTGTCTTATGGATAGCAAAGCTGCCATCTTGTGTTATTACACAACGTATTATCATACAACGATTCGTATGATGTCTAACGACAAAGTTATTCCTCCTTTTTCATTCTTTTTCCTTTGAATATCCAGCAACAGTGTCATTATCCACCCGTTACAGGCATACAGTCGTTTCAAAATAAACTTCCGTCTTCACAGGAAACAACTTCCTCAGGTTTAGGCAAGAAAACTACTTAGTTATGCTTAGGAAATCTGGTTAAGATTAGGCTACAAAACTACTTAATTATGTTTACGAAAATATCAATTTGTTTAAGATTAGGCTACAAAACTTAGGTTTAAGAAAAGATCAATTTGGTTAGGATTAGGCTACAAATCTACTCAGGTTTAAGAAAAGATCAATTTGGTTAAGATTAGACTACAAAGCTACTCAGGTTTAAAAAGATTGATTTGGCTAAGATTAGGCTACAAAACTACTTAGGTTTAAAAAAAGATTGATTTGCTTAAGATTAAGCTACAAAACTACTTAGGTTTAGGCAAGCATACTACTCAGTTAGGTTTGGGAAAATATTACCGGAAGTGGCGTTACTGAAATACTTAACTTACATGACAAATAAATCAAATAAAAAAATAACTCTTCGGGGTGAAAGTCCCATATTTCTTGACCCACCCATACACACAAATTGATTTTGTGGGATATACATGAATTATAATGCATTACTTTTCATAGGTATAGCTACGAACAGTGTATTAGACCAGCCTGTATCACGAAAGCTCATCCAAACACCCAGCAGTGATTGTTTCCGATGTGTGTCATTTACCTAGTCACTCACTGTAATCCTCAAACCTATCTGTTTCTTTGTGAGCAATAGTCAGATGTGATTTACGTCGCACACATCTGCAGACTGTCATCTCCTAAAAGGAGCGTAAACGATGCAAACGTGTCCCAGTGAGAATACACAGTGACATCCGTGGGGTTTCTCCCACATCTGGAGGTGCCCGCCATCCAAGTCATTTGCCGGTGTTGCTTCTCTTCCCCCCCGATCTCCTGCAGTCCGTGAAGAATTGGTGTCAGCGCCTATCAAAGGCAAAATGCCTCTTCTACACAGAGTGTCAGAGCAGCCACAATCTATTAATCAAGCAGGCGGCAAAGAAACAGATATTATGTGTGTTTGTGTGTGTGTGTCTGCACATGTGCAGCAGAGGCAAAGACTCATCCAGGTGTATTATCCAGCCATCTTTGAAAGGGGGCTCTAATAAGGGAGGATGCAATTATAAATGTGTCATGTGGGTCTGTTTGAAGGAGGAAGGAGCCTGTAATGTGTTTGATACCAAAGGCCCGTCGTGGACACACGGCGCATGCTGATTGCACGACTTCAACCATTACAAACCATCCTATCCTCTTTTTCTGCTCTTTCAACAGCTTCCATAATGTGTCAACCAGACACATCTGAGAGGAAACATTTTGCATTTGCGTTATTTTACAGGAGAGTCCAGTGTATACTGGTACTGATAGTGAAGGTTTGTGGTGTGTTGATTTAGCCTGAATAACAGCAGCTGGTTTGTTTGGGAGCTCTGTTGGCTTATCCACAGGAAACAATCGATCGGGGTGAATAAACAGTGTGGCAGCCAGGACCCCCTGCTGCTAACAGCACGGCTCTACCATGTGACAGACATGGCCGTATATGATTGGCAGTGCTGATTGGACATTAGAGCCTAATGATGTTATGGCTACCATCATGTTGGGTACACCGAGAGAGAGAGAGAACATAGTTTGTTTTCTATTCAGCTGAATTATTTGGCTCCATATTTATTTATTTTTTAATTAAGTTTAACAGTTATTTTAAATTCTGTCTAATTATATTAGATTTCCAGATTACCGTTATCATAAGTATTGAAGAGTGAGTGGGCAGGGATGTTGCAAGACATATTAATCAGATTAGACAACAGATAGGAAATTAATGAACACTTTACTAGTTATTTAATCTTTTAAGGCATTAATTAACCAAAAAGGCCAAATATTCACTGATTCCACTCTTTTAATGTGCAGATTTACTCCTCTGTTTTGTCTCATTACAAATGGAATTGGGGCTGCAACAAAGAATTATTTGTTTGTTGATTAATGTCACAGTTATTATTTTCTCAATAAATTGTTTGGTTTATGGTTAAGTGTCACAATTTTCTAAAAAACAAATGGACATAACCAAATTTTTTTTTTTTATTTTATCTGAAAAACAGTCCCAAATCCTAAAAATAAACAATGCCAAAAAATAAAAATAAAATGACAATAAAGCAGTCCTAGTCTAAATTACAGCTCTAAACTGAATACTTGATTTCCGACTGTTGGTCAGACAGAACAAGCAATTTGAAGACATCATGGGCTCTAGGAAACTGATGGCTGTTCCTTAACTGTTACGTATAAGGGATAATGCACCACAAGCCGGTCGTTGTTGTGAAATAAACCTCAAGAGGGGGATGTGGTGGAGGAGGGGTCTTGCATCGCCCTGAAGGACAGGCTTGCTGTACGTTATCCTGCTTATTACACGGCTGCTTACTCATAAATCAATAATTTGACACAAAAACGGTCCACCAGAGTACGACATCAGAACTGTGCCCACAGCAATGGTGTTACACATGGCAACGGTCTGTTATAAAGAAATAAGACCATAAAACACCGTGACCAATCAGAAGGGAGTATTCCAGAAAGCAGTGTCGTAAAGATATATAAATACAATTAAACATTTCATCGATCAAATTTAAAAAAATACATATATAGTAGTCATCTCTCCCTTTATGCATGTCCTTTGATTTAGTAGTTTTGGCACAGTATTGATGGTTTAATCGTTATCTTGATTAGATATTAGTATAAGGATGTCATTGGATGGAGGCATTGAATGTTAAAGTATCTCTTTTATTCTCCTGCGGCTCATCCCTCTGTTTCATTTTGTAGGTTTTCTCCGAGGTGCAGGTCCTTCGATTTGGTGTCTTGATTTATAAAAACCAAGGAGCAGAATAACAATTGATACGCATGAACAAGAAGAGACAGAGGAGAGAGGGAAAGCGAGTGGGTCTGTGGGATTTTCTGGTCGCCAGTGTGTGCTCACATAGTGGTATATATTAAGTTATTTACAGGATGTTTATCCTCACCATAAAAAAATCAGAGCTCATGTGGAAGTCATTTTATATTAGTGTGTCTCCTGTAGAATATCCTCTATATACTGGTAGTGGGGGGAAAAAAAGGTGAACAAATAAGCCTTATAAAAGCAACAACGGTATCCGTGGACTGATTTACATTTTGATAAGCATCAGCGTCAGACGTAAAGGGGTCACATTCATGTTATATATCATACATGTAATGAATGTGCCGCTGCTCGGAAACCAGCGCTGTGCTTCTTCATACTCCCAAGTATGACGGGATATTATTGTTTTTGTTTCCCGCCTTGGATTTTGACTGAGAAAATGGGTTGCCGTGCATCTTATCTGTCAGGGGGATCAGGTGCATCTTCCTCTGTTTTCCTCTTCCTCCCCCCTCTCCTCCTTCTCCTCCTCCTCCTCCCCCTCTCTCCACTCTGATAGGTAGAGACAGCCATCATATGTGCAAGGGGAAAGTGATGGGCGGAATGGCAGCTTTAATATCGGAGCGATTGCCTGCTGATAAGGCTAACGGCTGTGGAGAGGCGTGAGCGTCAGCCCTCCTCCGCAATAAACACTTTCATTTTGTTTGGTTGGAGTGACGGATGGAGAGATGGAAGTGGTGAATAGACGACCTGAGGAGCAGGAAAGGGAGGGGGGAGATAGATGGAATGGATGTGGATGTTATTCAATATTAACAGATCAATCAGAGGGTGGTGAAATATGCATTTTGTCAACTATATACCCCCATCCGGCCAAAGAGGCAACATTATGATCATGTGACAGCGCTGGCTGCTGTGAAATACAAAATACTTGCAGCCTACAGTCGGTGATTTGTCTCCCGATGCTGAATTTATATTGCTTCTAACAATAACAACCCTGTCGTATATCAGAAAAATGAATATATATGTTCATGACTTTAAGCTCTGATGACTTCATGATAATCATTTCTGAATTGCTATTAGAATCTATGATGAGGAGTGCACAATTGCTTCAGTTTGCAGCATATGGCGGAGAAAAGCAACATTTTAATCAAATTATATCTCGCCACGAGATAATTTGTGTTGAGCGCGTATGCTACAGAGCAATTTAAAGGTCACATAAAATCAAGCTTAAATGTGTGTTTGTGTGGTTGTTTTTTCCTTCTTCGTAATTTCATTCATTAGTGTGCCGTGTGTCAAGGAAACGCAACGATGTTCTGAATCATTCTTTAGACTGATGATTGAAATGGCCTTTTCCTCTTCCTCTTTCCTCTTCAACAAGTCCTTGATGAGTTTTTGAAGTGTTGCTCAGTTCTTTCTGTTCACCTGGCTGGATTTTCTGACGCTTAGCCGAGACACTTCTAATATTTGATAGCGCTAGTGTAATTTTAAAAATGAAAAATGTTCTTTGGCAGCAGGCACAGTTCCAGCAGAAATCGTTCAGTGGCGTTTTATGTGTTGGTAATAAATGTACTATATAAAGAGCAGCATTGCGTGTGAATGGGCCTACTTTAAACTTTTAATTTGAAGTTGATTTATTTGTCAAGTAACTTCTGCATTTAAGTTAAGCTACTTTTGGTATTATTTTAACCCAAACATGATCTTTTTTTAAACCGAGCCAAGTAGTTTTGTAGCCTAATCCTAATCAAATCAAACTTTTCTTAAACCTAACTAAGTTTTGTAGCTTAATCTTAACCAAACTGGTGTTTTCTTAAATTAAAGTAAGTAATTTTGTAGCTGTAATGGTGCCTCCCTCACAGCAAGAGGGTCGAGGTTCGATTCCAGCTTGCGGCTCTTCTGTGTGGAGTTTGCATGTTCTCCCCGTGTAAACGTGGGTTTTCTCCGGGACCCCGCCTCCCTCCACCATCCAAAGACATGCTGTTTAGGTTAATTGATGACTCTAAATTGCCCGTAGGTGTGGATCGTGAGCCAAATGAAACTGTTGTCTGTCTAAATGTTGTCTGTCTCTATGTGCCCTGCGATGGACTGGCGACCTGTCCAGGGTGAACCCTGCCTTCGCCCTATGCCAACTGGGATTGGCTCCAGCCCCCCGCGACCCCTAACGGGTTAAGTGGTTGCCGATGGATGGAATTTTGTAGCTTAATCCTAACCAAATTGATCTTTTCTTAAACCTAACTAAGTAGTTTGTAGCCTAATCCTAACCAAAACAAACTTTTAAACTAAGTTTGGTAGCCTAATCTTAACCAAACTGATCTTTTCTTAAACCTAAGTAAGTTTTGTAGCCTATTCCTGACCAAATAGATTTTTGTTAAACCTAAAAAAGGCTTACCAAACCTACCAAATTGATTTTTCTTAAACATAACTAAAGTAGCTTTGTAGCCTAATCTTAACCAAATTGATCTTTTCTTAAACCTAACAAAGTGGTTTTGGAGCCTAATCCTAACCAAGTAGATCTGTTCTTACACCTTACTAAGTAGCTCTGGAGCCTAATCATAACCAAACTGATCTTTTCCTAAACATAGCTGCTCACTGCTGAGATGTGGTCAAAGCTAACCTCTCTGACAAATGCAATGTGTTTCCTGTGGCCCCTTCACAATAAAAGCCACCCAGTTTTAGTTCAGCGTGAAGAAGCAGCGGTAGGAAATGTTCAGCTTGCATTAGCAATAACTTGGCACAGCTCTGACAGTGTAATGAGAGCGAACAGGCCGATATCAATGAGATCAAATTAAAAACAGAAACACAGCATGCTGCTGATATATGCTCCTATATATATATATATATAGTATACTGCGCTATATGGCGATATTTGCCACCAACAATGAAAACTATTCTATAGAGAGGTGATTACAGAATGTACATACATCTAATAGCTGACCAATGATGACCATAAATAGCATCAAAAACTTTTTTTTATTTCATGAAAATCTTTATTTCAGAGATTCAATGCTGAGGGATTGCTTTTAATTGGACATGGGCATGGGCCAGTTGTACTGTACACAAGTGACGCTGTAGGCCAGTTTAAGACATTAATTCACCAAATAGTAATCACCCACATTTACTGAATTTGTACTGAATAGTCCCAGGTCATCAGACAATCCTCTATTTTATGATCTCCAATAAAACTGTTGCACATGTATGTCATTTCAACTGAAAGGACGTGAAAATGGAGCACATTTAAACACACATGAAAAAAGCCTTTTGGCTTTGCTGCGCTTTTGTTGCCTGCTGAACATCAGATGATGTGACTCAATATGAGTCGGAAAGCGAACAGATTAAATGAGCAGCAGGGATCAGATCTAGATATTAGAGATCAGACTAGATAGACTCAGACAATGCCTATTAAAATGGCTGGAGGAGGCTCTCTGAAATGAGACCTGACATCTCTTTTCCACAGTCTGTCAGTAGTATTTGGTGGCTAATTTGAAGCTCACAAAAATCTCTGTGAGTGTCTGAGGAAAAAGAGAAAGAGAGTGAGCTCCAGTGGGAGGTTAATATAACGGGTGACCAAAAAGAGATGCTATAGGCTGTTATCTGCACAGGCAGTGACAGAACAAGCAATCCGTTGGCTGGATTCTCGCCACAGCCCAGATCCATCCAGTTACCGACTAATGAGCCTGCCAAGTACATTGTATTTACATTTAAAGTGGCTGTTGTGGGACCGTCCTTTCCCTCAGGTTGATTGGAGAGTCCTCAGCTTTGATTCACAAGTAAATACTGACCTTCAGGCTTCTTTGGTTTCACTGTAAGACGGTTAATGTCAGCTTGTCAGTCAAAACCGGAGCTGCAGCCGTCGTGATGCGCGTGTGTGTGTTGATTCCAGGCTAATCGTCCGTAGTTTGACTCGTGATGTGTTGCGACCCCAGAGGGGTCCTCATTAGGACCAAAACGTTGTGTGACCTTTTAGCGGCTTCACCTCCCCGCACCACCTACGCCCTCACCCAGCTGGGCCCAATTACCTCGCTCATTACCCCCCTCCTAAATAGCAGCCGCACCGTGCAGGTACTGCTATCTATGGAGAGCCAGTGTGTCTGTGACTAAATACAGGGGTGGCGACATGAAGTGAGTTGAGACATTGAAGACTCTCACTAAGGGCAGAAGATTTTCTCCTCTGTCTGCTTCTTTTATGTGGCACTGTAATTTAAACTTGTATGTATATTTGACCTTTCCAGCTCTCCTGCTGCCTCCTTTATCCTCCTTTTAGCCATCCTTCAGAAACCCCTGGCTGACACCTAAAATATAAGATGTCCCCTCCGCTGCCATGTTGATGAGATGATAGGATGATCAATGTGCGCTGGGTCCTTAATAACCAGAAAGAGAAAAGGGGAGCAAGGAAGAGCGAGGGAGATGGATGATTAGCCTAAAAGTAGCGTGCTTAATTAGATGGAATGCTGCATACATTGTGGACTGAGTGGAATCATTGGGATAGATTAAAATACTAATTAAACAGGCCCTTGCCGAATCTGGAGTGTGAGGTGGGGTTCAGCTCTTCAGGGTCATTTGCATAGCCTTCATCTGGGGAAATGGGATTTAAAGGACCCGCTCTCTTTCTCTTCCTCTCTTTAACTCACTTTTTTTCCCTTTCCCCCCATTACCAATCACATTCACATGCTAACAAACTCAATTAAAATTATGCTCCATTTTTTTTTCCTCTATAATTTGGCATAATCTATTAAGGCCCCTTTGATTTTGTTTTTCAATATAAATGTCTGTATCAAAGTGAGGAAGGGGCGTCAAGCACAGGAGGGGGAGAAAAAGTCGGTGAGATGTGTGATCTTGAGCGATGGATATTTAACATTGCCTCACTTTGGTTTAATTTGCATGAGAATATCTTTCGTGAACAAAGCTTTGGAAATAGCATGCCATATTTGATTAGATCAATAGATCCGAGGATCAAACTCGGGCGGTGTATTAATTACTGCGAGAACAAAGGCAGGAGCTCAAGTTATTGTGTGCGGCGAATCTGCAAGCACTTCATCTGCTTTCTGGTAATCTTCTGCAGATCTGACTCAATGTGTGCGAGGATAACGGCCAATTTTTATTGGGAAATTTTGTTTACATTTTATAATTTTAACCATGGCTCTATGGATGGACTGAAATATCTCAACAACTGTTAAATGGATTGTCATGAACTTTTGTACAGATATTCATGGTTTCCAGAAGATGGATCTTTTCATCCAGCAATGCCATGAGGTTTTGCATGTTATGTGTCAACAACTATTGGATGCGTTGCTATAAAGCTTGGTTCAGACATTAATGTTCCCCTCAGGATGAATTACAACAACTTTGGTGATCCCTGAGCTTCATCTTGCGCCATCATCAGGTCACAATTTATATTTTTCCCAGAACAAATACTTGCAAAACTGATGACACTCCCATCAGCCATAGCTGTAGTTAGCAAATGTTAACATGCCAACAGACACAATGGTGAACATGATTATTATTATACCTGCTGAAGCTTCATTTATGCTTTTGCGCACCTGCTGCAGCTACACAGTGAAACTGTAGGCGACACTGCAGCTGAGGTTTACCTTTCTCAAAAATAACTACATACCATAGCTAGCAGCTTTTACCCAAGTGGCATGTGGGAATTGCAAGAACTGTGACTGGTCGGCCTGGGTGTTTAGAAAAGGCTCTGTTATCTTCCCGTTTTCAGTAACACACATCTAGCAAAGCCAAGGAAAAGGAGAGACACTGTAGTTTTGGTCAGAAACGATAACGTTACTCGCTCCGGAGCTTCGTCACTTCACTCGCATCCGGAAGCAAGACACAGGAAACTGAAGGCAAGCGGTCAGCGATGCAGAAGAAAGTTGGTTTTAGCTTTGCAAATATCAAGAGAACGTTCGATGGAAGTCACAGTTTGTGTAGAAATAAATGTTGTAACTCTTCAAGACCAGCGGAGGTTTCCTGTGTCTGGTTTCCCTGCTGTTGAATGGAGTGACGAGGGTTCACTTCAGAGCAAGTGTGGTATTGACTCCAGCCTTGGACACCAAAGCTACTGTCTCCCTTGTGTCTTCTGACCACAGTCGGGAGGCTGAAGCAGGAAGACTTTACACTGTCTTGCAAGACAGGCTTCACTAGATATACAATAACTTTGTGGTTTTGGTGCTTCCGCATACTTTGTATTGGAGTCTGAAGTCCGTAGCCACATGCGAGCACGTACGGGAAACCGACCCACAATGATTTATACAAAGTTACAAACAGTACCTTTAAGTTTAGGCAACAAAACTACTTTGTTAAGTGTAGGGAACAAAAGTACTTGGCTGGGTTTAGTAAAAAAAAACATCATGGTTTAGCTTAAAATGACAAATGAAAAAATGCATTACAGTGTCCTCCTGGAGAAAAGAGTCCTGTGTTTGTTTGACGCATCCACTCTCAGGATCACCCGCCCATAGTAGACTTTCTCACTTGTTAATACTATACCATGTAATACCTTAAGGTAATTATCAATTAACAGTCGTTAACAGCTCCACATGCTGCATCACCGGTTCTGTGCATCACTCACTGTGCTACGTCGCTTGCTGTGGCCTTCTGCGAACTGTCAAAAACAAATTTAAGCCATGACAAAGTATGTTTCCCTCCAAACTGGAGGTAATTGAGAATGCAGCTTAGCTGTACGTGTCCAACACATCCATTTAGTGTTGCAGTGGTGATATCAACGGGTGAGATCTGACAACAAGCAATAAATCACACCTGCTCCTGTTAAGCCCTTGTGTCAACCATAAATCCAGGTTAAGCATCAGCATCTTAACATTACCATTATGAGCATGTTAATATGCCGGCATCAGCTGAAAGCACCACTGTGCCTAAGTGCATCCTCACAGAGCTGCTAGTATGGCTGTAGACTTATTATAGGCCGACTACCCACACAACATATCATTCCTCCAGGTGCCACCACAGAGTCCTGGCAGCTGGAGAACTGCTCACTGACTTACCCAGGAGATTGTTTTCTCCTCTTGATGTGTGTGTGTGGGCTGGTCATTTTCTATGACCAGTTTGACATCTGACTCATGCTGTTACATCCATTGCATCATTCTCAGTTTCACTGACCACTTGTTTTGCCTCAGGAACTGAAAAATCTGCTACTTTGTCATCCACTGCTCATACTTAACACCTCCTCTGCTTTTGTCTCCCGTGCAGTGCAACAGAAGCAGCAGCTGGAGAAGGAGACAGGCCTGAAGATAGTGGAGGCCGGAGTCAGTGATGTAAGTTATACGCACTAAAAATATCTGTTGTTCAGCTCTGTGTGGAGGGGAAAAAATGACGAGAAGAGTGGGTGTGCTTGTGTTTGTGTGCGACTTCTGTGTTTGGCCTCGTGGGACGGGAATAACTCGGTGATTCCAACTTGTCTTGGCATCCGGTTCACACCTGCAGCTTCAGTTGTGCAGCCAAACACTAATCTGCGGCAGCAATGAATTCCAAACTCACATCCCTTTAAGTGCGTTGCTTTGATTACCGTCCCCCATATTTGTTTCCTTTAGGTCTCTAAGAGCTGTTGTCACCATGGCGAACAAAACACAAGACAAAAGCACGATGCTTTTTCTGAAACTTAAAGCAAGCGTTGATCATCACAGCGGAGCAACAATAACCAGATTATCCCGAGTGCTGTCACTTTGTCGGGAGCCCTGCTGTTCCTGTGACATATTCATTGGAAAGAATTAAGAGGAGAGCAGGAGGACACTCAGGATGATCCAGATGAAAGGAGAGTAAATGTGTTTTCATTGAAAACTGATAAATATTCATATGTATCAGCGGTAAGGATCTAATCAAGCACCCATTGATGCGTCTTAGCCCTCAGTGTTCGCCCGGTAAATGAGTTTCTCTATGGAAATGAGACAGACAGCCTTAGACCCCTGAGCTGCCCTGATCATGAGGCATGCTGGGAGCTAAATGGATGTGGCCTGTACATCGCAGGACAGTTGCCATTGGCAACAACCGTCACACACTGTATAGACAAGATCATTTTCCCGTGGTAGTCCCTTCTATGCTGTCTCCCTTTGGTGTCACTGCCTTTCTTCGCCCATCTGCCTCCCACTTATATCTTTTTTAGCACCACATTTTCTCTCATCTTATCCTGCATTGTGTCTTCATCACGTTCTTCTCAATTATCTATGATTCACCATTTTTTTTTTCCTTCACTGTGACTTTTGTCCTGTTCTTTGTCTGCTTCGCCTCGCCTCCTTTTCATTCTTTTATTCCCACTCAGACTGATTCCTGCGCTTAGCCAGCACTGGTACAGGGCTGTGTTTGTCATATTGGGCCTATTTGTAGATAATTAGCTGCAATAATAGCCTCTCTGCAGGAGCCAGGGCGAGGGAGGGATGGAGGGAAAGAGGGAGGGAGGGAAGGAAGAATCTGTCTTCCACCTCATGGGGAGAAAATCTACGCCCAGACTGTGTTTGTGGAAATGCATGTCAAGGAAGCGCGGCATTTACTGTACTCCAAATAAAGAGTTGGCAAAGTATAAAACTCACTCAGAGGGTGTTTTATTAGCAACAGCTCTAATGTGGATGTGTGTGATTGTACCAGTTTGTATCCAAGAGTTGAGGGTAAGTCGGGGGAAAGTAGTAGCTTTTGACAGGAGAGCTTGTGGAGTGGGCTCTTCAAATACATTAGTTTAAAAGGTGTTAAACCAAAAGCCTGCTTTCAGTAAATTTGCAGTAAATTGACCACAGTTATGGGCAAATGCATGCTGGAGGTTGCAGAATGGGTCTTATTAGTGGAAAAATAGAAATATGCTGGGTAAAATTGCCTAGTGGTATAAGAGGTATAGAGCGGGAAATTAAGCAAAGCTGCTTTTCACAGGCAGTAATCTTTCCACAAGCTTGTATAAAACCATCATTGTGGTTGGTATCATTAAGTCTTCACTGACAACTCCCCCCCCCCGACTACGTTTTTATTTAAGAGGTGACAAATGACAAAACAGCTTAGGAAGATGTCCAGATAGAGCGAACGTCAATAGCGGTAGATGCGGACGAGGATAAGCAAATGTCAAAGTGGGGGGAAGGAGACATCAATCAATAGGCCGAGCAATATCTACTCCATTATAGATCGCAGGGAAGTCGGCTTCCTAAAGAGAAAGAGAAAGAAACGGAAAAATGACCACTTTGTTTATCTTAGATAATGTATGTACGCGTGGGGCTTAAGCAGTGCATTTTATCGGGTTTCGTTCTTAATAACAGCTGTTTCCCAAATGGGAGCTACACTCTTGTGGAAACCCGAAAGGCGAATGGAGGTCCTCTCACAGCAATTTGTGAGTCCTGTAAATGTGAGAAAAACTGCGAGGGAGGTGGGGGGAAGCGAAGTGGAGAGAAATTCATGGTTGGTTTGGCCTCTTTGCAGCTTTAGTGACAACTGGCTCCACCGTCTGTATTCGGACTGCATTGATATACATATGTACATATACACTAAAAACAAGCATGCTCTAATCACTTTGTTTCCTCAGCTAGCATCGTTCCTAAACGGCACAAAGCTTTGTGACCTCGCCACCTCCCCGAACCTTGTTATATGCAGAAGGAGGGGGTCGGTGAGTCCCCCCCCCACCCCCCACCCCTGCTGGAGACAGCGACCAGGCACTACAGTAGGCAAAAGGGCTGCTTTCACTTGCAGCCATAGACACAGCATGGCGGGTACAAGTGGGGAGCGCGGAAAGGGAATAAAAGGGAGGCTTGGAAAGATGTTTTTTGAAAGGGAGGTTCATGTCGGTCAGATGATTTTTTTTTTTGCAAGCGATTGCTATGGTCAGTCAGAAAAGAGTGTGTGAACCAAAGGATAGAAATATAACAAATGTAAAGCTTGGAAATAGCTTCTAGTGTACTGAGACCTTTAAATCTTACTTAATGCTTGTGAGGGGATGTTTAATCTCTAAAAATATTGTCTGAAGTTAAATATTTCTCGGCTAATATTGCCCTAATCAAGTCAAGTAGTGATCTACTAATTAAGATTCACACTGAGTGAGCAGAAGCTTTCCTTTTGAAATATAAAGTATAAAACAGTTTTGACAGCTCAGACGACAAACTCCAGACAGACAGAAGCGAGAGAAAAATCAGAAAAACATTCCCCAATATACCTGCTTAAATAGGCATCCATTATAACTGCTCAAAGCAATGACCTTATGAACTTTTAACATTTTAAATCCAGGGTTCCCTTGGTTGAAACGTCACTGGTGTCACATTATATGTATTGGCGTATGCAGCTAGTTGGCGGGAATGTCTTAACGAGAGAGTTAAGTTAGCAAACGTAGCAGTTCACTTATCCACAAATCCCTGGGAAGTGTGTGTTTAGTGAAGTTTGGCTTTTGAATGACAAATATAACACATTGCATAGCTGTGGCGCCTACTGTATGTGTAGATATGTAGAGCTTTTGTAAATCCAACCTGACGCGCTACACTAAAATGAGGTTGTTGTTAGAAAAAAAGAGCGTTGTATATGAATTAATGAGCGCTGTTGCATTTTGCTAGGACGATTCTTGCCATTTCAGCCGTTCACTGCACTGCACGGTATATTATAACAGCACTCCGCATTTACTAATCATCCCACAAATTTTACAAATCTCACAAAATGAGTATTTATAAATGCACAAATGCAAAGGCTTTCCATTTCATGCTACGTTTTCGCTACAATGCCTGTCTTAAGGCCTTTGCACTTATATGTCTAGGGCTTTTATTGTGAAAGGGACTAATGGAAGAAGTAGACCTGGTCTGTGCCGTCTTTGTCAAGGTTGAAAGGAGTAATAAAGTTTGCCATCTTGGTTTGGACTATGGGCCCTCAGTGTTGTTTCATATATATGGGTGCAACAGAAAAGGCTCTGCACAGAGGGATTGGTTGATGCTTTTAATTTTGGTGCAAAAGCTCAGAAAATCGACTTCATTCCAGTAAAAATTTACTGTGCTTTTTCGCCACATAATAGTCACATTTTGTGCAAAAGTACGAGTGACAAAAACAACAAAAAATATAGATGTGTGAATTAATTGCAAGAAAGAAATGCTGCCAATATATAGCATAGGGTATAGCACACTGGAGTAAGAGCCTTGTTATAATGCCCTATGATTGCTAGGCCGACCTGTTCTTAACTACGCAAATAAAATCATGGAAATAGGGAGTTATGGCAAAGGAAAATTCATTGATAAAAAATCAAAATGTTGGGAACCCTGTAAACTGCCATCTGTAAATATATTCCATGATTTCCATTTTCTTCATGCCAGTATTCCCAAATACTCTGCAATATGGATACACAAATCTCCACAGCATGTGTGAGACGGTCCCTATGTGATTAAGTTGGTAGTTAAATTGAGATTCATTGACATTTTGACAGCGGTCTCATGTTCGAGATAACTCCGGCAAACTGCTTATGTGAAGAGGCTCTCATTAAGCATAGAACTCCCTGAGCTGCATGTCAACTGATTATTCAACCACTAAATGTAGATCATATATGGCAGGCAGGGAGTCTCTGCACTGTGCAGATGTGTGTTGTTTGTGTGTATGCACACACATGTACAGTAAATGTGTACAGTGTTGATGTCTGTGTGGCTACAGTGTCTGTCCTTAATAGGGCTAAAGTGTGCATTTTGATGCGTCTGACTGTTAATGTGTATATCTACAGTACAGTCACTGGTTTCCATTTGATTTCAACCCGAGCTGCATAAAGGATGTGAGTGCATTTTACGGCAGTCAAAAGCTCACCTTATATTTCTAATGAAAGTGTAGAGGCACAGAGGCAAAACTCATCTCAGAGAAAGGTCACATGTAGTGATGGCCCCTCACCAAGGATTTGAAGACTTTCCTTCCAATATCCTGTGCCATAATTAACATAAATTAATGCAAGGGCGCATCGATTTGAAAATGCTCTGACAGGATCAGAAAATATTGTTGTAACATATATTTTTATGTCTGTAAACCATCTACAGGATGAGTTTGTATATGTGTTTAAGACTTCATTGGTTTTAATAGTAATGGTGCTACTTTCTGATATGTAGTGCAGTTTGTGTAAATATGGACATAACTCTAGTACTTACTTTTGTCAGCTAGCGGCATGTTTTTAGGGATGGTAATGTCCACCATGTTGGTCCAGACTGAAATATCTCAACATTCATAGGATGGATTGGCACACATTTTAGTACAGATATCCATGGTGGCCGGACAACATATCCTAGCAACTTTAGTAATCCTTCAACTTTTCCCCTAACCGCCATGAAGTCAGTTCATTAGTTATGACCAAATACCTGCAAAACTAAATCAACCTCTAGTTTCAAGTCTACTTCAATACAGCATGATGTTCATTTAGTAAATTATGGTCCCATTTAGAGTCAAATAGACCATAAAGCAGGGTATGCTTTAGGGCGTGGCTACCTTGTGACTGACAGGTCGCTACCATGCCGTTGTCCGGTTGGAGTTGTCCGTGTTT